>CM033646.1:41847971-42509349 GCA_019512145.1 Engystomops pustulosus
TGTCCTTCATCCTCGCTTGTATTGTGGCCTCCTGTGTTACCTTGTATTGTGGCATCCTATCCTCCATTCTCGCTTGCCCTTAATCCTCACTTGTATTGTGGCCTTCTGTCCTCAAGCATCCCTTGTATTGTGACATCCTGTCCTCCACATTGCGGCCTCCTGTGCTCCAGCCTCCCTGTATGTGGGTTTCATGTCCTTCATCCTCCTTCATTTTTTGGCCCCTGTCGTCCACCCTGACCTATTGTCCTCAATCACCCTCATATTGTGGCCCCTGGTCCTCCATCTTCCCTCATATTGTGGCCTCCTGTCCTCCACACCTCTCATATTGCAGCCTTCTCTCCAATACCCCCCTCATATTGTGGCCTCCGTCCTCCATCCACCCTTGTCTTGTGGCCTCTGTCCCATCCTCCTTTGTTTTGTATAATACTGTCCTCCACATTGTGGCCTCCTTCCCTCCATCCTCCCTTGTCTTGTGGACTCTGTCTTCCACATCGTGGCCTCCTTCCCTGCATCCTCCCTTGTATTGTGGCCTCCTGTCCTTCATCATCCCTTGTATTGTGGCCTCAATTCCTCACCCTCCCTGATAAGGTGGCCTCATGTGGTGGCCTCCTGTCCTCCACATTGTGGCCTCCCTCCATCCTTTCTTGTATTGTGGCCTCCTGTCCTTTATCCCGCTTTTGTAATGTGGCCTCCTGTCCTCCATCATCCCTTGTACTGTGGCCTCCTGTCCTCCATTCTTCCCTGTATTGTGGCCTCCTGTCCTTTATCCTCCCTTGTATTGTGGCCTCCTGTCCTCCATCATCCCTTCATCCCTGTATTGAGGCCTCGTGTCCTCCATCCTGCCTTGTATTGTGGTCTCATGTTCTCCACCCTCCTTTATATTGTGACCTATTGTCCACAATCACCCTCATATTGTGGTCCCTAGTACTCCATCCTCCCTCATATTGTGGCCTCCTGTCCTTCATCCTCCCTCGTATTGTGGCCCCTGGGCTCCTAATATTTTGGCCTCCTGTCCTCAATCCCCCTCAATGTGTCCCCTAGTCCTCCACCCCTCTAATATTGTGGCCTCCTCCTACCCCCATCATATTGTGGCCCCCTGTCCTCTATTCTCCTCACATTGTTGCCCTCCGTCCTCCATCACCCTCACATTTTGGCCCCCTGTCCTCCATCATTCCTTTTATTGAGACCTCTGTCCTCCAGATTGTGGTCTCCTGTCCTCCATCCTCCCTTGTATTGTGGCTCCCTGTCCCCCACATTGTGGCCTTCTGTACTCCATCCTCTTTGCATTGTGGCCCCCTGTCCTTCATCCTCCCTTGTATTGTGGCCTCCTGTCTTACCTGGTATTGTGGCCTCCTATCCTCCATCCTCCCTTGTATTGTGGCCACCAATACTCCACATTGTGGCCTCCTGTCCTTCATCCTTCCTTGTATTGTGCCCTCCTATCCTCCATTTCCCTTGTAATGTGGCCTCCTGTCCTTTATCCTCACTTTATGCGGCCTCATGTGCTCAGCCTCACTTGTATTGTGGCCTCTGTCCTCTACATTGTGGTCTCATGTGCTCAGCCTCCTTGTATTGTGGTCTCTGTCCTCTACATTGTGGCCTCCTGTCCTTCCATCCTAACTTGTATTGTGGCCTCTGTCTCCACATTGTAGCCCCCTGTCCTCCATCCTCTCTTGTATTGCGACCCCCTGTCCTCCATCCTCCCTTGTATTGTAGCCTACTGTCCTTTATCCTTCCTTGTTGTGGACTCCTGTCCTCCATCCCTCCATTATATTGTGGCTTCATGACCTCCATCCTCCCTCATTTTTTGGCTCCTTGTGTGACCTGTTGTGCTCAATCACCCTCATATTGTGGCCCCTAGTCCTCCATCCTCCCTCATATTGTGGCCTCCTGTCCTCAATCACCCTCATATTGTGGCCTCTGTTCTCCATCCTCCATCCTCCCTTGTATTGTAGCCTACTGTCCTTTATCCTCCCTTGTCTTGTGGCCTCTGTCCTCCACATCGTGGCCTCCTTCCCTGCATCGTCCCTTGTATTGTGGCCTCCTGTCCTCCATCATCCCTTGTATTGTGGCCTCATTTCCTCATCCTCCCTCATATGGTGGCCTCAGTGGTGGCCTCCTGTCCTCCACATTGTGGCCTCCCTCCATCATTTCTTGTATTGTGGCCTCCTGTCCTTTATCCTCCTTTGTATTGTGGCCTCCTGTCCTCCATCATCCCTTGTACTGTGGCCTCCTGTCCTCCATTCTCCCTTGTATTGTGGCCTCCTCTCCTTTAACCCCTTAACGCTCTGCGCCGTAGCTCTACGGCGCAGAGGTATAAGGGATGTATGAAGAGGGCTCATGGGCTGAGTCCTCTTCAACAAAGGTGGGGGTTTGCATTTTGCCGAAAAATCCCACGCTAATAACCGCGGTCGTGCTTGCACCAATTGCGACTATTACCCTCTCAACGCGCCGGCAAGTCGCGGGCGCCGCCATCTTTTTTACGATCACGCGCCCCCGAACGTCATCGGGGGGCGGCGATCGGTTACAGGTAGCCGTCGGGTCTTCTTTTGACACGAGCTACATGGCTTATGCGCGTTCGTTACCATGAGCCAGTGGCTCATTGTATGTATGACCTGCAACAAATGCCATAATTGCAATACTGTATATGCAGTATATGGTAGAGCGATCTGACCATCTAGGGTTAATGTACCCTAGATGGTCTAAAAAATAGTGGAAAAAAAGAAAAAAAAAAAGTTAAAAATAAAACAAAATTAAATAAAATATTAAAAATTCTAATCACCCCCTTTCCCTAGAACGGATATAAAACATAATAAACAGTAAAATCACAAAAATATTAGGTATCGCCGCCCCAAAATGACCCATCTATCAAAATATAAAAACGGTTACAGGCAGCGGTGACCTCCGAGGGCGGGAAATGCCCAAATGTCCGAAATGGACTTTTATCATTTTACATACATAAAAATGATAAATAAAAAATGATCAAAATGTCGCACAGACCTCAAAATGGTAACATTGAAACTGTTCCACTCATTTACAAAAAATGACCCCTCACACATCTCGTGCGCCCACAAGTATGAAAAAGTTATTAGCGTCAGAAGATGGCAAAAAAAATTTTTCTGTTTTGTACCATTGTGTTAGTTTTTGAAAAGTATTAAAACACAATAAAATCTATATAATTGGTTCGTACCCGCGATCGCACCGAACCAAAGAATAAAGTAGGCGTGTTATTTGGAGCAAGAGTGAAAGTCGTAAAAAAGAGCCACAAGAACGTGACGCACTGCGTTTTTTTCAATTTTACATTTGGAATTTTTTTTCAGTTCGCCGTACACAGCATGTTAAAATAAATAACATTACGGGAAAGTAAAATTTGTTACGCACAATATAGCCCTCACACAGGTTGTACACGAGAAAAAAATGAAAAAGCTATGGATTTTTGAAGTTGGAGAACGAGAAATGAAGACGAAAAAACCGCGTCCTAAGGGATTAACCTCCCTTGTATTGTGGCCTCCTGTCCTACTCCTGCCTTGTTTGTGGTCTCATGTCCTCCAGCCTTCCTCATATTGTGGCCCCTGTCCTCCATCCTCCCTCATATTGTGACCTCTTGTCCTCAATCCCCCTCATATTATGGCCCCTACTCCTCCACCCTCCCTCATATTGTGGCCTCCTGTTTCACCCTCTCATATTGTGGCCTCCTGTCCAATACCCCCTAACATTGTGGCCACTGTCCTCCACATTGTGGCCTTCTGTCCTCCATCCGCCTTTGTTTGGTGTCCTCTAGGCCTCCTGTCCTTTATCCTCCTTTCTAGTGTGGGCTCCTGTCCTTTATCCCGCGTTTGATTGTGGCCCTGTCCTCCCCATATATATCCCTTGTATTATGGCCTCCTGTCCTCCTGTCTCCCTTGTATTGTGGCCTCCTGTCCTTTATCCTCCGTTGTATTCTGGCCTCCTGTCCTCCATCATCCCTTGTATTGTGGCCTTGTGTCCTACAATCCTGCCTTGTATTGTGGTCTCATGTCCTCCAGCCATTCCTCATATTGTGGCCCCTGTCCTCCATCCTCCCTCATATTGTGACCTCTTGTCCTCAATCCCCCTCATATTATGGCCCCTACTCCTCCACCCTCCCTCATATTGTGGCCCTGTTCTACCTCCTCATATGTGGCCTCCTGTCCAATACCCCCTAACATTGTGGCCACTGTCCTCCACATTGTGGCCTTCTGTCCTCCATCCGCCTTTGTTTGGTGTCCTCTAGGCCTCCTGTCCTTTATCCTCCTTTCTAGTGTGGGCTCCTGTCCTTTATCCCGCGTTTGTATTGTGGCCTCCTGTCCTCATCGATCCCTGTATTCGGGACCTCACTGTCCCCACTGTCCTTGATTGTGGCCTTGTCCTTTATCTTGTTGTTTCTGGCCTCCTGTCCTCCATCATCCCTTGTATCGTGGCCTTTGTGTCTCACATCCTGCCTTGTATTGTGGTCATGTCTCACCCTCCTCCAATTGTGGCCCCTGTCCTCCATCCTCCCTCATATTGTGACCTCTTGTCATAATCCCCTCATATTATGGCCCCTACTCCCACCCTCCCTCCTAATGTGGCCTCCGTTCTCACCCTTCATATTGTGGCATCCTGTCCACATCCACCCCCTACAATGTGGCCACCTGTCCCTCCACATTGTGGCCTTCTGTCCTCCATCCGCCTTTGTTTGGTGTCCTCTAGGCCTCCTGTCCTTTATCCTCCTTTCTAGTGTGGGCTCCTGTCCTTTATCCCGCGTTTGTATTGTGGCCTCCTGTCCTCCATCATCCCTTGTATTGGGCCTCTTGTCCTCCATTCTCCCTTGTATTGTGGCCTCCTGTCCTTTATCCTCGTTGTTATTCTGGCCTCCTGTCCTCCATCATCCCTTGTATTGTGGCCCGTCCTCCATCCTGTCTTGTATTTTGGTCTCATGCCCTCCAGCCTTCCTCATATTGTGGCCCCTGTCCTCCATCCTCCCTCATATTGTGACCTCTTGTCCTCAATCCGCCTCATATTGTGGCCCCTAGTCCCTCCTCTTCCTCATATTGTGCCTCCTCGTCCAATACCCCTAACATTGTGGCCTCCTATCCCCACCTCATTTGTTTTGTTCTCCTGTCCTCCACATTGTGGCCTATTTCCTCCTCCTCCCTTGTATATAACCTGTCCTCAACCCTCTTGTTATGTGCCTCTTTCCTCCGCATTACGGCTCCTGTCCTTATCCTCCATTTACTGTGGCCTCCGTCCTCCCTTTTTGGCTCCTGTCCTCCATCTCACTCTGTATTGTGGCATCTGTCCTCAAAATACTTGTACGTGGCCTCCTGTCCTCCATCTGCTTGTATTGGGCCCTATGCCTCCATCCTCCCTTAAATTGTGGCCCGTCCCCTGTCCTCCATCCCTCCCTATATTGTGGCCTCTTGTCCTCAATCCCCCATCGCACTCTTGTGGCCCCTAGATCTCCATTCTTCCCTCATACTGTGGCCCCCTGTTTTTCAAACCCTGTCACATTTTGTCCCCCTGTCCTCCATCACCCTCACATTGTGGCCTGTCCTCCACATTGTGCTCTGCTGTCTTACACCCCCTGTAGTGTGGCCTCTGTCCTCCATATTGTGGCCTCTGTCCTTCAGCACCTCCGTTTGTTTTTTCTCGTTGCATTTGAGCCTCTGTCCTACATCCTTCCTTGTTATGGCGTCGTCACTCACACATTGTGGGCCGTCCTGTTTTCTCCTTCTCCTATTATTGTGGCCATCTGTGCTACCTTTTATTGTGGCATCCTGTCTTCCTCCTCTCCCCCTTTTGTGGCTTCCTGTCTGCTATCCTCCTTTTACATCCTCGTCCTCTTTGTATTGGCTACTCCTGTCGTCTTATTTGCCTTGTCCTATGACTGTGGCCTCCTGTCCTCCCCCTTGTATTGGTGGCCTTATGTCCCATCCTCCCTTGTAGTTGTGGCCACCTGATTGCTTATCCTCCACTTGTATTGTTCACCGTCCTTGTTATTCCGCCTTGTATTGTGGCCCTCACTGTCCTCAATCATCACTGGTATTTGTGGCCTCATGTCCTCATCCTGCCTTGATTGTGGCACTATGTCCCTCCATTCTCCCTTTGTTGTGGCCTTTGTCTCTCATTTTGCCCCTGTCCCTCCGATTCCTCCCCTTTACATTGTGACCTACCGTCATCAATATTGTGGCCTCCCTGTTTCATCCTATGTTGTATTGTGGACTCCTGTCTCATATTGCTCCCATTCTCTCTCTTCCCTCTTTTTGATGCGCCAGTCCCTCCATCCTCTCATTTGTGTCTTCCTTTCCCCCATCCGTAAATCCTCTCTTCTATTGTGGCTCTTGTCCTCGCCCATCTCATTTTGTGGTCTCTGTCCTCTACCTCCCTGCATATTGCGCGCCTACTGTCCTCCATCCTTTTTCACAGTGTGGTCACTGTCTCCTCCTCCCTTGTATTGGTGGCTATGTCCTCAACTATTAGTGACCTCCTGACTCCATTCCCTTTGTATTGTGCACTCACTTCCCATTCTGTGGCCTCACTTGCTCCATACCTCCTTGGAGTGGCCTTCTGGTCCTCCTTCTGCCTTGTATTGTGGCTCAGTCCTCCATCCTCATGTGTGGCGTTCCTATCCCCCATCCTGAAAATTGTTGACACATGTCCTCCACCACTCTCATAGTGTGGCCCCCTGGTCTGCCATCCTCCTTTATCATCGCCCTTAATATGTGGGCCTCTTGTCCTTTCCTCCCTTGGTTTGTACCTCCGCTATCCTCAATCAACCTGTATTGTGGCTACTGTCCCCACACTGCATATATTGTGGCCCGTCTATCTCTTTGCTATTGCCTGTCTTTCAACCTTGTATTGTGGCCCCTGTCCTCATCACCCTTATTGTGACCCATCCCCTCATTTGTCCTATCCTAATCCCCCCTCATATATGGCCCCTACTAACCCTCCACCCGCCTATATTGTGGCCTTGCCGTCTTATCCCCTAATCTATTGTGGCTCCTCGCTCAATACCCCCTAACATTGAGGTGCACTGTCCCCACATTGTGGCCTTCTGTCCTCCATCCCATTTGTTTGGTGTCTCAAGGCCTCCTGGTCCCTTATTAACTCTTTCTAGTGTGGGTCTCCTGTCCTTTTTTTATCCCGCGTTTGTATTGTGGCCTCGCTTCCTCCATCACCCTTGTATGGGGATTACTGTACATACATTATCTCTTCTCCCTCTTTTTTCCTCAAGTCGCTCACCACTCTTGTTCTATTTTTTCTCTCGCCCTCCCCGGTTCTTCTTCTTTCCTTTCCCTTGGGGTCCTTCCTTCTCCTCTCTTTCTTCTTTCGTTTCTCCCCGTAGCTCTTTTTCATTTTGCTTCTCCCTTCCTTTTTCTCTCACTTGTATTGTGCCTCCTGTCTTTATCCTCGTGTATCTGGCCTCCTGTCCTCCGTCATCCGGTATTGTGGCATTGGGTCCTCCATTCTGTATGATTTTGGTCTAATGACCTCCAGCCTGCTCATATTGGCCCTGTCCTAACATACTCCCTCATATTTGTGACTCTTGCCTCAATCCGCCTATATTGTGGCCTAGTCATCATCCATTCCTCATATGTGGGCCTCCTGTCCTACCTTAACATGTGGCCCGATCCTCCAACTCCTTTGTTTTTTGTCCTCTGTCCTCAACATTGTGGCCTATTTTACCCTCCATCATACCTGTATTAGACATCCGTCCTCCAAACAATCTTGTTTATGTGGCTTTGTCCTCAACCCCCGCATTGTGGACCCTATCCCATCTTACATCATATGTGGCCCCTGTCTTCCAAACCCCTGCACATTTTGTCCCCTATCCTCCATCACCCTAACATTGTGGACTCTGTCCTCACATGGTGATATCTGTCCTTCACCGTACCCCTGTAGAGTCGGCTCTGCTACTCCATATTGCGGGCCTTCTGTCCTCACCCTCCGTTGGCATTGTGGCCTCCTGTCCTCCATCCTTCCTTGTATTATGGGTCTGTCCTCAACATTGTGGCACCTACTGTGTTCCTGCCTTCCTTCTATTGTGGCCTTACTGTGCTCTTTTATTGTGGCTATATCCTTCATCCTCCCTGTTTTTGTGGCTTCTGTCTGCTATCCTCATTGTATTGTAGCCTAATGTGACTCTCTTGTATGTGGCCTCCTGTCCTACAGTGTAATGTGGCTCCTGTCAAACTTGTATTGGGCATCCGTCCTCCATCCTCCCTGTATGTGGCCACTGTTGATTATCCCCCTTGTATTTGTTGCACCTGTCCTTTATCCGCTCTTGTATTGTGGACTCATTGTCCTCAAGCATCCCCTTGTATTGTGGCCTCCTGTCATCCATATGCCTTTGTATGTGCCTATGTCTCATTCTCCCTTGTGTTGTGGCCTATTCTCTCAAATTGTGGCCTCTGTCCTCCATCATCCTTTATATTGACCTACTGTCATCAATATTGTGTGGATCATACTGTTTTCCTCTATTTGTTATTGAGGGTTCCTGTCCTCATTATGACGGCTTTCCGTATCCATCTTCCCCTCTTTTGAGCGCACCGCCCTCCATCCTCCTCCATATTGTTGCTTCATATTCCCCATCCTAAACATCCTCGCTAATGTGGCCGCTTGTCCTCGCCGGCATCTAATTTTGTGGTCTCCTGTCCTCTACCTCCATATACTGAGGCCCCTACTGTCCTCCATCCTTTTTACATTGTGGTGCCAAGTATCCATCCTCCCTTGTATTGTGCATGTCCTCAATATGTGACCTCCTGTCGTCCATCCTCTTTGTGTATTTGTGCCTCTGTCACCACAATTCGTGGCTTCCGTGATCCATACCCCTGGATTGTGGCCTTCTGTCCCCATCTGCCTTTGTATGTGGCCCTCATGTCCTCCATCCATCATCGGTTGTGGGCTTCCTATCACCCCATCTAAACATATTGTGCACCAGGTCCGCAACCCCTCTCAAGGGTGGCCCCCTGTCCTCAATTGTCCTTTATCCTCCCTTATATTGGGCCTCTTGTCCTTTTCCTCCCTTGTATTGTTGTAGCCTCCTATCCTCAATCAACTTGTATTGTGCCTCCTGTCCGCCACCGGAAATTATATGTGGCCTCTTTCTCCATCCTCCTGTGATGTGGCTTCCTGTCCTCAATCAACCCTGGTATTGTGGCTAATGTCTTCCGGTCCTCCTCATATGTGTCTTCCTATCCCCCATCATAAACATTTATCTGTTGCCCACTGTCCTCCATCCCCTCATATTGTGGCCTCTTGTCCTCCATCCTCCTCAAATTGTAGCGCCCTGTCCTCCATCCTCCAATGTATTGTGGCCGCTGTTCTCTACATTGTGACCTCCTGTTCTCCACCTCCTCGTGTTGTGGCCTCTGTCATCCACATTGGGGCTTCTCCTCATCCTCCTTGTATTGTGACCTGGTCCCGCCACATGGTGGCTAATGTACCTCCATCGTCCTCATATTGTGGCCCCGGCCCTCCATCTCTTATGGTGGCTTCCAATCCCCATCCAAACAAATTGTTTCATGTAATCCATCCTCTCTTCATATTTGGCTCTTGTCCTTCACCGCTCTCATATTGTGGCCTCTTTCCTCTACCTCCCTCATATTGGGACACTCTGTCCTTCCATCCTCTCAATTGTGACCTCTGTCATCCATCAGCCTCATATTGTGGCCCCCTGTACTTTATCCTACTCACATTGCGGCGACCTGTACCCATCTCCTAGTATTGTGACCACCGTCTCCAAATTGTAACTCTGTTCTCCATCCTCTTGTCTTAGGCCTACTGTCATCCGTCTCCCTTGGATTGTGGCTCTAGTCTGCTTCTCCTTTATATTGAGCATCCTGCCTCTCTGGTATTAGTGGCCTGCTGGGCTCCCTTGTCTCGTGGTTCCGCCATACAGTGTATTGCGGGCAGTATGTCCTTTATACCTACCTGTATTGGGGACTCCTGTCCTCCATCCTGCTTTGTATTGTGACCTCCGTTCCTCTATCCTGCCTTGTATTGTTGCCTCATGTCCTCCATCATCCCTTATATTGTGGCCTCCATGTCTCCATGAACTTCTATTCCTACCCATCCTCCATGGAGACATGCTGTGATTTCATGTGATCAGATACATACATGGTGTAGATGTTGCAAATGTAACTGGATATAAGGACCTTAGATTACATTACCCTGGTCACATGACAAGAAGTGCCCAGTGATATAAGAGAGCTCTCTCTCTCTATGTTACTGTCAATCAGGAAAAAAGAGGCAGGAAAATGCAAGTAAAATTTAACAGACAGCAGGACTCACTTAGATTGTATTTGAGCTTGAAGTTCATTTAGCTGCTTTGACCCGTGCGGTGGGGGTGAACTAACAGGAAGGTGAGCTGACCTTTTCTTGGGACTTTAGGACTCAATTAGTGTTTGAGTGGACTGACATCAGGTGAGTTGCATATAAATTTACAAATTTTAACTTGCAGAGATAAAAAAGAACCATTTAGAGAAAAGGTAATGCTTTTTAGTCATAGTTTTTTTTTTTTTTTTCTTCAACTCTTTATTTTAATTTTTTCATAATTTTTACAATACAAATACAATCGGTGCTTTTCATGTAATGCAAACATAAGAACCTCAATCAATATAGGGTTCTATGGCAGTGGAGCAAAGAAAAAGAAAACTAAATAGAACCACATTAACTTTCGTCACATATAACAAGTATTTCCAATACAATAACAAAGTTATGATAACATCTCTATTAGCATAATCAAACATTAGTAATCAGGAAATCAATCTAGCATTATATTCGTCCCATAAAGTCCAGGTTTTTTCAAATTTTTCACTAGTGTGGCGAAGTACAGCAGTAATATATTCCATCGATCGGAGATCTCTCAGACGGGCATATAGCTCCAGTAATGATGGAGGCGCAGAGCGTCTCCAATGCAAAGAGATCAAACATTTCGCCGCTGTTACTATATGAAGGAACAACCTGGCACTCGGACCCTTGAGAGATCCAGGATACAAATTAAGCACATAAATTTCAGGGTCCAGTGGGACTTGTACATTGAGGACCCCCCCAACAAGGGACCTAACCTCCAGCCAAAAATGTAGAAGGGCAGGGCAACTCCAAAAAATATGAAACAGTGTAGCATCCGACCCTCCACACCTCCAACATAGATTAGGAACTAATGGGTAGAATTTATGTAAAAGCTCAGGAGTGCGATACCAGTTTAGCAAAATTTTAAGTTGGTTTTCTTTATATAGCGTACAAATAGATGATTGGCGAGCTCTTGCCCAAATAATCTGCCATTGTTCAGGAGTAAAGCATTTGCCTAACCATTTTTCCCACCTAGTCATGTAGGGATGGGAGATATTCGACTGCTCGTTAAGTATAGAATATAGGCTGGAAATCAGGCCCCTAGCAGAAGGACCCTCCGAACAAATCAATTCAAATGGTGTAGGTCTAGGAGGGACTTCAGGACCTAAGAGGGAGGAGATAAAATGTGTAATCTGGTGATAAGTGAATTCTGCCCCCACCAGACACGGATGTTTTTCCACGAGGTCCCTCAGTGGGAGCACCCTCCTGGTATGGGGATCCAGCAGGGTCCGGACTTGGAAAGTACCGGCTTGCACCCAGGGCCTGTAACTGCTAGTGAGACTATCTGGAAGATGTGATGTGTATAGTATCGGAGTAAGGAGCGATTGCATGGAGGCCAACTGAAAGCGTATCCTGCACCTATACCAGATGTCTCGGGTAAATTGCATGGGACCTAGTAATGTCAGAGTAGAACCTACCGGTGGGGGACCCCATATTAAAGTGGCTGGGTGTAGTGGGGCCATCCATAGCTTTTCAAGCTCCGTCCATCTATTATAGGCAAGCATTGTGGACCAGGAGGCAATGTGACGGAGGTGGGTCGCTAAATAATAAAGTTTAAAGTCGGGAAGGGCTAGTCCTCCGCTAGCAGCCCCCGCTGTTAACACTGTTTTAGAAATCCTATGGCTCCTGCCCCCCCATACGAATTTCAAACACATAGACTGCAATTTACCCAGCACCCCCATTGGGACTGCCACTGGTAGAGTCTCGAACAGATACAGTATCTTTGGTAGAATAGACATCTTGACAGCTGCTATACGACCCAGCAACGATATATGTAGAGGTTGCCATTTGGTTAAGAGATCCTGAATTTCCTTGATCATTGGTGGGAAGTTAGCAGTGTAAAGAGTCTTATAAGTTCGAGTAATCTGTACTCCCAGATACTTCAACGATTCTTCCTGCCATGTATATTTAAAAGAACCCTGAAGAGCTGACAGCTCATTTGGGGGGATATTTATGGAGAGGGCCTCGGTCTTATGTCTATTAATCTTATACCCAGAGAAGTGACTATATATATCTAGTATTTTATGAAGGTTTGGTAGACTTACCAAAGGGTTCGAGAGCGTAAGAAGCACGTCATCCGCGAATAGCGAGATTTTAAATTGTTTATCTCTCACCCGTATTCCTGTCACATCTTCTGATGTTCGAATAAGCGCTGCTAAGGGCTCTATACAAAGCGCATATAGTAGGGGGGAGAGGGGGCATCCCTGTCTAGTTCCATTACGGATAGCAAAGAACAGGGAGTTAGCATGAGGAAGACGAATCGCTGCGCTAGGGATAGAATACAATCCCCGCAGAGCCTGTAGAAATGGGCCCCTTAGTCCAAAGTGTCGTAAAGTCGCCATCATAAATCCCCAATCTAGGCGATCAAATGCCTTTTCGGCGTCCAAACTGAGCAAAATAGCACTCCCATCTGTTTTTCTTATTACCTCCAATAAATCCGCTATCCGTCGGGTATTGTCTCCTGCCTGTCTAAACCGTACAAAGCCTACCTGGTCTTTGTGAACCATCTGTGGGAGCCAGTCCCCCAGCCTATTTGCCAAAATCTTAGTGAAGATCTTCAAATCTGAGTTCAAAAGGGAGATAGGGCGATAGTTATTACAGTCTAAGGGATCCTTTCCTGGTTTTGGAATTACTGTTATAAAGGATCTCAGCATAGCCTCAGGGATTGGGGTACCAGACATAAAGGAATTAAACAGCTTAATCATATAGGGGGATAGAATATCTAAATACGTTTTAAAGTATATATATGGAAGCCCATCAGGACCGGGGGACTTTCCATTGGGTAGATCCATTATCACCTCCCTCAACTCCTCCTCTGAGATGTCCTGGTTCAAGGCCTCTATAGCAGTGGAAGGCAGTTTAGGTAGGCTACACTCGCTAAGATATTGCTCCAAAGTCAGTCCTTGGGCTTGAGAACCCAACGGAGGGCGAGCAGGTAGATTGTATAAATCATGATAATATGTTTCAAATATTCGGGCAATTTTCTCAGGGTTATAATGGATAGTTCCCATACTATCCTTAAGGCTATAAGGGTTAGATGCCATCGCCCTATCTTGAAGTTGGCGTGCTAATAATGTATGTGTCTTATTACCAAATTCATAGAAGCGTTGTCGAGAATATCTTAGTAGTTTTTCCGCCCCTACCAAATCTATTTCCCGTAGTTGTGCTCGAGCGGCTAAAACTTTTTGTAGGATCGTAAGTGACGGATGGGTAGCTAGTCTATTCTCTAAGGTTCTAAGTTCCCTTACACATTGCTGTCTCACCGCCTCTACTGCTTTCTTTTTGTAGGCTGCTTGGGATATGGCATATCCGCAGTATACTACTTTATGCGCTTCCCATAGTATGGGCAGGGAGGGTGCTGATAGGGAGTTATCTGCAAAATATTGGAGTAGAGAAGTGCGCAGCGCCTCTTTTGTGATGTTGTGAGATAGGAGTGTCTCATTGAGTCTCCAGTGTAGGGGACGTGGCGGAGGATTCACAAATGATAGTTCAACTGTAACCGGAGCGTGATCCGACCAGGTGATTAATCCAATATCCGCAGAGTGTAGGGTACGAAGTATAGAGATATCCCCGAGGAAAAAGTCTATGCGTGTATGTGTCTTATGTGGGGGGGAATAAAAAGAGTATCCCCGTGCTGTAGGATTGTCCACCCGCCATAAGTCAAAGAGGTTGTGTCTACGCACCAACTTTCTAAAACCTAGTGACAGCCTACATTGTTGTTGCGATGGGGAGGTATTCTGTATGGACATTCGGTCTCTGATTTCAGAGAATGTAATATTAAAATCCCCTCCTACCAGATTAGTCATAGTTTTTAACTAAGTATTAAGGACTCCAGGAAATTAATATCGTGGTAAAGTAAATTTTTATTTTCTGTTCGTCCTTAGGAAGCACATACACATATAGGACATGGAAAGCTGTATATTCACTAGTGGTGAATAAGGACTGAGTCTGATGGTGACCTGGATCTGGTGGCTGGAGCAGCTGAGTTTCGGCATTGGAGAGATTTGGATTCATACTAATCAGTGAGAATAAATAGAGAATTACTACTTTCCTGGTCGTCCTATGGCAGCACTGAATGGGTTAAGTCTCACATCCTCCTATTGGACAGAAGATAACAATTAATTAGCAATAGAGAGCCAATGAACACACATGTTTTTTTCTTCTGTGGAAGTGGATAACATGAAGTTTGGTTGAGCATTAGCTCCCTGTCCCATGGTTTGGGTGCTCCATTCCCTTGGGACCGCTGCCTGGTGGTAGCTTGCTACATACCAGAGTGTGTTACAGGGTCACTGCACAGCACAGGATGTCTGGCTTGCTGTATGCTGATATCACCATTATCACCTCAGGCAAGTATCCCTGTGTTCCCCGCTGTATTTTGTTTCCCCCGCCATACCACGCCTGCTAGGGGTGGAGTTGGGCTTGCCGGGTGTCATGGAGCTTGTTGCATGCCTCGGCATCGGCCGGGGCGGTTCGCGCCTGCGCGGGGTAGAGGCGCGGCTTGATTTCTGTCGTGTCTCCCTCTGGCACATGCGCGGTCGGTCTCTCCAGCGCCGTAGTCTTTGCGCATGGGCGAGTAGGAGGACCGATCTCACGAGACTTCATACTTAAACAGATATGGCGCGGTGCATGGGTAGCGCTCGCCAGGCAGCAGAGCCTGCCAACAGGAATCGTAAGTGCTCACCTCGGTGCCCTGCTGGTTCTGTTTTATGTCAGTGTGATATTGTTCCTAATGCTAAGAAAAAGTGCCAGAAAGAGCGGGCATAGATGTTGTACTACCTGTCATCAGCCCTTGCCAGAGGATTGGGAACCAGACTTGTGTGAAGGATGCACCACACACCAGATGAGTTTACAGGCAGATTCCACCAGAGTTTTTTCTTGGCTTAAATCCTCGATTGCTCAGGCATTAGCTGAAGCTTCTCACCCCCAATGTACAAGTAGGAAAAGACCATAGCCTTTACCATCAGACTCCCCAGGACCCTCTAGTCATGAGGAGTATAGGTCTGAGCTCGGAGGAGGAGTAAGAAGCCTCTCCAGATAATTTATATCTGTTCAATAAAGAAGGTGTTTCTAGGCTTATAAAAGCAGTAAAAGAAGCAGTGGAATCAGATAAAGACACTGAAGATCTTTCTAAAAGAGAAGCCCTTTATTATATCCCTAAGAAAAAAGCTAAATATTTTCCCAGCCATCTGGATTTGAAGAATCTGGTGGAGTCTGCTTGGAAAAAACCTGATAAAAACCCCAACCAGCTAGTGTACAGATTGGATCCTGCTTTATAAGCTGAATGGGAGTCTCTCCCTAAAGTGAATATCTCCCTGGACAAGTTAGCACTTAACTCCATCTTTCCAGCTGAGGAGGCGACCCTACTAAAAGATCCTATTGATAGGAAGATGGATTCCTTCATAAGACGGGCTTATACCCATTCTGCAAATATATGGAAATCTTCTCTGGTCTCTGTTCCGATGGCAAGGGCCCTGAGGATCTGGTTAAGCCAGCTTGCCCATGATGTCAAGGATGGCGTATCGAGGAAGGATATTTTAGAGGATATTTCTCTTCTCAAGTCAGTGGCAGAGTTTCTTTGCGACTCTCATGTAGACACAATTAAGCTAACATCAGCTAGTCTGGCCTCAATAAATTCTATAAGACGTGCTCTCTGGATAAAGCTTTGGTCAGGAGTAGAGATGAGCGAGCACTAAAATGCTCGGGTACTCGTTATTCGAGACGAACTTTTCCCGATGCTCGAGTGCTCGTCTCGAATAACGAGCCCCATTGAAGTCAATGGGAGACTCGAGCATTTTTCAAGGGGACCAAGGCTCTGCACAGGGAAGCTTGGCCAAACACCTGGGAACCTCAGAAAAGGATGGAAACACCACGGAAATGGACAGGAAACAGCAGGGGCAGCATGCATGGATGCCTCTGAGGCTGCTTAATCGCACCATTATGCCAAAATTATGGGCAACAGCATGGCCATGACAGAGTGACAGAATGAAGCTAGATAGCATCTAAAACATCCAATAATTGACCCTGACACTATAGGGGACGGCATGCAGAGGCAGCGGCAGCAGCGGCAGGCTAGAGAGTGGCATGGCGACATACCCTAAATGGACTCAGGCTTCAAACCAATGGGTGGCAGAGAGGAACCAAAGGAGGTGAGCAAGAAGCGCTCAAATAATATCGGTACATGATAAAAGTTTGCCAGTATATTTTGTGGATTACACAGCAGGGTGGCGACAAAGTTAACATGGAAGCCATGAAAACAACCAAATTCAGCCTCCCAAGCTCGTTTGATAAGGGGACCTGTATGGAGGCAGTGAAACTAGTGTAGATTAAAGGTGCTGCAGTTAAACTAGGTTAGTTGAATTAACAGAGGCATGAGCGGCTCTCCTCTGCCAGGCAGCTTCTCGCCAATCCAAGCCCCTGTCTCTAGGCTACCCCCCAAACAGCACTTCTAAGAACCTTTGTAAAGAAATCAATGTGAGTAGCGTTCTTTATGTTAGGCATAGGCGGGTGAGGGGATGTAAACAGAAGCGCAAGAAGCGCTGAAAAATAATATTGGTAAATGATAAAAGTTGCCGGTATTATTGTGGATAACACCAGGGTGGCGAACAAAGTTAACAACATTTGATGTGGAACCAGGAAAACAACCCCAATTTTGGCTGACACAACACTCGTTTGATAAGAGGGACGTGTATGGAGGCAGCATATGACGACCTTTTGGAGGTAGCAATGAGACAAAACGGTGAGGAGCTGCTAATGGAGACAATTTAATTTGGATAGTGCCTGTTGTGGCAGTCCAAAAAAGTTTTCAAACCAGAGAGCAGGAGAGTGGCCCTCCAGAAAAATGAAAATAGATTGAGTGCCTGTATCTGGCATCCAAAAAATTTTCAAACCAGAGGACAGTAGGTGGCCCTCCAGAAAAATGAAATAGATTGAGTGCCTGTATGTGGCAAGTCCAAAAAAGTTTTCAAACAGAGGGCAGGTAGTGGGCCCTCACAAAAAATGGAATAGATTGAGTGCCTGTATGTGGCAGTTCCAAAAAAGTTTTCAACAGAGGAGCAGTAGGTGGCCCTCCAGAAAAATGGAATAAGATGATGCCTGTATGTGGCGTCCAAAAAAGTTTTCAAACCAGAGGAGCAGGTAGGTGGCCTCTCAGAAAATGGAATGGATTGAGTGCCTGTATGTGGCAGTCCAAAAAAGTTTTCAAACCAGAGGAGCAGTAGGTGCGCCCTCCAGAAAAATGGATAGATTGAGTGCCTGTATGTGAGCAGCCCAAAAAGTTTTCAACCAGAGGAGCAGGTAGAGTGGTCCCTCCAGAAAAATGGAATAGATTGAGTGCCTGTATGATGGCAGTCCAAAAAAGTTTTCAAACCAGAGCAGGAGGTGGCCCTCCAGAAAAATGAAATAGATTGAGTGCCTGTATGTGCATCCAAAAAGTTTCAAACCAGAGGAGCAGGTAGGTGCCTCCAGAAAATTGATAGATTGAGTGCCGTATGTGGCACCCCAAATAATTGTTTAAAACAAGGACCGGGTTCGGTGGCCCTCCAGAAAAATAAGCATAAGTACTATAAGCTAGAGCCAGTGGGCCTGTCAAAAATAGCCAGTTTTCCTCTGCTTACTGTACAAAGAGGAGGAGAAGGAGGAAAATGAGGGAGGAAGGAGTGGATAAAATTATTCAGGTGAGCTTCCTTCACCTGGTGGAGATTGGAAATTATGAGAACCAGGCCTTTATTCATCTTAATAACGTCAGCCTGTCAGCGCTGGTCAGTCGACAGGCGTGTACGCTTATCGTGATGATGCCACCAGCTCGCCTGAAAACCCGCTCGGGACAAGACGCTAGCGGCAGGCAGCAGAACCTCAAGGACGTACAGCCGCCAGTTTTGCCACATTCCAGCTTTGAACCCAGTGTTGTAGGGAGCTGTGTGATCATTTAGACGATGGTTGGTCGAACTACGTACTCCCTCACCATCCTTTCTGTAAGATCAGCCCTACTCTGCCGAGACTGGGGACGGTGACAGTGTCTTGCTGGGGTGAACATAAGCTGGCAAAAGCCTGTAAGCGTACCCTTGCCAGTGCTGGACAAGCTAGCCTGCTCGCCTACTCTCCCTCGCTACTTTCCCCAGAAACTACGCACTCTGCCGCTAGCGCTGTCAAGGGAAATACTGTTTCTAAGCTTGTGACCAGGGCCTGCTGGTATTCATGCATTCTCACACTCCTTTCCTCTCCAGGGATGAGAGTGGAAAGATTTTGCTTGTACCCGTGGGTCCAGGAGAGTGAACACCCCCAGTACATCGTGCTGGAATAATCTTTGAACGCAAGGGTCACGGGATAGGCAGCCTACATGAAATCTGCCATATGCGCCAGAGTACACAACGCGAAGAATTCCCTCCCTCACTGGGCCTGCCTGTCCATTCCTCCTCCTCCCAACTCCTCAAACTCCTCTTCTCCGCCCTACACGCTGACAACAGTGAAGGACTCAACAATGGGTCCCCCTTGTGTCTCGCCAACATTCCTCCTCTTCCCTCATCCTCCTCATCCTCCTCCCACCTCCACTCCTCCGATATGCGCTGAGAAACAGACCTAAAGGTGCTTTGGCTACAACAAGGGAATCTTCTTCCCCGTCCTTGTGACGAGCGCAAAGCTTCCAAGCTTCATGCTGATCAGAGAGTTTTTCACAGGCCACAGCGGATGGTGAGGCGATGATGTCGGCATCGCCACCTGCACACTCTGTGTTGCTCCTCAAGTTATCAGCACCTGACAGAATACAGACATCCACTCCACTCTCATGTAGACTTGAGGAAGCTGACTGACCTACTACATTCTGGTGGAAGTTGACATCTGGCAGTCTACATCGCTACTGCGCTGCGTAAACTCTGGATAAACGGGTCAGTGTTGAATCCACCTCGTGGGCACGTCCGCACAACAGTCGGTGAGGCGGGCAGTTGGAGGCGGCGCTGCTCTGCCCTGATAGTGGCAGCATCTGTGCTGAACTTCCTAGAAATGCCACAGAGCGGCGCACCTTCGTGAGCAAATCAGACAGATTGGGGTACGTCTTGAGGAAACGCTGAACTATCGATTTAACACATGGGCCAGGCAGGGCACATGTGTCAGTCTGCCGAGTTGCAGAGCGCCACCAGGTTACGGCCGTTGTCACACACCACCTGCCTGCTTCAGGTTCAGCGTGCCACCACAGATCAGTCTGCGCCGTGATGCCCTGTAATATCTCCTGGCGGTGTGCCTTTTTCGCCTAGGCTCCACGTTTGAGCACCGCCTGCTGTCGCTTAGCGACGCACTGCGCTGCTGTGCCTAGAGCTACACGACTGATGCCCAGCCCACGGATGGTATTTCGGAGGAGGAGGTGGAGGAGGGGTGGAGGAGAGGGAGCATAGTAAGGCCTGAAACACCTGGACCGAGGTAGCCCTGCAATCCTCGGCGTCGGCAGTAATGACCAGCCGCCGGTCAGACTCGGTCCCAGCCTCCACAAAGTATAACCCAATTGCCGTCTGCGATATATAGTGGCCCTGCTCGCAGCACTCGTCCACGTGTCCGTGGTCAGGTGGACCTTTGTCAGAAACGGCTTGGTCAGGGCACGGAATCTGACTGTCATGACACTTGCGGTCGGCAGGGCTGGAACAGCCCCATCGGGAAACAGTGTGGGCGGGGCCGAATCCTGCAGCTAGACACGAATACCAGACGCCGGACCCCGGAGCGGCCGCCGCTGAGGTTGCGAAAGGCCTCGGTCTCTATAGCCTATGGGCAGCATCCCAGGCTAAGCAATCTGGAGATGTGGACATAAGGGCTTGGGCGTGCGGGTGGGTTGCACTTAATGCGTTTCGTCCAGCGCTCTGGGGTATGGAGAGCTGAACGCTGGTGATATGTGGAGGATCGTGAGGCGACGATGGGGTTTTTGTGCAGGCGGTCCCTGGGCAGGGGGCTGACTATCAGCTGACACAGGGGAAGGAGCAGTGGTGTTCCACGGCCGGAGTGAACGGGCTTGTTGCCAACTGGTGGGGTGTTTAGCATTATATGCCTGCGCATACTGGTGGTAGTTAAGCTAGTAGTGTGGAACCCCTGCTGAGCCTGGTTTGGCAAATGTTTGACACACCACAGTCCGTCGTCATCCGGTGTTTCCTTAAAGACCTCCAGATCTGAAACATCTAGCCCTCGCCGCAAGAGCCCATCGCCACGGGAGCTTCCACTATTGACAACATTGGCGCTGATTGCACCAGCTCGGGCCCTGCCTCTCCGTCTGGCCCCAACCTGCCTCTTCCAACCTGTTTGGTCGGAGACTCTCCTCCGTCTCAGAAGACTGTGTTCACCCGGCATCACATCAACCCAGCTTGGTCGTGTCACCTCATGCATCCTCCGACCTCAGTCGCTCCCCGCATCGGACTTCCTGCCTGACAACAACTTCCCCACTGTCTGACAACCGGGTCCTCCTCATACGTCGGACACCTCTTTACACACTCTCTTCCACTAACGTCAGAAGGCATCATCACCCACAGACTGGACTGGTGAAAACCTGGCATCGGAAAATTGCGCAGTCAGACAACCGGACAAGACTGGTTTGGGAGTGTGGGAAGGGTCCAAAAACAAGTTCCTCAGAGTATGCGTGTTCAAAGGCCAAATTTCCTGGCGACGGGGGGCAGAACTGGGGGGAGGAGCTGAGGTCCAGAGGCTGGAGGAGTGGCGATTTCGGTGACATGGGTTGGACTGGTGAAGAAGACTGACTGGTGGACAAATTGCTCGAAGCATTGTCGGCAATCCACACGACATCACCTTGTTCGCACTGTTCTCTGGCCTCAACAGTGCTTCTACCACGAGTCCCAGTATACTTCAGACTAGAACCTAGGGAGTGTAGCTCTGCGGCTTCCCCTGCTCCCTCAATAGCAGGTGGTGTCTCACCCGCCCAGGACCACGCCTACGCCCCTGCAGTAGTTGGACGCCCACCCGTCCACCGCGCCTGTCCTCTACCCCTAGCCCTCAGGGTTAAACTTTGAAAATGAGAGTTATAACTTTAATTTTTTTTTAACTTTTTTTTGTTTTTTTTTTTGTTTTTTTGTGTTTTTTAGTTTTTAAAACCAAACTGCTATCCTCATTGCTATGGCTATTTTCTAGCCAAGTATAAAAGCACACACTACTATGCAGATGAGATGACGCTGAGTTATTACAAAAAAATAAACGTAAATAAAAAAGGAAATGGCCAGGACAGTGCCTATTGAAATCCAAACCCCTAATAAATTTTCCCACTTCGGTCTTTTCGATGGATATGTGCGTCACTAAGCGCAAAACACAGCGGTCGCAAGTCTCACTACAAATTGCTCACACATTTGCTAGTAGATGCACTGCAGCAAGTACAGCCACCAGCAGATCACCAGAAATCAAATATTAAACGCTACTGTGGGCGTAAGTAAGCCGTTTGGATTCTCTATGCTATTTTCTAGCCAAGTATGAAACACATACTATGCCAGATGAGATGACGCTGAGTTATTAAACAAAAAAAAACGTAAAATAAAGGAAATGGCAGACTGTGCCTAATTGAAATCCAACCCTAATAAATTTCCCACTCGGTCTTTGCGATGGATATGTGCGTCCTAACGCAAAACACAGCGGTCGCAAGTCTCATAAAATTGCTCACAATTTGCTAGTAGATGCACAGGCACAGTACAGCCACCACAGCATATCAACCAGAAATCAAATATATATAACGCTACCTATGGCGTAAGTAAGCCGTTTGGATTCTCCTATGCTATTTTCTAGCCAATATGAAAGCACACTACTATGCCAGATGAGATGACGCTGAGTTATTAAACAAAATAAACGTAAATAAAAAAGGAAATGCAGATTGTGCCTAATTGAAATCCAACCCCTAATAAATTTCCCACTTCGGCTTTTGCAATGGATATGTGCGTCACTAAGCGCAAAACCACAGCGGTCGCAAGTCTCACTACAAATTGCTCACAATTTAGCTAGTAGATGCACTGCAGCAAGTACAGCCCCAGCAGATCAACCAGAAATCAAATAACTATAACGCTACTGTAGGCGTAAGTAAGCCGTTTGATTCTCCTATGGCTATTTTCTAGCCAAGTATGAAAGCACACTACTATGCCAATGGATGACGCTGAGTTATTAAACAAAATAAACGTAATAAAAAAAGGAAATGGCAGACTGTGCCTAATTGAATCCAACCCCTAATAAATTTTCCCACACTCGGTCTTTGCAATGGATATGTGCGTCACTAAGCGCAAAACACAGCGGTCGCAAGTCTCACTACAAATTGCTCACAATTGCTAGTAGATGCACTGCAGCAAGTACAGCCACCAGCAGCATCAACAGAAATCAAATATATATAACACGCTACTGGTAGGCGTAAGTAAGCCGTTTGGATTCTCCTATGGCTATTTTCTAGCCAAGTATGAAAGCACACTACTATGCAAATGAGATGACACTGAGTTATTAAAAAAATAAACGCTAAAATAAAAAGTAAATGGCAGACTGTGCCTAATTGAAATAAACCCCTATAATTTTCCACACTTTGGGTGTTTGAGGTGATATGTGTGTCACTAAAGTAGCTAACACAACGGTTAAGCAAGTCCCCTGCAAATTCCTCACAATATGGTACTAGCTGCAAATAAAAAAAAAAAAGTATAACGTTTTGTAGCCCTAAGAAGGGCTGTTGGGATCTTGGAGAATCACTCCGATGCCTAACAGTAAGCTAATACAACACCCTAACGTTTCCCTGACCAGCAGCAGCTCTCTCCCTAGCGGCATCCAGACACAGAATGATCGAGCAGCGCGGGCAGCGGCTAGTCTATCCAGGGTCACCTGATCTGGCCAGCCAACCACTTGATCGAGTGTAAGGGTACACGTCATGCTGGGTGGAGTGCAGAGTTCCTGGCTTGTGATTGGCTCTGTTTTGGCCGCCAAAAAGCAAAACGGCGGGAGCTGCCATTTTCTCGAGCAGGAAAGCGAAACTATAATCGTGTTACCGCAAAAAGCAACGATCAAGTTTCGAATTACGCATAATAGGCAGCGAACGAGTATGTTCGCTCATCTCTAGTCAGGAGATATCCCTGCTGAAACCCATTTTTGTAATCTACCATTTCAGCCGTCAAGTCTTTTTGACCCGGTATGGAAGAGATCTGGAAGAGATCTTGAAGGTCATTATTGATGACAAA
Source organism: Engystomops pustulosus (assembly GCA_019512145.1). Classification (NCBI taxonomy): domain Eukaryota; kingdom Metazoa; phylum Chordata; class Amphibia; order Anura; family Leptodactylidae; genus Engystomops; species Engystomops pustulosus. The sequence continues at coordinate 41,871,497 of CM033646.1, forward strand.
GTAACTTCTTTTCCCAAACCTAAGAAAAGAACAGCTTTTAGGTCCTTTCGTTCTAGACAAAGATCCACAAATCAGAAGACAGTTTAGAAGGGATGACAAAAGGGGTTTCAGGAATCGGTTCTTCCAGAATAAAAAACCTCATTCAGAACCCTCCAAGAAGTTTGAGTTATGTGTCAAAGTCGGAGCAAGGCTTTCCTAGTTTGCCCACATATGGGTCAAAACTTCTTCAGACGCATGGATCAATTCTCTTGTTAGAAGAGGTTATTCTCTGGAGCTAACCAGCTTTCCGCCCGACAGGTTCTTTATGAACCAACCTGATGATCAAATTGTTCCTCGTCTTCTGCAAGAATTTATAGAAAAGGGTGCCTTGGAGCCTGTCCCCCATCCCCAGAGAGGTTCAGGTGTATATTTCCAGAGTATTTCCTGTCCCAAAGCAAGGAGGATCTTGGAGACTGGTGATAGATCTCACTTACCTCAACCAGTTTATTCTGAAGAAGAGATACAGGATCGAATCAATCAGAACAACTCTACCTCTAATTATGGGTTTGTGATCCTGCAACCTCTCAGAAGATTCTAGGGTTCATAGTAAACTCTTCCAACATGACGCTCTCTTTGTCATCAGCCAGAATTACCGTTCTGAGGAAAGCGATCAAGTATCTGATTCTGCACCCCAGACAACCTGGCAGTCTATATCAACAAACAGGGGGGCACGAGGAGCCGGTCTCTTGCCAGAGAGTGTTCCCTTCTGATGACCTGGGCCAAACAGACAGTTCACAACATCTCAGCAGTTCATATCAGGGAGTATTGAATGTGGAGGCAGATTGGCTGAGCCGCAATCCAGTCAAACCTTTGGAGTGGTCTCCAGGTGTTCCAGAAAATTGTCCTGAAAATGGGTCTTCCTCAGATGGCGTCAAGATCCAACTCTCATCTTCCCCGGTTTTGCTCCCTATACAAGCAGGAGAACCCAGTAGTGGTGGATGCACTCTCCTTCGACTGGACAGGCCAATTTCTTTATGTATTCCCACCATTCCCTCTCATTTCGGGAGTGTTGCAGAAGATCAGGAGGGAGAAAACAACAGTCATAGCCGTAATACCGTTTTGGCTGAGAAGGGCCTGGTTCCCTCTTCTCCTGTCATTGTCAAGAGGGGGGTTCTGGTTACTCCCTCCCCGGAAAGACTCCAGAATGGGTTCCTACACCCCAACCCAGCACCTCTCCATCTGGTGGCCTGGAAGCTGAAAGGGGGAATCTAAGAAGGTCGGGATTTCCGAATGAGGTTATTGACACATTATCGGCCTCTAGGAAACCAAAGACTAAACCAAATCTAAAAGCAATAGTACCTATCAAAAAGAGTTTCTTCTACTCACGTACCTTCCCTCCTTCAATGTCTGCAGGATGGCTTGAAGAAAGGCTTGAAATTTAACACAATGAAAGTCCATTTCACCGCCATTAATTCTTCCTTGGGCAGAATATTCTCTGAGAATCTGTTGCTCAGGAAATTCTTCATGGGTCTGAAGAAGTTAAAGCCTACAGTTCGGTCACCTCTACCGTCTTGGGATCTTCCTATTGTACTGCAGCATTTATATCAAGAACCGTTCAAACCAATCTCAGATATCCCTCTGCATCTTCTCTCTTAGAAGACTGTTTTCCTGGTGGCCATTTGTTCTGCAAGGAGGATTAGCGAAATCCAAGCCTTCTCCTGTAAGGAACTATATCTGAGAGTCATGTTAGACTGTAGAATTCTTCGTACAATGCCGGGTTTTCTGCCGAAAATACCTTCTCAATCTGCATTAAATCAAGAGATCTTCCTTCCTGTCCTAGGTACAGATGCCCCAGAAGAAAAGCAAGGAAAGATTCAAGCCCTGGATGTGAAGAGATCAGTTCTCGCTTATCTCCAGAGGGCAGAAGTCTTTAGGGAGTCTGAAGCCCTGTTTTTACAGTTCAGAGGCCCTAATAAGGGAAAATGGGCTAGTAAGTCTACTCCAGCCAGATGGATTAAGGACATAATGGGGCACATTTACTAACCCGGCCCAGTCGCATTGTCTGAAGAGGATTCCGGATTCCGGTCTGCCGGAATTCACTAAGGTCGTACACCCGATATCCAGCAGGTGTCGCTGCTGCGCGGAGGTCCGCCGGAGTTCACCTTCTTCTTCCTGGTGCATGTAAGTGCGTGATCTTGCGACACAAATCGTTTTTTAAATTCTGCGTTTTTTCTGAATTCTTCGGTTATCCGACGGCCACGCCCCCCATTTCTGTCGTGTGAAAGTTTGCGCCAATGCGCCAGAGTCCGCTCGCGTGCGCCAAAATCCTGGGGTAATTCAGCGCAAAACGGAAATATTCGGGAAACCCAACGAAAGTGCGCCGTTCGGACCCTTATTAAATTAGCCCCAATTTCTATGTGTTATGATCTAAAAGGCCTTCCGTCTCCTCTTAATCTGAAAGCGCATTCAACAAGGTCAACGCCTGCATCATGGGCCAAAATAGCTCATATATCGTTGAACCAGATATGCAAGGCAGCAATATGGTCGGGTCCTTCAACCTTCATCAGGCACTATAGGCTTATTGTGGGATTTGGGGTAGGCTCGGCCTTCGGCAAGAGTGTAATTTGTTTGTCTGCCTCGAAGTAACCCACCCCTTATACTACTACTGCTTTTCAATTCCCACAGTGCTGCTGTAGGACGGCCAGGAATATCGAAATTGGCTCACCAAAATTTTGGTTTCCTGTAGTCCGTAGGCAGCACATAGATCCCCCCCCAAATAAAAAGTACTTATTGCTGCATAAGAAAGGACGTGTGTTCATTGGCTCGGGGGTATTTTATAGGGAGTCAGCCTGCCAATCTCTATTGCTAATTAATTGTTATCTTCTGTCCAATAGGAGGATGTGAGACTTAACCCATTCAGTGCTGCCTACGGACTACAGGAAACCAAAATTTCAGTGAGCAAATTTCGATAATAGCCATTGTGCAGATTGAAGTGAGGTGTAGATCTTTTGTCCTGAGGTGGAATAAGACTATGGTAGAGGAACCTCTGTTAGTGCAAATGTTTTAAAACAGATGAATTCAATCCTTACATGACTAAGCAAAATGATAAGTGTCACACAGAATTGGGTACAGCACAATGCATTCAACGGATTTAATGGAATCAACACTGCTCCTACTGTAATGTTTTGTGGACACAATGGAATTCTTAAAGGGTTGACTTTTACAGCATTACTGTTCAGAAAACAAGGATTGAGCGAGTTTAGAGTGGAAGAACTTTACCTCAACCTCACTAAATACTTTTGGGATGAACTAGAATGGAGATTGTAAGCCAGGTCCTCTTGTCCAACATCAGTGTCTGCCCAAACAAATGTTCATCTGGATGAATGGACAAAAATGCTAACAGACACACTCCAATATCTTGTAGAAAGCCTCTCCAGAAGACTGGAAGATGTTTTATATCTTTAGTGTGTCATACAGGCTCCTATTGATGTAATGTGTAGGCGCCCCAATAATTTTGTCCATATAGTGTATAGAGGACAAGACATAAATAATGGGGCTGGTATTAAAACACTACCAACCAATGTGGCTCTTAAATCTCCATTACAAGATTACGTGAGCTGCTGAAACAGATTATCTACAACGAGTGGTTATAAGAAGAAGACTAATTTTGCACCGCAGCCCTGCAGTCTTTAGCTAAACCCCGGCCAAATCTCTAACAATAGACATGTCCAGTTTGGAATATTTGGCAAAGATGCAGGACAAGGACCAGGTTGCGTCTTTGAAGATTGTATCACAGGAAACTCCTCCTTTCTCTGCCCAGGAAAGAGAATGGAGAGTCTTATTACTGTGCAAGGGAATGCTGTTCAGAACAGTAAAAGTTAGTATTCTTGATCCATCTTCCAGCTTTCTGCTTTTTTCCAGGATTAAAATAAATGCTTATCTCAAATCCCAAGATTTAGTGAGGCAAATACAAACAAACCAACAAACAATTTTTTTTACTGTAGATCTGGAGATTCAGGAAAGACAAGATCCTGATAGGGATGGATCTTGAGTGTATTAGTCTTGTCCTTAAAAACTTTCCAAACATTAGCGCATGTGTAATGGTGATGCTCTATGCCCTCTGCAGGGCATAGTAACCTTTTTTGAAGCACTCACCATCTCCTGCTGACTTCTTGATCCTAAAGTCTGCCTGCTCCAGTTGCTGGATTTCTGTGATTGAAAGAGTTTGTATGTTCTCTCCGTGTTTGCGTGCGTTTCCTCCGGTTTCCTCCCACACTCCAAAACATACTGGTAGGTTGATTAGATTGTGAGCCCCATTGGGGACAGGGACTGATTTGGCAAGCTCTGTGCAGCGCTGCGTAATCTGTGTGCTCTATATAAATAAAGGAATTATTAAAATAAAAGGAATTATTATTGATTAACCTGACTCCTGTTGTACTTTGGATGCATTCTTTTTGCGGCAGATCCTGACCTACATGTATTCTGTCTGATTCCGACCTGACTTGACCTTGGGTTGTCTGCTCTGTTGTCTGCCAAAAAAAAAGTTAAATTTAAAAAAAGTTAAAACAGAAATAAAATCAGTATGAAAGAATAAACATATAATAAAACATACAAAAACACTGTAAACTACACTTTAATCCCTTACCGTTCGCGCCGTACTAGTACGACGTGGGCTCCCGCGATTACCGCTCAGAACCGAGCCGGCATCGGGAGTGGCGGGATGTCTGCGGTACTTCACACTCACATTCGTACGTCCTTAGGAGGTTAAAAAAACCTAATGAGCCTAAGATGCTCCAGGCTCCATTAAAAACTTTGGAGCCCGGAGCCCCTCTTGTTCATTTGCATAATTGTAATATTCTTTTATTGTAAAAACCAGGAAATAAGAAACTAACAGAAGAGAAAATGCTGTCAGGGGGGGCACACACCAGTATGTCCGTGTGCTCGGTTTACAATCTTTAATCCTGGTGGTCGATGTCCTTTAATTATGTGTCTTGATTATAAAACACATTACGATTGTGGTTTCCCACACAACATGTTGTTCATACTCGAATTTTAAACACAAAAAAATGGATTTGCACATTTTTCTTCAAGTTCCTTCAATAAGAATTAAAGAGGAATATGATACAAAAACCCTTAAAGGAAATCAACCAGTGTAAAAAAAAGGGGGGAAAAAAAACACTAGATATACATAGCCCAGTGCCTCTTCATCTTGATCCCGGCCAGGGCCACCACTAGGAATTTTGGGGCCCCTGACTGGAAGATTTTTGGGCCCTTCCCCCACCACGGCGTCCATTCCCACATTGATATGTAACATTGTATACACTATTTTTTTCCTGACCGAAACTGCCATGACAAGCTAAACTCTTCTGACAGGATCCTAGTCTACTGCACGTGCCCGCTCAGTATATAGATAGCCTCTGCACGTGCCCACTCATTACTTAAATAGCCCCTACAGGTGTCCACTCAGTATACAGATACCCCCTGCATGTGCCCACTCAGTATATAGATAGCTCCTGCACGTGCCAACTCAGTATATAGACAGCCCCTGCACGTGCCCACTCAGTATATACACTCATCGGCCACTTTATTAGGTACACCTGTCCAAACTTGCTGTTAACACTAATTTAATCAGCAAATCACATGGCGGCAACAAGTGCATTTAGGCATGTAGACATGGTCAAGACAATCTCCTGCAGTTCAAACCGAGCATCAGTATGGGGAAGAAAGGTGATTTGAGTGCCTTTGAACGTGGCATGGTTGTTGGTGCCAGAAGGGCTGGTCTGAGTATTTCAGAAACTGCTGATCTACTGGGATTTTCACGCACAACCATCTCTAGGGTTTACAGAGAATGGTCCGAAAAAGAAAAAACATCCAGTGAGCGGCAGTTCTGTGGGCGGAAATGCCTTGTTGATGCCAGAGGTCAGAGGAGAATGGGCAGACTGGTTCGAGCTGATAGAAAGGCAACAGTGACTCAAATCGCCACCCGTTACAACCAAGGTAGGCAGAAGAGCATCTCTGAACGCACAGTACGTCGAACTTTGAGGCAGATGGGCTACAGCAGCAGAAGACCACACCGGGTGCCACTCCTTTCAGCTAAGAACAGGAAACTGAGGCTACAATTTGCACAAGCTCATCGAAATTGGACAGTAGAAGATTGGAAAAACGTTGCCTGGTCTGATGAGTCTCGATTTCTGCTGCGACATTCGGATGGTAGGGTCAGAATTTGGCGTCAACAACATGAAAGCATGGATCCATCCTGCCTTGTATCAACGGTTCAGGCTGGTGGTGGTGGTGTCATGGTGTGGGGAATATTTTCTTGGCACTCTTTGGGCCCCTTGGTACCAATTGAGCATCGTTGCAACGCCACGGCCTACCTGAGTATTGTTGCTGACCATGTCCATCCCTTTATGACCACAATGTACCCAACATCTGATGGCTACTTTCAGCAGGATAATGCGTCATGTCATAAAGCTGGAATCATCTCAGACTGGTTTCTTGAACATGACAATGTACTCAAATGGCCTCCACAGTCACCAGATCTCAATCCAATAGAGCATCTTTGGGATGTGGTGGAACGGGAGATTCGCATCATGGATGTGCAGCCGACAAATCTGCGGCAACTGTGTGATGCCATCATGTCAATATGGACCAAAATCTCTGAGGAATGCTTTCAGCACCTTGTTGAATCTATGCCACGAAGAATTGAGGCAGTTCTGAAGGCAAAAGGGGGTCCAACCCGTTACTAGCATGGTGTACCTAATAAAGTGGCCGGTGAGTGTAGTTAGCCCTTGTACTTGCCCACTCAGTATATAGATAGCCCCTGCATGTGCCCACTCAGTATATAGATAGCCCCTCCACGTGCCCACTCAGTTTATAGATAGCCCCTCCACGTGCCCACTCAGTATATAGATAGGCCCTGCATTTGCCCACTCAGTATATAGATAGCCCCTGCACGTGCCCACTCATTACTTAGATAGCCTCTACACGTGTCTACTCAGTATACAGATACCCCTTGCACGTGCCCACTCAGTATATAGATAGCACCTGCACATGCCACTCAGTATCTAGAAATCCCCTGCACGTGCCCTCTCAGTATATAGATAGCCCCTGCACATGCTCACTAAGTATATAGATAGCCCCTGCATGTGCCCACCCAGTATATAGATAGCCCCTGCACTTGCCCACATGATATAACTAATGTTCCTACTGTCAACAAAGGAATGACAGAGTGAACTGTTACTTTATTCTTCATGACCAGCTGGATCTGTAGTTTGATTTTTGGTTCTTTTTTACTAGTCTGTATCCCTCCACAACAACATCCGTAAAAGATCAACAGGACGTTATTTTTAGCATTTCCTTTTGTGAATGTTACATGCCAAGAATTTCCTTAGAATTACTTTCATCTTGTGCCACACCCTCTGTCAGTTACCTGGCTCATCCTTCCAAATAAATATTGGGCACATTTATGAAAGGTGTCTTAATAATAATAATAATCTTTATTTATATAGCGCCATCATATTCCATAGTGCTTTACAAATCATAGGGGACATATACAAATATAATATTACATTACAAAGAAAAAACAGTCATATGGAACAATAGGAGTGAGGGCCCTGCTCGAGGAGCTTACAGACTATGAGGATGAGGGGGGAGCTTGTATTCTTTATAAGGGAACAGAATAAAATAATTTAATAAATAAAAATGCTGCTGCTTGCACCAGCCATCAGCCGGCATCTTATATACAGAGTCCAAGGTTAATGGGGATGTAGAGAAGCCTGGAGCTTGGTATCTGCTGATACCCAGATAACAGATGGGAGGATGACACAGATTGGAATAGTATACCGAGAGTTGACATATCATGCAGTTAGCAGGTTAGCTGCAGCATCACTGTGGCAGATAACCTGCTATAATGTGCAGTTATTATTGTACTCATTCATTTAATATTTAGAAGACAAGGAGAGTGATGTTATACTGAAGGGCGATGATTTCATTGCAGAGTAGCTGTGTAAATGCGGAGGAAATTTGACTGCATAAGTGAGCTCCTTGACTTTATGGAGGGGATGGGTGCCGACATATGATGAAAACCATGCCCCCCCACTGTCGTGGCAGAAACATCAAGAAGCTTAGACCTCCATTGGGTGGCATTCAGCTGTGATTGTTCACAGGATTTAGCAAGTGCACAGGCACAGGGCAGGAACACAGGCCTCTGCAGAGCAGAGGCCATTGGACATAGCTCCCAACCTCCCTGGATTTGGCGGGACAGTTCTGGTTTTTCACCTCTGTCCCGCCATCACAGGCAGCTGGGAGATTGTCCCGGACATTCTCTCCAGATCATGCACTGGCTGGGGTTGTCGCGGCTCTGTGTCCCGGGATATTTGCATACTTTCAAAGCCAGAACTTGCAAAGCAGGGACCCCGTCATCAGGGAGAGATCACCATCTGTCCTTATATGGTCTCCACATCTCCCAGCACAAGGGGGAGAACTATCATTAGTAAGGATTTTGAGCAGTTGTTTATGTGTTAGACTGGCAGGTTTCCACCAGTGAGATTTATAGTCAGGTGTATGTGCAGTGTTAAATGCCTTCCTATGTAAGCTGTGTGTGCTCTATGCGAATAGACTGCACCAGTCGCATGTATGTTTAACATCTGCTCAATTTCTGCCTTTTTGCGACGTTTTTGCACAGGAAATTCTCAGATACCTCAAACATAAAAATGAGCAAAAACTTTAAAATTGAGCAAAAACTGCCCTCCTATTTGCATTCTTATGAAAATTCTCAGCTGATAAATGTGGTGTTGCACGGTGCTGCACACTCTGTGGTGTATTTTTTCCACCATTGCCTGACTTTAGAGTTGCGTTTTTTTCTCCCTAAAAAACACAAAAACTATGTTGCGACAATTATACGCCAAGAAGCTACATAGGACTAATAATAAATCTCCCCCAAGGTCTCTATTTAATTCAATTAAATACATTTTTGCTCAGCCCGGGGTTTGAACCCGCAACCTCCACACTCCATCTGCCATAGAGACTATGTAAAAGCTTCACTGTTACACTGTGACACAGACTGAATATACAGTACAGGCAGTGCCCTACTTAAGAACACCTGACTTGCAGACGACCCCTAGTTACAAACGGACCTCTGAATGTTGCCAATTTACTTTGCTTAAGCCTTGAGCTACAATAAACAACTATAACAGTTATCAGAGGTGTCTGCAATTACGATTTATTGTAAATCCTGGTTCTTAAAATCCAATTGTCACAGAGACCAAAAAAAATTTGGCTGGGGTTACAATTATAAAGTATACTGTTCCGACTTACATACAAATTCAACTTAAGAACAAACCTACAGAACCTATCTTGTATGTAACCCGGAGACTGCCTGTACTGGTATATATACTGGTAATCTCTTATTATTATTATTATTGAGATTATTATTATATATACTGGTAATCTCTTATTATTATTATTATTGAGATTATTATTAAGGAGATTATTTTTATTATTATGGAGATTAACCCCTTAACGCTCTGCGCCGTAGCTCTACGGCGCAGAGGTATAAGGGAAGTATGAAGAGGGCTCACGGGCTGAGTTATATACTGGTAATCTCTTATTATTATTATTATTGAGATTATTATTATTATTATTATTAAGGAGATTATTTTTATTATTATGGAGATTATAATATTTTAGACATATAACACAGTTAAATTGAATGAATAAAAATATATAAGACAAAAATAAGGGCTCTTTTAGAAGGGCGTTGGTGCCCTCACGATGTCTGTGATCAGTCCATATTGTATCCGTACACCATCTGTTTTTTTCACAGATGGAAAAAAAGCTACTAATAATCATCTCCATAATAATACCAATACAGGCAGTCCCCGGGTTACATACAAGATAGGGTCTGTAGGTTTATCATTGTAATCCCAGCCAGAATTTTTTTGGTCTCTGTGACAATTGGATTTTAAAAATGTTGTGTTGTCATAAGAATCAGGATTAGCACTAAAGCTTCATTACAGACACCTGTGATAACTGTTACAGCTGATCATTGTAGCCTAGGACTAAAGCACAATAAATTACCAATATCCAGAGGTCCGTTTGTAACATGCACAGCTCCTCCCCTTCTAGAAGTTCCACAGCTCCTCCCCTTCTACAGACTCCACCTTACAGATTGAGTTCACATAAGCTAATTGCTTTAAAATTCACTTTTTTTCACGCTTCTTCATTTTTCACGCTTCTTGAATGATCGTATTTCATTTCCCATCCCCTCCCACCGCTTCTGTCTATGAAAAAAAAATCATTTTCTTTCATTGCTTTTAATCGTCAAATTATACAATAAGAATGGCCAATTATTTCCCAGTTGTGAGGAATGACTGTGTTATAATTGCCGGGTTATAATTATTACTTGCCGGGTGGATAGTCATTAGTCAGAATTGGGTATTAGCAGGTAAGTGATGGGAATCTTGTTGTCAGAGGCAGATTACTGATATAATTGAATAATTGATGTCACTCCATGGCCGCAAGGTACCAGGCAGATTGGTTAACACCGACTACTTATAATAATAAAAAAAACATAAAAAATATCACCACATACATATTGACACAGTGGGGGTCATTTACTAAGGGCCCGATTCGCGTTTTCCCGACGTGTTACCCGAATATTTCCGATTTGCGCCGATTTCCCCTGAATTGCCCCGGGATTTTGGCGCACGCGATCGGATTGTGGCGCATCGGCGCCGGCATGCACGCGACGGATATCGGGGGCGTGGCCAAACGAAAACCTGACGGATTCGGAAAAACCGCCGCGTTTAAAAAAAAAAAATGTATCGCGGGACTCGCGCTTACCTTCACCAGGTATAGGCTTGTGAATTCCGGCGGACCTCGGGGAACTTCAGCGCAGCAGCGACATCTGGTGGACGACGGAGGAACTACTTTAGTGAATCGCCGGAAGACCCGAATCCACCGCACAGAACACGCCGCTGGATCGCGAATGGGCCGGGTAAGTAAATCTGCCCCACTGTGACAAATGATCAGATGTTTTCAGCTTGATTGTCTTAACACCGAGTTAAAGGACATCTACCACCAGGATAAAGGAATGTAAACCAAGCACACTGAAATACTGGTGTGTGCCCCCTTTGGCAGAATCTACTCTTCTTTTAGCTCCTTAAGCCCTTGATTTTACCAACAGAAAGGTTTAAAAGGTATGCAAATGAGCCTAAGGGGCTCCAGACTCCATCAATGTCAATGGAACCGGGAGCCCCTCAGACTCTTTTGAATAATTTTAAAAGCCTTTTTTTGTAAAACCCAAGGCATAAGAAGCTAATAGAAGAACATATCCTGCAAGAGGGGGCACACACCAGTATGTCAGTGTGCTTGGTTTACAATCCTTCATCCTGGTTGTAGATTTCCTTTAAGAAGCTAAAAGAAGAGCGGATCCTGCTAGTGGATGCACACATCAGTATGTTAATGTGCTTGGTTTACAATCCTTCATCCTGGTGGTAGATGTCCTTTAATGGCTTTATTAACATTTACTTTACAAAAAGTGCAATCAACAAACTGATGTTATAACTCACATATGCCACAAGGGGAAACCCATCGCATCTCCAGTTAGAGGGTATTAAACATACCTTACTGCAGTCATCGTTAGATGTTGTAACTGTAGATATGTGTAATCAGACCTTTGTGTATGTTGTTAGTAGCAGCAGGGCTGTAAAATATGGATTTATATTCCAGGATTGTACTTTCTCAGAGAGCACTAAGGGCTTATCTTCACACTGCTGTACTCCTATCTCTCTGCAGTGATGTGTAATCTTTTCTTTGTACATATTGTTAGTAGAAGCAGAACTGTGAAATATGGATATATATTCCAGGACTGTAGCTTCTTTGAGTGCACTAGGCTTGTATCATCACATTGCTTTACTCTGCAGTCTATGAAGACTATGGGGCAGATTTACTTACCCGGTCCGTTCGCGATCCAGCGGCGCGTTCTCTGCACAGGATTCGGGTCCGGACGGGATTTATGAAGGCAGTTCCTCCGCCGTCCACCAGGTGGCGCTGCTGTGCTGAAAATCATCTCAACGCGCCGGAATGCACCACCTCGGACCAGGTGAAGGTAAGCGCTTCCCAAGCGACACTTTTTTGGTTTTTAAATGCGGCGGTTTTTCCGAATACGTCGGGTTTTCGTTTGGCTACGCCCCCCGATTTCCGTCGCGCGCAAGCCGGTGCCGATGCGCCACAATCCGATCGTGTGCGCCAAAATCCTGGGGCAATTCAGGTACAATAGGCGCAAATTGGAAAGAATCGGGTAACACGTCGGGAAAACGCGAATCGGGCCTTTAGTAAATGACCCCCAATGTGCAACATCCCCCACCGGGGCCTAGCCTTTTCTTGAGGCCTAGAGAAAGCCGGGGCCCGCAGGACCGGAGTGGCTGGCGGTTGCGGCCTAGGCACGCTAGTGTCACGGTGCTTGGTATGGGGAACCGGAGGGCTGTCCTACAGCCTGGCAGGTCTCCAGCAGGTGGTGTTGGCAAGAAATGATGAGGGAGAGGCTGCTATAGCGGTTCTCCCTGGGGCAACACTTTGGTGTCTGGAGTATGAGTCTCTGTGTGGTGGACAGGGTGCCCGGGATGGTGACAGCTGTAGTAGCAGCAGGGCTGTGAAATATGAATTTATATTCCTGGGTTGTACTTTCTACAACTGCACTAGGGGCATATTCTCACACTGCTGTACTGTTATCTCTCTACAGCTAATATTAGGTAGTGTCCCTGGAGAGATGTGTAATTTTTTCTTTGTATATGTTCTCCAAGTGCACTAGGGTTGTATTATCACACTGCTTTACTCTGTGCTTTACTCTGAGACAGTGTAAGGTATTTTACCTGCATAAACGTGTAATGTTGTTAGCTTATACAGCAGAACTAGCAACTAGGTATTGACGATTCCTGGATTGGAGCGTCTCCAAAGGTACTGGGGGGTGTACTACATTTTACTCAAATACAGCGACTCCCCTCTTTGCGAGTGTAGTATCAATTCACAACCACAAGTCCTTTACAAACTTTATCTTATAACAAGGGGACAGTGAAGAGCAACTAACAACTAGGAGCCACAGCAGTGTTAGGAATTAATACCTCTCCCTAAGGCTCGCATGCCTCAGCACGCTCTGCACCACTCGTGGAACTTTTTTTTTTTATAGGAAACCCCTTTAAAAAAGATTGAAAACTTGATGGGGGCATAAAGAGAGTGTCAGCCTATAGAAACATACAGTTTTTGCAAGTTCTGCACAATATCTGGGAAACTCCGAGTGTAAAATAAATTGGTGTGAGATCGTAGATAGGGTTTGGTGAAGCGGACGTGGCTTGATGGGATGGTGATTATTCCCCCCCAGGCCTTACAGGTATTACATCTTGTCATCCATCACTCTTAAAGCCTGCCTCAGTGTAATTGCTCCACTTTCTAAAGATAAATGGAAAAATCCAAAATAAGAATTTAAAGTTATTCAAGTAAGCGGAACCGCCACGCCACTTGGGAGGATGTCTGTGCACAGGGATGGACAGGGGCAACTCCAATGAGGGTGCAAAGTGAGAAGGGGGGTCCCACAGCATCACAATTATGGCCCAACTCCTCTGAGCTATTTATGCTATCATCTGGGAGAGGTCTTCGGGGCGCTTGTAGAAGAGATTGGGGCTTATTTAACTAAGGGTGCATGGCAGCACTTTCCAACGATTTGTTGCAACGTTTTTTGGGATTTGGCACACGCTGTGCAGGTATTAACTGGGATGGTGTTGCACATGATGGACTTGCTGGCGCCGCGGCTTATTGCAGCGAAATGGGGTGGGGGGGCGCCGTTGGACGTATCCGAACTGCATTGGACCTCTGAGACCGAGTTTAATCCTGGCAAATTTGTTCACAGGCCAGTCAGCAGCTTACATGCTACCAGGAGAACGAAGGTGAGACTTACCGGCGGACCTCCAATCGGGAGAATCGAACATGCAGATAGGGCGGCATGAGTTTTTGGCAGGCCTGCTCAATTTCTATGGAACATCACAGAGGCACACGTCCCAAATGGGCTGATTGGTGTCCTATCATGGTACACGTTCCAGGTATATGAGGTCTTAGTCAGTATTATAAAAACTGTTTATATTCATCAGGATGCGGATGAAGTCGTACGATGTTTTCAAAGGTATTCAGACCCCTTACATGTTTCACTCATTGTTTCATTCACAGTCACTCCGTAAGATCCAAAAATCCCTTTTTGTGCTCATATACTGTAGCTGCCCCTACTGTGACAACAAAAAAAAACAAATGTAGATATTTTTGCTAATTTATGAAACAAGACAAACTCACTAAAATAGTTACACAATATTCAGACACTTTGTTTGCACTCGCACTTCATTTAATCCTGTCATGCGCTCAGCTTTGTTTCCTTCTGAGATATGTGCAGTAAAACTCCTTTATTGTGTTTGAGCTTGTTTATTGTTAACTGATGGACTTTATATGGAAAGGCAACACTCGTCCTCGCGGGTCGCTAATGTATGCGCGCACCATGTTTGTCTTTGTGATTAAGACCCCTTCTTGTTTCTTGCATGGTGCGGTCAGAGCATCACTGCCTCTGTGCCAATCATGAGGTCTAAGAACTGCCCAAAGATACAGAATCGTGATAAGCACAAACTGGCCAAGATTACAAAGTCTCTGCAAACTCAAGGTTCCTCAAGGCAGAGTGCCTTCCATAATGACTGTACATGGAAGAAGTTTGAGATGACAACCTTTCCTCGACCGGGCATTCCAGCCAAACTAAGATCCCTACAAAACAACCCTCCCGAGTCTGCTGACGTAAGCTTTTCCTGAAGGCCACACAGAGGGGCACATTTACTTACATTCCTCCTGTAGTTCACTGAAATTTGCATTGTCACCTGGTCCTTGGTCTTCCCCCCCCGACTTGCCGGAACTATAACGCAACTGTGGATTAAGATCATGCGCCCAATATCATGAAGTGATCATTTCCTCCCCACTTCATGGTCCTCAACAGAGTTCCCCATCTTTTTCAACTCAGTGGTGCGCACCTAAGATCTAGTGCTTGTGCCCACAATTGGAAAGTTGAATCCACCCTTAGTAATCCAAATCAAGGCGGATTGGTCCGACTGGTTCAACACCTAAATTGTTAGGCAATGGAAGCCAAGCGCAACTGCGCCAAATAGGGTCTTGGTGGTCCAAAATGGCAGTGAGACACCTGTTAAAACAACCTGTCCAACAGTCCGTGTAACCCCCCCAACAAGCCATCAGTTCTCCTGACGAAAAGGGCTCTCCGCGACCCTTAGTAAATGAGCCCCAGAGTGTGCCAAACACATGCAGACTCCCAACTATGAAAATTAAGATTCTCTGCTCTCATGAGATGAGATTGAACTTTTTGGGTTGAATTCTAAAGCAGTGGAGAAACCCAGGAGTCTGCTTCATCACCTCCGAATACAATCCCAGCCGTGACCATGGTGGGGGCAGCATTATCCCTATGGGGAAAGGGGGGCAAGGACCACAAGGGTTTGCAATGAAGGAGGTGAATGTGGCCAAGTACAGATAGTATCCTGGGATGAACCCTCCTTTCTAGAGCTCTGTACCCAGGCTGCCGAACCTTACAGCAAGAAATGACCCTAAGCACAAGCTAAAATAACAAGGCAGGGCTTCAGAACTCTCTTACCATTCCTGACTGACCCAGCCAAGAGCTCCGGACCCAATACCCATGAATCCATCTCAGGAGAGACATGAAAATGTCTGCCACCAAGGTTCACATCTCACCTGAGGAACGGAGAGGTGGGGGCATAGACCGTTCAGGCACGTCTCTGCAGAACTACTCTGGCCATGGAGTAGCCTTGGCCCCCGGCTACAACAGAGGCTAACTTTTTTGCCCGAACGTAGCCCTCTGAACGTATTAAGCCATATACACTAAATTAGTTTTGAAATACATAGCTAGGTTCGGAAAATTGGAAACGTGTAGGAAAGGCAATATTTGGGGCCTCTAAACCCATTGAAATCTACTAAGTAAGTAAATTCAGGATGGTAGATTCCTTTACTGAAGACCTGATATTCAAAATGTGGTGTATAGTCTGTGTTCTCCCTCCCCTCACCACATACCTTTATGAAGTTAATTTATATGGAGATGAGCAACATTATGAGTCGGATTTGTGTCCGGCCACCTAACCAGAACCTTGCGTCAATTGTTTGTGAAAATGACCCCCTGGCAACTAACCTCTTTCTACGATTTGTCAGGGGGGGGGGGGGGTTTGGCCCGTACTCCCCACGGAAGAGGCCGCACTAAGATGATTAAAACATGAAGATGGTTGATTGTCTATCCATGTTTATAGTTACAATGTTTTACCGTAATATACAAAACCCCTCTCACTATGTCTTAATTAGTACAAATATCCAGCTATACACACAATATTGATTGGCTTTATACAACTGCACAACCATAATTAGTGTAATAAACGGGAATATAATATTCAAATAACATATTCTATATAAAGTGTAAATAATAATAATCATACAGTCAATATAAAGTGGCAGGCAATTTCAATACTTATTAAATTGGTCGCATGACTATTCAGTGTAAAGTAACACAGTGCTACATAGGTTACTCTTTTTCCCAATCATCTACACTTGCTTTTCCTTCTATTACTCAATCATATCATAGAAAATCCATATGTTATCATACCTATAGTACACATGTACAGGGCTGCTCATGTGGAAGACCGCTTACAGCGCATGCGCTCCTCAGACTCTGGGCTTTGCTGCAAACCTTCAGCCCATTGCTGACCGCTGACGGCTGTAACTAACTGGCCCTGTGTGTGTAGCTTATGGAGAATGTACATGGGACAGACAATCACGGGTATCCGAGATACATCCATCTACCAACACCCTCAGTGACCGTAGCCATCTGTTGGGATGGGCGTCACAGCCCCATACAGTAAATGCATAAACGACGGGAAACGAAAACGGCAAAAAGACGTTTGCTTGATAGACGAACTGATGTAGCGCAGACCAGCGCGACACGAAATCACGTCAATCTCCCGTCGGAGGTGACAGCCTAGCACCACCTGATAGAAAAAGCCATGTCTCTAGTGGTCTTGCTACCGCCCGCGTGTTCGGTGGCGGCTGGTCACCGCGAAACCCCCACCCCATCTATTGCTACTCTCACACACAAACAGCACAAAGCATCCACTACCAACATTTACCCGTCTACACAACACTACAACCCCACTACAACTTGACATTATCAGTTGTTCCACTCCGACCCGACACTCCTATAATACTGGAATGCAGAGATAGATCGATGAAATTTAGGAAGGCGGATTGTGATCATGTGAGGACAAGATGCGAACAAGCGAATGGATCCGAGCAGCGTGAGTACATGGGTGGACGCTAAAGCCACTTCCATTCAAGGTGAGCATCACATTCCTTTCACCGATCTAGTGGAGCACATTCGGTTCATGCACTGCTTTGGTCTGGTAACAACTAATCTAAGGGCGGCAGGGCGGGGGGATCCACGACAGAGTGGGTAGCAATCGCAAGGTAGAGATCAGTAGTTGGCCCACCGTATGCACAAATGGCAGGGCTCCGGGGGGAGTTCACCATATCTGGAGAACAACTACAGACAAATGTAGTATGATTGTGGCATAAGAAGGATGACCATAACAAGGAACGGTGGGCAGATTACTTACCCGTCCAATTTGCGACAGGCGGCGGGTTCTCAGGCTGAGTTCATGCTTCCGCGATTTACTTAAGTAGTTCTCCGACGTCCACAAGGTGCGCTGCTGGTCTAAAGCTAAAAAGCTGAAAAGGTGTCCGGAGTTGCATGAAGTACAACAAGCCAGCGGTGCGCAGGTTGTGCGAGCGTGCCACGCGGCGGTTTAACACATTGAAATAAGATGTGCGTGAATTTACTCCGACTACGCACGGTTTCCGACGGCCGACACCACCGCTGATTTCCGTCGTGTGCAGGTGCGGCGCCGATGTATGCCGCCACAATCGATATGGAGAGACCAAAATTCCCGGGGCAGATTCGGAAATCGTGCAAAACTAAAAATTCGGTGTAACCCGAGGAGCGTAAACAATGCTTGTGTGAGTTAAATGTGTGTATAAGTCTGTATTATTTAAGCGGTGCATGGTGCCCCATCTCAGAGATACTGCTATGGGGCCCGCCTCTCTAGATCACGCACCTGATCGATCATAGATGGGGTACTTTACCAAGTTCTAAGGTCTTTCATGTGGCCTACTCCAAGAGACTATTACCTCTTTAACGATCTATTCCCAGTTCTATACTGTACAACAGCACCTTTCCGTCCTATCATAGCTCTGAGGTAAGAGGAGGTGATAGCTGTGATATTCATATATTCCCAACCCACGCAGACTACCCACCTCTAGTCTCTCCCTCCGGTTCCCCTTTTTCCTCGGTTTCAGCCTCCAAGTGTTCCTCTACTTCACTGTGCCCTCAATGTATCGTCCATAATGACCGCACAAGTCGTCTTGCTGCGCCCACCATTCTCGGCTGTTTGATCTCATCATAATCCTTACACACGATTTTGGAAAGCTATGAAAGTTTCTAAAATGTATTAATAAAAGATTCCTCGAATGTCATAATTACTTACTTGTGGGAAAAGATGTTTCCATATCGTGGCCGAGATACTGTCTTCATTTATGTCCGCTGATCCTAGGAAGATGTTTGTTGCCTCAAGACAAGTTAGATGAGATTTTGGGAACATAACGTACGACACCAGTGCAAAAGTTTCCAAGTGAGGACAATAATATTTGGCTTGATATGTATCTCTATCCGTCAAAAGACATGATGAAAGGGTTATTTAAGAAAAAAAGGTGCAAGATAAAAAAACCTATTGCCGAGTTGTTTGTGACTCTTCCTGTATATATGTTAGATAACTTGGAGTCACAGGATCCTCAGGGGCTTGGCGCCAAGGCCTTCAGGCATCCTCTGCCAGATACTTCCTTTTTAGTGTATTTAAATGACTATATATTACATAACTCAGAATGATCTTAATAAAAAGCAAAACCAATGTTGTAAAGTGAATAACTCGAAAGAGAAGTTATACGCGATGATTACGGGAGGTGGACTAGGCAGCTGAAATGGGGTCGGGGGGATGAGTTGTGATTCTGTGGATGGCAGTCACAGTGTCACGGGGCATAGTCACTGGCTGCTACACGTTCAGTTAGGTTTTACCTCCAAGTTCACCAAAAAGAGGTTTTACAGCATTGCTAAAAGCCAATCTGGAGGACAAAGTGGATAGGCGTCCACTTCATTGTATGGTGGTGGGTCAGGAACTACAATCACTTTTCACTAGTCATCTTACCAATGTTGGGAAGAAAGCTCTTGGTGTGAGATCTGGGTGTAGGAGTGCACCTCACTAATCAGAGATTAAGGAACGCCGAAGTAAACTACAAAAAAGCGTTTCAGGATTACTCCTTAGTTATCTGTCACGTCCGAGTATGGTTCTAGGACGTAATGGAAAACAGACCCGACACGGGAAATCAGAATGAGGTAAGGTTCATGGTTGGCTCACCCTTCCAGTAAACCTGTTAAATGGGTGTAGGCATCGGGCAGCAACCGTGACATCATCAGGGAGCTCCCGATCCTGGGTAAATGCCATTATGATGTGCGAAAACATAGTAAGGAGATCACTACCTAAGGGATGATGGAGCTTATAACCTAACTCACCTTATATAACTCACATGCTAGCAGATATCGCTCTTCCGCAACACCAGCATTCCATGGTTTTTACAAAAAAGGGATTTTACAATATGTCTAATAGGCTCGGGATTCGGCCCATAGATGTCAGGAGGAGCCTGGAGCCCCTCAGGCTCATTGGCATGGACTTTTAAAGTCTTGTTCTAAAAACCGGGCAGAGGAAGTTCAAGAGCGTAGATCTACCGAGAGGGGACACACACCAGCATGGTGTAAGGTGGCTTGGTTTAAATCCTTATGCCTGGTGGAGAATGTCCACCTGGAATTTGCGCCCGCACCAATCCCTGGTTGTGTCACCGAAGTGGGGGTAAGGTGTTTGGGTGAGACCCAAAACGAACTATGTAACTGGTATTTGCTAATGCCCTAGTAGAAAGTGCATGTATTGTTATACGACAGCATTTCAGGATGGGCCAACGTTGAGTTCTTCCCTTTGGGACAACCTCCAAGGAGCAGGTTATCTTCATGGCAGAGGTACATGTAAGACCACCCTTGAATCAAGTTGTCAAAAGTAATCAAAAAACTAGTATGCAATATTCACAAGAGAAAGAATCCAAAAAAACACAAAGCCAAAAGGGCATGGAGTGGTACCTTCATAGTATTATAACGCAATTGGCAGTCATATCCATTCCTCCCCATGTGTTGGGAGTGTTCAACTTTTTGAGACCCCCATCCGAATAGATATTTCTAACTTGGTGTACTACATGTTTGTTATTGCCATTAAACTATCAGCACCTTGTGAAACCAGTTGTCTCCATGTAAATTGTTCGGCCTTACATTTATTATCTGACTACCCCCTCCACTTTGTATTCTTATAATTTTGCATTTTAATCATGCATTTGGTAGCAGTATATATAAAGCCTTTTCCGCCGTTAGATAGTAGTGTTTTTGTTTTTCTCGTACGTTAGCGGGCGGGCGGGCCGGCGCAGTCCCCATTAGACTATGCGATACGGGATAATATTTTACAATGCATTGTGTGATGTTCACCTTGGACAAATTTGTTCTAATGAGAAAACGTGTTGGTCGAGGTTTGTAGAGGCGTACGGAAAATAAGAAGATAATTTTCAGGACAATTCACCTGCTGGACTAATGATCTATCTCGGTTAATCTCATAACGTGTCTAAATGTCAATCTGTGAACATTATGTACTGGAATATGTACATAGATAAAAGAAAAGAATACACCAAAACGTAAAATATTACCTTCTGTGTCATTACTGATAGGAGGTCACAAGGTCACCCTCCACCACTCACCCATACAGTCACCCCCTTCCCTACCACGGGACACAGCCAACGTCCAGCTCAAGACTCTAATATTCGTGGCTAATAATAAATCGCATCTACGACTTTAGTGATCTGATACAGATTCATGGGGACGCTCGCATCGCAGAGTTTCTACCTCTGTAGGTGCAGTAAAAGGATATAATATAGGCATATTGGCGGTAGCCCAGCCTTCTATTAGAGCCCATGACCACCTGAACCACCCACCAACTTTTTACAACTCATACAGGAACTTCCTTCAATCCAACCTGAATATCTTGTTACATCTTATCCCTGCTCGCAATACATATGTACACGAAGCCTTTTTCAAGGTCCCTGAAACCGTCAGATGAAAGCGACTAGAGGGATGCATCATCCTTCCCCAAGTAAGTTCGCATTACTTAAGTAACAGATGTAGAGAAGTGACTTTCGAGCTTGTAGACGGTCTATAATATCATACAGCCCAGGCCCAATGGCGTCTTCAATCACCTCTAGGGGTCTGTAGGTGAACAAACTCCATGGACAATGTGGTCACAACAACTTACTATATGATAACTCACTTAATGTAATGGATTATGCTAAGCATACATGTATTGTGTCAAGAGTAATTCCAGTAGGTCCATGATACATACATGTACAGTTGGTCCAACATAAGTCAGTGGCTATATGAACAAGTAAAAAACTTACGGATATAATGTAAGGAGACACTCAAAGAGTGAACTATTTAGATAAAAATAATTTTTTTTACTATAACCTACAATGGAGAGATGGCCTTGTCCATTGATGTTATTCGTACAATTCCTTGGTCTTCACTCAGCATTGCGTTGATGTGAAAATAATAAGACTGTATCTAGGTAGCATCAGCGGGTTTCAAAACTGCTGCCGCTAAACCATATTCATGGCAACATAACACCTACTAGCAGTCTCATACATCCAAAAGCAACCCCTGTGCGATAGTGAATATGTAGGGCAAATCTTGCTGTCCGCTTACTGATTGAAACAGTGAGAAGGATTTTTAATATTACAATTTTTTGTGGCATTGTCGCTTGTCAAAAGACCAAAACAGAGTAAAGAGTAACTAAACCCAACCTAGACCTGGAACCGGACAGTTCAATAATTACCAGGCAGTATAAACGACTTCTAAACACACTTTTAAATGAATTGGGTCCAATCATTTTTGTGATAGAGCTTCAAGCCCCAAAAAATCCATAAATACCTGAAAGCCCACTGCGACGCAATATGCATAATTACTGTACTCGATACACATATTTCTGCGCAAAAAAAAGAAAACCTTTGTCCTTATTACAAGTGAGAGGAAAAACAAAGATAAGTGCCTTCGCCTTTTTCCACCGATTCCATTCTGAAAATTTTAAGTTAACTCAAAATTGGAAAGATTGTTATTACGGCTAGGTATCCCTGACCCATAGGCGCAAGAAGAAAAAATACGAAGAATATGACGATGGCTGGACAACGAAAGGGACTTTAGTAATGTCCAGAAAGGATACGGGTACGTGTTGGGTCACGCTAAGTGAAGACGAATGAGTTTTGTACGGTACAAAGGGAGTAGGAAGGTGATCGTCTGAACGGGGGCTCCTCCCCATTCCTTTTTGAACCCCTCATGTTACCTTGTAGCCAACTTGCCTTCATTCTACAGCCTGTCCTATATCTAAGCCGTCAAAGAAGTACTCAGTGACTTCTAGGTATTACTCTTGACAGTTTCTTGCCCATCTCAATCTTATACATGTGTGGTAGAAAGGGTTTATGTCACTTGGACAACTGTTTGGGGTCAGGGTTTACTATGACCCAGGCGGAAACGTGTTCCTGACGTGTTCCCACGAAAATTTCCGAGTTGGCGCCCGCCGAGGGGGCCTGAATGCGGTCCGGGAATTGTCTTGTTGGTAGGCGCAATCTCACTGATGCGGCTCATGGTGGCGCAGTCGGCGCCAAGCAATGCAGCGCCCGAAATTAGGGGGGGCGGGGGCCGAACCAATAACCCCCGACGGGAGTTATCCGCGAAAATCCGCCGCATTTTAAAAAAAAGTGTTGGGCGTGCCCCCGCACTTTACCTTCCACCAAGTATAGGATCGGAACTCCGCGTGCCTCGCGCGTACTTCAGCTCAGCCGGACACCTGTGGGAAATCGATGAATTGCCTTATGCCACGACCACTCGGTTCGCGAATGGACCGGTATTCTGCCCAGTTCTGTTCGGATCCCACATGGCCTAAAATTTCAAGCGAAACCATTCAAGCTGGATAGTCACACACTAACGTAACTAATGTATATAAATTTGATAGCCCCGCCCCATTCATGCCGGTTTGCGAATAGTTAAGAAGCATTATACGGCAGAAGTTTAGCGGATGGACACTGTTTTCTTACATTAAGTAATTTACCAAATATTAATAGTTCTGCTCTGGTTTCTTGATATATGAAGTGAAGCCTCCTGTCTTTTACCTCATCAGCCAGACATTCCTGACCATAAAATGGCCGCAGATGGTGGGTCGTGTGATCTCTAACTGGCGATTGTTCATGGACAGTTGGAGATCACGTGATTTAACAAGACACTTTTCCAGATTTTACCCCATTACACTACCCTTCCTCAGGTAGCATATGAAATGTGCCCTGTTTTGAGAAATCTCTATTAAAAAAAATAAAATCTCCTCCAAAGTCATGTGAAAACTAGCAGAGAAGATTAAAGCCTGCAGGGGGCGAGTCAATTCAGACGCCTCAATCTTCAGTTCTACAGGAAGAAAATACAATTACTGCCTTTATGACTGTCAAAAAGCATGTACTACAGAACAGAAAATAGGGGTCTGAAGTGACACTCCCCCTTGCAGCCATTAAACATGACGTTTCGGCCAAACATAGGCCTTTGTCAAACGCAGCTCGTAGTAGGAAACAGTTTGGCTGGCACAGCATGCGCTCAGCGCATACCTGAGCGAATGCGGTGCCTGACCAAACTTGTTCATACTACGATCTGTGTCGACAAAGACCTATGTTTGGCTGAAATGTCATAATTTGAATATGACGATTACTTGTAAATAAACTATGCACTTGGCATTATAGATTCAAAGAGGCTGGAATTATCCTTAATTTTAATGTACTGCCAACAGGAGGCACCAGCATAAACATACGGTATTACATGTCACGTACACCCCCTGGAAAAAAAAAAGGGTATGTTCTTTCTTTAGCCGTAGCATATGGTTTAAAAGCCTTGCTTCTCAACCTCCTGAGTGGCAACATCAGACTAATTGGGGGTTGTAACCTCTGTGGTCCCTGCAGGGATCTGAGAAAGCAGGGGGCGGGGAAGAGAAGAAGTATTTCCTCATCATCTATTCTTTTTCTTGATGTTCCCTTCAATTCGCGGTTTATTACTATTGAGGTGCCATATACATATTTCACCAGTGTTGCCCAGATATTACAAATAAAAGCTATTCAAGGTTAAAGGAACCTGTCACCGGATTTTACCACATTAAAACTACTAGTCACTCAGGTAAGGTATGAAGGTTCTTTTCTAGATTCCCTCTTCATGAAATCTAAAACTGTTTACTTATAAAATATCTTTTCAAAATCAGTGTGAAAAATGAAGCAGAGTTATAGTTGAAGAGATGAGTCAAGTTTAAAGGCTACAGGGGACCCCTATCTTTTGTTTTGTAGTACATGGCGTATTGACAGTCAAAAATAGCAGTAATAGTAATTGCATTTTCATCCTATAGAACTGAAGATGGTGGCATCTGAATTGACTCTAAATGTCAATGCAGCCTCTAAATCTTCTCTGCTAGTTTTCACATGACTTTGGAGGAGACCTGAGGAGGGGTCAAATCTGGAGAAGTGTCTTGTTAAATTTGAAAAAAATGGTTTTCAAATCTTTGGAAGTTTTTTTTTTTTTTTGCAGGGTAATGACCACAACATGCCCAAAATTTACATTGAAATTTGTAAATGTTCCTCTCGGTTTCCAGACTTTTTGCAGTTAAAGTGCTAAGAATAAATTGCTTTGTTGCCACATCTTATCTGCAGTGTTACAATCAGGCTTAAAGGGGTATTCCCATTACAGCAAATTAATGTGATTGTTTGCATTATGAAGTTATAGAGTTATCCAATATATTTTCTGTATCAATCCTCATGGTTTTCTAGATCTCTGCTTGCTGTCCTTCTATAGAAAGCTTCTACATTTACTAGCAGTGGACAGAAACCTCACCATGGTCACACAGGGGCACGTCTCGTGATATCTTACAGCTCTGATTACTGTCTATGATACTAATGAGCAGCACACCCGTGTGACAATGGTCAGATTTCTGTCCACTACTAGTAAACTTTACAACTTTCTGTAGAATGACAGCAAGCAGAGATCTAGAAAACCATGAGGAATTGATACAGAAAGTGTATTGGAAAATTGAATGACTTTTATACCATAAAAATATTAACATTATTTTGCTGAAATGGGAACACCCCTTTAAGTAGTCACAAGCTTAGTACTATGGCGTGCAATTTCTTAAGACCTTACACAAGTTTGCTGGGGTTGGAGATTTAAAAAAAAAAAACATTGGCGGGGGCATAGGTAATAAGAAGCCGCTGGACACAGTGACGATATGGTGACGCATTGCACATTTCTCCCGTGGAGTCCGTGAATTGGCTGCTGTTTTTGAGGCCAGTTCACACCCTATATAAACGGTTGTGTGCATATATCCTAAGGGTGACATACAATGCCAAAACAGTTTGAAATAGTGGTTCTTTTTTTGGGAAAATCATTTCAAATCTTCAAGTATTAAAGGGGTTTCACCATCTTTGTGATATCCACACGTGTCCCGATAACGGCAGTGCCCTGACCCTCTTATTTTCTGAATATGGTCTCTAGAACATTCCTGGCCAGGGGTTTTGTAACTCCTCTGGTCAGGCGGTGGCTGCTCCTCCAATCACATCTCAGCTTACAGAGGACAGGATGTAACACAGATCATTGGATAACAGATCTAGCATCATGCAAAACACTTAACTCCTGCCCTGCCAGGCAGGAGCTACCACTGCAATGTCCCCTGTGTGATGTGATGACATGCTGTGGGACGTATTCGCAAGCACTCCATCGCCATTGCATCGGCGAGGGTGTTGCACAAGCCTCTGCTGAGCGTACGCTTTGGGGTCCCCAGTGATGTAACTATCCATATGAGAACAGTTACATCACTGGGGTAGCACCCTGAATATCAGCAGCAGCCAATCACTGGCTACTACCAATGCTCACTTCTCCCACTTTCAAGGTGGTGGACGATGAATCCCACTGTATTCACAAACGTCCTAGCCCTCTGTTGTATGGAAAGATCGGGAATACACCCAATGGAGCAAATTTACTTACTCGGTCCTGTCGCGATCCCCAATCCGACCGGTCAGACGAAAATGAAGTCTGGCGCAATTCACGTAGCTTCTGTGCCCGATTTCCTGCATGTGTCGCTTTCCCGCTGAAGTCCGCTGGAGTCAGACGGTCCGACCCATGATTTGTATCGCGTGAAAGCCAGCGCCAATGCACCAAAATCCGATCGTATGCGCCAAAAATGAGCCCCAATGTATCCTTAGCATGGAGGCAATAACAAGGTCTGATCCAAGCCTTACGCCATTTCTATAGATAAACACAGAACCAGTGTTGGCCTTGCCCACCACAGCACCAGAAGATTCTCTGGGGGGCCCAGGCTCAAGCCAAATACTCAATTTAGATGACAACACAAACTGGAAGCTGGTGGGGTCCATGTTCTGGGGGCTAATGGATGAGAGGTCCCCAGAATACTATTACCTGAGGAACCCAGACACCTGAGTGTGACAATACACAAGTCCCCGTGGGATTCCAGTGATTGGACAATTATCTGCTTTGTTGGAAAACCCCTTTAAGTCAAGAAATGTTTTTTATATTGTCAAAGCTGGTGCAATGAAATAAAGATAGGACACGTGTAGGAATAGGTGAGACCAAACAGCAGAGGTTTATTACTGTATTTCAACCATTTTTAATAATAAATGTATGTATAGATTTGTCATTGAGATATCAACAGCCATATTTTTAGTCACTCCACTTTCCCAGAAGCAGATGAACCAAAAACAAGGCTCCACAGTAACTGGGACTCCGCGCTTTGGTTAAAGCTATTTAGAGGGATGGATCATGAGCGTTGATCCCGGTAGTCTCATTGCCCTGTTTCCATGACAACACCCCTCTGCGTGCTACTGGCATCCGCTCAAGAACACCTGACCCCGCCCCGCCCGCTGATTGGCTGGCTCACTTTCTCCCTTGTTGCTGCAGTTTCCTCCCGCAGTGGATGGATCGCCGAACATGGATGTTGATGCTGCTGTTTACAGACACGCCCAGGGGGGCGTGGCTTCCCGCTCGATGTGCTCCACCGGTGATTGAGTCCGCCTGGTGACTAAAATGGCGGATGGTGCTATTAGGTGCTGAGGAGACCGGACAGAAGAGGAGGACGGGGGTAATGCTGGGTATGGACAATGAAATCTCTGGCCGCGGCGTGTACGTGTGTAGCAGCAGCGGCTCTGCACGTGGTAGTGGTGTGTATGTGGGGAGTGACTGCAGCACCTCCATAGCAGTGTGTATTGTGCAATGCCCTGCTATGTAGCCTGCTAGCAGGGGGCATGCTGGGCTGCCTGGCATCAGCATCTACATCCCCGAGTCTATAAGATTACTGATCTACAGGGGGCAGCTGCATGCAGGGGCTTGTAGTCCACCCTGAAGCCAGAGATTAACCTCTTCACTGCCTCTGTGCTTTCCCCATATATGCTGCCCCTGAATATATTGGGTTACACACCGGGCAACCTTGTCCTTATTTACTGACTGATGCCCATTTCTGTCACCTTTACTTGGCATGAGTCTTGCCAGTTGTTTCCTTACCCCCTTTGCTGTATGGCGTGTACAGATCTATGGTGTGTAGTGGACAATGCTGTGTCCCTGGCTTATTTACATTGATATTGTGCTCACGTGTCCAGCCAACGTTCCACTCCATGTGACTAATGTGTCCTCTTTGTTCCCCATTGTCTTACAGATAGGGGGCAGTGGCTGCCCGTCTTCTGCCTGATCAGGCATCATCATCCCCCAAGTGCTGGACGCAAATGAGAATGGAAGACATGTCTCTGTCTGGCCTGGATAACAGTAAACTGGAGGTGAGAGGGGAAAACGCCATGTATGCTGCGCCTTAGTCTGTAATTGGTTGTGTAGTATCCTTAAAGGGGTTGGCCACTGTAGCTCATATTTTTGTAATGTGTGTGTAAGTGTAGGGGGGCAGGATATTAAGTAATTTACCAAATATTAATAGTTCTGCTCTGGTTTCTTGATATGATAATGAAAGTGAAGCTCGGTCTTTTACCTCAAGCCAGGACATTCCTGACCATAAAAATGCCGCAGATGGTGGGTCGTGGTATCTCTAACTGGCGATTTGTCATGGTACAGTTGGAGAATCACGTGATAACAAGACACTTTTTCCAGAATTTACCCCATGACACTACCCTTCCTCAGGTAGCATATGAAATTTGCCTGTTTTGAGAATCTCTATTTAAAAAAAATAAAAATCTCCTCCAAAGTCATGTGGAAAACTGCAGAGAAGATTTAAAGCCGGCAGGGGGCGAGTCAATTCAGACGCCTCCATCTTCAGTTCTACAGGAAGAAAATACAATTACGCCTTAGACTGCAAAGCATTGTATACAGAACAGAACAATAGGGTCTGAAGGACACTCCATTGCAGCCATTAAACATGACGTTCGGCCCCAAACAAGGCCTTTGTCAAACGCAGCTCGTAGTAGGAAACAGTTTGGCTGGCACAGCATGCGCTCAGCGCATACCTGAGCGAATGCGGTGCCTGACCAAACTTGTTCATACTACGATCTGTGTCGACAAAGACCTATGTTTGGCTGAAATGTCATAATTTGAATATGACGATTACTTGTAAATAAACTATGCACTTGGCATTATAGATTCAAAGAGGCTGGAATTATCCTTAATTTTAATGTACTGCCAACAGGAGGCACCAGCATAAACATACGGTATTACATGTCACGTACACCCCCTGGAAAAAAAAAAGGGTATGTTCTTTCTTTAGCCGTAGCATATGGTTTAAAAGCCTTGCTTCTCAACCTCCTGAGTGGCAACATCAGACTAATTGGGGGTTGTAACCTCTGTGGTCCCTGCAGGGATCTGAGAAAGCAGGGGGCGGGGAAGAGAAGAAGTATTTCCTCATCATCTATTCTTTTTCTTGATGTTCCCTTCAATTCGCGGTTTATTACTATTGAGGTGCCATATACATATTTCACCAGTGTTGCCCAGATATTACAAATAAAAGCTATTCAAGGTTAAAGGAACCTGTCACCGGATTTTACCACATTAAAACTACTAGTCACTCAGGTAAGGTATGAAGGTTCTTTTCTAGATTCCCTCTTCATGAAATCTAAAACTGTTTACTTATAAAATATCTTTTCAAAATCAGTGTGAAAAATGAAGCAGAGTTATAGTTGAAGAGATGAGTCAAGTTTTAAGGCTACAGGGGACCCTTATTTTGTTTTGGAGTACATGGCGTATTGACAGTCAAAAATAGCAGTAATAGTAATTGCATTTTTTCTATAGAACGGAGATGGTGGCATCTGAATGACTGCTAAATGTCAAGCAGCCTCTAAATCTTCTCTGCTAGTTTCACATCTGACTTGGGAGGAGACCTGTGGAGGGTCAAACTGGAGAAGTGTCTTGGTAAATTTGAAAAAAAATGGTTTTCAAATCTGTGGAAGTTTTTTTTTTTTTTTTTTTTTGCAGGGGTATGACCACAACAGGCCCAAAAATTTACATTGCAAATTTGTAAATGTTCCTCTCGGTTCCAGACTTTTTGCAGTAAAGCGTAAGAATAAATTGCTTGTTGCCACATCTTATATGCAGTGTTACAATCAGGCTTAAAGGGGTATTCCCCAGTACATCAAATTAATGTGATTGTTTGATTATGAAGTTATAGAGTTATCCAAGATATTTTCTGTATCCATCCGTCATGGTTTTCTAGTCTATGCTTGCTGTCCTTCTAAGAAAGCTTCTACATTTACTAGCAGTGGACAGAAACCTCACCATGGTCACACAGGGGCACGTCTCGATGATATCTTACAGCTCTGATTACTGTCTATGATACTAATGAGAGCACACCGGGTTGACAATGGTCAGATTTCTGTGTCCACTACTGTAATAAAACTTAAACTTCTGAGAAGACAGCAAGCAGAGATCTAGAAAAACCATGAGAAGTGATACAGAAAGTGTATTGGAAAATTGAATGACGTTTATACCATAAAACTATTAACATTATTTGCTTGAAATGGGAAAACCACCTTTAAAGTAGACAAGCTAGTACTATGGCGTGCATTATTAAGACCTTACACCAAGTTTGGCTGGGTTGGCAGATTTAAAAAAAAAAACACATTGGCGGGGGCATAGTAATAAGAAGCCGCTGGACACAGTGACGATATGGTGACGCAGTGCACATTTCTACCGTGGAGTCCGTGAATTGGCGATGTTTTTGAGGCCAGTTTCACACCCTATAAAAGGTGTGTGCATATATCCTAAGGGTGACATACAATGCCAAAACAGTTTGAAATAGTGGGTTCTTTTTTTGGGAAAATTCATTAAAATTTCAGTATTAAAGGGTTTCCCATATCTTTGTGCTAGCCACACGTTGTCCCGGACGGCAGTGCCCGACCCTCGTATTTTCGGAATATGGAGAGGGTTGGTCTTGGTTGTGGTTCTCGCATGTTCCTGTGTGAGGAGGCTCGTGAAAATTGACAATGGTTACATAGACATAGATCCCGGGTTAACCTCTACACGCGGGTCAGCATGTCCCCGTGATAGGGACCCCCGGTGTTGCTTCTTACCGGGGGATCGATCTTGTCCTCTACGCGCCGGGTTCTGCTCCTAGCAAGACCCGGCTGTAAGTAACTGAGCATGCGCAGCATGCATGGTACTTCCACGTATTTTACAATGACAATACAAGTGTATTGCCAGGTAAGGCTTGAACAGGTCAATGGGACGATCGTTTTGTTCAAGCCAAGAAGGTGAAATGTAACAAGCAATAAAAAAAGATGAAATATTTAGTATATAATTAAGAAAAGTCCCATAATCGCCCCAGTTACACATGAAATGCAAATAAAGTATATAAAACCCAAAAAAACACGTACATTATTTGGTATCACCGCGTCCGTATCATCTGTACAATAATTAAATCAATATGAAAACCCGCGCGGTGAACGACGTTTTAAAAAAAAAAAATCGAAAAAAATTCCGTAATATTATACATTTTTTTTTATCAACACCATCACAAAAATGATCTAAAAAGTGAATCAAAAAAGTTTACGTTCCTAATCTGATACGACTCTGAAAGGAACACTCTTTTCGCAAAAATTAAGCCTCAACCAGATCTGCCAACAGAAAAATACAGAAGTTAGTGGCTCCTCTAAAATTTGTCAATAGTAAAAAACAATGGATATTCTCCAAATTGGTTTTGCTCAGGAAAAATTGAGCAAAGATAAGAAAAATATATAAGAGGGATCGCCGCAATCGTAGTGAACCAGAGAATAAAGATCAATTAATATTTTTATGTTCCGGTGAGCGGGGGAAAAAAATGCTAAAAATCCAAAATAAAAATGAGATTTTGTTTGTGTCCCTTGAATAAAAATTTCATGAATAAGCTATAGACCCCAAAATAATTATCTATACATTGTATCTCATCCCGAAAAAATAAGGCCTTCATATGTTTGATTACCAAAAAAAATTAAAATTTATAGGTTGTACAATGTGACAATACAAATCTGCGTGAATGGCGCCATCCATTCATGTCATGACTCGCCGTGCGCCCATACAGAAGTTTACCACCACATATGGGTATCAGTACACTCGGAGGAATGGGGCATTCAAGAGTTTGCAGTGCGTTTCATATTTATTTATTATAAACTGTCAGTTATGCCTAAATGAATGTATTTTTCCAAAAAAAATTTCCATAGTTTCTAATCGCATGTCCATATTGTTAAACCCTGTGAAACAACTTAAAGGGTAATGGACTTAATAGAAGTTTTTACATACGTGAGGGGGTGAAGTTTGCGCTAGGGGGTAATTATGGGGTTTACTTTTATTTAGGCCTTCAAAGTCCCACTTGGAAGCTGAGTTGTCCCTCAAACTGTGAAGTTTTGGCAATTGTCATTAAAATGAGAAAAATCCACCTAAAGTCTGAGCCTCATAACATCCTAGGAAAAAATGAGAGGGACGCATAAAATAAAATATCATCCCAAAATAAAGCAGACATTCCGTAAATGTAATTATCAAGCTTTTTGGGTAGTTATTCCTGTCTGGGAAAGCAGAACATTTCAAACTTGGAAAATGAAGAATTTTTAAAGACTTTTGCCAAATTTTACTTTTTTTTTCAGAACGAATCGCAAAATAATCACTTAAATGTATAACTAACATGAAGTACAATGTGTCACTGAGAAAACATTCTCAAAATCAAAGGGATATGTTAAAGGTCCGAAGTTAAAACAATTATCGGTGAGACATGTCAGATTTGAAAAATCGAAAAATCAGTCTGTATTGAGCTGAAAACTAGTGTCGATAAGGGTAAGACAGGGTTACAGGTTCTGAGATGCAGACTCGAATAAATGCTCATAGACCCACATCCTGAGCCTTGTCATATAGGTGTTAGAGCCTTTAGGCTAGAAACTGTGTTAAAGGTTGCATTGAGCCTCATTATCATTAAAAATGGCTTATTGCCCAAAAAGATGCAAATAAGGTGCAGGGTTCTGTTATCAGAAACGCTCTGACGGGGGTATCCCGCTCCTAAAATCTAATGCAAAGTATTGATTGTTGCTTCACCTACTTGCTTTATATCTCATACTTGGTCAGTCATGTAGCGGACTGTGATTTGTTCACATTCGCATGTGAAAGATCCCGAGGGTTTTTGTTTATTTTAGCAGCCACATTATAATGACCTGAAGTTGAGGTCTGGTTTATGCCATCAAAGGCATATGCTATCATGATGATATCTATTTGATTGTTTGTGCTTACTGACACTGATTCTGATGCTCTCTTAGGCCTCTGGTCAGGACATTACACAGATCTCGTCGAGGACACTTGTTCGGCTAAGTTTTGAGTCCACAGAGAGCTGTTAGTTTGGATACTCTTACTGGATGAGACAGACCCTGAAAGTATGAAGGATTTGGGATGTAAATATAAGACACAAAAGCGCTAGAAAGTTTGACTCCATGCTTAATATTTGTCCTAAGTTTCAGTGTTTAAAAGTTCTTCCCAAATGGAGAATTTGACATCTTCTAGTATATACGAAATTGCCCCCATTCCCACCCCCCCAAATCTCATCATATCTGCTGCAAATCGAAAGAGTTCCACATTACTAAGCTATCCATTTCCTTTTTTGGGACATTGGATATAGTTGAGTAGTATTAAAATGAAAGGAAAGTTAGTAATAAAATCAAGTGGATAAATCACTTAACTATAGATTCATGCACCGTGATGTGGTGGTAATATTTTCTTCCCGTCCCCTGCCTACCTCCACTGCAGCAGGGAATTTCCAGACACACAGTGGAGTGGGAAGGAGTAATAAGGGCACAGGTAAAAGTCTGTGTGAATATGCAGCATGGAGGGGCACTGCTAACACCCACAGGAGCCCTTTCAGATCATTTGCAGAAAATGGTAAAAAGTATTTAGATGGAAGGAGGCCATGGATAACAAAATATAAGATGCACAGTTTACGGGCCATGGATCTAGAGTAAGTGTCACTGGTTTATTCCTGTGGATTTTGGTGGTAGATTTCTTTAACAATCAGGAATCCCCATAGATATTAAGGGTGAGAGATGTTCAGCAATGGCCACAGTGATAGTCATACATGTCCTTTCTAGGAAATACATCTTTGAAGGAAGTCATTCTTATGAAATAAAACGTACATTATTTTGGTCATGAGGAAGGTGCACTTCTGGCACTCAAAAGCTCAGATATGAGTTTTCCAAAGTGTTCTTGACGGGGATCCCTTGAATTAAAACATGTAATGGACGCTCTACTCCTGAGTTTGTGCCGCTACGCATTGGAATATAAAAGTAGTAGAGGAAGCCTGGTTTATAGTTGCTGTACAGACAACTGCAGGAACCAAAATATCTGTGCAGATTTGTGTATAGTCAAATGTCTATATTGTGAAGGGTTAAATGATTAGATGCCCCAGACTTATGCGTTTTTAAATGTACCCAGGATAACAAAATAAACACATTATTTAATCACTGGTATTTAACAAGACGTACAGATTTCACAGAATAATTTCAACCTGTCTCTAGCAGTCTGCTGTATACAATGTGGTTGCCCGGGATCCGACGGCAAATCTTATGAGTATGGTTCTGGCAGGACAGATTCTTATCATGAATATCTTCTCCTCTTGCTGCCAAGCCCTCCCATTCCCTGCAATAGGTGCTCACACACAGACACTTCCTGAAGAAAGCAGCAGCGGCAGAGACGTTATCTAAAACTACAGGGATGATAAGATCTTTAGTTATGGAAGGGAGCACTCTCGTGTTTGTTAGAGCTCAGAGGTAGCAGAGCTGAAGTCATGGGGTGTTGTATTACATATAAGGGATCTCTTTATCTCTGATCTGTCTCATTTCTTTCTATGTGTTGGATACTAATAAAATGTTCAGAGCTAAATAAAAGGTAGATAAACGTGTACCTGATAAAGTAAATACATTGTCAGCACACTAAAATCTCAAAGCACAGAGGAAGGAATACAGGAGTGTTTTGCTTTGCAGTCCTCGTCTGCACTATGGAATCTTACACTGAGTGGTCCAAGGATAGGAGCTGAAACTGCAAAAGCTAATTAAAATTGTAAAGTACCATGTATACCGAGTATAGCCTAGTTGTTCAGCAGAAAAAAAAATGTTCTGAAACCCCAAACTCGGCTATTACTCGTAGAAAAAATATATAGAAAAAACTCACCTTTCTGGCTTCCGCCGCTGGCTGGCTATTATACCGGGGGATTGGTTGGGTGGGCTATATACTGGGGGGCAGGTGCTGGGCTATATCTATGGGGCAGGTCCAGCAGGCTATATTACGGGAAGGCTGTGGACTATGCATTCCCACTCGGCTAACTAGAGCAAAAGGTTTTCCAGGTTTTTGTGTAAAATGAGGGGACTCGGCTTATACTTGGGTCAGCTTTACTTAAACGGTAAGTGGGTAAAAAATAATCGTTATTGTGGTAAACATCAACAAAGGGGTTATAATTTGCGAAACTTTCTTTCATGGTAAACTGCTTTAATTGAAGATGCAAACATGGTTTTTGAAATCTATGTAAGTGAACTCTAAAAAAGCGGAGTGCCAGGGGCACATGTGCAACTGTGCCTATCTTCCTGTAGTAAACAGCTGATCCTTATTTTATCGCTCCCCCTGCCTAATTTGTCTGACTACAGCAAGTGAATCTTAGCTTGCTATGCCAGCACAGTGAGAGGAGACGGGGCAGCAGGTTCCTTCATGCCTACCCTTTAATGAAAAAAAAAAAGACTTAAATCTGTTGTACAAAAAAATTATATTAGAAGCATAAAAGTTTTATTCCACATTCGGTAAAAAAGCATGTGCACAGTATTCTTTCTGGACCGAACGCCGTCTTAGTCGTTAAACTTAATAATTATTTATACAAAAAAGGAAATGAGGAAGGATGGGAAGGGAGGAGGAATGGGAAAGGAGAGGAGACCTCCCAGTGTTAATAACATGTGCTCCATTCACAATGTATTAGGTTTTACAACTAAGGGACGCCGCTAGTCTAAACGCCGTTAAAATTTTTTGATTGCTGTGGCACTCGTGAATGTGGAATAAAACTTTCTTGGAGAAACTTTCCTTCCTTTCTTCTGATGATATTTACTTGAAGCAACACAGCAGTTTTTACCGGTGCAACACCTCTTCAATCCACAGTCATATGTGACTGCATTTGGTGTGAGCCGCGTCCAGTTTTTTCTTTTGTTCTGCATTTGATACAAAAATGGAATAATAAAACACTCTGTATTCCTGCATAAAAATACAACCATATGTGAGCATCGACCAAACAAGGGAAAAGTATATGCCAGGTAAACACTTAGCAGCCCCATGAAATAATTTCTTAATGAAAAAAAAACTGACTTTATGTGCGAAATGTAAAGCACAAAAAATGTAAATATGTAATGTAGCCGATAATTGTAGTGTAAAATGTTTTTGTGGTACAATGTACGAATTCCTTTTTTTCATGCTCCAACAGAAAATGGTTAATGAAGTGTTTTGGAAAGTGTAATGTTCCCGCATAGTACATGTAAAAAAAAACCAACAAAAAAAAACAAAAACCTCTTTATAGTGACATATCCTCTGTATGGATCTGCTTCATTCTTTAATATTCTTAGGTGCCGGTTTTTTTAAAGCCTATGAATATGCCCCCCCAAATTTGCTTGAAGGCTCCATAGGTGTTAAGACTCTGGAGCCCTCAGACTCGCAGATTGCATATATTCTAAATCTTGTTTTCAAGGGATAAAACAAGGGGCATAGAGAAGTGAAAGAACAATGATCCTGCATGGGGGGCACACACACCAGTATGTCCGTGTGCTTGGCTCGCTGATTAGAGCATTTTTAAATGGTGCATGGAGAGGCCACATGGAATAGATGAATTAACACATGTGGTGGGCTCCCGCATGTGGAAATATTGCATTGTTGATAAGATTAGTAACCAAAGGTCAACTAAAATCTAAAAAAAACAATTCCAAAAAAACTAACTAAATCAGTAAAATGAAAAACAGGCAAAAAAAAAAAGATGATAACATTTAAACCCAATGTCAATCGATATTTAAGATTAGAAATGCACAGTCACATAGGGTAAAGGGGGGTGGGGTGGGGGTAATGGATTATTTTATGGTATTGCAGTGAAGTCCTGCACGTCCCTCGATACGGAGTGTCTGACGCTCATGCACTCTGCCGTGATTCACTTCACTTAATCGTACGCCCGGACATCCTGATGTTTCGCGTCCCCGCTCAGAGTCCGACGGATAGGTTCACAATCTTCCTTCCCGTGTATGTAAGTTCATGGCTGGTGACACAATTTTAAAGTTAAATTCCCGCGCTCAGTCCAAATTCATTGGATCGTTCCATGGCCCGCCGCATTGCCCTCCCCACATTCTGTTGCATGAAAGCCGACACCGATGGCGACAACAAAATCCGATTGCATGCAACAACAATCCCTACTAAATCCCTTTTCCCAGCGGTTGCGATCCCTGAAAAAACGACAGATAAACGTGGGACAGGAATGTGCACGCGGGACCCTTAATAAATAAGCCCCAAGGTGTATGCGATGCCTGGATTTCTGGCCGGTCAGTCGAACATGATTGCCCCACACCTTCTAGAATTATGCTGACGCTTCTTTACATTGAAAATACTTTTCAACGGAAAATATTTTGTTACTAGTAGAGTTTCCATTGGGCAAGGGAAGGTAGCCAAATCGACTCATACAGCGCAAACGCAATAGCGCTAACCCCTTACTTTACAAATTTACCAAGTTTTTGCAGTTATAGCTCCCATCACTCCCTAGGCTGAGTCAGTCAAAATCCCAGCGTGTGGCGGGGGACTTTTTGTGGACCTTCCAAGGTTATGTGTTCACCAACGAGAATGCACAGTGAGAGTGTTGCATCCGTTTTCTACATGTGTCGCTTCACCGCCCATGCCTGCCGGAGTTCACCATCTTCTCCCAGGCATGTAAGTGCTTGGCTTGCTGGACACATTTTGAAGTAATCCTGCAGTTTGTCCGAATCGTCGGATTTTGTGCAACAATCTGATCGCGTGCCACACAAGTCCCTTTTCATTTAAAAATCCCTGCCCAGACGGCCACCATCTCCGAAAGTGTAAAACCCCGACGAAATGGCCTCTTGGACCTGGTAATAAGCCTCATATTGAGCCATCTAGTTAGTGGGGTAACAATGTGGTTAGATTATCAGGGTTACAGGTGTTATATACATTTCATCTGGCCTTCTGACATTGTACTAAAACACTGGAATATAGAGAACGAGTTGATGAGATGCTATTACCCAGAGGTTGACAGTCGGCTCTGCTACATTTGGTGCCTGCCGCCCCCATTCCCCTGGATCAATATATCCTTGTAGTTTGCACGCTTCTCCACTGCCATTCTCCACTGTTTGCTGCAGGAGGTGATCAGGGAGTGTAAGATCCGTTGGCAGGGGCTGGTCCAGGCTCAGAAGAAAGAGAGTCAAATCTGCTCCGGCCGTCCACAGGAATCCAAGGATGGCGGCCACCTGACCCTAAGTGTCAGAAATACAGGATAGTGTCTAGGGCAACGAAATGTGTACAGCAGGACTGATAGAGAATACGTAAAATGCGAATTTTTGTTAATAACAGTGAATTAGAGAGGTGATTATTTTGTGATCCAGAGTACATGTAAGAATCGTGTCTTCGTGGGAAAAAACCCCTTAAGAATAAGCATTAATGGTGAGACCAATTCTTCCCGATTAAAAATCCTCAATAGACACCCTAACAGCGTGGCAGGGACTGAATGAGTTAATGGAGTGGACAGAAGTAAGATATCAACCAACAAAAGATGCTATTTGTAATGACAGGCTCCAGACATGTGCACAAAGTTAGCTGGAGCCGGCGCACATCTTGAGCATCTAGATTGAAGATAACTTGCGAATCCTATAATGATCTCACTGGGTTTTAAAGTAACTTTGATCATGTATTAACCATGAATAGCAGGGGACACGTAGAGGTGCGGACTTATCAAACCAGATATTAGTTCTTAAGTTAATCCCTGGTAGTAATCCTGGCGGACTTGTTATGGCCGGCAACTGCCTCCCTCTTCACTTTAGCCTCATCAGAAAGGAGGTAATATATTTCAGAAATGCCTCCAGGACATTGGGACAAACAATTGCAATGAGGGGTAAGAGGCAATTGGCTTATAGAGGTGGTACCAGTAGAAGCTGAAGATACAGTGGTTACACTGTAATTTAAACTGGACCAGACAATTGTTCAAAGGATGGAAAATAGCCATCTTCATATAGCTCCCCCAGTGTAGTATGCCCCGTTCCTTCCAGAAGCCGCCTCATGTAATTGGGAAGTAAGGAAGATATGAATGTGCCACAATGAGTTTCGGCCGGTAATCGGGAATTGCGGATCTACCACTGGCCAAATGGGGTAGTCTCAAATGGTTGGTTGCTCTGTTTTTTTCTTTGTTGGCATTACAGCTGTGAATTTAAAGTATGCTGATCATGGTGGTCTTTACGGTTGTATTTAGTTGTTCCTTTCCTTCCATTCTGCAGAGATCATAGACCCAGCCATGTGTGGAATCTTGGCCAGGTTCTACAATCAATGGAAGAGCAAAGAATGTGTATGTCCCAACTGGAATCGCAGCATAGCTGCCTCCCGCTTTGCCCCCCACCTGAAAATGTTTAGGCATGGGCGAATAGCGCCGCATTGCAAATCGCAGGTGAGTGGAGAAAAGGGAAAGGAGATTTGATGGGAATCCACATAATGATGGGGATTTGCTTTTACTCCTAATGTGACTTAGGACGCGTACAATATATTTGTCTCGCTGCTGTGCTCTCTATATAGACATGCAGCAATGGCCCACATTTATTAGTGTTTGCGCAGTTTTCTGTGACTTTGCATAGAAAGAACGTTGCAAACTGCTTTGTAAGGTAGTAACAAGTGTCTGCGGGCAAATTCTGTCGTGGCCTGCCACTGGGTCCGATTTTTTTTGCATGACGCGATAAAATGTGCACCAGAAAGGTGTGGTGTTAGTGGTCAGTCAGGACCCACAAATTCTGCAGAAAGAAAAAAGTGCACTAAAAAGAAAAAAAATGGGGCACCACTAGCTGGAGCAGGGCAGGGGAACCAGATCATGAAAGAACGGGCACCAAATTCATGGAATCGCCACACCTGCAGACTCCAATGCGTTTGCACTGTTTTTGACAAATGTGGCCCACTTGTGTTTTTCTGATTGTTTTTATGGACTGATGAAAATGGGGAAGGAAATTGCAGCCTCGCAATAAGTACTGATTAGCAGGGTGCAGACTCTCCAGTTGATGCTACGGGCCCCCATATAGTGAGGAAATGTTATAGAATTGGCTGATAGCAGTGGCAGGAGGATCCAGGTGGATTGATTGTATATTTGTAACTGGTTTCCAGATTGCAAGCAGTAGTACAATTATGAATAAGTCATGAAAGGACCAGGAAGACAATGATGATGTCAATGATAAGACTGGTCCATTGGAGCAGAGAAGAAAGTTTGCGGTTAAGTCAAGTCCGGAGGGTAACTAACGTACAGGGTTTTTTTTGTTACTATATTTCTTTTCTAGGCACATTTATTGGCTAAACTGAACCATTTTTTTTTTTGTTGTCCCTTTCATTTTTTAAACCCTTCCCAACTGCACTTTTTGCTTGTTTCCCTTTCATCTGCTAGTAGTGCCTGCCCGGCTTTCTATTGCTGTGTCAGGCCTGAATTCCTCTCTACCCACATGCACTCTTCTCCCTAATCTTCACCGTTTGCTGTTTCTTGGATCCTACTTTCTTCTGTATATCTGTGCCATCTTTCCTGTGTAGCAACGAAGAGAAAATCAGAAAGGTAAGAGAGCATTCTACTCCTAGCACTTGATAACCCCTTTACCTTATTGTTCTGATTCTGTTAAGACTATAGTGTGAAGTGATGCACACTATTCTACATGTGCTGGCATTGATCTGAGTCTTGTATCTTATAATTCTATAGATGGAGCCTTATTTTGTAAACTAGACATAGCATAAATATCGGTAACAATTTCAGCTGGATCTCTTATGAGCTTTTCCCTTTAATCTCTTCCTCTTATGAGCTATATTAGTCATGTGTGAAAATGATGCAGTCCCTAAGGACGCCATACTATTATTGGAACATTGATGATCCAGGAACAGAGCTTGCAGCGCGTCACAGCTGGGGGCTGCGAGGATCATAAAACTGGGGCACTTCAGAATAAGAGATAATGGTGGGGATGGGGTTGTGAAAATTACAGCTTACTGCAAGCCTCATATGGCCTATAGTTCAAAAAGTTTTTACACCTCCCACATTTCAATGACTTCTGCCGCGATTTAGTTCCAATTTGCTTCTGGTAAGTTAAAGGTGGGAATCGTGACGGTCGGCCACATTAGGAAAGGTTGGCCCGAATGACAGAACAAAGTTCCCAGCCTGATATTTAAGCGGTGAACCCTTTGTGACCTCTCCTCCCAGAGCTGTTCAGTATAATATTCTAGTATAATCGCATCATCTTTCAGAATTCCAAACTATCCGCGGAGATCCAAATCCATTAAAACAAAAAACGGGAAGTTATTACATGTCCAGCGAAACCCTATTCTGTAGGATTGTACGTTCAATGTCATGGGTCAGAAGTTCTACATTAGTAGGGGGGAGTTGGTCTTCTTCATGGATGGGAGTTAGTGTGTTGTCTTCATTCTCTTTCCATTATCCAGGAGACCTCTCGTAACCACAGACCGTTTAAGGTATGCTTCTATATTCTAACCACCTTACCCCCAAGGAAAGGAAATGGCTTTTTTTTTTTTTTTTTTTTTTTGAAATCAGATTTTTTATTGAACTTTTTTAATATAACATAACATAATGAAAAATTGAAGTATACTTCAGAAAAACGTGGGCCAAGTCAGTTGTCAAACAAAAAAAAAATTACAGGTGATCCAGCACCAGGCCAGCACGTAGAAAAAGTGATATTGCTTTATTTCATCGTAAACATAAACAAAATGGTACCAGTGTATAAATGGAAAATCAGATGCAGGCCATTATCCTTCTCCATAGCCTATAAAGCATAGCATTAATGGTTTGCACATGTATACCAGACAAGGACTGAAGCAGACAAATCACATAAGAAATGTAATAATAAATGGCAGGACGTTTTTATCGATGAAGGTTTATAGATTGGTGTCTGACGTTCCTAAAACACACGTTGCCTTTGTACAATATCTTATTCTAAGAATACAAGATCACTTTCATTGCTGAGATACGGAAATATATATTTATATATATAAATTTTTTTCTTAGATGGGCTAATTAACAGGCAAGATAAAATGCGAGTATATTGTTAAAGCTACGGCATGCCACGCTGCACATAATTTACTAAAGGCAGAAAACAGTACAGCTAAGCGAAATTTCCAGTGAAAACCCACGTACCATGAGCAGATTGTCACTAGATTACATAGCTTGTATAAATAAAAAAAAAATTCTTGCTTAAGGAACCTACCAGTTAAAATCGCGTGTAAGCTGTAAACGCCGAGCACCAGCTCACGGGTTGAGCTTGCTGGGTGCCGGGCTTAGTTCGTTAGGTTATAAAACGCACACTAGAGACCTGCGGGGGCTAT
The DNA here is from genome assembly GCA_019512145.1 of Engystomops pustulosus. NCBI lineage: Eukaryota > Metazoa > Chordata > Amphibia > Anura > Leptodactylidae > Engystomops > Engystomops pustulosus. Next base: position 41,913,855 of record CM033646.1, read on the forward strand.
GAAACAGTGTTGCAAGTAGCCTAACAGAACCAAGGCCAAGAATTATGCTAATAATTGTCAACAAGTAACCTTAGTACCGCCTAATGGTGTCCAAAATTACAAAAAAAAAAAAAAATCATCTGTCTCATTTATACCAAGATCGGTATTGGTGGGTTTGTGTGAGAATCTGTAAAACTGGTGTTGTTTTAAGCCAGAAATTCAGCAGTTTTTGGCCCAATAGTAATCCAATATGTGAGCAAATGTAAAAAAAAAAAAGTATTGTTTTGTCTACACAGGATGGTTAAAAGTCCATACAATCACAACCTTCATCAACTGAAATATTATTGGGGAACATTCCGAACCCAAGTACCTGTATGTACGTTTACAGGGTTAATTAGGGCCAAATTGCGGCCGCATATACCTCCCATGACGGGTGTGTGAATGCACCCTTACATGTATTCCAGAGTACTAAAGGCCGAACCAGAGGAATATTAATGTCTATTCAACACTGTTGAACCAACTCAGTTTGCATAGGGTTCACAGGCGGCCACCATTTTGTTGTTGGGATTTCCGCTCCCTTTGACATTCTGGGGGAGCAACAATTCGTTCCCATGACAGCCTGAAGTCTGTCACGCACACAACACCGTTGAGCTTGTTTTCATTTTTTTTTTTAAATAGATTAAAACAATTATGAGCGGAGGGGAGCAAAAAATAGGAAACAGCTAGTTAAGGAAAAAAGCCTGCAGTGTTAAGGGGTTAAAAAAAAGGTGTGAAGATGTATGTTGCCAAAAACATGATGTGTTTAGGCTATGACAGAACCATCATTGTTGAATACGTCGATTTTTACTTTTATATTGGTACCAATTTTAATAGGTTGAAGAAGATGAGATTAAGCAAAGTTCTATAAATATACTTTTCTTGTTCTGCCTTGTTACTAGTAATACCCTGTTTCTTTGAAAATTACTTAACCTGCTCGCCACAGATCGTGTCGGCTAATTTTTCTTCTGACCATGCTTCCCGTCCAAACCCCTTCCTAGCTTTAAATTACAGGACGTATCCATTGCCAGGAAATGACACCCGGGAACACTAGATGACTCATTATTGCTTCTAGGCCCAGCCAGTTCACATCTTTTCGTCTTCAGTTATTTGCAATCAGTTTATCTGTCCTAGAATGGGTTAAACATCTCACAAACAGGTGCAATTCTGACATGCTTTCCTTCGTATTTTCCTCACCTGGTCGACTCCCAATAAATCCTGGAGGTGCTAGGGGGTAACTTAGGAGCCGAAGTCTGGACCACCGTGCCTGCCATGTATGGAGGCCTATGGGCCCAGTCCAAGACTATGAAATAGGCAAATGTCGGTTGTATACTGAAGATCAAATATATTGATGAACAGAAGGACATATTGCAATGTTTTGTATAAAAGGATTAAGGTACCTAAAGGTAGGCCCCATCATTACAATCGCCCCTTTGCCTCAATAAGCATTTATACAACGGGTTCAAAAAAAATTCCCACAAAAATGCTTGCCATATCCGTAGGCAAACTTATCTTAGGGATTTACATATTATACCTAACTGTAAAGGGCATCAGAAATTAAAAAAAAATTTTTCTAGTGGTCTCTACTTCTCCAAAAATTAAAAGCAGTAAAGTCAAATGTGCCCCAAAACTAACCATTTGTCTATCGCAATAATAAAGCCCTCCCTCCTATTAATGCTCTTTTGATGAGCAGTGAAAAAGTATAGCCGTTCTACAGGATATTTATGTGCCAAAGTTAAAAAAAAAATAATCTATACAATTTTTTTATAGTAATTTTTTCCATCTTTTTATACTGTAGGGTCACTTACTGTATGTTTATGTCAAATCTTTATAGATAAAAAAAAAAGTGTAGAATACAACAGCGAGAAGACCAGGAGGACACAAGATGGGCAGGTGTCAGTTACTGTGTAGTTTTAATTAAAGAAAAAAAAGTGGTTGTAGATATCTTATTCTGTTACAATGCAGGAACGGGTTAAGAACAGTTTTAGGCATTATCATTTGAGCGGAATTTTTTTTTCATACCCTGAGGGCCATTGGAAATTACAACGTCTTACGCAAATAACGAACCCTTTTTTGCCTATGAAAGGTGTTTAAGTAATACATGTCTTCAGGATTGAGCATAGAAACACAAAAAAGTGCTCTTGTTCCTGAAGGCCCAATAGGCCTCGTCCGGGAGGGTTAGGGAGAGTATACAATTAACAGGAGGGAATACGTACCATTATTACAGGAATATCTCCCCTCAATAAATATTTCTGGTGGATGTCTAGTTTCATATTGACTGAAGTAGTATATTATATTATTATAATGACGTGTGTGTTGTCTCCACAGCAGCGTACAGTAGGCAGTTCAGGGAATTAGTATGAAAATTGGGTCCAGAAGAATTACATACACTTCTGAAACCACGGTGGTAAAGGACTGATCTCCCTAATAATCCCCATCACATTTCTTTCTATATATATCAGATCAGGCTGAATATTGTTACCGCACCATCAATGACACATGGTACGTCTAAGGTGGCAGTATTATTTTTTTTTCCCCCTGGTAAGTCTTTAACCATTGTGTGGTATAGTTTGCCTAGTAATGGGGCTTCCATACCATCCATTTCAATAGTTCAAAATATGCACTTTTATTGTAGTGTCACAGGTAGTCTATGGTCACCTGAGAATTCATACGTCTGTTTCTGGCATTAAGGCTTTTGGTGCTTCCATGGGTGTGTCCTTGGGCATCAGAGCACACCACTGGTAGGAAGTCCACTTCGACCATTTCCTGACATTGCAGGTCTCACACGCTAGTAGACACCAGAGTATGATGGTTGTAAGTTGTAGCGTAGCTTCCTGGATGGCACACCTGATGCAACCTTGTATAGTTTGGGGTGTGTGGCACTGCAAGCACAATCAGCTTCTGTGTTATTCTTTAGCAACGCAAAAATTGTAAATTAAATTACAAATGTCTTGACGTGCCCACACCCCCCCCCCCCCCCCCATGTGTGGATTATTTTCATTTCTAGCAATGCGGGTACGATCCGAGCATACAAAGAAGATGTGCACCAGGTCTCGCGATGACCCCCAACAAACACTGCAGACCAGCGGAGATCAGTCCGGGTGTACCTTCTTGGATCCTCGGCCGTACGTAAGTGATTTTTTAATGTTTCTCTAGCATTGTAGCCCGGTAATCATAGCCTTTAGCTCCTGCCTACACAAGAAGAATATTGACCAGAGGGAGGAGTAAATGAGGATGTTGAGGAGATGATGGCTGAATTGCTTTTAGCTCTACAGCACTTGTAGTAGGGAGTCGGATGTACAGAGACTTGGACCATTGTGACATCTACCTCCTCCATCGGCAGCAGTTCTCTACGGAGGCCTGATGGCAGTACGACAATGGACAGCTTTGACGTGGTGGTAAAGGACAAGCTATGATGGGTCGATTACCATGGGATGGATCATGCTGATATCTCTCCGTCTGATCGGCTTCCTCCAAAGCCGTAAGGGGTTTAACCAGAAGCCTATTGACATGTTATCAGCTAGAAGGAAGTTCACAGGCCCAGATGTACTAAAAACAGAGATACGTACTTATGCAGTTTACCTGTGTTAGTGTGCAGAGGGCGAACCCAGATCAGGTTTTTGGTCTCACATTCTTCATGAATCAGGCTCACCCTGTGCTGCCCCGACAGAGCGCAACCACTTTTTTTTGGTGCACCTTAAACTTGGGGCGAGCAACGCAATTCTGTCGGACTTTAAATGTGGGCATGTCCAACTGTGCCCCAGAATACCCCGTTAGAACTAAAGTGTTGTCTGTGAAGAATAGTGCAGCGGCGCCATACATGCCTACAGTTTACAATGGTTGGAAAAATATAAACATACCCTGTCATGGCAAAAAATGTAGCTGCTAATTTGGGCCGGATCTTTAGTTCCAATATTGCAGACAACAACGTGAATTCTGAATTTCTCCTTTTTATCTGACACTAGGTCAAAAGAACTTCTGACACACGGACACCCAAGAAGAAATAAGCCAGTCACATCAGCATGAGCAGCGCCGGGGGGGAGGCAGCAAAAAGAAGCAAAGAAACCAAAGGGACCGCACCACTAACGCCGGGGTGTACAGCGAACTTGAACTGAGCATATGGACATGTGGTGTCATGGATCAATGGCTGTGGGTCCTTACATGGGCGTTACTCTGCTGCTTAGCCCTCTGGCTTGCTTGCCAACTACCGGGCGCAGCCTCCCCCATGATAAACCCTTTACTGTGAAAAAATGTGCCCATATCCAGAAAAAAAAAAAAAAATTTTTTGTTCATGCCTTACGTGAGGCAGTGACTCCTTCTTCACCACCAGTTCTGGCGTCTCTGCGTGCTGCCAGTCTGTATGCGGCATCGTGCGCCTGAATGCCAGTGATGTCAGGTGTGTGTCAAACATAATCGGAGGAGGCCGTGGGTCCCGCACCTTCTCACCTTCTGTCCCCAAGCCTGCCATTACGCCCCCCTGGAAAACACTGCGACATGCCACTGCCGGGTTAACAACTCCCCTTCCTTGGATTTACCTCGCTACCGACAATGCGGTGCCAATCACTTCCCTGCCCCCGGTCACTGGCTTTGCCTGGTTCGCCAGTGGGCTGTCTACTTGTGTCCTGCAAAGGCCTGTCCCGCCGCTGTCATACACCCTCCGGCTGCCTCCCTTTTGTAGCCTGAGGTTTATGACCATTTCTTGCTACCAGGTGTCCTTCTTCTGGTCGTGGGGGGGAGGGGGGAGGGGAGGGGGGGAGGAGGATGACGTTACATGGAGCCAAACATCAACCTGGTCATGAAGTGTTAGCCTGCTGCTGAGTTGATAGAGATCGGGGTCTTCAGTGGATAACTGGACTGCGTGAACGAGGGACTCCAGCTTGCCCGCGCTTAATAACTCTCATCTCAAGGAACTTTCTGGAATGTGAGGCCGTAAATTGAAGATTTCCAAAAAAAAAAAAAAAAACGAAAAAAAAGAAAAAAACCACGTGTGACCTCATCCACTTCTGATCCACAGAAGTATAGTGTTCGGGTGTGGTCCCCAACACAACCCAAAGGGGCAACCAAGTGTTTCTGCCTCTGGCAGGTGAAGGGTGGATGGAACTGTTCTTGCAGTATTAAAAATTCACCACTAAGTGTTCATTGTAAGCAGATGTACTTCATTGTAAATGTAGGTATAGCGGGGGCATCTGGAAAGGGCACAGGGCCTTTAGAAACGTTGGCAGCGTGTTTCTGCCATCTAAGAGTGCACGTGTCAGGGCTCAGTGTAACATAGATTACAGCACTTGTATTCAGTGTTGTAAAACTGGCGGGTAGCCTGTGTGTGGCATTGTGCCATCACTGACTTATGTAGGAGTGTCACAACTACAACCCCCCTATAAAGTTATTCTCCGATACGGACAAGCCCCTAGTTATTTACAAAAGTAACTTGATGAGAATCTGATTGTTCTTCTGCTTGGGCCTTAGTCATCAGGGGCATAAGACGAGAAACCACAATGCTATGTAATGGATGCAGCATGATATAGAGCAGGAGGAAGCGAGTAGATAGAACACCTCTGTACAATTTGCAGGTAGTGATATAGAGCGGAGGAGCTGAGCAGATTGTTAATAAAGAGCAGAGGAGATTCAGTATAACTTGTTCATGTTTTTCCAGTAACTTTTCTCTTTCTACCTTGAGAAGTTCAGGGTGGTGCTTAGTGATGAAAGCCCCCCATGTATAAGTGTCAACACAATAGCTGGTGCGTCACTGATGGGTAAAATCCCTGACTGGGATTTGTTTCCCAAAACGAATATACAAAATGCCGCAAAACAGAGATTTCGTGAAACTATATATCAATCTGCATGGCTGTCCGCTCTATACCAAATACGACTAGTTACACTGCATTTCATGGCCGAAGGTCCTTTTTCACAATTTCGACATTGAAAGAGATGATTAGGTCACTAATTTCAGTAAATAGTAGAACCTGATTAGCATATCCAGTACCTCTTTAACCTGAGATCCCATGTTTGCACCAGAGTCTGGTTAAACTACCTGGAGATGTATCCGACTGGAGGGCAGTGTTGATCAAGTGATAATCACTCCATTCACTTATGTGTGACTGATACCGTTCAGTGCTTCTCGTCCCATAGAAGTGAATGAAGCTGTGCCACTACCCCCCCTCCCCCCCCCCTTAAAAATGTTTTTTTCATTAGTAGACAGAACTCAGTGTCGCATAGGATCACCCAAACTATACCCAATATAGTGGTGACATTAGCCACTGATCAGCACCATTACTGAGCTTGAATGGTGGATACTGATTTCTCCTGCCCAAGTGTTAAAGTCCCACAGTATTGTCACCATTACCTGCCGGGATTGCAAATTGGAGCAATCATTTTCCCCGTGTGACAGAGTAAGATGTTTCGGAAGCTTTCCAACTGTCCGGGCTGTGCATGATGACTTGGCAGGTCAAATTACCCTGGAGATCTTGGGGGTGCTACAGTTGTATTGGGTATAGGATGGTCATGTGTGATTGCAACACTGCTGTCAGGTAAGACATGAGCAGTCAGTTGAGGCGGCGCCACTGTGTCCCTGCACTATCACCAGGTTTAAAAGCCATTTCGTGGCCAAGAGGCACCCTTCTGGTTTAAGTAAACCTGATGGATGCTCTTCTATATACATGTTATAATGCACGTGTCCATGTATTATGTGCCAAAATCAGAATTTGGAAACAGAATATGTATTGCAATGTTACAGTCTGAGTATGTTGTCATTCAGCTGCATCTCCATGATAGTAATGTGATAATGGAGAAAGCTTTCATGATGCTGAGTGGTTTATTTCTTTATGAAACATCTATGTCCCAGTTTGTTCTGTCTTTCAGTAGGCGCCACCAGGGAGCATTCTGCATACAACTTGTGCATTAACTCCATATTTTAATCAGTGAGGCTCCCCATAGTGTATGTTCAGTGCAGGCCCAGGTAGGGCATCAAAAGCAGGGTAAAATAAAGGTGAGGAACTTGTGAGCCACAAACAGAACGCTGCACTTTAATTTCTGCCTCAGCATATACAATTGTAAGACAGCGTGACTACGCTCATGGGGGGAATTTATCACAGGCTTCTCAGACCAGAAACTGCTTTGTTGCCTGGAGCGACCCTCGGAGCGCAGCTTTCATTTCCCACGGAGTTTATAAATTAAGCGAGCTCTGATGGTTCCATGGGCAACTAGAACAGTTTTACCTCAAACTTCATGATAAATCTCCCCCATGATATTTTATAGGCTGGTCCTGCTTTTGAGATTGGACTTTGGGATCCAACATTATCCATGTGTTAACTGTTAATATATAAAATCCATATATAAAACCCAGGGAGTCACTTGTAAAACAATCCTGTATGGACCCTCCACAAGCTACAAGCCAGAGCCCCATCTAGTACAGTGCAATACTTTGCAGAGAGTTTCCTATAGCAAGATTTGTCTGGGCCTGGTGATATGTTAAATTGCATGTTTGTATTAGAAAAAGGGGCCATTTTGGGAGGTTTTGGGTCAAAGTGACTCCATTGTTGTAAATTAGCATGGAAGGAAAAAAGAGCTGTAAACACATTACGATAAGTTGATATATTAGAAATGGAAGGAATGAGGGGAGGTCCCACTAACATATTAATTACATTAGGTTAAGATGGGGTAAATAAAAAGTGTATTCACTCCTTGTCTACTCAAGCCAATCACTAAGCTGAGGAGACCTGCTGGGGCCAGTGATTGGATGATTCGTTCTGACCAGTGGATCACTGATAATAATCTCATGATTCCCCGAGCTTTGATTATGACTGGGGTGGTTCTGGACAATAGGACACATCGGCAGGTATCATACTGTAGATATCAAGATTCATGTACTGTATTATAAGAGCATCCATTCACCTATCCTGGGACCTCTGAGGAATTAGGATGTTGCATATATGACTCTGTAAATTGTATGTGTGGGTAATAAAAAAGTGTGACATTCGGCTGGTATGGACTCTCATCATTGACCTGAAGTATAATATAGCGCCATTGCTGACTTATCCACCTATAGCCAGCCCCAGCCAGCCATACTACCCAACAAGATCGAATGAGCCGTGTTCCTTTCCACTCCATAAGCTACCACGTTATCGCTCACAGTAGTCCTGCCGGTTCAGTCTTAATGAATCGATACATATCATACTATAACTATGTGAATCTACCTGTCCTTTCATCCAGAAGTGCAAAATAAATATCTTGCATTTTGTAAGTATCACAAGGGAAACATTATAATAAACCCTGGTGTCAGGATTTATAGTGGGATATTTTAGCCTCAGTGGCGGATATGTAGGCACAAACTATTTGAACTACATGCATGTCCTCAGGTCAGTCAAGATCAAGGTGGGCAGAGAGGTCCGTCTGTAAGTCAGGGACCACCTTTACTGAAGATACCTGCTTAGTAACAGTTATTATACAAACCTGGAAACCTCTAAGCACTGACTGGATCCTTCTTATAGAAAACTACGACCCTTCAGATTTTTGGTTCTGTGTTGCATTCCCTTAAGATGCACCCAAATACAAGTCAGTACTGCAGCACCGTATCTGTATACCCTAGAGACCCCCTTTAAGTATATGGCAGAATATCTCCTACAAAACATCTAATGGACAGTTTCAGTGGAGCCCTAAATACTAAAATAGGTGGACAGTTAATATAAAAAAGAGTGGTTCCGTGATAATTCATGTCACCTACCAGACCCCATGTGTCTCCAAGATTATCGTTCAACAGGACACACAAAATCCCCTAGTAATAACAAGCCATCACCCCTCAAATCAGTAATGAGGAAAAAAATGATTTTATCATTCATATTATTACCCTGTAGATGTAGATTAAAATAGGATGGAATTTGTCGAACAAATCTTCCCTCCTCGCCAGACATATTCTCAGTTTACTGCAGGGCTGCGATTTAAACCCATCTCAAAATTTTTTTTTTTTTTTTTCAAGAAAAGCTCTAACGTCTCATCTCTTGTCCGCTGTGGAAACATCTACGGGTCTCACCGTTTTTACGTAGCCAACGATACAGCCACAGATACATTATTACAAGATCGGATGTTAGAAGTTTCACAGAAGGTGATACTAAAATCAGGACCCCACCAGTGACTGTATGCCACATCTGGATGAGGATAACAGGAGGAGCAGGACACCTTAAAATTGACTTTCCAAATTTTGTAAGAGGCCTTCTCATGAGATGAAGGTTGCAGATACATGCAAAAATAAACCTTTTTGGCTCCTAAAGAGTGCATCACAACATGCACACAATTCCCAAAAAATCTGTGGTTGCTCACTTCATCATGCATCATCTGGATTTCATACAAGACCTGGCAAGGGACACAGACCTTCTGAAAGATCATGTGTGAGGGCATATTATAGGCGCTCATAAGGTGGTATATAGTAACTAGACTGTGTAGATATGAGCTTTAGGACCCAACTCGTGAGGGGCCCGGTGGCATCATGAGTGTGTTTACAGGTCCAATGGACACTTGACCCTGTATATAGAAATACATTGCTCCATTAGCAAAAGCAATGCACCCTCAAGGCCTGCATGTATCTTATAGGTTGGGGATGAGCTGATAAGGGTAGATACATGGACCTTCTAAGGCCTTAGGGACGAGATGTAGGGCACCATGAAATAGGGCATATAGGACGACCGCACATAATAATTTTCTGAATGCATAAAATAATACTCTAGTACACACCGGATTGATGATAATCTCTGGATTAAATTACTGTGTCAAGTATCTGCTGTGAACACGCAATTACAGACTTTTTTTTCTATCAGAGGGCTTTGTGATGGTGAATCCCAGCAGAGAAATTCACACCAATAGTCCAATTGTCCTGCATATACTCATTGCCAGTCTCTATGTCCCGTATCGTTCCCCATAGAATGCCAAAGAACCAAAAGCTTATGAAAGAATGTGAAAGGAATACCAGTGACACCCACCAACGAGACAAGTTGGCCGGAGCCGTGAAAAATGACGGTAAGGAATTGATCATTGGAAAATACCAGTGATTAGTGCCCTCAACATCACAGGAAAGACGGAGTGACATAAGGTGCCAGATTGGTCAGGGGAGGACGGCGTCTCCTGGGAAGTTCCCTCCCTGAGATTCACAGGTCCTACTGGGAGGAGGGGGAGGAGACCGTGGCATGAATGAACGGTGGCAAGGGATGAACAGTTGCTCTGGATATGGGGGAACGCAAGAGTCTGGGTGGAGTCATGAAGACGTTGTCCCTGGAAGAGTGAGCTCATGTGCTCCTGACCGAGGGATGGGACCTGTGGAACGTATTACTGCTGAATGTATCAGAAAAAAGGGAACCAGTGAAACAAACATGGAACTTTGGGGAAAAGTATAAACATATGACATGTGATATATGTATTCACAAAGTATCTCTACCATGATAAGGGGCAAGGATGGATTCTTGTAGTTTGAAGTGAAATGTTTACATTCATGGAGTTGAGGCCAGTTTTCATATCCGTTAGGTTATTCAGTTATTTTGAGCCAAAAATGGGTTAGGGGAACAGGAAAGAAGAATGTTGAAAGGTTGGGCAGGATTTAAGCGCGGTTAAAGCGCGAACGGAACTGTCGCCCTTTTTTGTGGGACTCTGCGGAAATACTGTCGTCCTCAGCACGATTGTCTCTTATTTTGAGAAAATAGAAGAGCCTTGAAGTTTAACTGGGTGAGTGCAAGCTTTTTCTATTCTACGGTAACGTTGTTTGTGATAATCTTACTGATTACCCAAGCTAGAGAACCACTCAGCAATAATACGGACAGAGACAACTGCAACAACATTCTTTTCTCTTGGGGCAAAGCGCCCAGTATTTGGCCAGAAACATGCAAATGTTTGTCTAAGGTGCAGTGCACCAGTGTCCCTATTGTTGATTCGACAGCAACATAAGAAATGTGAAAGTTGATTGCAATGTACCTTTTAGAGAAGGTTAGAGCGCTGTTCAACTATACCAGAGAACACCCACGATGTGAACCACCAAAGATTAAAGTGTTATGAAGAGGGGGGGGTTCGGGGGAAGAGGGAAAAGTTGTGAGGTATCACTTAAATAAATTTGTTTTGTTATTAAAATAACAGACTCTTTGGCGTCTACATACACCATGAGGTTAGTGTGGCAATACAAACCACATAATCTAGGTCACCGTGGATATTCAATGTAAAGGCTAGGTACGAGTAATGAGAGGAAGATGTCCCTTGTTGGAACAGGTCCGTCATAATCAAGTCTCCTCTTAATAAGTTTTTAAGAGGAGATAGTGGTTAGAAGATATCGCGACATATCCAGCGGCAGGTCTTAAAGTCTGCAGCGACAGGATGAGACATGTTCAGTGTCGAATAGAGACACGGCCGCGTCTTGGGAATGATCTTCTTGTCTGGCCTCCATCCCGCCCCAACCCTAGATGGACGTAACCTAACCTCAAAAACATCATTTTCTATCCCTAGGATGGTAATGGAGGCTGCTTAGAACTTCTAGACCTCTTAAGGTGGGATTTTTCTCATTTTATGAAATTTGCTCAAACTCATCAGTTTGAGGTAGCAAACTCAGCTCCAAGTGACTTGAAGGCTAAATTAAAAAAGTAAAAAACACCCCCATTAAATGCGTATAAAACCGACCGCAGCTATAAGAACACTTCACATCATGCCCTTCAGAACTTACTTTAACACCTATGCAGCCTTCTATTAAGGTTTCCATTACCCTTTAAGTTGTTTCACACAGGGTTTAAAAACAATATGGAACCATGCGATTTAGAAACTATGGAATTATTTTTTTTTTGGAAAATACATTCATTTAGAGGGACGCATAACTGAGCAGTTTTAAATAAATACAATATGAAACCAGCACTGCAATAACCTTGAATGCCCATCATTCGCTCCGAGTGTAGGCTAGAATCACCCACTTGTGGTGGTAAACAATTCTGTATGGGTCGCACCAGCGCCGTAGTATAGAACATGAATGGAGTGGCGCCTGATTCAAGCAGATTGTAAGTGGTTCACAAAATACCTTCTGTACAACCTATAAATTTTAACTTTTTTTTTTTTGGTACTATGACAAACATATGAAGGCTTTTTTTTTTAGTATTTTACGGGATAGATACAATGTATAGATCAATTCATTTGTGGGGTCTATATGCTTTATTCATGAAATTTTTATCAGAGGGAGGCATACAAAACAAAGATAACATCATTTTTTATTTTGGATTTTTAGCTGTTTTTTTTTCCCCCGCAATTCACTCAGGAGACACTCCGTAACATGAAATATATAATTGATCTTTATTAGTTGCTGCTCTGGTTCACAGTCGATTGCGGCGATGCTCGGGCCTCCCACATTCTATCGTGGTAGGAAGTTTACCCTGGCGAAATACCATGGAATATCCACGTTGTTATATCTTATATTGAAATTTTAAGACTCACTTACTCTTATTTTTGTGCGTCGGTGCTGCGAATTTTTTATTGAGAACAATTGGAGCAGTTTGTTTTTAACTTATGCATTTGACGGGCGACTCGAGTTCAGTGTTGAGGCTTATTTCGTTCCGAGATTTTTTAGTGATCAATGACGTAACTTTTTTGGTATTCACTTTTTAGATCATTTTGTTTATTGTAATGGTGTTGATGACACAACCGAAAATGTATTCAATATTTACGGCACATTTTTTTTTTCTGATTTTTTTTTTTTTAAACCAATAACACGTCGTTCACTCGGCGGTTTCATAATAATTGATTTAGATTTATTGTACACCGATGATACGGACGCGTGATACCAAATATGTACGTGTTTTTTTGGTTTTATAAATAATCTTTATTTGCATTTCATGTGTAACTGGGGCGATTATATGGGACTTTTCTCTTTAATTTATATAGCTACAATATTTTCATGCTACTTTTTTATTGCTTGTTACACTTTTCAACTTCTTGGTCTGTAAACTATAGAACGATCGTGCCCATTTACGCTGTTCAAGCCTTACAACTGGCAATAACTTGTATTGCATGTATAGATACGTGGTAATGATACCATCATGCTGCGCATGTCTCAGTTACTTACAAGCCGGGTCTTGGCCTAGAGGAGGCAGAACCCGGCGGTAGAGGACAAGATTCGATCCCCGCCACCGCCTGGTAAGATAGCAAACCGGGGGGGGGGTCCGCTATCACGTGGGCATGCTGAGCCGGCGTTTGTAATGAGGTTAATCCAAACGTCCGCGGATCTATGTCTAATGTACTCAATTGTCAATTTTCACGAGGGCCTCCTCACACAGGAACGATGGAGAACACACAACAAGACCACCGCTCTCCGATATCAAAAATACGAGGTCGGGCTATGGGGGACAACGTGTTCGGGACTAGCACAAAGAATATGGAAACACCTTGTGAATACAAATGTAAATCCGTGGCTTTATAATGAAGATTTTAAATTTCCAAAAAAAAGAACCACTTATTTCAAGACTGTTTTGGCATTGTATGTCAACCCATTAAGGATTATGCAACAACCTTTGATAGGTGTTTTTGAAACTGGCCCTCAAAAACACGATGCACCAAATTCACAGCGGACTCCCACATGCGGCCGGTAGAAATGTGCAAGGCGTCAGCGATAGCGCAGCCATAATCGTTCACTCTGGTGTCCAGCGTTCTTCTTATACTCTTATACGGAGCCTCCCGCCAATGTTTTTTTTTTTTAAATCTCCAAGAACTGCCAGCAATACTTGTGTACAGGTCTTAAGAATTGCACCACGCCATAGTACTAGCTTGTCTACTTTAAAAGGGGGGTTTCCCATTTCATACGGGCAAATAATGTTATATATTTTTATGGTATAGAAACAAAGCCTTCATAGGAACGAGGGTATAACTCCTACTGCTGGTATCACTTTTCCAATACACCTTATCTGTATGCAATATTCTTCGTCTATGGTTTCTAGATCTTCCTGTGGGCCTTGCTGCTTTGCTACAGTAAGTTGTAAGTTTTACTACAGTAGTGGACATCAATAATCTGACCATTGTCACACGCGGTAGTGCTAGCTCATTAGTAATCAAATAGACAGTAATCAGAGCTGTAAGATATCATCGAGATCGATGCCACCTCTGTGTGACCATGGTGAGGTTTCTGTCCACTGGCTAGTAAATGTATGAAGGTCATTCTACATTAGAAGGATCAGCTAAGCATAGAGTCTAGAAAACGCATGACGGATTATACAGAAAATATTCTTGGATAACTCTTATAACTTCATATGCAACAATCACATTAATTTGATGTATGGGGAATACCTTCCTCGGTTAAAGCCTGATTGTAACCAGTGCAATATAAGATATGTGCAACTTAAAGGCAATTTATTCATTACGGCTTTAACTGCCAAAAAGTCTGGAGACCGAGAGGTAACATTTCAAATTTGCACATGTAAATTTTTGGGCTGTTGTGGTCATACCCGCGCAAAAAAAAAAAAAAAAAAAAACTCGCAATAGATTTGAAAACACCAATGATTTATATGATTTTTCAAATTACCAAGACAACTATTCTCCAGTTTGACCCGCTCCACATAGTCTCGCTCGCAAGTCAATTGTGAAACTAGCAGAGAAGATTTATGGTAGGCTGCATTGACATTTAGCAGTCATTGCGATGCTACCATCTCCGTTCTATAGATGAAAATGGGGCAATTACTGTTACCTATTTGACTGTCAATAGCATGTACTACCAAAACAAAATAAGGGGTCCCCTGTAGCCTTAAAACTTGACTCATCTCTCTGCAATATAACTATGAACTCTGCTCATTTTCACACTGACTTTGGTTGGGGGAATATGTATTTTATAAGGTAAGACAGTTTAGATTTCATGAAAGAGGGAATCTAGAAAAGACCTGTCATACCTTACTTGAGGTGACTAGTCGTATTTAATGTGGTAAACATCCGGTGACAGGTTCCTTTTAACTTGATATACTATTAATACAAAAAGGCAAATGTAAAATATGTAATCACAATATAATAAAAATCGCGCTTGAATGACATCATATTTGAAACATAGTGCAATACGTGTGGAAATACTGTCTATGCTCGCTTAATAAGCCCGCCATCTCCTGCTTTCTCCTCAGATTCCCTGCTAGGGGTAAACCACAAGATTACACAACGCAAAACCCAATTATTCTGATGTTGCCTACTCTAGGATGGTTGATTAGAAGCAAGGCTTTAAAAACCATATGCTTCATCGGCTTAAATGAAGAGAACATACCCTTTTTTTATTTGCAGGGGGTGTACTGTGACATGTAATAACAGTACTGTTTATTGCTGGTGGTCACGCCCTGACCTGTTGGGCAGTAACATTAAAATTAAGGATAGATTCACAGCCATCTTTGGAATACTATAATGCCAAGTGATAGTTTATTTAAAGTAGACGATCTATTTCATAATTAGTGACATTTTCCAGCCAAACATAGGTCTTTGTATACGACACAGATCTAGTTTAGGAACAAGTTTGGTCAGGCCAGCAAAGCGCGCATACTCGCTCAGGTATGCGCTGAGCGCATGCTGTTGCCAGCCAACCTGTTCTCCTAGCTACGGCTGCGTTGACAAAGGCCTTGTTTGGGGCCCGAAACGTTCATGTTAAAAAGAATAAAATAGGCTGCAAGTAGGGGGGAGTGTCGACTTCAGACCCTATTGTTCTGTTCTGTATAGCAATGCTTTTCAGTCATAAAGGGCAGTAATTGTATTTTCTTCACTGTAGTACTGAAGATGACGGCGTTTCGTGGGTAGCGGCCCCCCCCCTTGACTCCGCCCCCCCCCCCTGCCGGCAGTAGTTGTCCGCCCATAGGGGGCTCATCTAATTTACTCCCCCTTGCAGGACTTATACATCCCTCCGCTTATCCATGCACATCTTTGGAGGAGATTTTTATTTTTTTTAATAGAGATTTTCTCAAAACAGGCAGAATTTCATATGCGCTACCTGGAGGAAGGGTTAGTGTATGGGGTAAAATCTCTGGAAAATAGTGTCTTGTAAATCACGTGAATCGTCCGCAACTGTACGCGTATGAACAATCAGCCCATTAGAGATACACGACCCACCATCTGGCGGTGGCGATTATTTATGGTGCAGGAATGTCCGTGCTTGAGTAAAAGACGGAGCTTCACTCTTCATATATCAGAGAACCAGAGCAGAACTATTAATATTTGGTGAATTAGGCTTATATCCTGCCCCCCCTAGGCTACACTTTCACACGCACATTACAAAAATATGAGTACCGTGGCCCATACGCCCTGTAAGGATCCTAAACAACCATTACAGATCTGAGGCGCAGCATCATGGCTTTTCCCTCCTCTCCGAAGCTCCATCCGTCATTGTTTACTGTTATCACAGGCCGACAGAGGAAACATGTCTTTCCATTTCTCACTATTTTGCGTCCAGTCACTTGGTGGGATGATATCCTGATCAGGCAGCAAACGGTCGTAAGAGCGGGCTGAGTGGACGGGCACTCCATACTCCCACCTATCTGTAGACAATGGGGTGAAGTGCAAGGACCATTAAACATAAAGCAGACATTCCGTAAATGTTAATTATCAAGCTTTTTGGGTAGTTTTACTTCCTGTCTGGAAAGCAGAACATTTCAAACTTGGAAAATGAAGAATTTTTACAGACTTTTGCCAAATTTTCACTTTTTTTTTCAGAACGAATCGCAAAACTCATCACTTAAATTTTATAACTAACATGAAGTACAATGTGTCACGAGAAAACATTCTCAAAATCACCGGGATATGTTAAAGCGTTCCGAAGTTATAACCAATTATCGTGAGACATGTCAGATTTGAAAAATCGAGTCTGGTCATTGAGCTGAAAACTAGTGTCGATAAGGGGTTAAGACAGGGGTTACAGGATTCTTGAGATGCAGGACTCGAATAAATTGCTCATATGACACATCCTGTAGACTTGTCATATAGGTGTCTAGATGCCTTTTTAGTGCTAGATAACTGTGTATAAAGGTGCATTGAGCCTCATTTATCATCAAAAATGGCTTTATTGCTCAAAAATCTACCAATTAAGGTGCAGGTTTCTGTTATCCAGAAATCGCTCTGACTGGGGGGATCCCGCTCCTTAAAATCTAATGCAAAGTATTGATTGTTGCGTTTCACCTACTTTGCTTTATATCCATACTTTGTAGTCATGTAGCGATGTGATTTGTGTCACATTCACATGTGAATAGATCCCTGAGGGTTTTTGTTTATTTTAGCAGCCACATTATAATACCTGATAGTTGAGGGTCTGGTTTATGCCATCACAGAGAATATGCTATCATGATGATATCTATTTGATTGTTTTGCTTCTTACTGACACTGATTCCTGATCTCTCTTAGGCTCTGGCTCATGACATATACACAGATCTCGTCGAGGACACTTGTCTCGGGCTAAGTTTTGAGGTCCACAGAGCTGTTAAGTGTGGATACTTCTTACTGGATGAGACAGACCCTGAAAGTATGAAGGATTTTGGTATGTAAATATAAGACACAAAAGCGCTAGAAAGTTTACTCCATGTAATATTTGTCCTAAGTTCTCAGTTGTTAAAAGGTTCTTCCCAAATGGATAATTTGACATCTCTACGTATATACCATAAATGCCCCCCTTCCCACCCCCCAAATCTCATCATATCTCTGCAAATCGAAAGATGTTCCACATACTAAGCTATCCATTTCCTTTTTTGGGACATTTGGATATAGTTGAGTAGATTAAAATGAAAGGAAATTTAGTAATAAAATCAAGTGTGATAAATCACTTAACTCATAGATTCATGCACCGTGATTGTGGTAATATTCTTCTTCCCCCGTCCCCTGCCTAACCTCACTGCAGCAGGGGAATTTCCAGCACACATTGGCAGTGGGGAGTACTCAGGCACAGTGTAACAGTCTGTGAATATGCAGCATGGAGGGGCACTGCTAACACCCACAGGAGCCTTTCAGACTCATTTGCAGAATTGTACAAAATTATTTTAGATGGAAGGAGGCCATGGATAACAAATATAAGAATGCCACAGTTACGGTGCCTGGATCTAAGAGTAAGTGTCACTGGTTTATCCTGATGGATTTTGGTGGTAGATTTCCTTTAACAATTTAGAATCCCCATAGATATTAAGGGTGAGAGCTGTTCATGCATGGCCACAGTGATAGTCCATAAATGTCCTTTCTAGAAATACATCTTTGAAGCAAAGTCATTCTTCCTGATAAACGGTACATTATTTTGGTCCAGTGAGGGAAGGTGCACCTTCTGGCAACTCAAAAGCTCAGATATTAGTTTTCCATAAGTGGTTCTTGACGGGCTCCCTTGAAATAAAACATGTCAGTGGACGCTACTACTCCTGAGTTTTGTGCGCTACGCATATGGAATATAAAAGTAGTAGAGGAAGCCTGGTTTATTAGTATTCTGTACAGACAAACTGCAGGAACCAAAATATCTGTGCAGATTGATGTATAGTACAAATGTCTATATTTTGTGAAGGTTAAAATGATATATGCCCCAGACTTATGCGATTTTTAAATGTACCCAGGATAACAAAATAACACATTTAATTCACTGTTATTAACAAACGTACAGCATTTCACAGATATAATTTCAACCTGTCTCTAGCAGTCCTGTTGTATACAATTTTGGTTGCCCAGCATCCGACCGCAAATCTTCTGATTATGGTCTGGCAGGACAGATTCTTCTCATGAATATCTTCTCCTCTCTGCTGCCAGCCCCTCCCCCTTCCATTGCAATAGGTGCTCACACACAGACACTTCCTGACAGAAAGCAGCAGCGTGCAGAGACGTTATCTACAAGCTACAGGGATGATAAGATCTTTATTTATGGAAGGGAGGCACTCTGTGTTTGTTATAGCTCAGATGTAGCAGAGCTGAAGTCATGGTGTGTTGTATAAATCTAATGGATCTCTTATCTCTGATCTGTCTCATTTCTTTTTCTATGTGTTGGATACTAATAAAATGTTCAGAAGCTAAATAAAAGTGTAGATAAACGTGTACCCTGATAAAGTAAATACATTGTCAGCACACTAAATCTCACAGCACAGAGGAATCATGGAGTGTTTGCTTTGAGTCCTCGTCTGCACTCTGGAATCTTACACTGAGTGATAGGAGCTGAAACTGCAAAAGCTAATTAAAATTGTAAAGTACCATGTATACTCGAGTATAAGCCTAGTTTTTCAGCAGAAAAAAAATGTGCTGAAACCCAAACTCGGCTTATACTCGTAGAAAAAATATATATAAAAACTCACCTTTCTGGCTTCCGCCGCTGCTGGCTATATACCGGGGGATATGGGTTGGTTGGCTATATACTGGGGGGCAGGTGCTGGCTATATACTATGGGGCAGGGTCCAGCAGGCTATATACTGGGGAGGCTGTGACTAATGCATTTCCCACTCGGCTTATACTAGAGTCAAAAGGTTTTCCCAGGTTTTTGTGTTAAAATTAGGGGCCTCGGCTTATACTTGGGTCAGCTTATACTTAAACGGTAAGTGGGTAAAAAATAATCTTTATTGTGTAAACATCACAAGGGGGTTATAATTTGAGAACTTTCTTTCATGGTAAAACTGCTTTAATGAAGATTGCAAACATGTTTTTGAAATCTATGTAAGTGAACTCTAACAAGCGAGTGCCAGGGGCACATGTGCAAATGTCCTCATCTCCTGTAGTAAACGCTGATCCTTATTTTATCGCTCCCCCTCTGCCTAATTTTTCTGACTACAGCAAGTGAATCTTTAGCTTGGCTATGCCATGCACAGTGAGAGGGGAGACGGGGCAGCAGGTTCCCTTCATGCTACCCTTTAATGAAAAAATAAAAACGCTTAAATCTGTTGTACAAAAAATATATTAGAAGCATAAAAGTTTTATTCCACATTCAGGTAAAAACGCATGTGCACAGTATTCGTTCTGGACAGAACGCCGTCCTTAGTCGTAACTTAATACATATTTATACAAAAAAGGAAATGACGAAGGATGGGAAGGGAGGAGGAATGGGAAAGGAGAGGGGACCTCCCAGTTGTATAAACATGTGCTCCATTCACAATGTATTAGGTTACAACTAAGGACGCCGCTACGTCTAAAACGCGTTAACTTTTTTGATGCTGTGCACTCTTGAATGTGGAATAAAACTTTCTGGAGAAACTTTTCCTTCCTTTCTTTCTGATGATATTTACTTGAAGCAACACAGCGTTTATATCCGTGCAACACCTCTTCAATCCACAGTCCATATGTGACTGCATTTGGTGAGCCGCGTCCAAGTTTTTTTCTTTTGTTTGCATTGTACCAAAAATGGAATAAATAAAAACTCCATGTCATCCTGCATAAAAATACAATCCTATATGTGAGCATCGACCAAACAAGGGAAAAGTTATGGCCAGTAAAACTTAGCAGCCCCATGAAATAATTTCTTAATTGAAAAAAAACTGACTTTATTGTGCGAAATGTAACGCACAAAAAAATGTAAATATGTAATGTAGCCGTAATTGTAGTGTAAAATGTTATTTGTGGTACAATGTCCGAATTCCTTTTTTTCATGCTCCCACAGAAAGGGTAATGTGTAATGTACCGCATGTGTACATTAAAAAAAACCAAAAACCTCTTTATAGTGACATATCCTCTGTCTGGATCTGCTCTTCTTTAATATTCTTATGTCCTGTTTTTTTAAGCCTATGAAATTATGCAAATTAGCTTGAAGGGCTCCATAGGTGTTAATGACTCCTGGAGCCCCTCAGACTCGCATATTTGCATATATTCTAAATCTTGTTTTCAAGGGAAAAACAAGGGGCATAGGAAGCTGAAAGAACAACTGATCCTGCCATGGGGGGCACACACACCAGTATGTCAGTGTGCTTGGCTCGCTGATCTAGAGCATTTTTAAATTGTGCATGGAGAGGCACATGGAATAAACTGAATTATACACATGCGGTGGCTCCCGCATGTGTAATATTGCATTGTTGATTAATATTAGTAACCAAAGGTAACTAAAATCTAAAAAAAAAAATCCAAAAAACTAACTAATCAGTAAAATGAAAAAACAGGAAAAAAAAAAAAAAGCTGATAACATTTACCCATATGTCAAATCGATATTTAGCATTAGAAATGCACAGTCACATAGGGTAAAGGGGGTAATGGATTATTCTATGGTATTGCAGTGAAGTCCTGCACGTTCCCCGATCCGGAGTGTCTGACGCTCATGCACTCTGCCGTGATTCACTTCACTTACATCGTACGCCCGACATCCTGCATGTTTCGCTTCCCCGCTCAGGTCCGACGGAGTTCACAATCTTCTTCCCGGTGTATGTAAGTTCATGGCTTGTGACACAATTTTAAAGTTAAATCCCGCGCTCAGTCCAAATCAGTTGGATCGTTCCATGGCCCGCCCCTGCCCTCCCCACATTTCTGTTGCATGAAAGCCGACACCGATGCGACAAAATCCGATTGCATGCAACACAATCCCCTACTAAATCCCTTTCCCAGCGGTGCGATCCCTGAAAACGACAGATAAACGTGACAGGAATGTGCACGCGGGACCCTTAATAAATAAGCCCCAATGTGTATGCATGCCTGGATTTCTGCCGGTCAGTCGCACCATGTGCCCCACACCTTCTAGAATTCTGCTGTACGCTCTCTACATTTGAAAATTACTTTTTCAACGGAAATATTTTGTTCACTAGAGTTTTCCATTGTGCAAGGGAAGGTAGCAAATCGCTCATCCAGCGCAAAGCAATAGCCTTAACCCCTTACTTTACAAATTTACTCAAGTTTTTGCTGTATTAGCTCCCATCACTCCCTAGGCTGGTCAGTGCAAAATCCCAGGGTGTGGCTGGGGACTTTTTGTGGACCTTTCCCAAGGTGTGTTCCCCAACGAGAATGCACAGCTGAGATTGTGCATCCGTTTTCCTACATGTGTCGCTTCACCGCTCATGCCTGCCGGAGTTCACCATCTTCTTCCCAGTGCATGTAAGTGCTTGGCTTGCGACACAATTTTGAAGTTAAATCCTGCAGTTTGTCCGAATCCGTCGGATTTTGTGCCGAAATCTGATCGCGTGCCACACAATCCCCTTCTAAATCCCTGCCCAGACGGCACAATCTCCGAAAAGTGTGAAAACCCGACGGAAATGGCCTCTTGGACCCTTGGTAAATAAGCCTCATTATGATCCATCTAGTTCTGTGGGGTAACAATGTGGTTAGATTATCAGGGTACAGGTGTATATACACTTTCATCTGGCTTCTGACATTGTACTAAAACACTGACATATAGAGAAAGAGTTGCTGAGATGCCTATTACACAGAGGTTGACAGTCTGCTCTGCTACATCTTTGTGCCTGCCTCCCCCTTCCCCTGGATCACTTATCTCCTTGTAGTTTGCAGCTTCTCCACTGCCCACTTCTCCACTGTTTGCTGGCAGGAGGTGATCAGTGAGTGTAAGCTCCGTGCAGGGGGCGTGGCTACAGGCTCAGAAGACAGAGAGTCAAACTCTGCTCCAGGCCGTCACAGGAATCCAAGATGGCGGCCACCTGACCCTAAGTCAGAAATTACAGGATAGTGTCTAGGGGCAACTGAAATTGTGTACAGCAGGACTGATAGAGGCATATCTGTAAAATGCTGTATTTTTGTTAATAACAGTGAATTAGAGAATGTGTTATTTTGTGATCCAGAGTACATGTAAGAATCTTGTCTTCGTGGGAAAACCCCTTTAAGAATATCCTTACTGTGAGACCATTCTTCCCGATTTAAAATCCTAAATAGACACCCTAACAGCGTGGCAGGGACTGAATGAGTTAATGGAGTGGACAGAAGCTAGACTATCAACCACAAAAAGATGCTATGTAATGACAGGTCCAGTACATGTGCACAAAGTCAGCTGGAGCCGGCGCACATCTTGAGCATCTAGATGAAGATAACTTGCGCATCCTATACAGTCTTACTGGGGTTAAGTAACTTTGATCTATGGTATTAACCTATTAATAGCAGGGGACACGTAGAGGTGCGACTCTATCAAACCAGCTATTAGTTCTTCATTTAATCCTGGTATTAATCCTTGGCGGACTTGTATGGCCGGCAACTGCTCCCTATTCACTTTAGCCTCCATCAGAAAGGAGTATATATTTCAGATAATGCCTCCAGGACCTTGGGACCAAACAATTGCAATGAGTGGGTAAGAGGCAATTGGTAGATGTGGGTACCAAGTAGAAGCTGAAGATACAGCTGGTACACTGTAATTTAAACTGACCAGACAATTGTTCAAAAGATGGAAAATAGCCATCTTCATATAGCTCCCCCAGTGTATGTATGCCCCGTTCCTTCCAGAAGCCAGCCTCATGTAATTGGTGTAAGTAAGGAAGATCTGAATTGTGCCACAATGGAGTTTCGGCCGGTACATCTGGGAATTGGGATCTACCACTGGCCAAACTGGGGTAGTCTCTAAATGGTTGTTGCTCTGTTTTTTTCTTTGTTGGCATTACAGCTGTGAACATTACAGTATGCTGCTCATGGTGGTCTTTAGGTTGTATTTAGTTGTTCCTTTCCTCCATTCTTGCAGAGATCATAGACCAGCCAGGTGTGGACATCTTTGGCCAGGTCTACAATCAATGGAAGAGCAAAGAATGTGTATGTCCCAACTGTAATCGCAGCATAGCTGCCTCCCGCTTTGCCCCCCACCTTGAAAAATGTTTAGGCATGGGCCGAAATAGCAGCCGCATTGCAAATCGCAGGTGAGTGGAAGAAAAGGGAGATTTGCTGGGAATCCACATAATGATGGTGGATTTGCTTTTACTCCTAATGTGAATAGGACGCGGTACATATATTTGTCTTCGCTGCTGTGCTCTCTATATATACATGCACAATGGCCCACATTTATTAGTGTTTGCGCCACGTGCAACGTGCAAACTGCTTGTACATGTAGTAACAAAGTGTCTGCGCCAATTCTGTCGTGGCTGCACTGTGTCCGACATGACGGATAAAATGTGCACCTAAAAGGTGTGTGTTAGTGGTCAGTCAGACCACAATTCTGCAGAAAGAAAAAAGTGCACTAAAAAGAAAAAAAATGGGGCACACTTCGCGAGCAGTGCAGGGGGCACAGATTCATGAAGAACGGGCACCACAATTCATGAATCCGCCGCACTCTGCAGACTCCAAATGCGTTTGCACTGTTTTTGACAAATGTGGCCCACTGTGTTCTGATTTTTATGGACTGATGAAAATGGGGAAGAAATTGCAGCCTCTGCAAAATACTGATTATCAGGGTGCAGACCTCGAAATGTATAAGAATTTGGCTGATAGCAGTGGCAGGATGATCCAGGTGATTGATTGTATATTTGTAACTGGTTTCCAGGATTGCAAGCAGTAACAATATGAATAAGTCTGAAAGTGACCAGGAAGACAATGATGATGTCAATGATAATGACTGGTCATATGGAGCAGAGAAGAAAGGTGCGTTTAGTCAGTCCGGAGGTAACTAACGTACAGTGTTTTTTATTACTATATTTCTTTTCTAGTCCACATTTATTGGCTCAAACTGAACCATTTTTTTTTGTTTTCCCTTTTCCTTTTTTAACCCCTTCCCACCTTCACTTTTTGCTTTGTTTCCTCTTTCATCGTATGTATTTGCCTGCCCGGCTTCTCTTGCTGTGTCATGCCTGATATTCCTCTCTACCCAATGCACTCTTCTCCCATAATCTTCACCTTTCTTGCTGTTTCTTGGATCCCTACTTTCTTCTTTTATATCTGTGCACATCTTTCCTTTTGTAGCAAAGAAGAGAAAATCAGAAAAGGTAAGAGATCATTCTACTTCCTAGCACTTGATAACCACTTTACCTTATTGTTCTGATTCTGTTTCAGACTATAGTGTGAAGTGATGCACACTATTCTACATGTGCTGGCATTGATCTGAGTCTTGTATCTTATAATCTATTAGATGGAGCCTTTATTTTGTAAACTAGACATTAGCATAAATATCGGTAACATATCATCTGATCTCTTATGAGCTTTCCCTTTAATCTCCTTCCTCTCTGAGCTATATTAGTACATTGTGAAAATGATGCAGTTCCCTAAAGACGCCATACTATTATTGCACATTGATGATCCAGGAACAAGAGCTGTGCCAGCGCCGTCACAGCTGGGGGCTGGATGTATCATAAAACTGGCACTTTCAGAATAAGAGATAATGGTGGGGTGTGAAAATGCAGCTTACTGCAAGCCCTCATATGGCTATAGTTCAAAAAATGTTTTTACACCTCCACATTTCAATGACTTCTGCCGCGATTTAGTTTTATTTGCTTCTGGTAAAGGTGGATCGTGACGGTACGGCCACATTAGGAAAGGTTGGCCAGAATGACAGAACAAAGTCATATTTAAGTCGGTGAACCCCTTTGTGACCTCTCCTCAGATACTAATATTCTAGTCATAATCGCATTCATCTTTCAGAATCCAAACTCTCCGCGGAGATCCAAATCCATAAAACACAAAAACGGTAAGTTATAAATTTCCAGCGAACCCTATTCTGTAGGATTGTACGTACGTTCAATGTCACGGTCAGAAGTTCTACATTAGTGAGGGGGGAGGTGGTCTTCTTCCTGGATGGGAGGTTTACTGTGTGTTGTCTTCATTCTCTTTCCATTTATCCAGGAGACCTCTCCGTAACCACAGACCCGTTTAAGGTATGCTTCTATATTTCTAACCACCTTTACCCCCAAGGAAATGAAATGGCTTTTTTTTTTTTTTTTTTTTTTTTGAATCAGATATTTTTATTGAACATTTTTTAATATAACATAACATAATGAAATTGAAGTATACTTCAGAAAAACGTGGGCAAGTCAGTTGTCAAAAAAAAAAAATTACAGGTGATCCAGCAACCAGGCAGCACGTAGAAAAAGTGATATTTGCTTTATTTCATCTTAAACATAAAAATGGTACCAGGTATAAATGGAAAATCAGATGCAGGCCATTATCCTTCTCCATAGCCTAAAGCATAGCATAATGGTTTTGCACATGTATACATACAAGGACTGAAGCAGACAAATCACATTAAGTAAATTTGTAATAATAAAATGGCATGGACGTTTTATCGATGACGGTTTATAGATTTGTGTCTGGTCCTAAAACACACGTTGCCTTTTGTACAATCTCTTAATTCTAATGAATACAAGATCACTTTCATTGCCTGAGATACGGAAATATATATTTATATATTTTTTTTCTTAGATGGGCTTTTAACAGGCAAGATACAATGTGATTTATATTGTAAAGCTACGGCGTGCTGCGCTGCACATAATTTACTAAAGGCAGAACTAGTACAAGCTAAGCGCATATGTTCCAGTGAAACCCATGTACCATGAGCAGATTGTCACTAGATTACATTTAGCTTGTATAAAAATAAAAAAACTTCTTGCTTAATCCAGACAGGATCATCTGTATTGTAAGCCTAAGGCTACCGGAAAGTTTGAGGCCAGTTTCGGTTGAGTGGAAATGGGTGGAGCAGCCTTGGCACAGGAATTGGATCTACTCCTATAATTTGTGTGGTATCCGGCCCCCCACCAACATGATTACAGTGCAGTGGGACACCGTGTACTCGATAAAGCCGGTGCACACTAGAGACCTTCGGGGGCCATGAACATTGTTTGCAAGTAGCCTAACAGAACCAAGTCCAAGAATTATGCTAATACTTGTCAACAAGTAACCTTTAGTACCGCCTAATGGTGTCCAAATTATAAAAAAAAAAAAAAAATCATCTGTCTCATTTATACCAAGATCCGGTATTGGTGGTGTGAGAATCTGTAACCTGGCTGTTGTTTTTTAAGCCAGAAATTCAGCAGTTTTTGGCAATATGTAATCCAAATATGTGAGCAAATGTAAAAAAAAAAGTCTGTTTTGTCTACACATGATGGTAAAAACCATACAATACACACCTTCATCAACTGAAATATTACTTGGGGAACATTCCTGAACCCTACGTACCCTGTATGTACGTTACAGGGTACATTAGGGCAAATTTGCGGCCGCATATACATCCCCATAGACGGGTGTGTGAATGCACCCTTACATGTATTCCAGAGTACCTAAAGGCCTGAACCAGAGGAATTATTTAATGTATATTCAACACTGTAACAACTCATGTTTGCATAGGGTTCACAGGCGGCCACCATTTTGTTGTTGGGATTTCCGCTCTCCTTTGACATTCTTGGGGAGCAACAATTCGTTCCCATGACAGCCTGAAGTCTGTCACGCACACACACACCGTTTAGCTTGTTTTCATTTTTTTTTTTAAATCGATTAAAACACTTATTATGGATGGGGAGCAAAAAATAGAAACAGAGTAATGAAAAAAGCCTGCAGTGTTAAGGGTTAAAGGTGGTGAAGATGTATGTGCAAAACCATTATGTGTTTAGGCTATGACAGAACCATCATTGGTTCTGAATACGTCCGATTTTCCTTTTATATTTCGTACCATTTTAATAGTTTGAAGAAGATGAGATTAAGCAAAGTTCTATAAATATCACTTTTTCTTTGTTCTGCCTTGTTACTGTTTTCTTTGAATTACTTTACCTGCTCTGCCACAGATCTGTGTCGGCTAATATTTTCTGCTGACCTGCTTCCTCATCCAACCCTTTTCCTAGCTTTAACATTACAGGAAGTATCCATTGCCAGAAATGACACCAGGGAACACTAGATGACTCATTATTTCTTTCTAGGCCCAGTTCACATCTTTTCGGTCTTCAGTTATTTGCATCAGTTATTCTGTCCTAGAATAGGTTAAACACTCACAACAGGTGCAATTCTTACCATTCTTTCCTTCTGTATTTTCCTCACCTGGTTCTGACTCCCAATAAATCCTGGAGGTGCTAGGGGTAACTGTAGGAGCCAGAAGTCTGGACACCGTGCCTGCCATGTATGGAGGCCTATTGGGCCCAGTCCAAGACTATGACTAATAGGCAAACTGTCGGTGTAATACTGAAAGATCCAATATATTGCTGAACAGAAGTACATATTGCAATGTTTTGTATAAAAGGATTAAGGTATCCTAAATGTAGGACCCCATACAAATCGCCCCTTTCCTCATAAGCATTTATACACTGGGTTAAAAAAAATTCCCCACAAAATGCTTGCCATATCCGTAGCAAACTTATCTTATGGGATTACATTATTATACCTATACTGTAAAGGGCATCAGAAATTAAAAAAAAATTTTTTAGTGTTCTCTACTTCTCCAAAAATTAAAAGCATTAAAGTCAAATGTGCCCCAAAACTAACCATTGTCTTATCCTGCAATAATAAAGCCCTATTAATGCTCTTTTGATTGAGCAGTGAAAAAGTTATAGCCGTCTACAGCTATTTATGTGCCAAAGTTAAAAAAAAAAATAAATCTATACAATTTTTTATAGTAATTTTTTCCATCTTTTTATACTGTAGGGTCTACTACTTTGTATGTTTTATAGTTCAATATCTTTATAGATAAAAAAAAAAGTGTAGAATACAACAGCGAGAAGACCAGGAGGCCCACAAGATGGGCAGGTGTTCAGGTTACTGTGTATGTTTTAATTAAAGAAAAAAAGTGGTGTAGCTATCTTATTCTGTTCCAATGCAGGAAAGGGTTAAGACATTTTTAGCATTATCCTATTTTAGCTGAATTTTTTTTTTTTCCTACCCTGAGGCCATTGGAAATTACAACTCTTACCGCAAATAACGAACCCTTTTTTGCCTATGACAGGTTTTAAAATACATGTCTTCAGGATTTTGAGCATAGAAACACAAAAAAGTGCTCTGTCCTGAAGGCCCAAATAGGCCTCGTCCTGGAGGTGTTAGAGGAGAGTCTACAATTCACAGGAATACGTACCATATTACAGGAATATCTCCCCTCAATAATATTTCTGGTGGATTCTGGAAGTAGTTATTATTACTATTATTATTATTATTTATTATTATTATTAATGAATTGTGTTGTTGTCTCCACAGCAGTACAGTAGCAGTTCAGGAATTAGTTATGAAAATCTGGGTCCAGAAGAATTACATACACTTCTAACCACGGTAAAAGGACTGATCTCCCTAATAATTCCCCATGCACATTTCTTATCTACTATATATCAGATCAGGCTGAATATTGTTACCGCACATCAATGACACATGTGTACGTCTAATGGTCAGTTTAATTCCCCCTTTAATTTTTAACCATTTGTGTGGTATAGTTGCCTAGTAATGGGGCTTCCATACCATCCATTTCAATAGTTCTAAACTACTGCACTTTTATTGTATGTGTCACAGTAGTCTATGGTCACTGAGAATTCATACGTCTGTTCTTGGCATTTAAGGCTTTGGTGCTTCCAGGGTGTGTCCTTGGCATCAGAGCACCCACTTGTTATGGCAGGTCCACTTTCCTGACACTTTCCTGACATTTGCAGGTCTCACACGCTAGTAGACACCAGAGTCTGATCGTTGTAAGCTTCCTGGATGGCACACCTGATGCCACCTTGTATAGTTTGGGGTGTGGCACTGCAAGCACAATCATGCTCTGATGTTATTCTTTAGCAACGCAAAAATTGTTAAATTAAATACAAATGTCTCTGACGTGCACTGTGTGTATTATTTTCATTCCTAGCAATGCGGTGTAATATCCGAGCATACAAAGAAGATGTGCACCAGGTCTCTGCGCTGCCCCCAACACACTGATGACCAGCGGAGATCAGTCAGGGTTTACCTTCTTGGATCCTCGGCGTAAGTGATTTTTATATGTTCTCCTAGCATTGTAGCCCTGTAATCATAGCCTATTAGCTCCTGCCTACACAAGGAAGAATATTCCAGAGGGAGGAGTAAATGAGGATGTTGAGGGAGATGCTGGCTGATTGCTTTTAAGCTTCTACAGCACTTG
The DNA here is from genome assembly GCA_019512145.1 of Engystomops pustulosus. Classification (NCBI taxonomy): domain Eukaryota; kingdom Metazoa; phylum Chordata; class Amphibia; order Anura; family Leptodactylidae; genus Engystomops; species Engystomops pustulosus. The sequence continues at coordinate 41,943,736 of CM033646.1, forward strand.
TAGTAGGGAGTCGGATGTACAGAGACTTGGACCATTGCTGACATGCTACCTCCTTCCATCGCAGTTCTCTACCGGAGCCTGATGGCAGTACAGACAATGACAGCTTTGACGTGGTGGAAGGACAAGCTCTGATGGGTCGATTACCATGGGATGGATCATCTGATATCTCTCCGTCTGATTCTGCCTCCTCCAAAGCCAGTAAGGGGTTTAACCAGAAGCCTATGTGACATGTTATCAGCTAGAAGGAAGTCACAGGCCCAGATTTACTAAAAACAGAGCATACTGTACTATATGCAGTTTACCTGTGTAGTGTGCAGAGGGCGCCAGATTCAGGATTTTTTTTCTCACATTCTTCATGAATCTGGCGCACCCTGCGCTGCCCCGACAGAGCGCACCAACTTTTTTTTGGTGCACCTTTAACTTGGGGCGAGCAACGCACTTCTGTCGGACTTAAATGTGGTGCATGGTCCAACTGTGCCCCAGAATACCCCGTTCAGTGACGAAATTTGTGTCTGGTGAAGAATAGTGCAGCTGCGCCATACATGCCTTACAGTTTACAATGGTCGGAAAAATATAACATACCCTGTACATGGCAAAAATGTAGCTGTAAATTGTGGCCGGATTCTTTAGTTCCATATGCTGACAACCACGTGAATTCTGATTTCTCCTTTTTATCTGACACTTAGGTACAAATAACTCTGACACACGGAAACCCAAGAAGAAAAAGCCCAGTCACATCAGCATGAGCAGCGCAGGGGGAGCCAGCAAAAAGAAGAAACCCAAAGGGCCCGCACCACTAACGCCGGGGATGTACAGCGAACTGAACTGAGCAATGGACAATGTGGTGTCATGGATCCAATGGCTGTGGGCCTACATGGGCTGTTACCTCTGCCTGCTTAGCCCTCTGGCTGCAACTACCGGGCTCATCCCTCCCCCATTGATAAACCCTTTACTGTGAAAAAATGTGCCCTATATCAAAGAAAAATGTCATGCCTTACGTGAGGCAGTGTACTCCTTCTTCCCACCATTTCTGGCGTCTCTGCGTGCTGCCATGTTCTGTATGCTGCATCTGTGCTGCCTGACTGCCAGTGATGTCATGTGTGGTGTCAAAACTATAATCGGAGGAGGCCGTGGGGGTGGGGGGAGGATGACGTTAAAATGGAGTCCAAACCTCAACCTGGTCATGAAGTGTTAGACCCCTGCTGCTGAGTTGAATAGAGACTCGGGGTCTTTCAGTGGATAACTGGACTGCGTGACACGAGGGGACTCCAGCTTGCCCGCGCTAATACTCTCATCTCTAGAACTTTCTGGAATGTGAGGCCGTAAACTTGAAGATTTTCCAAAAAAAAAAAAAAACGAAAAAAAAGAGAAAACCACGTGTGACCTCATCACTTCTGATACACAGAAGTGTTATAAGTGTTCGGGTGTGGTCCCCAACACAACCCAAAGGGGCAACCAAGTGTTTCTGCCTCTGGCAGGTGAAGGGTGGAATCTGTTTCTTGCACGTATTAAAAATTCACACTAAGTATTTCCTTGTAAGCAGATGTACTTCATTGTAAATGTATGTATAGCGGGGCATCTGGAAAGGGCACAGGGGCTTTAGAAACGTGGCAGCGTGTTCTGCCATTAAAGAGTGCACGTGTCAGGGCTCAGTGTTCACATAGATTACATTGCACTTGTATTCAGTGTTGTAACTGGCGTGTAGCCTGTGTGTGGCCATTGTGCCATCACTGACTATATGTAGGAGTGGTCACAACTACAACCCCCACTATAAAGTTATTCTCCGCTACGGACAATCCCTAGTTATTACAAAAGTAACTTGATGATAATCTGATTTTCCTCTGCTTGGGCCTTAGTCATCAGTGGGCATAAGACGAGCAACCACAATGCTATGTAATTGTGCAGCATGATATAGAGCAGGAGAAGCTGAGTAGATAGAACACTCTGTACTATTTGCAGGTAGTGTATTATAGAGCTGGAGGAGCTGAGCAGATTGTACATAAAGAGCAGGAGGAGATTCAGTATAACTTGTCATGTTTTTTCCCATTAACTTTTCTCTTTCTACATTGAGAAGTCAGGGTGGTGCTTCGTGAAAGCCCCCCTATGTATAAGTGTACAACACAATAGCTGGTGGTCACTGATGGTACAGACTCCCTGACTGGATGTCTTCCAAACGAATATACAAATGACTCAAAACATAGATTTCTGTGAAACTATATATCAATCTGCATGGCTGTTCCTGCTCTATACCATAATACTACTAGTTTACACTGCATTTTCATGGCTGACTGGTTCCCTTTTTCACAATTTGACATGAAAGAGATGATTAGGTCACTAATTCTCAGTAAATAGTAGAACCTGATCTAGCATATCCAGTTACCTCCTACCCTGAGATCCCATGTTGCACTAGAGTCTGGTAACCTACCTGCAGATGTATCCGACTGGAGGGCAGTGTTTGATCAAGTGATCATCACTCCATTCACTTCTGTGTGACTGATACCGTTCAGTGCTCTCTGTCCCATAGAGATGAATGAAGCTGTGTCCACTCCCCCCCCCCCTCCCCCCAGTAACATGTTTTTTTTCATTAGTAGCCAGAAATCCAGTGTCGCATATGGATCACCCAAACATATACCCACAATATAAGTGGTGCCATTAGCCACTGATCCAGCACCATTACGGAGCTTGTAATGGTGGATACTGATTTCTCCTGCCCAAGTGTTAGATGTCCCCACAGTATTTGTCACATTTACCTGACAGTGATGCAACTTGGAGCAATCCTTTCCCCGTGTGACAACGTAAGATGTTTCGGAGCTTTCCACCTGTCCGGGCTGTGCATGATGACTTGGCAGGTCATACCCTGGAGATCTTGGGGTGCTACAGTTGTATTTGGGTATAGGATGTTCCTGTGTGATTGCACACTGCTGTCAGAGTAAATACATGAGCAGTTCAGTGAGGAGGCGCCACTGTGTCCTCTGCACTATCCCAGGTTTAAAGCCCATTCTCGGTGGCCACTAGGGTCACCCTTCTGTGTTTAAAGTAAACCTGTCTTGATGGATGCTCTATATACATGTATAATGCACGTGTCCATGTATTATGTGCCAAAATCAGAATTTGGAAACAGACTATGTATGCAAATGTTACATTCTGAGTTATGTTGTCCTTCAGCTGGCATCTCCATGTAGTAATGTGATAATGAGCAATGCTTCTGATGCTGAGTGGTTTTATTTCTTTATGAACATCTATGTCCCAGTTTGTTCTGTCTTTTCAGTAGGCGCCACCAGGGGGAGCATACTGCATACAACTTGTGCATGAAACTCCATATTTAATCAGTGAGGCTCCCCCTAGTGTTATGTTCAGTGCAGTGCCCAGGTAGGGCATCTAAAAGCAGGGTAAAAATAAAAATAAAGGTCAGAAACTTGTGAGCACAGAACGCTGCACTAATTTCTGCTCAGCATACACTTGTCAGACAGCGTGACTACGCTCATGGGGGGAGATTTATCACAGGCTTCTCAGACCAGAACTGCTTTAGTTGCCTGTGGCGACCAATCGGAGCTCATCTTTCATTTTCCCACGGAGGTTTATAAAATTAAAGCTGAGCTCTGATTGGTTTCCATGGGCAACTAGAACAGAAACTTCATGATAAATCTCCCCCATGATATTTTATAGGCTGGTCCTGCTTTTGAGACTGTGGACTTTGGGATCCAACATTATCCATATGTTAACGCTTAATATATGAAAATCCATATATAAAACCCAGGGAGTCACTTTGTAAAACATCCTGTATTGCTCCACAAGCTACAGCCAGAGCCCCCTCTAGTACAGTGCACTACTTTTTCAGAGAGTTTCCTATAGCAAGTATTTGTATGGTGCCTGGTGTATATGTTAAATTGCCTGTATAGAAAAGGTGGCCATTTTTGGGAGGTTTGGGTTCAAAGTGACTCCATTTTTATGTAAATTAGCATGGAAAAAAGAGCTTTAAACACATTACGCTAAGTTTATATATTAGACATGGAAGGAATGAAGCCTAAAAAGGGGATGTCCCACTTATACATATTAATTACAATTAGGTTAAGATGGGGGTAAAAAGTTTATTCACTCCTGTCTACTCAGCCAATCACTAGCTGAGGAGGATCCTGCTGGGGCCAGTGATTGGCTGATTAGTTCTGACCAGTGGATCACTGCTAATAATCTCATGATTCCCCGGCATTTGATATGACTGGGGCTGGTTCTGGACAATAGGACACATCTGCAGGTATCATACTGTAAGATATCAAGAATTCATGTACTGTATATAAGAGAATCCATTCACCTATCCTGGACCTCCTGAGGAATAGGATGTTGCATATATGACTCTGTAAATTGTATGTGTAATAAAACAGTGTGACAATTCTGCTGGTATGACTCTCATCATTGACCTGGAAGTAAATATAGCGCCATTGCTGACTTCTCCACCTATAGCCAGCCAGCCATACTACCAACAAGATCTAATGAGCCGTGTCCTTTCCCCTCCATAATCTACCACGTTCTAAGCTCACAGTAGTCCCTGCCGGTTCAGTCTACTGAATGATACTATAACTTGTGCATCTACCTGTCCTTTCACAAGAATGCAACATAAATATCTGCTATTTTATGTAATTATCTACATGTAACATTATAATAAACCCTGGGTCAGGATATAGTGGGATATTATAGCCTCAGTGGCGGATATGTAGGCACAACTATTTGAACTACATGCAGTCCTCAGGTCATGTACAAGATCAAGGTGGGCAGAGAGGTCCGTCTGTAAGTCAGGGACCACCTGTACTGACAGATACCTGCTTAGTAACCGTTCTTATACAAACCTGGAAACCTCTAAGCACTGACTGGATCCTTCTTATAGAACTACGACCTCTTCAAGATTTTTTTTTTCTGTGTTGCATTCCCTTAAGATGCACCCAATATACAAGTCAGTACTGCAGCACCGTATCTGTATACCCCTAGAGAACCCCTTTAAGCTATATGGCAGAATATCTCCTACAACATCCTAATGGACAGTCTTCAGTGGAGCCCTAAATACTAAAATATATGAACATGTTCATATATAAAAAGAGTGGATTCCGTGAACCATTCATGTCACCTCCAGACCCCATGTGTCTCCAAGATATAGTTCGACAGGACACACAAAATCCCCAGTAAATAACAAGGCCGTCACCCCTCAAATTCAGTTCATGAAGGAAAAAATGATTTTATTCATTCATATATTAACCCTGTAGATTTAGATTTAAAATAGGATGGAATTTGTCGAACCCATCTTCCTCCTCGCCATCCATATTCTCAGTTACTGCAGGGTGCGATTTAACCATCTCATCAGCAAAGCTCTAACGTCTCATCTCTTGTCCTCTGTGGAAACATCTACGGGTCTCACCGTTTTTACTTAGCCAACGATACAGCACAGATAAATTATTACAAGATCGGATTGTAAGACGTTTCACAGAATGTGATACTAAAATCAGGACCCCACCAGGACTGTATGCCACCTATGGATGAGGATTACCAGGAGGCGCAGAACCTTAAAATTGACTTCTCCAATATTTTGTAAGAGGCCTTCTCATTGAGATGAGGTGCAGATACTGCTAAAAATAAAACCTTTTTGGCTCCTAAAAGAGTGCATCACAACATGCACACAATTCCCAAAATCTGTGGTTTGCTCAACTTCATCATGCATCATCTGGATTTCATACAAGACATGGCAAGGGACACAGACCTTCTGAAAGATCATGTGTGAGGGCCATATTATAGGCTCATAAGGTGGTATATAGTAATATACTGTGTAGATATAGCTTTATGACCTCCTCTGGAGGTGGCATCATGAGTTGTTTTACAGTCCAATGGACACTGCCTGTTATATAGAATACATTGCTCCATAGCAACAGCAATGACCTCAATGCCTGCATTGTATCTTATAGGTTGTGGGATGATGCTGTAAGGTATAACATGGACCTTCTAAGGCCTTTAGGGACAGATAAGGGCACCATGACAATAGGCATATCTGATACCGCACAATAATTTTATACTGCATAAAATCATACTCAGTACCACCGGATTAAATCTGATTAAATTACTGGTAAACTGATACAGAATACATATCAGAGGCTTTCCTGGTGCATCCCACAGAGAAATTCTACCCAATAGTCCAATGTTCCTGTACCCTCATTGCCCAGTCTCTCTCTTATCGTCCATACATGCCAAAGACCAAAAAGCTGAAGAATACAGTGACCCCCACCAACGAGACAGTGGCCGGAGCCGTGAAAAACTGACGGTAATTGATCCGGAAATACCAGATTAGTGCCAACATCACCACAAAGACCGGGATCATCAGGTTCCCGATTGGTGGTGTGAGGCCGGCGTGCTCCTGGGAAGTCCCTCCTGATTCAGGTCCTACTGGGGAGGAGGAGACCGTGGCCTGAGAACGGTGGCAATGGATGACACAGTTGTCTGTGATATGGAGGGAACGCAAGGTCTGGGTGGAGTCATGAAGAAGTTGTCCCTGGAAGATGAGCTTCATTTGTGGCTCCTGACCGGGGAAGTATTTACTGAAAGAAGAAAAAAGGAAAAGTGAAAAAACATGGAACTTGGGGACATTATACAAAATATTTTTGAACTTGAAATGTTTCCATTCCCATTAGTTAGGCCCAGTTCTCATCTCCGTTAGGTCTTCAGTTATTTTGAGCCAAAAATGGGTTTAGTTGAACAGTAAAGAAGAATGTGAAAGTTGATTGCAAGTTACTTTTAGAGAATGGGTAGAAGCGTGTTCACACTATACAGAGCAAACACCCACGATGTGCACCACCAAAGGATTAAAGTGTATATGAAGGGAGGTTTTTGGGGAAGAGGGAAAAGTTGTGAGTGTATCACTTTAAAATATAACTTTTATTTGTTCTTATATTAAAATAACCAAGACTCGTTTGCGTTTACATACACCATGAGGTTCTGTGTGGCAATACAAACCACACTTAATCAATGTCACCGTAGCTATATACTGTAAGCCTGGGACTGTAATACAGGAGGAGGTCCCCTTAGTTTGAACAGTCCTCCTGTAATCCAATGTCACGTCCTCTTAATACATTTTTATAAGAGGAGACGGTGGTCTATCGTTTGCATCATCCAGTGGCAGGTGCTAATATTCTGCAGGCCGCCTGAGAGCACAATGCTTCTATGTGTGAATACAGACACAGTGCCGCGCTGTGTCAGATTCCTTGCTGGTATCGATGCGCTGCGCCGCATGTGTCTAGACACAGTGCAGCAGCAGCTTGCTGTAGCTAGTCTCCGTACACACACACGGTATGAATTGTATCAGCCGCAGGAACCCAGCGCTGCACTGGCTCACTATTGGTATGTATGCTAACACTGTCCCTCAGTTAATTGTCCCTATTCTGTGAGCATTGATTAGTGAAGAGTGTCCTGACACGTGTTTCGCCAGGTCACCCAGGAGGACTGTTCAAACTAAGGGGACCTCCTCCTGTATTACTGTCCCAGGCTTACAGTATATAGCCACGGGGACATTGATTAAGTGTGGTTTGTATTGCCACACAGAACCTCATGGTGTATGAAGACGCACACGAGTCTTGGTTATTTTAATATAAGAACAAATAAAAGTTACATTTTAAGTGATACACTCACAACTTTTCCCTCTTCCCCAAAACCCCCCCTTCATATACACTTTACTTTTAACATAGTAAAGTAAAAGTTCTGTTTTTAATTACCAATTTGTAGCTATTTCCTTCACATAGTTTGAGTAAAAAAAAAAACAACTCATGACCTAACGGAGATGTGAAATGGTAAAGAGCTCCTCTTCATGTCCTAGCTGCGCTCTTTACATCTTTCTTCTAGTAGTAAAGATCCCCTTCTCTGTTCTTCACAGTCATAATAAAAGGTAAACTAATTACAATTCTACAAGTACTCGACGGTAGTCACAGTAACCCACAACTTCCTCTTGTATTCAGAGGAGAAAGCCCACTTCCACAGAAGTCTCCCCACCCATTTATAGAGTAGTAGTGTTTCCTCCAACTCCCCTGAAGAGGAGCTCAATTCCAAACCACAAATTTACACTTCATGCTTGTCAGGTTCGACTGCAGGTTTCAGTAGACCCCTTGGCAACTGTGGGCCCCTTTGCAGTGAACTCATGTGGCGGCATTAAAAATTTAGAATCTAATACGGTCTCCATAAAATATTCCCTAGTTTATCATCCTAAACAGCAGCCTCATGGTTATTTTATATAAAGCCCCCATCCCCCTATGGATTCATTAGATACAGCCACCCTCACCCCCATTGATTCCTTATGTGGGCTCCCCCAGCAGCTCAGGGCCCCGGCACTTGCTGGGTCTGCCCAGTGCTGGAGCCGGCCCCGACGCTTTTGCCCGCATCATACCCACTGTTGGCAGAAGGATATATACAAGCATCCTTTTGCCAGGTGCTTTACAGTTCAGAAGGAACATAAACTATCAGCCCTAATGTGTGCCCTAATATGCCCAGAGCCTTCCCTAAACAGGCTACAGAACAGGTAACATCTTCTGCAACCAACCCTCACTATACATGGTAGATTGGCACAGCATCTACTATATGACCACTGACATTTATAACCTACCTGACATCAGCAAGAAACAATATCCAAGAAATACTCATACACTGGAGCAGAACCACAGCCCACAGCGTGCCAGAAGATACTGGAGGCTGTGCGTTTAGCAGGTGTTATTGTGTTCTAGGAACCAGAGTCCTTACCTTTTTAATGTGCCAATGGTGTCATCTGGCCTCACCAACGCCAGCTCTTCAGTTTCATTCAGGAACTTAAGCCTTACAGTGATCATTCCTTGTTCTGGCTGAGTCTGCTCCGGGATGGGGACCGCTTTCTTCCTCCATTCATGATCACTGCCTGTGCTCCGCTGCCTGATGCTACTTTCTTGCTCTTTACCTTCCTCTTCTTCTGGACCTTTACTTCCAGGTACTTCCTGAGAACTATCCTGACCTGCAGCATCTCCTGCTCCCTGCACTTCCTCCTCTTCACTCACAGGGGGCACTGGCGGACCACGCTTAGGCACACCTTGGATATCCAGCATCTGATCAAGGGTGGCATTTTCGGTATCTGTATCTTGCTCTCCCGCTTGTCCCTGTTCCCCTTCTTCTGGTTTCTCTACTTGAGGCTCTACAGGCCTTGGTGGTTCTGGATTGGGAGGCCCTGGGTTACTGAGCCCCAGAATAGGTTCTCTACGTCCAGTGGGTATCAGGCTGCCCAGCAGTGGGTCATTGCCTTCGGCTACATAAGTGGACAGCCATGCCAAAATTAGAGCCAAAAGTAAAGTAAAAATACCCACTACAACCGTTACTTCATCGCCTAGCCCCTCTATCATGGTGGGCGGGGGCGACTCCATGCCCATGTCCTGTGGAGAGAAGAGAGAACAATAGTAAATTAAAACTGTACCTCCACCAGACATCATATAGCTCCATGCTAACATTTGCACATATCCAGCCAATGGCAGGTTCCTATGGAGCTCCATTCACTTTTAGCTAAAACTGTTTCACTTACATCCACATAAATCAACTTTTATCTTATATTACCTGGCATCCGATTGGGGTGTGTCCTGCTCGACCAGCCCCTCCCATCTACTCCTCCCCAGGCCTTATGCCTCCTTACTAGTCACCGTTCATGTCATGTGACCAGAGTGACATCATCTCAGGTCCTTCAGCCTCTTAACAATAGCAAACTGTACCCCATGTATGTATCTGAACACACGAAGTCACTGCAGCCTTGCACCTCTACTCCTCTCCTCCTCCATGGAGGCTGCTGTGATCTCATGCAATCTAATACATGATGTACAGTTTGCCATAGTCAGAAGGCTGGGAGACCTGCGAAGATGTCACTGGTCACATGTCATGAATGTAACACAAGGTAACATATAAAAAAATTGACACAATATTTCCCATCTGTACATAGAGCTTTATATGTCTGTAGTTGAATATTGGCAGACAGTCCCTAAGTAAAAGGAGGTTGAGCAGTGATGTGAAGAGACACAATAATGGGGCGTGGTTCACTGCCAGCCTGACAGAGATGAGTCACAAACACCAGACATGAGTCAGAAAAGCTCATTTGCATATCAGAAAAACATCTGTAATTGAGGTACAGTTCCCCAATGGCAGTTAATTTGAGGTGACATGGGGAGGACTTTTAACCCTTTATCAGCAGGTAATTTTAGCCATGGGGGCAAAATCTGGTGACATGTCCTCTTTAAGCCACATAGGGGTCAGATCCTGCTTGCATATATGGTCAACTAAACATTCTGGCTGGTTCAATGCCCTCCATTGGCTTATACTGTTATGAAACGGTATGTCAGTCCGGTGTCATTGAGGAGGTGCCTTGCATAAGCCTTTTGCAGGACAGCCAATGATTTCTTTTGGCTGCTTGCTATAGAAAAATTGCATGGACTATATACCAGAAAACTGTTAAAAGGTGTTGTAGGAGATGTATTTTTTTTTTAATTAGCATACTTTTATTGAGAGTATTTTCAGTTTTTGTAGACAAAACACACATCAATAAACACAAGAACCCCAAGTTGATTGAGATCTTTAGTATAACAGCACCACTGCACAGGGGAACTTCTGAGATCCCCTGTGTGCTGATGGGCCACACAATCACTGCCACACTCCAAAAGTATGGGCTTCACAGCAGAGCAGCCACAAAGAAGAAACTCTTTGGTAAAAAGACACTTGAATGTCCACCTGAAGCTTGAAAAAAACCTATGGACACAATTCTAAGCATCATATATGGATGAACGCAGGCACTGCTCATCATCTGCCAAACCCTTACCCTAGGATGGTGGTGTCAGCATTATGCAGGGACACAGGTCAGGGAAGGATATAAGGGAGCAAAGTGCCACAATATTCTCAATTAGAAACCTGTTCCTGAGCGCTAAGGACCTCAGCCTGGGCCAAAGGTTTACAAGGCAATGATCCTCAACACAGCCAAGACAACACAGGAGAGGCTGAAGATGTCCTTGACTGGCCTCGCCAAAGCCCTGACATGATCCCAATCTGACACCTCTGGAGAAACCTGAAAATGTATGTTCACCTCATTCAGTCCTCATTCAACCTCGCAAAGCTTGAGAAAATTCAGGTGCCACATCAGTGGAAGCTATAATCATTGCCAAAGGGGATTCATCCAAGAACCGAGAAAGGGTCTAAATCCTTATTGATATGTGAGAATTGAGGTTTTCCCCTTTTAATAATTATTTAACATCGTGTTTTTACTTGGTAATTTATATAATGCAGAGTGATGAGAAAGTATAACAAAATGTCAAGAAAAGTAAAAGACTGAATGCCTGAAGTGAACGGAAATGACAACTAATCAGCTGTCTACAAGATAGGAAGAGATACCGGAGATACAGGAAGGTAAAGGCAAACTTGAGAATGTGAGCTGCAAATTTAAAAAAACAAACAAACACGGGGAGTGGGGCTATAACTATCTGTGTCTCCGGTACAATAAATCATAGAACCACAAACCAGGTGCACTTCTTATCCTTAATGTGACATCAAAAACATGTTTTAAGGTCCAACAGAACTGAAGATATATACTTCTGAAGTGATGCAACCCATTGTAGCCCCTAAACTTGACTCCTCTCTGGAAAAAAGAGTAAAACATGACTCTTCTCTGCTCATTTTCACATGACATTGGGGGAGATTTTTTATAGGTAAACTGATAAGATTACACATAAAAGTGGATATTCTAGAAAGAACATTTGAACCCTACCTGAGGGGGTTGGTAGTTTAATAATGTAAAATCTAGGTTTAAGAAAAGATACCAGAAGCAGTGGCATCTTATAATAACACCACATGAGCCAGCACCTCACCTCAGCCCCCCCGCCACACAAGGTGCTGCACGTGGATCGCACTATAGGTCATGGCTGGAGTCACAGCTGTTTAATTTTTATGAGGAGGCAGATAACATTACAGACGCACCCTGGCACCAGGGACACAACTCACTCACAAGTAACTCCAGGCTATAAACTCGAGTATAAGCCTAGTTTTTCAGCACATAAATGTGCTGGAAACCCAAACTCGGCTTATACTCGAGTAAAAAAAATATATCAAAACTCACCTTTCCGACTTCCCCCACTGCTGGTTATATACTGGGGCAGGGGGCTGGCAGGCTATATACTGGGGGGCTGATGCTGGCTATATACTATGGGTCAGGGTGCAGCAGGCTATATACTGGGGACACTGTTACCAATGCATTTCCCACCCTCGGCTTATACTCGAGTAAATAGGTTTTCCTAGGTTTTTGTGTTAAAATTAGGGGCCTCGGCTTATACTCGAGTGTATACGGTAATATGCCGGAAACCCCAAACTAACACAAAATAACAGAAGAATCCCTTCAAAGGTTTAAGGGGTTTTCCCATTTCAACAAATTAATGTTATTGTTTGTATTACAAAAACTTAAACAATTTTCCAATATACTTTCTGTATCAATTCCTCACCGATTTCTAGATCTCTGCTTGCTGTCCTTCTATAGAAAGCTTCTGTGTTTACTTCCAGTGGACAGAGATCTATCTGACCATGGTCACACAGGTGCACGGCTCATTTTAATATATAGAGCTTTCTATAGAATGACAGCAAGCAGAGATCTAGAAATATGTGAGGAATTGATACAGAAAATATATTAGTAAATTGTATAACTTTTAATCATAAAAACATTAATTTGATGAAATGGGAATAGCCCTTTAATGGTGGAATTACACTGTCCTACGGACGGGCTTATGAGAAAGCTAGGAGACAACCAACAGCAATTCAGCGCTAGTCACCCAGTTCTAAACGCCCTGTAATTGCTATGCCCTTTCTGCTTGCCATGGAATGCAGCTAGACATGTATGTAGACAGCATTTTAAGGTATCCTGTCACCATGAAATTGTAATGTACTTTGCTGGCAACGCATTATAGAGCAGATGGAGCTGAGAAGATTGTATGTAGTGTCCTATCTGCAGGCAAAGTGTTATAGAGCAGGAGGAGCTGAGCAGATTGTACGTAGTGTCCTATCTGCAGGTGATGTGTTATAGAGCAGGAGGAGCTGAGCAGATTGTACGTAGTGTCCTATCTGCAGGTGACGTGTTACAGAGCAGGAGGAGCTGAGCAGATTGTACGTAGTGTCCTATCTGCAGGTGACGTGTTACAGAGCAGGAGGAGCTGAGCAGATTGTACATAGTGTCCTATCTGCAGGTGACGTGTTATAGAGCAGGAGGAGCTGAGCAGATTGCACATAGTGTCCTATCAGCAGGCAGCCGGTTATAGAGCAGGAGGAGATGAGAAGTTTTTACAAAGTGTCCTATCTGCACACGGCAAGTTATAGAGCAGGAGGAGGTGACTGGCAGAGGAAATGTAGGAGATCGGTGAGGCGAGTGATATTTCATCAGCAGCGGTTTCCTCAGGTTGCATCACTAGCACTTTTCCATCTCCTAGTTGTCATGGTGTACAGCTCACAGCATGATTGTAGGGGATGATGGGGATTATAGTTACACAACAGATAAAAGGCCACATCTAGGAGAACACAGGTGTCGCACATACATAAATCCTGTACCTGGGTGCTGTCTATAATAAGGGCGGCTTATAATGATGCCCTACGCCAATGCTTGTTTTTTGTCAGGGCAGAAATAAAATAGTGAGAAGTGTGTCCCGTAAACACCCTGACCAATAAGAGCGGACTATTCTTACCATAGAAATAACATCTGTCTGCTATCCTTATCCTCCACATATGGCTCTGCCTTGGACAGCGTCCTGTTCACACTATATATCAATTACCACACAAAGCGCCCTCATATATACACACACAAAACCCTGTTCACACTATGTACATGACCACACACAGCGTCATGTTTACATAACACGTCCCTACAATCCCAAAACGGTCGTCACCCCTTCCCCCACGCACACAGCTGACAACCAAATGACGTCAGAGCAAGGCAAGTAATGACGTCACTCACCGCCGGCCACCGCTGGGGTCCTGACAGTCCCAATCCAGACCACCCGACACAGGAAGGCGTGGCGTCAGCTAGGCTGCGACCGAGGAGGCGGGCCCGCGTGACGTCATCCCAGCGAGCCGGATGTTATACAACGCACCGCCGGGGTCATGTGACTCAGCTGGGCGGGGCCTGGTAGTTCCTGCCCGTCAATCCCTCGGCAGTTAGTTAGTTATGGCAGATGAGTGATGGACGCGGATCTGGTGCTGGCGCTCCAGCTGCAGGAGCAGTATGACCGGGAGGAGGACGCCGGCCATGGGGTTGTGGAGAAGGCGGCCACCGCTCACCCTCCGCTCATGGCAGTGGTGGACCCGTCCTGGGAGTTGCTGGACCCCAATCCCAACGTCCATGAGCTCTTCCTGCAATTCAATGCCATGTTCTTCTGGGGGAAGCTGGCCGGGGTGGAGGTGAAGTGGAGCCACAGGATGACGCTGTAAGATGATGGGACCCTATGAGCTTGTATATAAGGGAAGCCCTCTACCCTCCATGACAGATTCTTGTATCTTCTCTCTCCAGATGTGCCGGAGTCTGTTCCTATGAAGGGCGTGGAGGCCTGTGCTCTATACGTCTCAGTAAACCCCTCCTGATGCTCCGACCCAGGAAAGATCTGGTGGAGGTAGGTATCCCCTGCTCTGCGTGGCTTCCCTCCAGAGCCCTGGCTTGTAGACGGTTAATGCTATACTCCTAAGAAGTTCTTGTTTTCCATTGTAAGGATATGTCGGATGGATCTCTGACACGTCTTCACAACCAAGGGCTAGTACACATATATCTCACTGTTCTACCCCATCCACCCTAAGGCCTCATTCACACTGCCACATGGGGGACGTATGTACGGCCGATATACGTCCCACATTGACGGCAATGGGCACACAGCGCCCTACGGGAGTGGTACGGTGCAGCACACATGTGGCTCCGTACCCCGTGAAAAAATAGGACATGTCCTATTTTTCACGGCATACGGCGCCGTGCGCCATGTATCCATATGGAGAGGGGCGGGGGTGAGCAGCGCTCTCCCCCCCCCCCTCCTCCTCTCCCCGCGCGCTGCCGCTTGCCCGCCGTGCTATGGTACGGCAGGCAACGGTAGTGTGAATCCAACCTAAAAGAGGGCGAAGAGTCAAGTGATGATGTTCCCGGGTGTTTCCTTATATGGACAGTGATATCACTGGACAAACACCCACATCATAAGCACAGCAGAGGCCCGCGATGGATGTAACACGGTTGCATCTGTCTCCCACAACATTTAATGGCTTTACATTGCTCAGCAGCAGAAAGCAGCATGCATAGACTCCCACTTTGCCATGTATACGGATCAGGCTAAGGCAAAAAGGATTTTTCCATATGCTGGTATATGTTCAGTCTATATGCCGGCAGCTTTCCAGTGTATACGATGAGCTTATCGTGAAAATGACATGAATGTTGCCTGAAACGAAAGGCCTATTTATAACCACAAAAATTACACAGGCTGCAAGGCTTTTTTGGCATAATAATGAACTTTTGGCATGATCTAAGTCCTTTTAAAGGGCATCTACCACCAGGATGAAAGACTGTATGCAAATGAGCCTAAGGGACTTCTGGGCTCCATTGGTGTTAATAGAGCCTAAAGCCCCTCAGGTTTATTTGCATGCAGTCTTTCATTCTGGTGATGGCAAAACTCAACTTTTGAAACCATTATATAAATGTGATGATAATGATAAACTAATACACATAATGACAGGTTCCCAAAGCGCTAATTTAACTATTGCCCACACTGTTTTTAGCTCAAAAAGTGCATAGATCCTATCCCCAGAAAATGAATTTGGCCAGCCTACATGGTTATAGTTATTTATGATACTAGGAGTCCCTTCTCCACTGTGCTGTAATCATGATTACAGTTTGGTGCTGCTGTTTTGCAGGGAAGACCGGACTACTTGTATCACCATGATGTGGTTGGTACATAAAATCTGATTTGAAGGGACAACTACAGTCGTCTGCTTTAGCTCTTACAAAGAGAATAATGTATTAGTGAGGCTCTAATGATAATGATTGTTCCAGATTTCCTTCTCTTTTACAGACGCTTCTTCATGAGATGATTCACGCCCTTCTGTTTGTCACCGACAACAATAAAGACCATGATGGACATGGGCCGGAGTTTCACAAACACATGAATCGTATAAATGGCCTCACTGGTTCTAAGATCTCGGTAAGTTTATGGGATTTTGAGTGCCCCTAATGATGTTTTGGGGGGAATTATGACATTGCTGCCATTAGTTTCATTGTAAGGTATGGTGAGATTATTTGTACAGCATGCTAGCATTTCCTTTCCAATGCAAAAGCTAATTAATCACTGCATTTTATTACCTTATTACCACATGATGAGAAAAGCTTCTATGTCTATTAAAGTACATCTACCATTAAAACCATCATAATAAACCAGGGATACTTACCCATAGATACAGGCCCTATGACTGTGGTATTCTCCTTATATTTGTTATCCATGGCCTCCTTCCTTCTAAAATCAACTTTAAAATTATGGTTATCAGCCTGAAGGGCTCTAGGGTACTTACCAGAGCAAAGAAAATGCTCCATCTCGCTTAGATCCTCAGTATTGTAATTTAATGCACGGATCCACCCTGGTGCCGGGCAATACATCCACAACAAAAATTCAACGAATATAGCTCTTTGACAAATTAAAACCGCCTTTATTTCTCAATCCATGGTGTCCACATGCGCAATACAGCTGTACAGGTAAAAGGTCAACGCGTTTCTAGCATTATTGCTTGCTCTTACTAATGAGTCATGATTAAGAGCACGCAATAGTGCTAGAAACGCGTTGACTTTTTGCCTGTACAGCTGTATTGTGCCTGTGGAGGCCATGGATTGAGAAAAAAAAGGTTGTTTTCTCCTGCACAATAAAACCTATGAATCTGCATCTGGCGGGGGGGGCTCTGATAACACCTGTATTAACATAATTATAAAAATTGAAGAAAGAAGGCCACAGATAACAAATATAAGATTACCACCATCACTGTACCTTATCTTTCAGTAAGTGTCCCTGGGTTTATCATGCTTTATTTTGATGGTAGATTTCCTTTAAGTGTGTCCCCACCACATTTGCAGATTCATGCTGGTGAAGTTCTTTTTGTTTTTTTTTTTCTTTTAAAAGACTTGATATACTTCTATTTCTTGTTTTTCTCGGGCAGGTTTATCACAGTTTCCATGACGAAGTAGAGGAATACAGAAAACATTGGTGGCGCTGTAATGGACCCTGTACACAGAGGCCTCCATACTATGGTTATGTAAAGCGTGCAATGAACAGAGCTCCATCCAAGCTTGATCCTTGGTGGGCTGAGCATCAGAGGTCTTGTGGCGGCACATACATTAAAGTGAAGGAGCCAGAGAAAAAAACTGGTAAAGACAAGAAGAAGGAAGACCCCTCTGTAGGACAGCCTAGCAGTGTCCCGGAAGTGAAAGGTAATGCTAACACACATGTATGTTCCTCCCAAGTATTTTGTGTCTTTGCCATGTTCCCATTTATTTTGTGATCAATTGTTTAGTCTTTCCTACGAAATGCAGGACCTCCATCATGAATTGAGTTCTAACAATAGCTATAGATTTTTATCGGGTAACACCTTTCTATGTGCTTCCTACAGCTTTTATATTTATTACACAGATCATATCGTGGTCTCTATATTGTTAGTGATTGTTTTTCTTTTCTTTTTTTAAATAACAGGAAAACCAGAAGGTGGCGACATACGTTCATTTTTTGCATTTAGCGGCACAGGTTACAGACTTGGCGAATCCAGTCAGGTGTCTTCACTTGTTAAGGTCAATAGCGCTCTTCCATCTTCCAGTAAAGCCTTAACAAATTCTCCTTGGAAGCCAGTTCAGACGACAAGTGCATTGTCCTCCATTACCAAGAGCATCAACCCAAGGCCCAACTTGCCCAAAGTATCTGTGGCAAACACCAAAGCGTTCAAAAATATCAATGGATCCCCAATCCGAGTCCCTGTGAACGGAAAGAACATTTCCAAACCATCCGGGTCAAAGCTTGGTACTCTTGATGGCTTTACCCAGAAAAGGCTCTCGTTTCCAATACCCACCTCATCCCAGGGTGCACCATCTACCGTATCTACCTCACGGGGCCCAAGCCATGATGAAAGTCAAGACCGACCTCCAAAAAGACCTCGTCTGGACAACGCCCCAGGAGGCGGCTCCTTCAGGGAAGTTATAGTTCTGGAAGATGACTCCTCATCGTCTAACCCCACAGCCGGCCAGAACAATCAGGGTAAGATGGTGAACTGCCCGGTATGTGGAACAAAGGTTTCTGAGCCCAAGATCAATGAACATCTGGACAACTGCTTGAATAGCTAATACATAGCAGCACATTAACTGCTGACCTTCAGGGTGTTTGTTTTCTTTATGATTTTCTATCTTGGGGATGTCCATCCCACACTACTGCTGCTACATAATGGCGTTGTCTGGACCTTGGACCATGGTGGACATGATAATTTGGAAGGATTTTAATGGCTTTCTTTTAAAGGTGCTATCTGTGCCTTGTGTTATTCACTTTGCAACAAAAAGCAATAATGATGCCAAATATTGCCGCCACATTCTATAATTGCAGGGAAATGGTCATCACCTCCTGCTGTAACCTCTAACAAATCTCTTAGACTGGTTGAGGAAACGAGTGACAACCAAAATGGCTTCCATAAAAGATTGAGTAACATTGGGGAATTGGTTTTTCCCCCCCCCAGAAATGGCCCCACACTTGTCCAAGGGGGTGTGGTATTGCAACATAGTGTCATTGGGGAAGATTTATCAAAAGTGTCTGAGAGAAGAACTGTTCTAGTTGGCCATGGCAACCAATCAGAGCTCAGTTTTCATTTTATATACCACTGTGGGAAAATAAAAGCTGAGCTCTGAAAACCAAGAAATAATTAGGCAACTGGAACAGTTCTGATCCGACACTTGATAAATCTCCCTGATTGACTTCAGTCAAACTCAGTTACGGTGTCGCATACAATCCATGGACAGATGTGTTGTATCTTAACCTGAACAACCCCTTTAAGGATTTTGATCCAACCTACCTGGACAGCTCAGGAATTTAGGAGAGACCGGTATTTTTATGCTGTTTTTAAGCCAGAACCTGGAGTGAATTGGGAGTAATAGTACGGTAAGTTATCGGGGTCTTGTCCTATGTATGTCAGACCTTGTTTTCACTTAAAAAAAACTATCGGCAGAGGCAGTGTGTGTTCTTATCCTCATAGTAAGAATCGGGGTTTATCAAATCATCCATATCAAGTTATAAGCCCTCTTTTCTTGTGACAGCGCCACTTTTGTCGACAGGTGGTGTTTGGTGTTGCATCTTGTGCTAAGCTGCATTACCAGACATTGTGTATGGATAACCGTGGAACTGCATCTCTTCTTCCTCTATGTCCATCTGGATCGTTTTGTTTTATAGCTTTTCTATGTTAAATTAAAAAATAGTTTGTTTTAATATTAAATGAAAACTTTTATAAAGTTTGTTTTAAGCAATAAATGGAGTGAGAGTGTTAATTCTTCATCGTGCTATTGTTTTAAGGGCTTCTATATTCCTTCACATTTTAACGTCATGATTGGAATGAGATCATGCGGGCATGTGCAGACTGGCAGAGTAGTACCACCCTGACTATATAGTCCAATTGTCATACATAGAAGACAGGCAGTGATATGACAGTTCTTACATTTCTCCTTAATGTTTATTGTAACATTCTTACAAAAAGTTTCTCTAGGTTAACACTCTTTTTATAGTTACAAAATACACTAATGACCATTCAGTAAATTATCTTGTTTTTACTATTTGGCCCTGACATATTTTTGGGGGACTCCAGTCATTACTATCAGATATGTTCTACAGAGATTATGCTGTAAGTACCTGATTTATAATTACCAAACATGTGGCAAGAATTGGATCCCCCTCAAGCAAAATAGTTGACTTTTACCCATCATTCTGCAACAAAAAATGTGCCTACATTTAGTAAGCATGCCAAAACTATATCTAAACCTATCAAAAATATCTTTTAGGCTACATTCACACCAACGTAGCAGAACATGTGCTTGCCCGGCCATAACCCGCTGTGTGTTGGCGCTCTGGAGAGGAGGTGGGATGAACGCTGCTCACCCCTCCCCTCTTCATAGGAAATAGCTCGTAGACACGGGAAAAGATAAAACATGCTCTATCTTTTCCATGTGTACGGTGCAGTGCCCCAGAGATCCTCGCCGAATTATGAGTGTAGTAAAGCATGGGGGGACAGTTTCTAAACATCTAATTAAAAATTGGCTTTCAGCCATCATAACTAACCCCCATACAGTAGATTAAAAAAAACAGGGAAAAACATAATCAGAAGGTATAAAATACCCAAACTCGATGGCAATTTCCATATATTCAATGGGGCAGATTTATAAGGGCCTGAAATAGGTGCAATTCCTGACACATATATCCTACTTACGCCACCTCAATGCCAAGTGAAATGAATGGGGGTGGCACCGGGCGGCTGAGAGGGCCGGTGCAGGGAGTTCCTGTCTAGCTATAGCCTGCGCTTGTTCAGGCACACGCTATACCACACAACTGTTCGGCCAAAAATGTTGGCCATGGTGATTTATCAAGAGGTAACATCATACAATGGTGCACATAGTGCCACTGTATGATAAATCACCCCCGAAGTATTGCTTTTACCCTATCACTAGAAAATAGCATCGCAATCTAGGTCTAGTACCTTTTGCAGCATCTTAGCTTCTTTTAATCCATCTAATTCTCATTGATCAGGTTGAGGCAGTGTAAAGAACAGCAACATTTAATCACTGAAATAGAAATTAATCAAGTAAAATTACTGCATAAAGTCAAGAAGGCGGGGAGCTGAAGTTAAAGGGCATCTACCACCAGGATGAAAACCGGTATGCAAATGAGCCTGAGGGGCTCCAGGCTCCATAGGTGTTAATGAAGCCTGGAGGCCCTCAGCCTCATTTGTACAGAGTCTTTCATCCTGGTGGTAATGTCCTTTAAGCCCCTACTCCAATGTACCTAAGTGACAAGATTCAGTGGATGAGGCCCTCTGGAAACAGCATGAGGTATGCAGTGAGCGCAGCTGGCAGTCTAAGTTCTGGAATTGCTCGGTGACACTGGTCTTTATACTGACTCCTCACAGCGCAGCGGGCAAGATGCTGTAGACGACGAGGCTGATTTGTCACTTGCAGGACTGACTGATAAAACGTTAGGTGTTCCTGTAACGGGAACAAAAAAATTTAATTCTTACTTTCGAGCCATAACAAGAATACCAAGTGTTGTCGTAGTTCTTTCATCCAAAAACTGAAAAACTAGTTTCAGCAGATTTTTTTAGGCTCCCTAAAGTAGGTTTTTGTTAACTGACAGGAAGCAGTATGGTCTGATTGGACGCTCAGTAGACACATCATTGGCTTAAATAGCAGTATGGTCGTTTCAATAAATATCCTGCTGCTCTGACCTAGCTCTTAGAATGTATAACAATGTGAAGACCATGGGCCACATTTACTAAAGCCCCAGTGCCAGTTTTCTGGCATATTTTGCACATGTATTTAAGAAGCGTCAGCACCTCATATGTGTCGCACCCGACTCACTCGTGTTGCGGCTATACTATACCCAACGCTACAAAAATTTCTGCACTGAAATGGGCACAGTTGGACCGTGCGACACATTCATCATGCAGATTACGACATAAATGTGTCACACACCCCATGTTAGGCTATATTCACACTGCCGTTGCCCGCCCGTACCGTACCAGGCAACGGCAGTGTACGGGGAGAGGAGGAGGAGGGGAGCGCAGCACACCCCCGCCCCTCTCCACAGGAATTAATGCCGCACGGCGCCGTACTACGGAGAAAGATAGGACAGGTCCTATCTTTTTCCGGGTACCACTCCCGTAGGGCGCCGTGCGCCCATTGACGTCTATGGAGGACGTATATTGGCCGTATATACATCGGCCGTATATACGTCCTCCATACGTCAGTGTGAATGTAGCCTTAAAGGTGCACCAAAAAAGTTGGTGCTCTCTGTCAGAGCAGTGCAGGGAGCGCCAGATTCTTGAACAATGGGCTCCACAAATCCTGGAGCTGGCGCCATGTGCACACTACACAGGCAAACAGGTTTTTTTATATTAAAATGTGATTGAAGAAATGTATAAATAGTAGATAAAATAAATGTGAATGCTGAGATAAGAATGACTTTTAAAGAAAGGATTAAAAATAATAAGAGGAGCAGCATCTCCGTAAGATGTTCTCACCCATTAGGATCCACACATGCTTATAATACTGCATCAGAAAACCTCAATGTGGGAACACAGCCTAAGGCCTCTTTGCACCCGTATCACAGACCCCATACACATGTATGGCACCGGGTCACGGTGTGGTGAGCACCATGACAGATCCAAGTGGTCTCCTATGTAGAGGGAAGGGATGAGGAGCGCGCACCACTCCTCTCTTCTGCATGCGGCAGTGTGCAAGGAGCCTAACTGTGATGGTTATGTATTTGGTTTCTCACTTTATTTATTAGAGCTGAATCCCAAATAAAATGTAGAAAACAATAAGTAATTCTTGTGTATATCACACGGTTACTGATGGGGGTATAAAATGGCCTAGGCCACTTTATACCCCAGGCTATAATCTGGCCTACGCCACTTTAGCCCCATGTATATTCTGGGCTGGGGTATAATTTGGCATGATACACCAGTATTGAAGGCCTCATGCACTCGTCTTCCTATAGAGAATGGCGGAATAAGGAGCCTTCACTCCTATACCCTTCTCCACCCACCCATTTGCTACACCCTTGATCGGGTACGGGCAAGCACACGGTTGTGTGCATGAGGCCTTACAATTGTACAGTTTTCCTTATTAAACATAACCTGAAGGTATCTTGACCTTATGTTTTTTGTTTCCGCTACGCTCTACTAATACAGAGACAGAAATCCTTGATGCAGGTGTGAACTGAGCCTAATATTGTATTCAGTTCCCATGATTTATTTACACATTAAGTTTCATTTATCTCCTTTAGTGCATTAGTTAGAGTGTAGGAAGTAGTAGCTACTAATTGGTGGTTGAGGCAATGGAATGTACTTTGTTTCTGCTCTCCATGCCTGATATTGGGTTGACTAGGAATAGGTAAGTAAAACTTGCTATCCTTACCTCCCATATTTCAGTGGGCACAACTTCTACCCAGGAATCTCCAGGTGGAATTCGGTCATAGGAGTTAAGAAGGATCTCGAAGGCCAGAGGTGAAGCAGCACAGCATCTCCACGTCTGTGGGCACATTATAGATATAAGACACATCAATAGAGAAAATGGCCTTTTATTCATTCTATTTATCGTTCCATATGGCTCCCTGGGAACTTTATCTATCATACTGCTGTTAAAGAATATAAATAGAGATAGCACAAAATGGCTGAACTCCTGCACTGGCACTCTACCACAAGTATGAGTGTCAGGGATGGATATTGAGCCACCATCACTCTCAGACCAGGGTGTCAGGCGATTTTTCTATTGGTGCTACAATAGTATACCCTGTATATGATGTGATGGCTATGGGCAAAGGGGCCCAGATTTGGTTGGTTCATTTATATTTACAGGAACTGTGTTGGGTGAAGGAATAGCACAAGGGTTATGTCTAGGAGGGTATGAAGACGTGCCCTTTGTGTTTGGATTGCAAAATCTGCCACCAGAGGCTGCAACACAGTACCATAGCCATTGTGATTACGTGGCCCTCATGTGTGACTGCTTTTGACCTGATGCCCCAATAAGCAAAA
Source organism: Engystomops pustulosus (assembly GCA_019512145.1). Taxonomy (NCBI): domain Eukaryota; kingdom Metazoa; phylum Chordata; class Amphibia; order Anura; family Leptodactylidae; genus Engystomops; species Engystomops pustulosus. The sequence goes on from CM033646.1 coordinate 41,967,559, forward strand.
CCCTGAATACTGTCATTATTCATAGTAATATATGTAAATCATTTCATTATAGGATGTATAAGAATTGTATACATCAGGATTTGATGTATACAAGCCTGTGCTTACCTTGATATTAGGGGGCGTAGCACCATGATTAAGTAGCGTCTGTACCAACTGATGGGGCTTGCACTCAGGATAATCTGAACACACCTGCAAAGCACAGTCCAGAGGTGTATAACCAGCACTGTTTGTCACATTAACTGATGCCCCATGGTCAAGAAGCATCTGCGCCAGCCTCAGATGGCAATTGGAACTGGCATTGTGGAGAGGTCCATGGCCCTTCTTCCCTGGCATCCCAGCATCACCCCCAGCTTTCAGAAGCATCTCTGCCACCCTCAAGTAACGTTCAAAGTGCTGAGGGGATTCACAAGCTGAACACGCTGCATTGAGGGGTGTCTCACCCTCACGATTACGGGCACAAGGGTCAGCACAAAGGCTCAGATACAGCGCCACGTGTTCTTCCAAACCTCTTACAGAAGCCACATGTAGTGGAGTGGCCCGGGTATAATGGCAGGGAAGGCTCACAATAGCGCCATACTCCAGAAGCAATTTGGCACAACTGAAATAAAACAAGTAACAGTTATATATGTATTGCACAGTTCAAATCACTAAAATACTTTTCATGTAAGTGACATATCATATCAAGATAACCTGAAGATACGTTCTAACCCTAGAATTCTTTATTCGCTGCAATCCGTACTGAATCTGTGTAGGTTTTCCAAGACAGACTATTAGCTCACTGAAGTATCAGATTAACATGCCCTTAGGGTGATGCCACACATTGCGTTTTTGGACCGTTTTAAAACGGTCTAAAAAAGCATGCTTTAAAACGGTCCAAAAATGAGATGGGGAGGGGAGGACAGAGGTGTAGCTGATGAAGTGAAGATCATACACCCAGACATGAAGGAGACAATTTAAAGGACACCTGTCATCAGGTCTCTGTCACTATTTCTGTCACCTCTACCTGTTGGAGCAGCTCACAAGGATCCCATCACAGCCTTTATCTAGTTATTTCATACATTATTCATTGTAAAATCATTGTTTATTATGTAAATAAGTCTGGTCACATGGTCAGAGGCAGTGATGTCAGCCCTGTTACCCCTCCCCTCTCCTCCCTCTGCTCATGTCTGTGTGTAATGTATAGTAAAGCATTGTAAGTGTCTGTGCTTTATCTTCTGACATGCTGTATCCTCCCATACACATGTGTGAGACACAGACATCATATACACTGGTACCGGACATGTTTTGCTATAACATGACTGCTTGGAGCTGTTGTATCTCTCCTATACACACACGCAGGCTGCAGGGGGCGCCAGCACCAGGAAGCACATGGAGGAGCCATTACACCATTATACCCCACACCAATGTATGGTCTGCATTGACATTATTTGAATATACAAGCTACTAGTGTTAATATCCAAGCCAAATTATGCTCCATCATCAAGATATGCTTGACATCAATCATGGTCTCATTGTACCCAGTATCAACTGTTATTAGGTACCTACTCTAGTGTTTCCTTGGTGGTACAGAGGTGGAGGGGTGCCAGTCCATCTTCACTCTGGAGATTGGGGTTTGCTCCACGACTCAGTAACAGTCGAGTACATTCCACATGGCGACCCTCGCAAGAGTCATGAAGGGCACCACGTCCTCCTGCTATAGTATTGGGGTTTGCTCCACGGCATATCAAATGTCGCACACACTCTGAATACCCCCGACCAGCAGTGATACGCAGTGGACTAGTGTGTGACTTTTTAGGTGTCAATGAAAAGAGACCTGGGAAGAGAGCACATATCAACGATGAAAGAAGTTAAATAATTGGTAGAGTAATAGCCCCCCCTTCACCCTTAAAATTATACATATTTGTATACTCACACATGTGAGATACAATCAAACACATTTATACACTTATATATACAAACATTATACACTTATATACATACAGCATCAACACACATATAGTATATACCCAATATATATACATACATACAGAATATACACACAAATAGTACCATACATACCCGTGAAGCATATACAAAGACATATAACATGTGATAATATTACCACCCTACAGTTTGTTTGTTTTATTTTTCTTTTGTGTTGTTTCATTCTGTCCTGTTAGGAGTCATTAGGCTCCATTTGGCCAGAGCATGGCTGGACATTGCTGCACATTGCTTTTTACAACCAGCCAGGAAGAGGAGCCTGGCAGTGTGTCTCTAACACCCCAGGGAGTCTCTGTTTGATCAGAGGAACATGGTCTTCATAAGTGGTGGAATTGTCACCTTAGGCCAGTGTGCGGAGGAGGGGGGATGAAAGAAGCAGCAGACTGTGTTTTTTTCCCTCTAAAACTTAGACAATGGGGAATATCATAGCTGTCCATAACTGGGGCATAATTCAAAATTATGGGTCCCCAGTTACACAGGACAGTTATAGGGTCTAGATATGGTACTGGAGCTAGAATTGGAAGCTAATAGCAAAACACCCCTGATATTAGGCTAAGACACCCTCAGTTTGGTATGGCGTTAATGGGAAAAACGTACCCGGTTGGTTGGAAGCAATGGCACCATGGCAGCAGTGCCATCTTCCAATCAAGAGTTGTGGGGTTTTAATAAAACCACAGACCCAGAAAGTACCTCACTGATGTGTGTGTGTGTGTGTGTGTGGGGGGGGGGGGGTAGAAAAAACTTCCCCTTACAGTGACATCACAGCCAGGGGTGGGGGTAAAAAATCCACTGGGTTTAAATTGGTAAAGCAGCCACATGGCTTTGGTTCAGTTCTGAGGACTCTATCACACTAGAAGACTGGATCGCTGTCTATGTCCTGTCCTCGGGCCAAAGAATTTCTTCCTATTTCAATAGCAAGAGTTTTTTGTTTCCTTTATTCTAATTGTTTGTAAGTATGGTATGTGTATTGTTTTTAACTTTTTCATTTTATCTGATAATTTTATTCTTTGAGTGTGCAGTATTTTTTTTTAATATAAATTAAAGTGTTCCTTTAATAAGGCTCTGCTTGTAGCCTTAAAGAATCTGAGTCTCTGAAGGGAATCACGTTACCAGAGGTCATTGTTAGCATAGTCCATGTAGTAAGCGATTGCATGTTCTGTGTGAATTTATAATTGTAATATCGTGTAAGTAGTGAGTGCATGTGCTGAGTTATCATCAGGGTGCATTGTCTGTGTGGTTGAGGGGGCCTACGGCCTTCTTTGCGTAAGTAACTCGTGAGTGGTGGCAGTGGATTGACGGAGTGCTGAGATTGCGTGGAGTAAATTTAGCGTTAGGATGCCATTTTGTGGAAGTGGGCGGAGCTTAAGGGCTAAATTCTGGGACTCCATAGAGTAGGTATCCCCGTGTGTGAACTCGGGTTCATGACATAACATATACACACATTCATCCAGCATGTGCGCACCCAATACACCAGATGCTAGGGCCCCCTTTTACGGCAGGCCCCATAACAGCTGCTTTGGCAGCTACCCCTGTAGTTATGCCCCTGAGTAATAGCTAATAGGTTATATGGTTGTATTATGGCCCCAATACATTTCCGCATTTCTAAATGTATAGTACTATAATACTGGAAAGTGCCTGAGGATATGTGGGCTTTGAAGACCCATTGTGAAGAATTCAGCCGCGGGTTTGGGTAGTGGGAGCAGCTGCACTCTTTCAGTTGTGCTTTCGTAACAGGTCATACAGATGTCCTAATGGAAGAGGAATGTCTTCAATTGGCAGGCTTCCCTTAAAAGATCCTGGAGAACCTCATTGCCTAATACTCTAATGGTTTCTCCCTATGTTTGATTCCTGGAGTCATATATTTAGCTGTAGAGGTAAAAAGAGCGTGACTGAAGGTTTTGCACAATGTAATCATTAACTTTATCATAGGCATCATTGATCTTTGTGAAGGAACATGGCTTTACATTGGATCTGTATTTTTCCATATGGCTGACAAGGCATGAGAGATATTGTTTTGTAACAGCTAGAGAGCCACAGATTGATGTTCCCAATCTCCATATAATTCCTCCAAAAAGCACCATACTGCAAGATATTAAATGGTGTCCACCATATTTATATAAATAAATTAATAAATAAAAATGCTGCTGCTTGAATCAGACAACAATCGAGGAGGACACAGGTTGGGTTAGTAAAGAGAGAGTTGACATTTCATGCAGTTAGTGAGTGTGATAGGCTTGCCTAAAGGGATAGTTTTTAAGAGCACGTTTGAGTCCCTAGCGCTCCGCGTCTGATATATCGGACTTCGAGCGCAGTGAGAGGGTGACGAATATAAGGGGCGGGTGGTCTCAGTCATGACAGATCTATGTTTACCATTCTGTATTGGGTGGTGTTGGAGAGATACGTGTGATCTGTTCTGTAGATACTGTTGCACAATCACTATTACAACCCCATTGTCAGTTTTTCCATGCGTTATTTCCACCACCGTCACTTTTTCCCTGCGTTATACCCCCATTGTCAGTCCCCCCCCCCCTTCCGACCACACTTGTAAGTGTGTTGTGATAGTAGAAGTAGGGGTAGTGCACTCCATATGCGGAGCATGTAGTACTGCACGCCGTGTGTGGAGTGGGTAGTAGCACACTCCGTGTGTGGAGGATGTAATAGCGTACCCCCGTGTGGGAGTGTATAGCGTCCCCGGGTGTGGAGGATAAATCGCTACTCTGTGTGTGGAGGATGTAATAGCGTACTCCGTGTGCAGCAGGATGTAGTTGCACACGGCGGAGGATGTAGTTGGCCACAGCCATACTTTGGAGGGAGGATGTCGTGGCACCGTTTCGGGATGTAGTGTGCTGCAATTTGAGAACTTGCTACTAAAACTACAACCTTCTAAAATTCGTACAAACGTAAAGAAATATGGAGATAAAGACAAATGTACAAAATTTTCAAAAAAAATTGATGGTATGTGACTTTTTGTCCAAAAACATGAACATTTGAAAGTTCGAAAATTGTAATTTTTTTCACATTTTTTCCTAAAAAGTTGAATTTTTCCCCCCCAAAAAACCAACCTATCAGCAAAACGATACTACTAATATAAACTACAATGTGTTACGAGAAAACAATCTCAAAATCATTAAGATAAGTTAAGTCCTAAAAGTATTAGACAGCGAAGAGTCAGATTTAAAAAAAAAAAGTGGGCTGTGCAAACTATCTGCGCTCCTTAGGGTTAAACTTTGGAGGTGGGTATTAGACTGATAGCCGGGCAAGGGGCATTCCTGAGAATTGTGGCAGCTCCACATGAATGAAGGGGAACGTCTGCCCCTGAAACCGTTCATTCCATGTTACGTAACATCCTAATCGAAATCTATTCCTAACCACCTCTTGCTAAGTCAGGCAAGGCGCGCTTGTCATACCCTGGCTTTTTCTTCTCCTGCTTCCCAATAGACCTTATTAGACTTACCGGTATATGCAACCAAATCACACTTGGTATTAACGTTCACCTTGAATGTTCACTTTTTTTACCCAAAACTACACTTGGCATAGTTTTGGCCACCGGAACATCCACCTACCAGTAGGGCTGTGCTTCTGTCATACACTGGAACATGAGCACCGGCATATGATAAACCTTCCACAATAGGTTTTGCCAGACTTGCATATTTTTTTAAACGTGAAAAAGTGCCCTACACAAGTCTATGGAGATGCATCAAAACGCATTGCACTCTGAGACACAAGCACGTGCAATGCGATTTTCACTGATCAATTGCCACAGAAAATATAGACCAGTTATCTGACTTTTTTCCACGCATATTATTATATGCTGGTTTTCTGCATTTGAAAAACACTGAATTTGATCAAAAACACAAGTTAAAAACTGACACACTGACCAAACTCTGACTGATGGAAAATGTCAGTTTTTAACTGACCAAACCCTGATAGCACTCCGATCCAACTCCCATGTGAAAGGGGACATATTTTGGGCAGCCTTTGATCAGCCTCCACAGAAAGCACCCATTATAGCTCTTTATTTACTATACTTTTTAGAACAGAACCCCCAAAGACTCTCTCACCCATTTCTGGGGACCATTGGAGCTCCTCAGTGACAGTCTCCACCAACACATCTGCTGACCCATCTTCCTTGAATATCCCCTTAATCCTGTCCACATCTCCCGTATATAGGGCATTGTGAATGGCAGTATCACGGCAGTATTGGCGTCTTCGGTTGGTAGGTTGGCATGATGGCCGGCATTCAGGCAGGAATCTGCGGGTAGGTTGGCATGATGGCCGGCATTCAGGCAGGAATCTGCGGTTGAGACATTGACTTCTCACTGCCCTTCTCCGTTCCTCATCCTCCAGCTGTTCTCGCTGCCGCTGTAGGGATTTTAGGGTGGCAGCTGAGAAGGGAAAGGTCTCTTTGGCCATTTTAAATGGGTTTTATCATTCTCTTGCAGTTCAGGCACCCAGAGCCTCATTGCAGAGAGTCAGTGAGAGAGAGAGAGGAGCCCTGTCCTATTTATAACACTGAGAATTCAGCTTCTCCACATGGTAAACATATTTTTGCAGTGTCACCTTCCTAAATATCATTATGGGGTCGCTTGTCCCTATCAGGTCCCTGTTTCACTACTGAGCATGTGCAGATGCATTTAACATCAAATACATAAAAAGTCACTAAATTGCTGTCTTCTACTCAAAATACCTCATCCTGTCCCAGCTCCAGAGACTAAACCACCTTGGATTCAGATTACCTAAATTCACTCACATGTCTTATTCACATGACAGTGTACAATCTGCAAATAGCATATTATAGAGCAGGATGAGCTGAGCAGACTGTACATAGTGTCCTATCTGCAGACAGCATGTTATAGGGCAGGGGGAGCTGAAAAGATTGTAATAGTGTCCCTTTGCAGGCTAAAGTAAAGGGCCGTCTGGCTCTTCTTAGTGAGCTGGATCATTTGGGTCCTGAACGGCTCCCTACTTAACCATGTTAGCTGCTCCTTTTAAGGCAGGCCTGCAATGAAGTTGAAATGTGTTTTGGGGGAAAAAGTTCATTTTCTAGGCAAATATTGACTTTGTAATTAATTGCTGTTAAGCTGATCACTCTTTATAACATTCTGGAGTGTATGCAAATTGCCATTATCAAACCTGATGCAGTAGAAATGAACATTTGTAGTATTCTCAAAATTTTTGGCCATGACTGTACACAACTCTTGCAACCACTATTTGACTTATCCCATGTGAAAATGGGATGAGAAGCGTATTTGCCTGAGAAAGATATATAGGTAAACATGTGAGTTTTCCCATTAACCCCTTCCCAACATTTGACGTAATAGTACTGCATCGCGGGAGGTGCGTTCCCGCAGAATGCAGTACTATTACGTCAAACTTCTGGCCCCGGCTCCTGAACGGAGCCGGGGCCAGAAGCTGCGGGTGTCGGCTATATATTACAGCTGACACCCGGCTCTAACACCCGCGATCGGAGATTTCCGCGGCATGTTAGAGGCATTTTACAAGAATCAGATCCCCCCGCGGCACTTACCGGGGGAGTCTACTGCTCCGATCGCAGCCCTGGGACTGCCAGTGCCCGGGGCTGCGCGATCTCCTTCCTATAGCCGGGTCCCTGCCTTCTGCGCAGCATGCTCAGTGTGTTGCATTACACAGTGTAATACATCTGTATTACACTGTGTAAGGTGAAGAATAGCTTGAACAAGCGATCAGTGGATTGCTTGTTCAAGCTAACCTGTGAAAGTAAATAAAAAAAGTTCAAAACATTAAATAAAAACATTTATTAATAAAAAGAATTAAATAAAGTTAAAGTCCCCTAAACACAAATATTCCCTATATACATGCAATAAAGTGAAAAAAACCCACAAAATCGCCAAAAAAACCCAGAAACATTATTGGGCCCGCTCGGTGAACGCCGTAAAAACAAAACAACTTTGTAATTAATTGCTGTTAAGCTGATCACTCTTTATAACATTCTGGAGTATATGCAAATTGCCATTATCAAACCTGATGCAGTAGACTTTGTAAAAATTAACATTTGTAGTATTCTCAAAATTTTTGGCCATGACTGTACACAACTCTTGCAACCACTATTTGACTTATCCCATGTGAAAATGGGATGAGAAGCGTCATATTTGCCTGAGAAAGATATATAGGTAAACATGTGAGTTTTCCCATTAACCCCTTCCCAACATTTGACGTAATAGTACTGCATCACGGGAGGTGCGTTCCCGCAAAATGCAGAACTATTACGTCAAACTTCTGGACCCGGCTCCTGAACGAAGCCGGGGCAAGAAGCGATCAGTGGATCGCTTGTTCAAGCTAACCTGTAAAAGTAAATTAACCCCTTATCACCGACACTAGTTTTCAGCTCAATGACTAGACTCGATCTTTCAAATCTGACATGTCTCACGATAATTGGTTACAACTTCAGAATGCTTTAAGATAAATTTGAGAATGTTTTCTCGTGATACATTGTACTTCATGTTAGTTATAAAATTTAAGTGCTAAGTTTTGCGTTTAGTTCTGAAAAAAAGTGAAAATTTGGCAGAAGTTTGTAAAAATTCTTCTTTTTCCAAGTTTGAAATGTTCTGCTTTCCAGACAGGAAGTAAAACTACCCAAAAAGCTTGATAATTAACATTTACGGAATATCTGCTTTATGTTGAGATGATATTTTATGCGTCCTTTCATTTTTCTAGGATGTTATGAGGCGCAGAACTTTAGGTGCGATTTTTCTCATTTTCATGAAAATTGCCAAAACTCACATTTTGAGGGGCATTTCAGCTTTCAAGTGACTTTGAGAGGCCTAAATAATAGTAAAACCCCGTTTTTACTATTGACAACTTTTTAGGGCCATAACTTCTGTATTTTTCTGTTGTCAGACCTGGTTGAGGGCTTATTTTTTGTGAAAAGAGTTGTTCTTTTCAGTTGTGTCATATTAGGGAACTTAACTTTTTTTGATCACTTTTTAGAACATTTTTTGTGATGGTGTTTGATGAAAAATTGTATATTACGGGAAGTTTTTTGAGGTTTTTTTTACGTCATTCACCGAGCGGGTTCAATATTGATTTAGATACGGCGGTCATTAAGGGGTTAAAAAAGTTAAAACCATTAAAAACATTTATTAATAAAAAGAATTAAATAAAATAAAGTGATTATTGGGCCCGCTCGGTGACCGCCGTAAAAACAAAACATGAAAAACCTCGCCAAAAATGTACATTTTTCATAAAATCTGTTCACAAAAATGTTCTCAAAAGTGATCAAAAAAAGTTATGTGCGCTAAAATGGTACCACTGAAAACGACAACTCAACATGTAAAAAATAAGCCCTAAACCAGCTCTGCCAACCAAAAACTATTAAAGTTACGTCTTCGAAAAGATGGCGATGCAAAAACAAATGAGATTTCCTCTATATTAGTTTTTTCCCCAGTAAAATTGTAAAAATAAATGAAAAACTATATAAATGAGGTTTCACCGTAATCATAGTGATCTGAAGAATAAAGATAATATAGTATTTTTAGTTTACGGTGTACGATCCCCAAAAAATACAAAAAGAAAGTAAACCAAAATTGACAATTTTCTTTTCACCCATACATTCAAGAGTTAATAGTCGACGACCACATGTTGGCATAAGAATATATACAATTCATCGCTTTTTGCCAGGTGCTTTAACAGGTTCAAGGAACATAAACTTCAACGCCCTTAATGTTGCCCTAATATGGCCAGAGCCTTCCACTAAAGCAGGCTACGAACAGTTAACATCTTCTGCAACCAACACCTCACTATACAAGAGTAGATTGTGGCACGCATCATATATATTACCATGGAATTTATAACCTCCATGACATCATTCAGAAACAATATCCAAGAAATACTCCATCACTGGCGCATAAACCACGCCCCAGCGTGCCAAGAACGATAACTGGGAGGCTGTGCGTGTTTAGCAGGGTGCTATTGTGTTTCTGGAACAGAATCCTTACCTGTCTTTATTAATGGCATGGCGTGTCATCTGGCCTCGAACCAACCAGGGCCAGCTCTTTCTTCTCTCATTTTCAGTTCAGGAAACTTAGCCTTACGAGTGTCAGTGCCTTGTTCTGGTGAGTCTCTCTCGGATGAAGGGGACCGCTTTCTTCCTCCATCATGATCACTTGCCTGTGCCCGCTGCGATGATGCACTTTCCTTGTCTCTTTTATCTACCCTTCCTCTTCTGTCTGGACCTGTACTTCCATCTACTTCCTGAGAACTATCCTGACTGGCAGTCATCTCCATCCTGGCTCCCCCGTGCACTTCCTTCCTCACTCGTTCACGCACATGGGGCACTTGGGGACCGACGCTTAAGGCACAACTGCTTGGATATCCCGCAATCTGATCTAATGGTTGGCATTTCCGGTATCCTTGTAGTCTTCGCGTCGGTCCCCTTGTCCCGTGGCTGAGCTCCCCCTTCTTGCTGGTGTTTCTTTTCTCCGTTTCAATCGTCTAACCTTGGCGCGTACAGGCCTTGTGTGGGTTCTGGATATGGGAGCACTGGTTATCTCGAGCCCCAGAATAGGTTTCTCTAAGGCTCTACGTCCGTGGGGTCATCGGGGCTGCCCAGCATGGGGTCATATGCCGGGTCGTCACTACATAAGTTTGGTAACACCATGTGCGCACAATTAGAGCCAAAAGGTAAACTGTAAAAATACCGACCCCTATAACAACCGTGTACTGATTACCTGCTCTCTCATTCATCGCCGAGCCCCTCTATCAATAGTGGGACGGGGGCGATCGCCTCCCCCATTGTCCGTGTGTGGAGAGAAGAGGAGAACAATAGTATTAAAACTGTACTCCACCAGCATAGAAGCTCCATGCTAAACATTGCACATAGCCTGCCAATGCGAGGTTCCTATAGATCTCCATTCACTAGTTTAACGTACGAACCGTTTCAACTGACATCCACATAAATCAACTTTTATCTTATATTACTGGCCTTCGATTGGGGTGCGTCCTCGCTCGACCAACCCCCCTCCCTCTACTCCCCTCCCCAGGCCTTTATGCCTCCTTACTAGTCACTGTTTATGTCATGTGACCAGATGACATCTCTCAGGTCCTTCAGCCTCTTCACAATAGCAACTGTACCCCATGTATGTTAGCTGAACACAGAGTCCTGCAGCCTTGCCCCTCTACTCCTCCCTCCTCCAATGGAGGCTGGCTGTGGATCTCATGTAATCTAAACATGGTGTACAGTTTTGCCATAGTCAAGAAGGCTGGGAGACCTGCGAAGATTCACGGGTTCACATGTCATGAATGTACACAAGGTAACAGATGATAAAAACAATTTAACACAATATGTTCCCATCGTACAGAGAGCTCTTAATATGTCTGTAGTTTGAATATTGGCCGACAAGTCCCTACGTAAAAGGAAGGTCGAAGCAGGTGAATGTGAGCAGATCCCAATAATGGGGCGTGGTTCACTGCCAGCCTGACAGAGATGACAAGGTTCACAAACACCAGACTGATCAGAAAGCTCATTTGCGCATATCAGAAAACACATCTGTAATTGACTGTGTAAAGGTTTCGACCCCGCAATGGAGTTAATTTGGAGGTGACATGTGGGCAGGGTGACCTTTGTAAAAAAAAACCCTTTAGTCCATCAGGTAATTTTAGCCATTGGGGGCACAATCCGGGTGACTGTCCTCTTTTAAAAGCCACATAGGGTCAGCTCCTGCTTGCATATATGGTCCGAACATCAACATTCTGGCTGTTCAATCGCCCTCCATTCGGGCTTAATACTGTTTATGAAACGGTAAATGACAGTCCGGTGTCATTGAGGAGGTCTGCCTTGTCATCAAGCCTTTTGGCAGACGCCAAGATTGTCTTTCTTGTGCCTGCATTGCTATAGAAAAAATTGCCTGGACTATATCCCAAGAAAACCTGCTAAATAGGTGTTGCACATAGGCATATGTATTGTTTTTTTTTTTAAGTTGCAATACTTTTTCATTGAGAGTATTTTCAGTGTCTTGTAGACAAAACAACAGACACATCAATAACACAAGAACCCCAAGTTGATTGAGAGTCTTTAGTAGCAAAAGTCAGCACCACTGCACAGGGGAACTTGCTGAATCTGCCGCTGTGTGCGTGATGGGCACACAATCACTGCCACACTCCAAAGTATGGTCTCAACAGCAAGAGCAGCCACAAAGAAGAAACTCTTTGGTAAAAAGACACTTGAGTGTCCACCTGAAGCTTGAAAAAAACACCCTATGGACAACAATTCTCAGCATCATATAATAATGGATGACCGCCAGGGGACTGGCTCATCTGCCAAACCCTTCCACCTATGAGGCATGGTGTGCTTAGGGTCAGCATTATTCAGTGACCACAGGTCCAGTGGAAGGATATAAGGGAGCAAAGTGCCACAATATTCTCCAATTAGAAACCTGTTTTCCTGGATCGGCTAAGGCCCTCATCCTGGCCAAAGCGTTCAAGGCAATGACCTAAACAAGCCAGACAACACAGGAGAGGGCTGAAAATGTCCTGTGACTGGCGCCTCGCAAAAGCCGCTTGACATGGATCCCATGCTGACTACCGGCCTCTGGAGAAACCTGAAAATGTATCAGCCTCATTCAGATATCTCATTCAACCATCGCAAAGCGTGCGAACATTCAGGTTCACATCATGGAAAGGCTATAATCACAATCACTCACTACCGCCAAAGTCGGGATTCATCCAAGAAACCGAGAACGGGGTCATAACTCCTTATTGATATGTGAGCAATTGAGGTGTTTCCCCTTTTAATAATTCTTAATCGTGGTGTTTTACTTGGTAATTATAAATGCGAGTGATCAAAGAAAGTATAAAAAAACAAAAATGTCAAGAAAAGTAAAAGACTCGAATGCCTGAAGTGAACGGAAATGACAACTACTCACTGTCCTCAAGATAGGAAGAGAACCTGGAGATACAGGAAGGTAAAAGGCAAACTGAGACTTTGAGCTTCAAATTTAAAAAAAACAAACAAAACGGGGAGTGGGGCTATAACTATCTGTGTCTTCGTTACAATAATCATAGAACCACAATCACAGTGCAACTTCTACCTTAATGTGACAATACAAAAACATGTTTTAAGTCCAACAAACTGAGATTATAACTTCTGAAGTGAGTGCACCCGTCGTTGTGCCCCTAAACTTGACTCCTCCTCTGGAAAAAGAGAAAACCTGACTCTTCTCTGCTATTTCTCACATGACATTGGGAAGAGGATTTTTTATCAGGTAAACTGAAAGATTCACACATAACAGTGATTTCTATAAAGATACATTTGAACCCCTACCTGAGCGGGCTTGGTATTTAATAATGTAAAATCTAGGTTTAAGGAAAAGATACCAGAAGCCGTGGCATCTTCGTATAATACCCCACATGAGCCAGCACCTCACCTCAGCCCCCCCCCGCCACACACGGTGTGCACGTGGTCGCCTATCGGTCATGTGGGTCACATCTGTTTATTTTATGAGAAGGGCCAGATAACATTACAAGACGCATCCCCTGGCACCAGGACCAACTCACTTCACAAGTAACTCCAGGCTATCAACTCGCGTATAAGCCTATTTTTTTCATTTTTCATCACAATAAATTGCTGGAACCCAAACTCGGCGTTATACTCGAGTAAAAAAATATATTCAAAACTCACCTTTGCCGCGCTTCCCCCACTGCTGGTTTATATCTGGGGCCGGGGCTGGCAGGCTAGATAGCTGGTGGGCTGATGCTTGCTATATACTATGGGTCAGTGGGGGTGCGAGCAGGCTATATACTCGGGGCACTTGTTACCAATGCATTTCCCACCCTCGCTTATACTCGAGTAAATAGGGTTCTTTCCTAGGTTTTTGTGTTAAAATTAGGGTGCCTTCAGCTTATACTCGGTGTATACGGTAATATAATGCCGAAAACCCCAAACTAACACAAATAACAGAAGAATCTCCTTCAAAAGGTTTAAAGGGGTTTTCCCCATTTCACAAACAAATAATGTAGTGTTTTGGTATTACAAACTTAACCAATTTTCCAAATACTTTCTGTATCTATTCTCAAAAAAAAGCTCACCCACTTTCTATAGTCTCTCTCGTGTGTTGCTGTCTTCTATAGAAGCTTCTTCTGTGTTTACTTCCCGTGGACAGAGATCTATCTGACCATGGTCCACAGCACACTGCGCACGGCTCATTTTAATAATAGAGCTTTCTATAGAATGACGCAAGCAAGAGATCTAGAAATATGTAGGAATTGATCAGAAAATATATTAGTAATTTGGATAACTTTTAATTCATAAAAACATTATTTGTGAAATGGAAGCCCTTTAATGGTGGGGGATAATTACCTGTCTAACGGACGGGCTTATGAGGAAAGCTATTTAGACAACAACCAGCAATTTCAAAGCAGCGCTAGTCACCAACCCGTTGCTAAACGCCCTGTATTTCTATGGCCCTTATCTGCTTGCCATGGAATGCAGCTAGACATGTTGTATCAGCATTTAAGGTATCCTGTCACCATGAAATTTTGTAATGGTTTACTTTGCTGGCAAACGCATTATAGAGCAGATGGAGCTGAGAAGATTGTATGTAGTGGTCTATCTTGCAAGGCAAAGTGTTTATATAGCAGGAGGAGCTGAGGCAATTGTATGGAGTGGCCTATCTGCAGGTGATGTGGTTATAGAGCAGGAGGAGCTGAGCAGATGTACTAGTGTCTATCTGCAGGTGACGTGTTACAGAGCGGAGGAGCTAGCAGATTGTAGCGTATGGTCCCTATTCTGTCAGGTGCCGTGTTACAGAGCAGGAGGAGCTGAGCAGATTTGTACATAGTTCTCTCTGCAGGTGACGTGTTACAGAGCAGGAGAGCTGAGCAGATTGTACATAGTGTCCTATACTGCCAGGTGACGGTTTTCTAGAGCAGGAGGAGCTGAGCAGATTGCACATAGGTCCTACTCAGCAGCAGCATGTTATAGAGCAGAGGAGATGAGAAGTTTTTACAAAGTGTCCTATCTGCACACGGCAAGTTTATAGGCAGGAGGAGTGACTGCATAGGAAATGTGATATCGGTGAGGCGAGTGAATATTTCAATCAGCGCGGTTTCCTCAGGTTGCATCACTAGCACCTTTTCATCTCCTTGTTGTCATGGTGTACACATCTCACAGCAGGATTGTATGGGATGATGGGGAATTCTGTTACACAACGATAAGGCCACATCTAGGAGACACGGTGTCGCACATACATAAATCCTGTACCTGGTGCTGTCTATAATAAGGGCGGCTTAGAATGATGCTGCTACGCCAACCGGTTTTTGTTTTGTCAGGCAGAAATAAAATAGTGAAAAGTTTGTCCCGAACACCCTGACCAATAAGAGCGGACGAATTCCTTTACCATAGAAAAACATCTGTCCTGCTAATCCTTTCTCCACCATATGGCTCTGCCGTGACAGCGTCCTGTTCACACTATATATCAATTACCACACAAAGCGCCCTCATATATACACACACACCCAAAACCAACCCTGTTTCAACACTATGTACCTGGACCACCCACAACTGCGTCATGTTTTCATACATCCCTACATCCCAAAACGGTCGTCACCCCTTCCCCCACGCACAACAGCTGACAAACCAAATGACGTCAGAGCAAGGCAAGTCACTTACGCCACTTTCACCGCCGGGGCCACCGTCTGGGGTCCTACAGTCCCATCCAGACCAACCGCACACAGGAAGGCTTGGCTGTCAGCTAGGCTGCGCCCGAGGAGGCGGGCCCGCGTGACGTCCATCCCAGCGAGCCGGATGTTATACAACGCAACCGTTGGGTCTGTGACCTCAGCTGGGCGGGGCCTGGTAGTTTCCGCCCGTCACCCTCCCTCGGCATTTAGTTTTTATGGCAGAGAGTGATGGACGCGATCTGTCTGCTGGGCGCTCTCAGCTGCAGGACGCAGTATGACCGGGAGGAGGACGCCGCCATGGGGTTTTGTGGCAGAAGCGCGGACCCCGCTCACCCTCCCTCATGGCAGTGGTGGACCCTTCCTGGGAGTTGCTGGACCCCCAATCCAACGGTCCTTATAGAGCGCTTCCTCCTGCAATTCAATGCCATGTTCTTCTGGGGAGCTGGCCGGGGTGAGGTGAATTGAGCCACCGGATGACGCTGTAAGATGATGACCCTATGAGCCTGTATTAAGGGAAGCCCCTCTATCCTCCATGACAGATTCTTGTATCTTCTCTCTCCAGCATGTGCGGAGTCTGTTCCTATGAAGGGCGTGGAGGCCTGTGCTCGATAGTCTCATCAAACCCTCCTGATGCTCCGACCTCAGGAAAGATCTGGTGGAGGTAGGTGATCCCTGGCTCTTGCTGGCTTCCCCTCCAGGAGCCTGGCTGTAGAAACGTTAATGCTATCAATACTCTAAAAGTTTCTTGTTTCCATTGTAAGGATAGATGTCGGATGGATCTCTGACACGTCTTCACAACCAAGGGGCGTGTACAACCTATAGTCTCACTTTCTACCCCATCCACCCTAAAGGCCTCATGTCACACCTGACCGACATGGGGGAACGGGGATGTACGGCCGATATACGTCCCACATTTGACGGCAATGGGCAACACAGCGCCCCTACGGGAGTGTAACGGTGCAGCACGTCATGGGGCTCCGTACCCCGGAAAAAATAGGACATACGTCCTATTTTCACGGCAGTCGTGCGCCGTGCGCCATGTTCCATATGGAGAGGTGGCTGGGGTGAGCAGCGCTCTCCCCCCCCCCCCCTCTCTCCCCGCGCTGCCGCTTGCCCGCCGTGCTATGGTACGGCAGGCAACGGTAGTGTGACTCCACCTAAAGATGGCGAAGAGTCAGTGTGATTTCTCTGGTTTTCCTTCACATGGACATTGATATCACTGACAACACCCCATCATACGCACACATATCAAGCCAAGCATGGATGTCACAGGTTGTAATCTGTCTCCCCACAACTTAAATGGCTTTACTTGCTCAGCAGCAGAAAGCAATCATGCATAGACTCCCCACTTTGCCTGATCAAACGATCAGGCTAGGCCAAAGTATTTTTCCATATGCTGGTATATTTTCACTCTCTATATGCGGCAGCTTTCCCAGTGTATTCGATGACTTATCGTGAACTGACATGAATGTTTTGCTGAAACGAAAGGCCTATTTATTAACCACAAAATTACACAACACAGCTGCGGAAGCTTTTTTTGGCATAATAATAACGTGTGGCATGACTCCCTTGTCTTTTCTAAAGGGCATCGACCACCAGGATGAAAGACTGTATGCAAATTTACGCCTAGGGACTTCTGGGCTCCATTGGTGTGTCATTTAGAGGCCTAAAGCCCCTCATTTTATTTGCCTGCAGTCTTTATTCATTCTGGTGATTGCAAAACTCAACTTTTGAAACCATTATTAAATGTGATGATAATGATAGAACTAATACACATAATGATCGTCGGGTTCCCCAAAGCGCTAATTTTAACTATTGGGCCCACTGTTTTTAGCTCAAACAAAGTGCATAATGATCCTAATCCCCAGAAAATGAATGTTGGCCATCCTCATGGTTATAGTTATTTATGAATACTAGGAGTCCCTTCTTCCCTGTGCTGTAATCAATGATTACAGTTTGGTGCTGCGTTGTTTTTTGTCAGCAGGAAGACTGGACTAAATTGTATCACTATGATGTGGTTGCGGTACATAAAATATTGATTTGCAGGACAACTACAGTCGCTGCTTTAAGCTCTTACAAAGAGAATAATGTATTAGTGAGGCTCTATGATAATGATTGTTCCATATTTTCCTTCTCTTGTCCAGACGCTTCTTCATGAGATTATTCCATGCCCTTCTTTTTGTCACCGACAACAATAAAGACCATGATGGGACATGGCCGGAGTTTCACAAACACATGAATCCGTATAATGGCCTCACTGGTTCTAAGATCATCGGATAAGTTTATGGGATTTTGAGTGCCCTAATGCATTTTTGGGGGAATTGCATGACATTGCAGCCATTAGTTTTTCATTGTAAGGTATGGTGGAAGATTATTTGGTACAGGTGATGCTAGCATTCTTTCCAATGCAAAGCTAATTCCTACACTCACTGCATTTTATTACCTTATTCACTGATTAGAAAGCTTCTGTGTCTATTGAAAGTACATCTAACCATTAAAACCATCATAATAACCATGGACACTTACCCATAGATCCACGCCTATGACTGTGGTATATCCTCCTTATATTTGTTATCTATGGCCTCCTTCTTCTAAAATCAACTTTACAAAAAATTATGGGTATCAGCCTGAGGGGCTCTAGGGTACTTACCAGAGCAAAGAAATGCTCCATCTCGCTTAGATCCTCAGTATTGTAAATTTAATGCACCGGATCACCCCTGGTTCCGGGCCATACACCACAACAAAACATTCAACGAAATATAGCTCTTTGACAAATTAAACCAAAAACCCCGCCTTTTAATTTCTCATCCATGGTGGGTCCACATCGGCAATACCGCTGTACAGGTAAAAGGTCAAAACATCCACTGCGTTTTCTTCTAGCACTATTGCTTGCTCTTACTAATGAGTCATATTAAGAGCACGCAATAGTGCTCGAAACGTGTTGACCTTTTTGCTGTATCAGCTGTATTGCGCATGTGGACACCATGGATTGAGAAAAAGGCTGTTTTCCTCCTGCACAATAAAAGCCTATGAATAATGGCATCTGGGTTGGGGGGGCTCCTGTATAACCCTGTATTACTATAATATAAAATTTAAGAAAGAGTCACAGATAACAAATTAAGATTACCCACCATCACTGTGCCTTATCTTTTCTGTAAGTGTCCCTGGGTTTATCGATGCTATTATTTTGATGGTAGAGGTCCCTTAATGTCTGTCCCCCACCACGTTGCAGATTCATGCTGGTGAAGTTAATTTTCTTTTAAACGACCTTGATATACTTCTATTCTTGTTTTTTCGCCATGTTTTTACGTTTCCATGACGGCAGTAGAGGAATACGAAAACATTGTGGCGCTGTAATGGACCCTTGTACACGAGGCCTCCATACTATTGGTTATGTGAGCGTGGCAATGAACAGAGCCTCCATCCAAAGCTTGATCCTTGGTGGGCTGAGCATCAGAGGTCTCTGTGGCGGCACATAACATTAAAGTGAATGTAGCCCAGAGCACAAACTGGTAAAGACAGAAGAAGGAAACCCCTCTGTAGGACAAGCCTAGCAGTGCCCGGAAGGAAAGGTAAAGCTAACACACTGTATGTTCCTCCCAAGTATATTCGTCGTCTTTGGCATGTTCCCATTTTATTTGTGATCAAATTGTTTAGTCTGTCCTACGAATGCCAAGGACCCTCATCATGAATTGAGTTCTCTAAACAATAGCTATAGATTTTTTAAATCGGGTAAACACTTTCTATGTGCTTCCTACCGTCTTTAATATTTATTACACAGATTATATCGGGTCCTAATTGTTAGTGATTGTTTTTCTTTTCTTTTTTTAAACAATACGGAAAAACCAGAAAGGTGATGCGTACTAACGTTCATTTTTTGCATTATCGGCACGTTACAGACTTGGCGAATCCAGTTCAGGTGTCTTCACTTGTTAGGTCACTAGCGCTCTCCTCTTCCGTAAAGCATTAAACAAATTCTCCTTGGCAGCCAGTTTCAACGACAAGTTTCATTGTCCTCCATTACACAAGACATCAACCCAAGGCCCAACTTGCCAAAGTACTGTGGCGAACCACCAACATCTTCAAAAGAGGTCAAGGGATCCCCAATCGAGTCCCTGTGAACTTAAATAACATTTCCAACCCTCCGGGTCAAAGCTTGGTACTCTTGATGCTGTACCCAGAAGGCTCTCCGTTTCCAAACCCCACCACCTTCATCCCAGGGTGCCCCATCTACCCCGTAGCTACCTCACTGGGGCCCAAGCCATGATGAAAGTCAAGACCCGCCTCCAAAAAACCTCGTCTGGACAACGGACGCCCCCCCAGGAGGCGGCTCCTTCAGGGAAGTCATAGTTCTGGAAGATTACTCCTCATCGTCTAACCCCACAGCCGGCCAGAACAAGCAGGGTAGATGTGAACTGGCCCGGTATGTGAACAAAGGTTTCGGCCCAAGATCAAGTGACATCTGTAACATACTCTTGACTAGCTAATACGAGGCCGCAACGTTAACTGCTGACCTTTCAGGGTGTTCTGGGGGGTTTTCTTTATGATTTCTGTATCTTGGGGATGTCCTTCCCACACTACTGCTGCTACCATAATGGTGTTGTCTGACCTTGGACCATGGTGGACATGAGATTTGGACGGATTTTATGGCTTTCTTTTCAGTGCTATCTGTGCCTTTGTTATTCACTTGCAACAAAAGCAATAATGATGCCAAATTTGCCGCCACTTCTATAATTGCAGGGACTGGTCTATCACCTCCTGCTGTACCTCTAACAAATCTCTTAGAGCTGGTTGAGGACGAGGGACACCAATATGGCTTCATAAAAGATTGAGCTAACATTGGGGAATTGTCTCTCCCCCCCCCCCCCCCCCCCCCCCAGAAATGGCCCCACACTTGTCCCAAGAGGGTGTGGTTTCGCATAGTGTCACTTGGGAAGATTTATCAGAAGTGTCTGAGAGAAGAACTGTTTCTAGCATGGCATGCAACCAATCAGAGCTCAGTTTTCATTTTAATTACCACTGTGGGAAAATAAAGTCTGAGCCTGAAAACCAGACATAATTAGGCAACTGGCGTCGATCCGACACTTGATAAATCTCCTGAATGACTTCAGTAAACTCAGTTTACGGTGCGCCTACCTCATGGACAGATGTGTTTGTATCTTATGGCCTGAACAAGCCACCTTAAGGATTTTGAATCCAACCTACCTGGAACAGCTCAGGAATTAGGAGAGACCGTATTTTTATACTTTTTTAAGCAGAACCTGGAGTGAATTGGGGAGTAACAGTAATGTTATCGGGTCTTGTCCTATGTATTCAGACCTTGTTTTTTCACTTTTAAAAACAACTGTAATCGGCGAGGCATTGTGTGTTCTACTTCTCATGTAAGAAATCAGGGTTTATCAAATCATCCATATCAGTTATAAGCCTCTTTTTCTTGTGACGCGCCACTTTGTCGACAGGTGGTGTTGGTGTTGGCATCTTTGCTAAGCTGCATTAACCAGACATTGTGTATAGATAACAGTGGAGTCACCGCATCTCTTCTCCTCTATGTCCGATTCTGATCGTTTTGTTCTTATAAGCTTTTCTATGGTTAAATTAAAAATAGTTTGTTTTAATATTAAATGAACTTTTATAAGTTTGTTATTTAAGCATAGGAGTGAGAGTGATCGATTCTTTCTCGTGCTATTGTTTTAAGGGCTTCTAATATTCCTTCCCCATTTTAACGTCTGATTGATGAGATCATGCGGGCATGGCAGACTGCAGAGTAGTACCCCACACTGACTATATAGATCCAATTGGTCATACATATAAACGTCATGATAGACGTTTTCTTACATTTCTCCTAATGTTTATTGTAACATCTTACAAAAAGTTTCTCTAGGTTAACACTCTTTTTATAGTTACAAAATCCCTAATGACCATTCAGTAAATTATCTTGTTTTTAATACTATTTGGCCCTGACATATTTTTGGGGGACTCCAGTCATTACTATCAGATATGTTCCTACGAGATTAAAATGCTGTAGTACCTGCTATATAATTAGCAAATATGTGGCAAGAATTGGATCCCCCTCAGCAAAATAGCTGCCTTGGTACCCATCCTTCTGCAACAAAAATGTGCCTTACACTGAGAAAGCATGCCAAAAACTATATCTAGAACCTATCAAAAATATCTTTTAGGCTACATTCACACAACGTACGCAGAACTGGTGCTTGCCCGGCCATATAACCCGCCCCTTGGTTTTGTGTTGGCGCCTGGAGAGGAGGTGGGATGAAACGCTGCTCCCCCTCCCCTCTTCATAGGAATGCTCGTAGACACGGGAAAAATAACATGCTCTATCTTTTCCATGGTAACGAATGCAGTGCCCCAGAGATCCTCGCAGAATTTGAGTGTAGTAAAAGCATGGGGTACAGTTTCTAACTCTAATTAAAATTGGCTTTCAGCCTCATACCTAACCCCCATCCAGTGATTACAAAAACCAGGGAAAAACATAATCAGAGGTATAAAATACCCAAACTCCATGGCAATTTTCCTATATTGCGAATGGGGCAGATTATAAGGCCTGAAATAGGTGCATCTGACCCAGTAAGCCTCCTTCACGCCACCTCAATGCCAAGTGAAATGAATGGGGTGGCACCGCGGGCGGCTGAGTGAGGGCCGGTGCAGGGTGTTCCTGCCCTCGCTATAGCCTGCGCTCTTCAGGCACACCTATACCACACAATGTTTCGGACCAGAAATTTTGGCCATGGTGATTTATCCAAGAGGGTAACATCAGACAATGCGTGCACATGTGCCAACTGTAATGATAAATCACCCCCAATGTTTTGTCTTTTACCTATCACCATAAAATTTAAAAAAGCAATCGCAATCTAGGTCGAGTAATCTTTTGCAGTCATCTAAGCTTCTTTTAATCCTCTAATTCTCATGATTCAGGTTGAGGCGGTGTAAAGAACAGGCAACATTTAAAACACTGAAATAGAATGTAAATCACAGTAAAATTTCACTGCATAAGTGAAGAAGGCGGGGAGCTGAGGTTAAAGGGCATCTACCACCAGGATTTTTTTGGAAAAAAAACCGCGGCGTACATGGGGTGGCAAATAGCCTGAGTGGCTCCAGGCTCCATAGGTGTTAATGAAGCCTGGATTGGCCCTCAAGCCTCATTTGTACAGGAGTCTTTCATCCTGGTGGTAATGTCCTTTGAGCGGCGCGTACCCAATGTACCTAAGTGACAGATTCAGTGGATGAGGCCCTCTGGACACAGCATGAGGTATGGCCGTGAGTCGCCGCTGGCAGTCTAATTTCTGGAATTGCTCGTGCACTGGGGTCTTTATCACTACTCTCTCACAGCGCAGCGGGCAATGACTCTGTAGAACGACGAGG
The DNA here is from genome assembly GCA_019512145.1 of Engystomops pustulosus. NCBI lineage: Eukaryota > Metazoa > Chordata > Amphibia > Anura > Leptodactylidae > Engystomops > Engystomops pustulosus. The sequence continues at coordinate 41,990,572 of CM033646.1, forward strand.
CTGATTTGTCACTTGCAGGACGGACTGATAAAACGTTAGGTGTGCCTGTAACGGGACCAAAAAATTAATTCTTACTTTCGAGCCATAACAAGAATACCCAAGTGTGTCGTAGTTCTTTCATCCAAACCTGAAAACTAGTTTTTCAGCAGATTTTTTTAGGCTCCTAATAGGTTTTTGGTTAACTGACAGGAGCAGTATGGTCTGATTGGACGCTCATAACACATCATTGGCTTAAATGCAGTAATGGTCGTTTTCAATAAATATCCTGCTGACTCCTACCCTAGCTCTTAGAATGTAAAACAATGTGAAGACTAATTGCCACATTTAAGAAAGCCCCTATGCCAGTTTTCTGGCATATTTTGCACATGTATTTAAGAGCGTCACGCACCCTCATATTTGTCACAACGCGACTCCCGTGTTGCGGCTACACTATACACAACGCTAAACAAAAATTTCTTGCTGGCTCTGAAATTGGGCACAAGTTGGACCGTGCGAACACATTCGTCATGCAATTCCGACATAAATGGTGTCACACCCCCATGTTAGGCTATATTCACACTGCCGTTGCCCGCCCCGTACCGTACCAGGCACGGCAGTGTACTGGAGAGGAGGAGGAGGGAGCGGCAGCACACCCCCGCCCCTCTCCACCAGGAATTAATGGCCGCACGGCGCCGTCCTACGGAGAAAGATATGACATGTCCTATCTTTTTCCGGGTTACTCGCACTCCGTTGCGCCGTGGCCCCTTGACGATCTATGGATGACGTATATTGGCCGTACATACATCGGCCTTTATATACTCCCTCCATAGTCAGTGTGCTGTTGCCTTAAAGGTTACCAAAAAGTTGGTTACCTCTGTCAGCAGTGCAGGGAGCGCCCAGATTCTTGAACAAATGGGGCTCCACAAATCCTAGACTGGCGGCCATGTGCACACTACACAGGCAAACAGGTTATTTTTTTATATTACAATGTAATTGAAGAAATTACATGTAGATAAATTAAATGTGATTCTCATAAATGGACTTGTAAAGGAAGGACTAAAATAAGAGAGATCACAGCAATCCTCCGTAAGATATCTCACCCCTTAGGATTCCACCCGCTGCTTATAAAACCTCACTCAGAAAACCTCAGGTTGGGAACACAGACTACCGTGCCTCACTTTGCACTCGTCTTCACGACCCCATAACACATGTAGGACACTACCGCGGTCCGGTGTGGTTGAGCACCATGACAGATCCAAGTGGTCATCTATTTAGACGGGAAAGGGATACGAGGAGCGCGCCACTCCCTCTCTTCTGACATGCGGCAAGTTGTTCCCAAGGAGCCTAACTGTGATGTATGTGTTTGTTTCTCACTTATTTATGAGGCTGAATCCCCAAATAACCATGTCGAAAAACTAAAGTATTCTTGTGTATTCAACTGTTAACTGAAGGGGGGTAATAAAATGGCTGCCTAGGCCACTTTATACCCCAGGCTAATAATCTGGCCTCCGCCACTTACTAAGCCCCATGCTATATTCTGGGCTGGGGTCATATTTGGCATGGATACACCAGTATTGACGGCCTCATGGCACATCGTCTTCCTTGAGAATGGCGAATAAGGAGCCTTCCACCTCCTATACCCTTCTCCCCCCACCCCCCCATCGGGTACGGGCAAGCACACGGTTTGTGTGCAGAGGCCTTACAATTGTACAGTTTTCCTTATTAAACATAACCTGAAGGGCATCTGACCATTATGTTTTTTTGTTTCCGGGGCTACGCTCTACTATACAGAGACAGAAACCTTGATGCAGGTGGAACTGAGCCTAATATCTGTATTCATTTCCCATATTTATTTACACATTAAGTTTTCATTTATCTCCTTTATGCATTAGTTTGGAGTGGAGGAAGTAGTAGCTACTAATTGGTGGTTGAGGCAATGGACTTTACTTATTTCTGCTATCCATGCCTAATAATTGGGTTACTAGGATAGTAAGTAAAACTTGCTATCCTTACCAGTATTCCCATATTTCCGTGGGCAAACTTCTACCAGAATCTCCTGTGTGGAATTCTTTCATAGGAGGTTCAAGAATGATCTCGAGGCCAGATGTGGAAGCAGCACAGTATCTCCACGCCGTGTGGCACATTATAGATATAGCAGACACAATCTAATAGAGAAAAATGGCCTTTTATTCATTCTATTTTATCATTCCATTGGCTGCTCCTGGAAACTTATCACCATGGACTGCTGCTAAGAATATAAATAAGAAAGCACGATGGGGTGAACTCCTGCACTGGCACTCTACCACAATTGGCGTAGTGTCAGGGATGGATATTGAGGCCCCCATCACTCTCAGACCAGGGGGTCAGTGCGATTTTTGTGTTTGGTGCTATACATAGTATGCTCCCTAGTATAATGAGTTGATGGCTATGGGCAAAGGGGCCATATTTGGTTTGGTTCATTTATATTTCAAGGAACTGTTGTTTGGGGTTGAAGGAATAGCACCAGGGTTATTCTAAGGAGGGTATGAAGACGTGCCCTTGTGTTTGGATTGGCAAAATCTCTAGCCACCAAAAAAGAGCTAAAATAGCAACACAGTACCATAAGCCATTGTGATTACGATGGCCCTCTGTGTGACTGACTGCTTTTGACCTGATGCCCCATATAGCAAAACCCTGAATACTGCATTATTCATAGCACTACATGTAATCCTTTCATTATAGGATGTATAAGAATTGTATACTCAGGATTTGATGTATACAGCCCTGTGCTTTACCTAACCTGATATTAGGGCGCAGCACCATGATTAAGTCGTGTCTGTATACCACCCACGATGGTGGCGCTTGCAACTCAAGGATAATTCTGAACACGAAACACCTGCAAAGCACAGTCCAGAGGTGTATACCAGCACTGTTTGTCACATTAAACTGATGCCCATCGGTCAAAGAAGCATCTGCGCACAGCCTCAGATGGCAATGGACCTGTCTGCATTGTGGAAGGTCCATGGCCCTTCTTCCCATCATTCCCTGGCACTCCCAGCATCAACCACCAGCTTTCAGGAGCATCTCTTCTGTCCACCCCTCAAGTAACGTTCAAAGTGCTGAGGGGATTCCAAATGCTGAATCACGCTGCATTGAGGGGTGTCGCACCATCCAACGATTACGGGCACAAGGGTCGGCACAAAGGCTCAGATACAGCGCCACGTGTTCTTCCAAACCTCTTCACAGAAGCCACATGAGTGGATGGCCGGGTATAAATGGCAGGTAGGCTCACAATAGCGCCATCTCCAGAAATCAATTTGTCACAACTGAAATAAAAACAAGTAACAGTTATAATCTTATTAGCAACAGTTCATCACTAAAATACTATTTCATGTAAGTGACTATCATATCAAGATAACCTGAGAATACGTTCTAACCCGAGAATTCTTTATTTCGCTGCAATCCGTACTGAATCTGTGCCAGGTTTCCAAGACAGACTATTAGCTCACGAAGTATCAGATTAACCATGCCCTTAGGGCAGCGTTGGCGAAACCTATGCACGCGTGCCAGAGAGGGCACGCAGAGCCCTCACAGCTGGCACGCCGCCCTATCCTCCTCACCACTCTGCCATGTGCGGACACCACTGTCAACCTTCCTGGAGGTCATGCTGCTGTTAGCAGTATCGAAGCTAGCGCTCGATACTGCTAACAGCCATGCCATAGCAGGGCGCTGACACTGCCATCGCTTTCACTCTGATACTGCATGCACGGAGGTAAGCATCCCCGCGCTGGGCAGCGTATGATGTCATTACTCTGCCAGCGCTGGGCAACCTTCCTACTACATCCCGTTACGCTTCAGCTGATCAGCCTAGGAACGCGTGCTGAGGTGAGTGTATATTTATTATTTTTTATTCAGCGCATCCTCCTGCCCTCCGTCACATCTGGCCTCCCTCACCTCCCATAAACTCCGCCCTCAACCGGGCCGAACTCACGGCACAAACTGTGCCCCCGCTACCCAACCAGCAACCCCCCCGCACTGCGCCCGAACCCCATGTCCTGTTATGCCCGCAGACCGCACCCCGTCGCAAACCCCCCCCCCCGCAAGAACTCCGGCCTGCCGCTCTCACTCCCGCCACCCCCGCTCCACTCCGGTCAATGCCCCCATCACCCTCCCCTGGAACTCATGCCTCATAACCACACTGACCGAACTCCAGATGCTGCAAACCCCCCCCCCCCCCTGGAACAACAGACACCTGAGCAAGAGTATTAAACCTATGTAATTTTTATTTATTATTTATGTATATGCATACTTAATATTATAACTTTTATATGTTCATTTATTATTTATACCTGTGTGAGGCTTAATTCTTTTTTTTTTTTTTTTTTGCATACATATTTACTTCTCATTTATTATTCCATGTCGTGTACTGGGAACTGGTGTTAATACTTTCGCTGTCGCTCCAATCATTTTGTGTCCTGTATCTTTAGTTCGGCTCCTATCTCAGTGATAACCAGATTTTTGTAAGCGTTTTATAATTGTGTTTTAATGCTTTTCTATAATTAAACCTTGTACGAAAAAGAAAATAGTTTCGCCAATCTTGTGGACGCTAATAACTTAGTGCACGAGCTGGGGAATTTGTGTTTTTTGCTTAATTGAGCCGTTTGGTTTCATTGCTACTACCATTTTGCGGTTTGCGTAACCTTTTGATATAACTTTTTATTACTCTTTTATGTATGTAAAATGGTGTAAAAGTGGCGTTTCAGTGGTGTATAGGACTGCTGGAATCGCAGAGCTCCAGACAGTCCTTGTAATTGATTCTAAACTAACCGTCAATTTTTCTGGTTAAATTTCCGTACTGGCCCTTTGCGCTAATTATTAGGTTTTTGGGTTGCAGTTTTGGCGCACGCGGACTCTCTAAAAGGTTCGCCATCACTTGCCTTAAAGGGCTGATCCGACACATTGCCGTTTTTGGCCGTTTTTTAACGGTCTAAAAAGCTGCTTTAAAACGGTCCAAAAATGTAGATGGTGTGGATGGGAGGACCGAGGTGTAGCTGATGAAGTGAAGATCAGCACACTCCGAACAATGAAGGAACACTTTAAAGACACTTTCATCAGGCTCTGTCACTATTTCTGTCACCTCTCCCTGTTGGAGCAGCTCACAAGGCATCAATACCAATCAACAGCAAAGCCTTTATATCTGTTATTTCATACATTATTCATTGTAAAATCTTGTTTTATTATGTAAATAAGTCTGGTCAACATGGTCAAGGCAGTGATGTACCCCTGTTAATACCCACCCCTCCCCTCTCCTCCCTCTGCTCATGTCTTTGTGTAATTTATAGTAGAAGCATTGTAAGTGTCTGTGCTTTTCTTCTGACATGCTGTTAATCCTCCCATACCCATGTGGACACAGACATCATATACACAAGTATCTGAACATGTTCTGCTATAACATGACTACCTGGAGCTGTTGTATCTCACCTATACCCACATCGCTTGCAAGGGGCGCCTCTGCCCAGAGCACATGGAGGAGCCCATTACAAACCATTAAACCCCACACCAATGTATGGTCTGCCATTGACTCGTTTTAATATACAAGCTCTAGTGTTATATCCAAGCCAATTAGCTCCATCATCAAGATATGCTTGAACATCATTGGTCTCTGTACCCAGGTACACTGCTTTTAGTACCTATCTAGTGTTTCCTTGCGTGGTACGAGGTGGCAGGGGTGCCAGCCATCCTTCACTCGGAGATTGGGTGTTTGTCTCCACCACGACCAGTAACGTCGAGTTTTTTAACATTCCATCCTGGCGCTCCCCTCGCAAACAGAGTTCTATGAAGGCACCACCGCTCCTCTCCGCTATAGTATTGGGGTTTGCCCTCACGTCAATATCCAACTGCGCACACACTCTGAACTACCCTACCCCCCCCAGCATGATACGCATTGGACTATTGTGTTGGACCTTTTTGGTGGTCAATGAAAGAGACCTGGGAAGAGAGCACATATCACGATGAATAAACCGTTAAATATTGGTAGAGAATAGCCCCCCCTTCACCCTAAATTAATCATACTTTGTATACTCACACATGTGAGATAACATCAAACACATTTATCCCTTATATATACAAAACATTATACCCTTTATACATCTCATCACACACACATATAGTAATACCAATATATATCATACATCCAGAATATACAACACAAATATTACCATACATAACCCGTGAGCTATCAAAGACATCTAACATGTGATAATATTACACCCTACAGTTTGGTTGTTTTATTTTTTTCTTTTGTGTTGTTTCCATTCTGTCCTGTTAGGAGTCATTCGGCTCCAATTTGGCCAGAGCCATGGCTGGACATGCTGCACTTGCTTTTTAATTAACAAACCCAGCCAGGAAGAGTGAGCCTGGCGTGTGTCTCTAACCCCCCAGGGAGTCTCTGTTTTGAATCATAGGAACATGGTCTTCATAATGGTGGAATTGTCCACCTTAGTCCAGTGTGCTAGGAGGGGGGATGAAAGAAGAAGCAGACTGGTTTTTTTTCCCTCCAAAACTTAGACAATGGGAAATATCATAGCTGTCCATAACTGGCACTAATTCAAAATTTTATGGGTCCCCATTTCCACAGGACAGTTATACGGGTCTAGATCTGGACTAGAGCTAGAATTGGAAGCTTAGCCCAAGGGGAAGCAAAACACCCCTGATATTAGGCTAAGACACACCACGTTTTTGTATGGGCGTTTGGAAAAAAACGTACCCGGTTGTTGGAAGCAATGCACCAGGGCACAGTGCCATCTGCTTTCCATCAAGGTTGTGGGGTTTTATAAAACCACAGAACCCAGCAAGGTACACTCACGATGGGGGTGGGGGGATAGAAAAAACCCCCCTCACGGTGACATGACAGCCATGGTTGGGGTAAAAAATCCACTGTGTTTACAATTTGTAAGCAGCCACATGGCTTTGTTCAGGTTTCGATGGGACTCTATCACACTAGAAGACTGGATCGCTGTCTATGTTCCCTGTCCCTCGGGCCAAAGAATTTCTTCCTATTTCCATGCAAAGAGTTTTTTTTTGTTTCTTTATCTAACTGGTTTGTACGTATGGTATTTTGTATTGTTTTTAAACAGTTTTTCATGTTATCTTTGAGTTGCTGTATTTTTTTTATGTAAATTAAAGTGTTCCTTTAATACGCATCTGCTTGTAGCCTTAAAGATCTGAGTCTCTGAAGGGAATCACTTACCAGAGTCTTATTAGCATAGTCCATGTAGTAAGCGATTGCATAGATCTTCTGTGTGAATTTTCATTGTAATATTGTATAAGTAGTGAGTACATTGCTGTGTAATCATCAGTGTGCATTGTCCGTGTGGTTTGAGGGGCCTACGGCCTTCTTTGCGTAAGTACCTTGTGAGTGTGCAGTGGATTGACTGGGTTGCTGAGATTGCGTGGGAGTAAATTTAGTGTTAGGATGCCTTTTGTGGGAAGTGGGCGGAGCTTAAGGGCTAAATTCTGGACTCCATAGAGTAGGTATCCCGTAACTCTGGTGAGTCGGGTTCCATGCATACATATACACACATTCACCAGCATGTGCGCAACCCAATACACAAGATGCTGGGGCCCCCTTTTACGGCTGGCCCCATAACACTGCTACACCTTAGTTATGCCCCTATAATAGCTAATAGGTTATAATGGTTGTATTATGGCCCCAATACATTTCCGCATTTCTAAATTTATAGTACTATAAGACTGGAAAGTGCCTGAGGTATGTGGGCTTTGAAGACCCATTGTGAAAAATTCAGCCGGTGGTTTGGGTAGTCGGGAGCAGCTGCCCTCTTCAGTCAGTTGTGCTTTCGTAACCGGTCCTACACATGTCCGAATGGAAGAGGAATGTCTTCATTGCAGCAGGCTCCCTTAAAAGATCCTGGAGACCCTCATTGCCTAATACGCTCAATGGGTTCTCTTTCTCCCTATGTTTGATTCCTTAGTCATATATTTAGCTGTAGAGGTAAACAGGCGTGACTGAAGGTTTTGCAAGCACTATGTAATCATTAACTTTAATCATAGGCATCATTGATCTTTGTGAAGGACAATGGCTTTACATTGCGAACTGTAATTTTTCCATATGGCTGACAAGGGCATGAGAGATATTTTGTTTGTAACATCTAGAGGCCACAGTTGATGTTCCAATCTCCATATAATTCCTCCAAAAGCACCATACTGCATGATATTAAATGGGTGTCCCCCATATTTATATCAAATAAATTAATAATAAAAATTCTGGCTGCTTGAATCAGACCACAATCGAGGAGACACAGGTTGGAGTGTAAAGAGAAGAGAGTTGACCATATTCATGCGTTAGTGAGTGTGAATGGCTTGCCTAAGGGATGTTTTTAGAGCACGTTTGAGTCCCTGTGCTCCTGTCTGATAATCGGCTTTGGAAGCGCAGTGAGAGGGTCGAATATAAGGGTCGTTGGTCTCAGTCTGACAGATTCTATGTCTATACCATTCTGTAAGTGGGTGGGTGGGCGATACGTGTCTGTTCTGTAGATATCTTGTTGCACATCACTATTACAACCAACCCCATTGTCAGTTTTTCCATGCGTTTTTTCCACCCCGTCACTTTTTCCTGCGTTATACCCACCCCCATTGTCAGTTCCCCCCCCACTTCCGACCCACACTTGTAGTGTGTTGGATGTAAAGTAGGGGTAGTGCACTCCTATGCGGAGCATGTTCTGCACGCCGTGTTTGTGGGAGTGGGTTTAGCACACCTCCGTGGTGTGGGATGTAATAGCGTACCCCCGTGTGTGGAGATGTAATAGCGTCCCCGGGTGTGGAGGAATTTAAATCGGCCGTACTGCCCGTGTGTGGAGGATGTAATAGCGTACTCCGTGTGTGGAGGATGTAGTTGTGCACACCGTGTGCGGAGGATGTAGTTGGGCACACCGTGTGCGGAGGATGTAGTTGGGCACACCGTGTGCGGAGGATGTAGTAGTGCTTGCAATTTGAGAACTTGCTACTAAAACTACAAACCTTCTAAAATTCGTAAAAACGTAAAAGAAAATTATGGAGATAGAAGACAAATGGCAAAAGTTTTCTAAAAAAAATTTGTGGTATGACTTTTTGTCCAAAAAATAGAACATTTGAAAGTTCGAAAATTGTAATTTTTTTCACATTTTTTCCTAAAAAGTTGAATTTTTCCCCCCCAAAAAACCAACCTATCAGCAAACGACTACTACTTAATATAAACTACAATGTGTTCCGAGAAAACAATCTCAAAATCAGTAAGATAAGTTAAGTTCCTAAAAGTTATTACGACACGAAGAGTCAGATTTAAAAAAAAAAAAAGTGGGCTGAGTGCAAACTATCTGCGTCCTTAAGGGGTTAAAACTTTGGAGGTTGGGTATTAGACTGATAGCCGGGGCAAGGGCATTCCTGAGAATTGGTGCAGCTCCACATGATGAAGGGGAACTGTCTGCCCCTGAAACCGTTCTCCATGTTACGAACATCCTAATCAAATTATTCCTACCACCTCTTGCTGAGGCAGCGCGTTGTCATACCCTGGCTTTTTTTCTTCCCTGCTTCCCAATATACCTTTTAGACCTTTACCGGTATATGCACCAATCACACTTGGTATTAACGTTCACCTTGAATGTTCACGTTTTTACCAAAACTACACTTGGCATAGTTTTGGCCACAGAACATCCACCTACCAGTAGGGCTTTTGCTTCTGTCATCATGGAACATGAGCACCACATAATGATAAACTTTCCACAATGGTGTTGCCAGACGTACATATTTTTTTAACAGTGAAAAAGTCCCCCTACACAAGTCTATTGAGATGCATCAGAAACCGCATTGCACTCCTCGAGACACAAGCACTGCAATGCGATTTTACTATCAATTGCCACAGAAATATATACCATTTATCTGCCCTTTTTTCCACGCATATTTATATGCTGTGGTTTTTCTCTGCATTGAAAACACTGAATTTGTCCAACCATGAGTTAAAAACTGACCACCCCGCTGATCCCAACATCTGACAGCACTCTGATCCAACTCCCATGTGAAATGGACAGTATTTCGGGCCGCTTTGCTCAGCCCTCCACAGATAGCACCCATTATAGCTCTTTATTTACCAATCCTTTTTAGAACAGAAACCCCCAAAGACGCTCTCACCCATTTTCTTTCTGGGGACCATTGGGCTCCCTCAGTGACCGTCTCCCAACCACACATCTGCTGACCATCTTCCTTGAATATCCCTTATTCCTGTCCACATCTCCTCGTATATAGGGCATTGTGAATGGCGTATCACGGCAGATTGGCGTCTTCGTTGGTAGGTTGCATGATGGCCGGCATTCAGGCAGGAATCTGCGGGTGAGACTTGACTTCTCCTGCCCTTCTCGTCTCCTCATCCTCCAGCTTTCTCCTCGCTGCCGCTGTAGGGATTTTAGGGTGGCAGCCAGAGAAGGGAAAGGTCTCTTTTGGCCCATTTTAAATGGTTTTATCATGCTCTTTCAGTTCAAGCACCCAGACCTCATTGCAGAGAGTCAAGTGAGAGTCAGAGAGGAGCCCTGTCTTTTATAACACTGAGAATTCAGCTTCTCCACATGGTAAATCATATTTTTGCAGTTCCACCAGTTCCTAAACTATCATTATGGGGGTCGCTTGTCCTATCAGGTTCCTGTTTCAACTACTGAGCATGTGCAGATGCCTTTAACATCAAAATACATAAAAAGTCACTAAATTGGCTGTCTTCTACTCAAATACCTCATCTGTCCCCGCTCCAGAGACTAAACCACCTTGGATTCAGATTACCTAAATTCACTCACATTTCTAATTCACATGAAGTGTAAGCAATCTGCACATAGCAATATTATAGAAGCGGATGAGCTGAGGAGCAGACTTGTACATAGTGTCCTATCTGCAGCGCATGTTATAGGGCAGGGGATCTGAAATGATTGTAATAGTGTCCCTTTGCAGGCTAAAGTAAAGGGCCGTCTTGCTCTTCTTAGTGAGCTTGGATCATTTTGGGTCCTGAACGGCTCCCTACTTAACACATGTTACTGCTCTTTTCAGGCAGGCCTTCAATGAGTTGAAATGTGTTCTTTGGGGGAAAAAAGTTCATTTTCACACATAGGCAAATATTGACTTGGTAATTATTGCGTTAAGGCTGATCATCGTTATAACCTTCTGGAGTGTATGCAACATTGCCATTATCAACCTGATGCAGTCGACATGAACATTTGTAGTATTCTCAAAATTTTTGGCCATGCGGTACACAACTCTTGCAAACCACTATTTTGATTCTTACCCATGTGAAAATGGGATGAGAATCGTATTTCTGCCTGGAAAGAATATAGGTTAAACATGTGAGTTTTCCCATTAACCCCTTCCCACATTTGACGTAATAGTACTGGCATCGCGGGAGGTGCGTTCCCGCAGAATGCAGTACTATTACGTCACTTCTGCCCCCGGCTCCTGAACGGAGCCGGGGGGCGCATAAGCTGCGGGTGTCGGACTATATATATCAGAGCTGACACCCCGACTCTAACATGACCCCGCGATCGGTAGATTTCCGCTGCATGTTAGAGGCATTTTAACAAAGAATCAATCCCCCGCGGACCCTTACCGGGGGAGTCTACTGCTCCGATCGCATTCCCTGGACTGCCAGTGCCCGGCGCTCGCTATCTCCTCCTATAGCCGGGTCCCTGCCTTCTGCGCAGCATGCCAGTGTGTATGCATTAACACAGTTTAAATACTCTGTATTACACTGTGTAGGTGAAGAATAGCTTGAACACAAAGCGATCGTGGATTGCTGTCAAGCTAACCGTGAAAGTCAATACAAAAAGTTCAAAACTTAATAAAAACATTTATTAATAAAAATAAGTTACAATAAGTTAAAGTTCCCCTAAACACCAACTCTTCCCTATATAAATGCACTAAAGTGAAAAAAACCGCCCAAAATCGCCAAAACAAACCCGAACCATTTTGGCGCCTCCGCTCGGTGACGCCGTAAAAACAAAACATTAAAAAACTCGCCAAAATGTACATTTTTCTAAATCTGTTCACAAAAATGTTTCGCAAAGTGATCAACAAAAGTTATGAGAGCACCAAAATGGCACACTGAAAACGACACTCAACTCGTAAAAAATAAGCCCTAAACCAGCTCTGTCAAACCAAACCCAATTAAGTGTACTTCTTCGAAACGATGCGATGTCAAAAACAAATGAGACATTCCTCTATAGTAGTTTTTTTTGCCCAGTAAAATTGGGAAAAATCAAATGAAAAACTAATAAATGAGTACTCAACGTAGTGATCTGAAGAATAAAGATAATATAGTATTTGTAGTGTAGTACGGTGTACGACCCCCAAAACATACAACAAGTAACAAAACTTGACAATTTTCTTTTCACACCATACATTCAAGAGTTAATAAATCTCATCAATAAGCTATGACCCCTAAAATGAAGTACTTTGTAAGTGCATCTACAATGTCTCGAAAATAAAGCCTTATATGTCCAAATTGCCAAAAAAATAAAGATTGTATATGCCAATAAAAAGTGACATATGGGCCATAATCCTTCTCTTAATGGGTCGAGCCCTGGCGTGTGCCCCATCCACATGTTACCACCCCACATAATGGGTATTGTTTAACACGGGAGGGATTGAGTATCATTTTGTGGAGATTTTGTGTATTTATCACTGAGATTTGTACATTTTGAAAAACCATATTTATCCAAAAAAAAAATTTACTTTCAAAATAGTATCTGATTTTGTTTCAACTCCTGTAAAACAATTAAAGGGTTAATAAACTTCATAAAAGTTGTTTTATCTACGTTGAGGGGTGTCGTTTCTATAATGGTGTAATTTATGGGGTTTTACATTTAGGCCTCTCAAAGGGACTTTAAACAGGTCCCTCAATAGCAGGATTTTGCGTGTTTTTATGAAAATGTCAAAAATCGCACCTAACGTTCAAAGCCCCATAACATCCTACAAAAATAAGAGTATGCATAAAAAACCATGTCCACATAAAGTAAACATTCGGTGAATGTTAGTTATTAAGTTTTTTTTTTGCTGTTATAACTATATGTGGAAAAAGTAGAACATTTTGAAGTTCAAAATTCGAGAATTTTTCCAAATTTTCACCAAATATCTGATTTTCTCATAAATAAATGCAAAACATAACACCAAAATTTTTCCAACTAACATGAAGTACAAAGTGTCACGAGAAAACAATTTTAAAATCACTTGTATATGTTAAAGCGTTTCAAAGTTATAACCACTTATAGTGACACAGGGCAGATTTGAAAAAATGGGCCGTGTCAGGAAGGTGAAAAGTGGCTTCAGCGTTAAGGGGAGGAATTCTATAAACGACATTTCATACCCTACCTGAGGGGACTAGTAATTTATTGGGGTAAAACCTGGTGACAGGTTCCCTTTAACTTCATAGGGTGCTACTACACAGGGCATTCTTGAACCGATTATAAAGGGACTAAAAACGAATCAGTTTTTAATCGCATCAGTTTTTGTAAGTTTACCATGCGTTTGGCTGGTTTTAATCCGTTTCACAGCTGCCTACACTTCCAGGATTTAAGATAAACAGGTTCAAACCAGCCAAACACATGGTAAGCATTCAAAGACGCATGCGTTTTCAGTCCGTTAAAAAACTGTTTAAGAACTCAGCGTGTGGCAGCACCCTTAGATGATGCCATACTTGCTTATATTTTGGTTTGCACTAGCTGTACCTTAGTTACATACAACCCAGTTACTAATATTAGTGACAAAACCATTTGCACATAATTGTCTGTCCACAGGCACCAACATTGCGCATATTTCCTGCAGCTGCTCTTGGTCTCACTTTAGACGGCACCAGACACAGGCCGTGTTCACATATTGCTTTTTGAAACGCAAATGCGATCGGGCCGCAGCCTGCCCCGATGGGTGCGGTTTGGTCTGCGTTTGCACACGCAGCCAAAACGTCCCGTGTGACAGCGCCCTAAAAAACTGATGCGATTTTAAACAGACTGAAAACGCATGCTTTAAAACTATCCAAAAATGGGACGTGTGGCATCATAGAATTGGTTTCATCAGTATCTTGATAAATGCCAGATAGATCTAGTCCCAAATATAATGTAGCAGGTAGTTCATCTCTAAAAATAATGCTACTTTATATAACGATGATTAGTCACATCACGGTATCCACCGGCGCCTGTATAAAGTCCCTGCTGTACATGAAGCTGCTCATGTGACCTGTCTAGACAACAGGAGCTAAAAGCGGAACGCCATACCTAAATCTAGATGTAACATCTCGCAGGAATACAATCCCCATTTATACTTGTATAGAGTAGTGGATGTGTAACTTTGTTAGCAACATGCAAATAACTTTGCCCCATCTAGGAAAAGAAAACCCCACCTCTTATGCTACTTTGTAATGCAGCCCTATTACGCTCAAGCATTACTTTAGGACTAATGCCAAACCATAAGGAACATATTCCCAAATGTAGACAGCAATGTGAATGCGTGACTTCAGTACAGTGTAGGCAACTGGTTTAGCAGATTGAGAAGTTTTTGACTAGGGTCAGGGCAAAGAGTTTGCCAATTAAGGCCGTCTTAGGGTACATACCGCCGTGTGCTGGAGAGGAGGAGGAGGCGGCCCCTCCTCCCTCCATAGAGAATAGCAGCGCACGGCCGCACACATGCCGAAAGATAGAGCATGCTCTATCTTATTGCGGTGTGCGGGCCGGATCGGTGCCACACATGTGTGTATTGCCGTCTATGGGGAAGTACATGCGGCCGCAAATTTGCGGCCGCATGTACGTCCCCGCAGACGGCCATGTGAATGTGCCCTTATAGGAGTGAGGAGACTTCTAGCCATTGAAGATGCACTAGGGGATTCTGGGAAATATGCAAAACTTATGGAAAAACATATTTGCACATTTCCCAGAATCCCCTAGTGGAGCATCAATGGCTACAAGTCACCACACGCATGCACGGGGTCTTAATAAACACATTAATTTAGCCAAAAAAAAATTTACTTTCAAAATAGTATCTGATTTTGTTTCAACTCCTGTAAAACAATTAAAGGGTTAATAAACTTCATAAAAGTTGTTTTATCTACGTTGAGGGGTGTAGTTTCTATAATGGGGTAATTTATGGGGTTTTACTTTTATTTAGGCCTCTCAAAGTGACTTTAAACCTGAGCAGGTCCCTCAATAGCAGGATTTTGCGTTTTTTAATGAAAATGTGAAAAATCGCACCTAACGTTCAAAGGCTCATAACATCCTACAAAAATAAGAGTATGCATAAAAAACCATGTCCACATAAAGTAGACATTCTGTGAATTTTAGTTATTAAGTTTTTTTTTGCTGTTATGACTATATGTGGAAAAAGTAGAACATTTTGAAGTTCAAAAATCGAGAATTTTTCCAAATTTTCACCAAATATCTGATTTGCAAAACATACCACCAACATTTTTCTAAACTAACATGAAGTACAAAGTGTCACGAGAAAACAATTTTTAAAATCACTTGGATATGTTAAAGCGTTTCAAAGTTATAACCACTTATAGTGACACAGGGCAGATTTGAAAAAAATGGGCCGTGTCAGGAAGGTGAAAAGTGGCTTCGGCGTTAAGGGGAGGAATTCTATAAACGACATTTCATACCCTACCTGAGGGGTCTAGTAATTTATTGGGGTAAAACCTGGTGACAGGTTCCTTTTAACTTCGTAGGGTGCTACTACACAGGGCATTCTTGAACCGATTTTAAAGGGAGTAAAAACGCATCAGTTTTTAATCGCATCAGTTTTTGTAAGTTTACCATGCGTTTGGCTGGTTTTAATCCATTTCACAGCTGCCTACACTTCCAGGATTTAAGATAAACAGGTTCTAACCAGCCAAACACATGGTAAGCATTCAAAGACGCATTCGTTTTCAGTCCGTTAAAAAACGGTTTAAGAACTCAGCGTGTGGCAGCACCCTTAGATGATGCCATACTTGCTTATATTTTGGTTTGCACTAGCTGTACCTTAGTTACATAGAACCCAGTTACTAATATTAGTGACAAAAGCATTTGCACATAATTGTCTGTCCACAGGCACCAACATTGCGCATATTTCCTGCAGCTGCTCTTGGTCTCCCTTTAGACACAGGCCGTGTTCACATATTGCTTTTTGAAACGCAGATGCGATCGGGCCGCAGCCTGCCCCGATGGGTGCGGTTTGGTCTGTGTTTGCAAACGCAGCCAAAACGTCCCGTGTGACAGCGCCCTAAAAAACTGATGCGTTTTTAACCAGACTGAAAACGCATGCTTTAAAACGATCCAAAAATGGGACGTGTGGCATCACCCATAGAAGTGGTTTCATCAGTATCTTTATAAATGCCAGATAGATCTAGTCGCAAATATAATGTAGCAGGTAGTTCATCTCTAAAAATAATGCTACTTTATATAACGATGATTAGTCACATCACAGTATCCACCGGCGCCTGTATAAAGTCCCTGCTGTACATGAAAGCTGCTCATGTGACCTGTCTAGACAACAGGAGCTAAAAGCGGAACGCCATACCTAAATCTAGATGTAACATCTCGCAGGAATACAATCCCCATTTATACTTGTATAGAGTAGTGGATGTGTAACTTTGTTAGCAACATGCAAATAAATTTGCCCCATCTAGGAAAAGAAAACCACACCTCTTATGCTACTTTGTAATGCAGCCCTATTACGCTCAATCATTACTTTAAGATGTAGGACTAATGCCAAACCATAAGGAACATATTCCCAAATGTAGACAGCAATGTGAATGCATGACTTCAGTAGAGTGTAGGCAACTGGTTTAGCAGATTGAGAAGTTTTTGACTAGGGTCAGGGCAAAGAGTTTGCCAATTAAGGCCGTCTTGTAGGAGTGAGGAGACTAGCCATTCATGATGCACTAGGGGATTCTGGGAAATATGCAAAACTTATGGAAAAACATATGCATATATTTCCCAGAATCCCCTAGTCGAGCATCAATGGCTACAAGTCACCACACGCATGCACGGGGTCTTAATTCTCTAATTGGCAAAGTCTCGTAGTTAAGATGGGCTCTTACTTCTGACCCCAAAGCTTTTGCAACAGGAGAGCTCCTTCCCGATTGTTCTTTAATGCAATTCTGATGTAGGGTGTGAACAGTTTCAGGATCCATAGATGAGTTTTTCCATGAACAAATGTTGGATTTCTAGCACATGCCGCTGCGATTCACTGCCTGCGAAGGATACTTGTGAGATTGTATAAGTGTCTGATGTGGATCTGCCAAACAAGAGGCGTACTAGCGTTTGCTTTGGCATTGCTGTAACATTTGTGTGGTATAATAAACCTCATGTTAATTGATGTAAACGCAAGGTGTCTGAATAACATTGTAAGGTTACACCTCGACTTGACTATGTGTGGTTGATGAAGCATGCGAGTAGTAGTTGTAAGACAGCCATTATCCACAAAACAAGGCGGGGCTCTGGAGTAGTAATTATAACTCATAGTCCAGTTCAAAAGTAGTAACAATTCAATTTTATAAGAGCTCAGGATAAAAGAATAGGAATATGGATTCAATGTGGCCTGCACCCAAATTGCTTTCATTTGAATGTGACCACTTATTTTCTAAAGCTTGTAAAGCAAAATCCAATCTTTTAGCCAAGAATGGTGGAGAAAATTTGTACTGTATTAGTAGTGGTAAATAACGTGGACCTATGTGAGCGTGCAGGGAAGTTGTCCAAAGGGTAAAAAACCTTGAGCTGAAGAAGTCATTTGCAAGAACTCTTGTTATGTAGTCAGTAGGCCCAGCCCACAAAAGAATCGATGCGACAGTACTGGCATATCCACCAGCACAGGGCAAACTAGAGCATCAATGGCTACAAGTCACCACACGCATGCACGGGGTCTTAATTGGCAAAGTCTCCGTAAAGAGGGCTCTTACTTCCTGACCCCAAATGCTTTTGCAACAGGAGAAGCTCCTTCCCGCTGTTCTTCTAAATGCAATTCTGATGTAGGTTGTGAACAGTTTCAGGATCCACCGCTGATTTTTCCATGAAAAATTTGTGGATTCTAGAACACTTTCGCTGCAGATTCATTCTGCCCGATAATGGATACTTGCTGCAGATTGTATAAGTGTCTGATGTGGATCTGCAAACAAGCGGCGTTTACATAGCGTTTTGATTGCATTGCTGTTAACATTTGTGTTTGTATAAACCTAATGTTAACTTGATGTAAACGCAAGGTGTTCTGAATACATTGTAAGGTTACACCTCCGACTGACTATTGTGTGTGCTGATGAAGCATGCGGAGTACAGGCAGTCCCCGGGTTACATACAAGATAGGGACTGTAGGTTTGTTCTTAAGTTGAATTTGTATGTAAGTCGAAACTGTATATTTTATCATTGTAGTTCCCGACAATTTTTTTTTTTGCCCCAGTGACAATTGGAGTTTCAAATTTTTTTGCTGTAATAGGACCAAGAATTATCAATAAAGCTTCATTGCAGACAATTTTAAGCTGATTATTGCAATCTGGGACTATTTTAAAGCATCCAGAGAGCTTCACCAGAGGTCACAGTGGGCAGAGGGGTCTGTCTGTAACTATGGGTTGTCTGTAAGTCGGGTGTCCTTAAGTAGGGGACCGCCTGTAGTTGTAAGATACAGCCATCATCCACAATACAAGGCGGCTCTGGAGTACTTATAGCTCATAGTCCAGTTCACAAGTAACAATTCATTTTATTAAGAGCTCAGGATACAAAATATATAGAATATGGATTCACTGTTGCCTGCACCCAAATTGCTTTCATTTGAATGCTGACCACTTATTTTCTAAAGCTTGTAAAGCAAAATCCCAATCTCTTTAGCCCCCAGAATGGTGGATGAAAATGTACTGTATTAGTAGTGGTAAATAACGTGTGAGCGGTCAGGGCATGTTGTCCAAAGGGTAAAAAACCTTGAGCTGAAGAAGTGCATTTGTAATAACTCTCTGATATGTAGTCATTAGGCCAGCCCAAGAGGGACATCTGCACACAAGCATTGCCTGACCTGGATGGACAGCACTATAGCTTTTTCTAAACTATAAACGGTCATTATATTGGTGCACAAATGCTCACATGAAACTATACATGTGCATTTAAAATGTCCATTGAAATTTAAGTGTTCATTTGTTATGTGTTTGAGCAACAGATAATATTTCCAGGAGCGCAGATGTAGTAAAAATGCTCCTATGCCTTGTTATGGACCTCCTCCTGCATAAGGGAAATCTACCATCAAAATCAAGCATGGATAAACCAGGGACACTGAAGCACAGTCATGGTGCCTTGATCTATAAGTGTATTATCTTTGTTATCCATGGCCTCCTTTCTTCTAAAGATCAACTGTTAAAATCATGCCAATGAGCCCGACGGGCATGGGAGAGTGTTACCAGGGCCACTCCATGCTGCAGATTCACAGGCTGTTACGTTGTGCAGGAGCACTTGCCTCTCCCACTGTGTACTGAAACTTCATCTGCTGCCAGTGATATTACATCAGGTAGAGGGAGGGGGAAGTGCTGAGGGAGCAGAGGGAGGGAGAGATAGTGTAAGTCTATAAAGCTGCTGCACAGGAGGGCTTTGGTCGCACCCTTCAGGCTTATTAGCATAATTGTAAAAGTTGATTTTAGAAGGTAGGAGGCCATAGATAACAAATATAAGATTACCACAATCATGGTGTCTGGATCTATGATTAAGTGTCCCTGGTAGATCCATCCCTGATTTTGATAGTAGATTTCCATTAAGCAGGAGAAAACTCAAACAATGGAGAAGTGAACTTTCTCCAAAGCTGCTCCTCCTGGAACATTTAACTGCTGCTTATTTTATGAATACATACAAGGAGCCATCACTAAAAAAGCAGATGAGAAGCAAATCTCATGTAAGTTAGCATTCATTATCCAAGGTCTGACACATCTTTATATAGTTTTCAACCTTGAAGCATTTTATTATTATTTTTTTTACTAGTCCCAGCAGCCATTGGTCAATGGTTAAGTACTAGGGACTCCTTATCCAAAGACTGGTTCAGAAGTCGGAAGTGTTAATCTTCTGGGAGGTCACAGAGCAGCGAATCAAGGTCATCTGCAAAAATAACATATACATTAATAGAATCATGTAAAGATGAAGATATCAAAACAGCAGAATATGGAAAGACTATCAACATTACCTCCATAGACTCAATCTATTGGACATCCCCATTTAAAAAGTGGCAAAAGCAGAGTGATATTTTCACTCACCCTGGTCCCAATCTGGCTGTGGCATCTCTGGCTGCTCTGCGGTGAATGATAGCCTGGTAGCTGGTGGTTGGACATTTCTTGACTGGGGTGTGTTGGGGGATGTATAAGGACTTGCTGAGGATCTGTGGGACACTGGTGGCTCAGAGGTTCCAGTGTGTGATGTGACGGACAAAGGCACAGGAGATGTTAGTATATTACTTGGATGATTTCTCCTAGATAAGGGTGGTGACTGTGTCTGGTTGCTGTTCAAATCTACATCATCATGTGGCCCGGGAACCTGGATAAAAATAAGGAGCAGAAATGTTTACTTGATATTCAAATTCTACCTTTTCCTTAGAACTCGGCACAGCGCTGCTCCACAGTAATTCCTCCTAGAAATATACATATAAAATACCCTTTCCAGGAAAGGATCATTTTTTTCAAGCATCATTGCATCTCCCTCCTTACCCTGGCTTTCACACCTTCCGCTAGAGGGGGGTAGATTTTTACCAGGTTACTCGGTGTTACATTAAGATAATGATTACGATGAGAAGGCGAGAACACGCCGACCTGTGGAAGCAAAAAAGAAAAGCATAAAAATGTGCGCTAGTAGAGGTTATTCACTGCAAGACTACAAGACACAGCTCTTATAGCCATTACCCGTACCCATTACTGGATGCAAACAATTAAGGTTCCCATATAATGTTATAAAGTAAAAATTGATAAATAACAAAAGAGAACAAGCAGTGTTGGGTCCCATCTATCCAAACCCCCCTCTCTAAAGCCAGTATATAAAAGGTGATTACAAGTACCTGCTGCAATAAGAGGACACTACCAATCTTCAGTTCACTCTCTCGCTCCTCTAGTAGCAGATGATGGACAGTGCCCTGGATCTCTCCTACATAAGAGCAGAAACAATATTATTCTTTAATGTGAATAGGCTGTAAAAGAAGAAGTGCAGACATAGAGTAAGGGTTCATTCTCATGGACGTATGTATGGCTGCAAGCTTGGGGACGTACATACGTCCCCCATACACAGAAATGGGCACACGGGGCGATATGGTGCCGCTCCGTATACGGAGAAAAAATCCAACCTCGTGCACATGGTCGTGTGAATGTAGCCAAAGTACTCTGTAAAGGAACCCATGTGCTGGTCAGATCCTCCTGACCAAACACAGTGCAGTGAACGGGAGTCATTCCATGACAGTGACATGTGATGCAAGGAGTCACTCTGGGCGTGCCACTCAGTCAGCCGGCAGGCATCCTTGCATTGTAATTCCATATGAAGCAAGGATTCCAAATTCACTCCTCTGTGTGTCTTGGGGATCTGACCAGCAAATGGGTCCATTTCCACAGGCAAAATATATTCACGGGCAGCCGGGCTAAGAGAGTGTAGAAGAATTAGGAGAGGGTCACTTTTAATACCTGTTGGGTCTCTGAACACTGCACTGGCATCGCCATTGGCTGGAGTTAGCATCTTAAGGGCTACCGCCATTCTTGGGACTTTGTTCCTTGGGAGTTGCTTGAGAGCTGCCTGTAAATATTGTCAGGAGATCAGTGGCTCAGAACTGGTATTACAGAGCCAAGTTATATAATTATATATTTCAGCAGAATTAAGACGACAAGTTACTGTATGGTCACCTTGCGCAGGACCATGACCACGCTGTAGGTGTGGAGGAAGCAGGTGGGATCACTTTCATCCAATGATAGCTCAGTCTTCATAGCGGCCCAGGGACCTCTGATAAACTGCTCTTCTGGCTGCCGAGAGGATTCGCCTTCCTGCAGATCAGAAACCATGAACTGATCATCAACAGCCAAACTGAGAGAATACATTAGTGTCAGCGGTGGTAGAAGAAAGACCTACCTTACTATGTAGTTTAGCACATGCCCCATGGCTTGGGGTATGAGGAGTGGAAACCAGGATTTCATCCAGCCCTTTGCTACTGCCCTAGGGACAGAGAGAAATCTAAATTTTATTCAAGGACAACAGTACTGGAATAAGCCATTTGGCATAGAAGGTTTATCAGGTTACAGTCCATGCACTTTCCCTTCAGCCAGCAGATGGCAGGCCAGCACGCTGGCACTGGTGTCCATTACTTCACACTCATTGCCCGTTTGCATAGTGAATTGTCATGTTGCCTGAACGCGGCAATATATAACGGCAAGTCCTTGAATTGATGGTGATGTCTGGACCACTGCCCAGTCATAAGTCTACCACTCTCGACAGAAGAACAAGACAATTTATGGAGACTACTGAATTCCCATTAAAGGCGGAGGACTACATACACGTGTACAGAGTCAGCATCTAAACATTACATTCATATCATATGGCAGATTTCCATATCATGTGAAATATATCAACAAACTAAACACAAAACTGAAGTACTATTAAAGAAACTGCAAACACAAAGTTTGTCTGAAGGACCCCTTAAAGGTAACCAGACACGCTTTTTGAGCCGCCCCCATGTCCTCAGACAATAAAAAAAATGAGTCCTCAGGGCAAGTCCCCCACGCCTGCTCCCGAAAACAATCATCTGTCACTTTGCAAAATAAAAATTCTCCCGGTCACTCCTTCCCCCTCATGCAGATGCAGTGGAGACAATTTTAATACAAGTTATCGTTGTTACCACAAATGCCAGTAGTGTTATAAAAAACCGATATGCTAATTTCTGTCTGTGGGGACATGGGGAAAATTCAAAGACTGATGACAGATTCTCTTTAAAAATATAATCAGTTCTAACATACCAATTAAATGGGTTTTCCACTTTACCTTATGTTTGTGTAATGTGTGTGTAAGTGTGGGGGGCAGGATATGAGGTAATTTACCAATATACATCTATTAGAAGTTCTGCTCTGCTTTTTTGATATGTAAAGTGAAGCCTCCTGTCCTTCACCTCATCAGCCAGAGATTCATATCCAAAAAACAGCTGCAGATGGAGGGTCATGTGATTTCTAACTGGTGATTGTTCATGGACAGAGAGATCACATGACCCTCCATCTGCGGCCATTTTATGGACAGGAATCTCTGGCTGATGAGGTAAAGGACAGGAGGCTTCACTTTACATATCAAGAAAGCAGAGCAGAACTATTAGGTCGCGGTCACACGTACCCAAAAGCACATGCGTTTTCAGAGAAACGCACGCGAACGGCTTATCTATCGCATGCGTTTCCCTGAAACGCATGTGCATTCGGGCCGAGGACCGCCCCTTTGCGCTAGCGTCGCATTATGAACGGACATCTAGCGGTACGTGTGACCGTGGCCTTAATATTGGTAAATAACCCAATATCCTACCCCCCACATTTACACACACAATACAAAAACATGAGGTAAAGCGGCCAACCCCGTTACAGCTGACTGCAGATGAACACATTCAGCTGGTGGAAAATGACTTGTAGGTTGGTCTGGTCCCACACACTGAACAAATTTCAGAGAAACGGCACTGTAACAGTTCTGATAGTACCGATGCTGCAGTACATCCAGCAGTCGGGGAGTCTTTTCATCATATTTCTTTATGATGCAAGGAATCTCATCCTGAGCAATGTGTTCAGTCCTTGAGTTTAGACCTGCAGGACTTCAGCTGGTCTAAAAAAAAAAAAAAATTCCCAGTGAACAGATTACCTGCTGAGGAAGGAGTCCAGCTGGCCCTGGAAATCTCCTCTGTTTAGGTGGAGGTGTCTCCCAAGGCAAATTCTTAGGTGTCTTATTAGCTGCAGTCATAAGCTGAATAAGATGATTAGTTACCACAGGCGTCTGTAAAGAGTTAGATGGAGGTGGACAAGGAGAGGACAGTGGAGTCCTTGGTACAGGGTGAGAGTTGCCTGGTCCAGTTTGCCATACATTCCTCAAGCCCGATGCAGTGGGTGACATATTGGTGACAGAATTGAGTCTAGGGTTAGTGAAGGTTGCACCTCTCACAGGGGTGACAGGTTGGGGCTCCAGACTGGTCCTTAAACATGGCCTTTTAGCAGTGGGAACTGGAGACTGAAAAGGTCCATTTCCTCCACCACTTACACAAGAATTGTGGTTTATGGGATGTTTGGAATTGAAATGTAGATGCTGTGACTGTGCAGTGATATCACTCAGACAATGTCTTGGTCCCAAATCCTGATTACTTCTAGATGGTCGCAACTGGAATGGAGAACTAGTGGGGGTTTTCTCAATCTGTTGCAGAGTCTGCTTAGCTCTCCTAAATTGTGGATGAGGTGCTGAGGCTTGATGTTGATTGTTTGACGACTCCGCTTCGAGTTCACTGCATAAAGACAATAGTTCATCATCATCCACGTCCTGCACTGAGGAGGGTGCACTTAGTGTCTCAGCTGTAACCACTTGCTGCGCTGGTGAACCCTTTGCTAGCCCAGAGTCTTCAGCATTGGTTTTAGGGATGGGCCGGAGGTTGACAGATGTGGGTTCACGGTTGACATTACTAGGGTCTGTATCCTCCAGCACAGACAGGAAATCCTGCACAAGAAAATGGAAGATACATCATTGTAACAAAAAAACAAAACAAGATAAGTCATATACGGTAGGTCCTTTAGTAAAGAGTCAAGCATCTGGGACCCCCACATAATGGATGTGTAGAGGCACCCCAGCCCTTGTTTGCTCATTGGGATCAGTTAAAAGAGCCACATCCTTGCTCATTCATGGGACAAACCAAAAAAAAAAATTATTCTAAAACCAAAATCTAAACTCCAACTTCCATGTATTGAAGTCTTCTCCAGAAACCACAATAATGCCATATAAAATGGCCAAAAACAATGTAATTCCTCGTGTACAAACACTGGATTTCTGATTCATAGGTTTATTGAAAACTTAGGGACACTTGAAAGGCAACTTGCCATTTCCCTTGGGGTGTTGCTACAGGTTGCGTTTTTGGACCATTTTAAAGCATGTGTTTTCAGTCCATTTAAAAACGCATACGTTTTTGAATGTTTTAACAATGTGTTGGGCAGCTTTGAACTTGTTTATCTGCTTTTCTAGTGTAGGCAGCTGTGAAACAGATCAAAACCAGCCAAACACATTGTGAACATACAAAAATGCTTGCGCTTCTAAACGGGCTGAAAACTGATGTTTTAGAACAGTGCAAAAACACAACATGTGGCAAAACCTTTGGACAAATAAACCAAAATCGGCACTGGTCGGAGCAGGAACCAGAGAGCTCTGTAGAGTATCCATACCTCACCCACACTGCAGCGCTCATAGAAGGGAATTAAAGCTGCATTTGCAGTTCTGCCTGATAAACCACAGAGGAGTTGGTCATTGGTAGTAAAAGTGCTTAGAAAATCCTTTAAAGGGGTTGTCTGGGGGTTGAATACCAGGACTGCTTTGCTAGCACAAACCACTGCAAGTTGTGGAACTGTTTTTGGAAGAAAGCACACAAGTTATTCCTCCCCCAGGCAATCCATTTTAAATGTCTATTTTTTTATATAGTGTGTAGGTGTAGTAAGGGAAGGCAGGAGTTAGTAAAATAGATTTGGGGGCATAAAGGCATAACATTTTAGATCTCCGGAATTCTGCAGCTGAAAACAGGCTGATTCACATAAAACCAGCATGGAGAAGAGAATCCACTCTTACCTCATCATCAAAATCTTCAGACCCAGAGAAGAGGTTCTGGAATCTTAAAGCCTGGAAAGACAAAAATGTCTTAGTAAGCAGGTAATGTTACGTAAAACATGGCGGGAATTGTATAGATCAGTGGACCACAAATTTTGCCACTCTTGTGAGACTACAACTTCTAGAAAGTCTTGGAAGCTGTACGCGCCTTATCCTCCTCTCATAGTCAACGACAAACTAACTTTATTGAGTCAGAAACCTCTTGGGATTTTTCCCTGCTAAGTTAAGACAGGAAACTAGTGGGTTAAAGTTTCATTGCTATGGATCAGGCATTGCATATACAAAAATGGCATCAGCTTTGTATTGATGTATTGAGTCATAGCAGGTTATTTATCATCAGGTAGCTCCGTGGGGACAGTTTTTGTCTGCGGAGCTCCGCAGCCCTTCTGGCTTTGGCCCTTTTTGGGGGTTTTTTTCCCACAAATTTGCAAAATCCATAAAAACTCCAAGCACATACAGCGGCAGGTTTATTTTATTTAATTTAAATGACAACGTGTTCAACTTACGGTTTACATCACATACACATGAGAATAAAATTACCTTTCTGGATCTTGCTATGGAGGGCATTCCGGGTAAAAATATCTGTAGATCTACATTTAGGAAACCCACTGCAGGCAATACGATCCTACATGCAACATCCCAACACCCACCACATACTATAAAAGCAATTCCTGTGGGGGAACTCACCAGAAGCAAAAGAAATTGCAACACGGAAAGCTCATACAACACAGAAAAACACAAAATTTGCAACAAACTCACAAAGAGAGGATACCTGTCTTGGACACTAACTAGAGCTGAAAGTAGAGTGGCCAAAAAGGACAGAAAACTTCTTCTGACCAAAAACAAAGAGGTCAACACAAAAAATATAAATAATAAATAAACTGGGAGATCAGGCAAAAATTTACCGACAGCGGTACTTCAATATAGCCCCCAGTTCAAACAAATTTCAGAAATTATTCAAAATAACATCCCACTACTCAAAACAGATCCCATTTTGGATAAAATACTATCAGAGGGACACAGAATTGTCTCACGCAAAGGCAAAACCCTAGGTAACATGTTGTCACCTTCCCTTTTTGAGTCAAAAACACGGAACTCAACCACGTGGCTAGGGACACAAGGATTTTATAGATGTGCAGCTCCAAGGTGCACCACCTGCAAATTTGCGGAGAACAAAAAGAAATTTTTTACCAATAGTGAGGGAGACCATGAATTCCCAATAAAGGGTTTTATTAACTGTAATTCACAGAATGTAATATACATCATCAGATGTATATTACATCATCTTGTGACCTTAGGTACATGGGTCAGACCACGAGAAAATTTAAAATCCGATTTTATGAACATTTGTATATTTCCCACCCTGAGGGACGGAATCTGTCGGCAGCATCAAAACACTTTCTAAATGTACATGGAGGTAATATCAACGATATTTTATGTAATCGTGAAGCTTTCTGGATTTTTAATTTAAATACACGTTCCCCCTTTGGCTTAAATATGAGGAAAGAAATTATGTACCATTACTGTAGAAAATAAATGTCCAACAATGTCTATTCGCCAATTATTTAGTCCGGATATCTTGCTGCCGCACTCATGCATTAGTACATATGGT
Source organism: Engystomops pustulosus (assembly GCA_019512145.1). Lineage (NCBI taxonomy): Eukaryota > Metazoa > Chordata > Amphibia > Anura > Leptodactylidae > Engystomops > Engystomops pustulosus. The sequence goes on from CM033646.1 coordinate 42,018,001, forward strand.
GAATACTGTACATACTGTGTATATGCTAAATGAACACTGCTGTTATATTTAACAGGAAATATTGAGTGTTTGTAATCTGTAATGTGTGTTTTTTCGCTTGTTTTCTGATTTTAGCCTAGATCCCGAAGCGGCGCCGTCCCGCGACGTGATCGTTCCTTAGGGGGACAAGAGGTGACCTCCGTCTTCGTCACGGGACGATGCTTATTCCACATGTTGCTCGCATATTGCTGCATAGTTATCTTGTGTGTCTATCAATTATGTCAAAAACAATAACACTTAGGCTAACCAAATTGTATATTTACCTGAGCAAGAGTGACAGCCTCCTCCCCTCATGCATATTTATGGATTGACCGGAAGTGATGTAGATGGGGAGGGTGGGGTTACGTCACCAGGAGGGAGTTTTAAATATGTGTCAAGACAGATTGTCAGTATATGTTTGTCATGATTAAGAGCGGGGTCTCCGCTTGAAACGCGTAGACGTTAAAGATGCATTGGAACGTTTTAGGAAGTATTTAAAATAAAGAATTGTCAAGTTGGAGAGTCTTGGCTGGACCGTGACCTTCTTTCGTATTGGAATATTATATATACCTGAGCAGCAAGGTGGCCCTTGCCGACCCAACTACATGCGCCTATTACAGAGGGAGAGGTGAGCTGGTGTTCAATTTTTTTTCACACAATGGAGCGACTGTGCAAGTTTTTTTGTTTTTTTTTTTAAAGTCGCAAGTCATGAATCTGGCTTGGCATTGCACTAGTTCTATGTTTACACTAGAATAGTGAGGTGGCGAAAATAGTCCGGTGCAACCTTTTAGCAGTGAAAAGTAGCAAAAAAACTTCAATACAACTTTTTTTATGCAAATAAAGCCGAGCAAAACTAATGATAAATAATCATAGAGGGGAAGCTGACCCTGATATGACCACTTCTTTGACTTCTCAAAAAAATAAATTACGAGTTGCCTGTTTCTTCCCAAAGCTGTATGTAGGTTTCTTCAGCTCCTCCTGCTCTAGCACCTGTTGCCTGCAAATATGACACTGTACACAGTCAACTCAGCTCTCCCTGCAGATTGTACATAATGTCCTATCTGTAGGCAGAATATTATAGAGCAGGGGGGAGCTGAGCTAACTACATAGTGTCCTATCTGCCCAGCTCCTCCTGCTCTATTATATGCGGCCTACAAATCTGCTCACCTACTCTACGCACACGAACGTATGCCCGCACAACCGAGCGGGCATACGTCCACCACAATGGAGAAGAGGAGGGCTGCTCCCTCCCCTCTCCATAGCGATGCATTGCACATGGTACGTAACACGGGGAAAGATAGGACATATCCTATCTTTTCCCCGTGTACGGAGCCGCACATGTACGGTACTGTATTGCTCCGTATGGCCATTGCCGTCTATGGGGACGTTCGTGTGCATGGGGCCTATTTTTCTTTGTGACAAATTCCCTTTAAAGGGGTTACTATAGTCTTTAATCATAGGATAGAATACTGGCATCCCCAGAATAAGACTAATGGGAAGCTAATAAAAGTACCTGAGTGCCTTGTGTGAATGGAGTGCTGCTGCACAGCGTCGACCAGCGCTAAAATTACAAGACACACTCAATACAGTGATTTTTGCAGTTCTATTAAATTGTGCAATTGGAAAAGCTTGAAAGCCAAATTAAATCCTGTAGGATAGCCTGACTGGTCAACGTACAATGCAAGTACTGTAATTAGTTAGTATATAGCTGAAGACTGCACTTCCAGGGGTGATGTGTAACAGCAATTCACAAAACTAAACAACATTTATGGAGATTTAATTTGCATTACAGGTCACACGTTTGACATAGATTCTGGTTTATGACCTTATGACTGAGATGAAAACAAAATCAGATCTCAAAGGAAATCTTTTCAGTGAAATACCACCAGCAACCCCTTAGCAGTTGTAGCACTGATTTTGAAACAAATCAGCTATGTTTTTTTACTTTTTAAATGCCTGCTTAACTGGAGATGCACCTGGGTGTAATGAAGCCCAACTAGTCCCTCCATCTACAAGGAAATCAGTACCAGAATTTAGCTAAACGTATAAATGGCAAAAATGGAGTAGTTGCCCAAACCAACCAATCACGAAGCTGCTTGAATTCTCCAAAAGGCAGCTGTATTTAGAAAGGAACATTCTGATTGGTTACACTTGAGCACCTATAGCAGGATATATCCCTATGGCAAGGTTGATTAGTATTACAGTGGCTGCAAAGGAAACTGTTCTCAGGACATGCTAAATCTTGTAGTCCTCCCAAAAGTCATAAGAACACTTAAAGGCGACTCGTTTATACAGAAAAGAAGTAGATTACGATATGGCCTGTGCTACAGAGTATAACCACAGGAAAGACATTCACCATAAATCGTTAGTATAAGCCTCCGCTGCATCAGCCAAACAGACAGCCACGGATCCAGCGTTGTACGGCCGCCCGAGCCAACATTGCGATGCACACTTCCGGTATCTGGAACGCACATTTCCGGTGTGTGGAATGCAGAGCTATCGCCGTGAGATTCAAAACTTTGACGTTTATCTCCACCCCCATTTCCTTAGATTCATAGAACTGCGCTTCAGTCCCCTCCCACATATGATGGACAGTGGGACAGGGGGAACTTCACATCAGATGAACTTATTCCTAAATATAAATTTCTTTCTCCATTTATCAGGAACTCCTGCTCATCCATGAATGTAATGTAGTTTTGGTCTAATATATTATAACGAGAGAAGCAGAGGTTCTTATGGTGGTAAATGGAGTTAACTTTTAAATTCTTCATGAATACTTCACATTGTGACCACTAATTCTTTCGAATTCTGATATTAAATTTAGATATGTGAGCATATTATAGCAACATTAATGTTTATTTGTGTGACTGAGTGTGGTGTATCAGTGTGCTAGTACTTCTGTCCCCTCCTCATGAATGGCTGAAAACTTTAAAGGGGCTGTCCACTTTTAGCTAATTAGTTCTATTGTTTGTGTAAGGAAAAATTATCCAATTTTCTGTACTTTCTGTATCAATTCCACATGGTTTTCTAGATCTCTGCTTGCTTTTCTTTTATAGACACCTTCTACTTCCAGTGGATAGAAATCTGTCCATGGTCTTGTGATGGACATGCAGGTGCACAAGCCATTATTATCACAGAGAATAATCAGAGCTGTGTGATAAAGAGGGATCCGTTGTACCCCTGGAGGATGGCCTAAAGCAGTGAGAGAGGAAGTTGTGTACAGTGGGTACAGAAAGTATTCAGACCTCTTTAAATTTTTCACTCCTTGCATACCTCCCAACCGTCCTGGATCCAGCTGGACAGTCCTGGCTTTCAGGCTCTGTCCCGCCCAAAGGGAGCTATGGCCCAGGACATCAATTCTATTGACGTCCTCTGGTCCACGATAGAATTAAATGCACATCTATGGTGATACAGAGAGCAGTGACATCATCACAGAGCGTCTGTCTGGCGCTGCTTTAATACAGTAGGAAGAGGCAGGACAATAAGAGGGGTCACAATAAAAAGGGGAGCAGATAGGGGGTATAATAAGAAAGGGGAGCAGAGAAAGGGGGGCCAATGAAAAGGGAGGAAGAGTAGAGACAGAGAAAGGGACCAGAGTAGGAGGGGAGGGGGAATGGGGCATTGTACAAGCTGAGCCCATGCCTAAAGAAAATAGCCTGCCCTCCCACAATATATAGCCAATCGACAGCCTGCACATGCCCCAGTACCCAGCCAACACCTGCGCCCAGGTGTAACCCTGTAACGGAAAATAGCGCCCAAAGTCGAAAATGGCACTTTTGTGCCATTTTGAAAAATATTTAAAAAATCAATAAAAAAGTGATCAAAAGGTAGCACAGTCCTAAAAACGATAGCAATGAAAATGTCATCAAAAGTCGCAAAAAATGACACCACCCACAGCTCCGTACACCAAAGTATGAAAAAGTAATTAGCACCAGAAGATGGCAAAATCAAAAAAAAATTTTGTACAGGAGGTTTTAATTTTTGTAAATGTATGAAAACATTATAAAACCTATACAAACATTGTTATCCCCATGATCGCACTGACCCAAAGAATAAAGTAGACATGTCATTTTCGATTCACAGTGAAAACCGTAAAATCCAAGCCCACAAGAAAACAGCGCAAATGCGTTTTTTCACCATTTTCACTGTATTTGGAATTTTTTTCCCAGTACACGACATGGAAAATTAAATACCATCACTATGAAGTGCAATTTGTTATGCAGAAAACAAGCCATCACAGAGCTCTTGACGTGAAAAAAATAAAAGTTATAGATTTTTGAAGGGCCAAGTCGTTAAGGGGTTAAAGTTTTATTATGGCTCTTACACCATCACATACAAAAATCTGCTAAAAATGCCCCAGTCATTAAAGCCTTACCAGGCCACATCACTAAGGGGTAAAACAAGAAAAACTGAAACATCAAATGGTCATAAGTATTTAGACCCTTTGCTCAGTATTGAGTAGAAGCAGCAAGTTTTTCACACCTGGATTTGGGGATCCTCTGCCTCTTCCTTGCAGATCCCTGTTCCCTCGGCTTGGATGGTGAACGTTTTTGTTGGTGGACACCATTTTCAAGTCTCTTCAGAGATGCTAGATTTAGGTCCAGGCTCTGGCTGGGGCAGTCAGGAATGGTCACAGAGTTGTTCTGAAGCCTCTGCTTTGTTATTTTAGCTGTGTGCTCGGGCCCAACATGACGACATGGCGAAGGTGCCCTATTGAAGTTGGGGGCCCCTGGGCTTCTGCAGGGTCGGATTGGTATCTCTATCGCAGAGGCCTCTGTCCATACCCATAAGAGGCCCCTGCCATTGACTGTAATAGTACTTGATGCAGCTGTAACTGGCCCCTGCCCCTTGTACACAGTACTATCACTCCAGGCTGTAGACAGTGAGTGTCATGTGATCTCTAAATGTCCATCACCAATCGTACATGACCCTTCATCTGCAGCCATTTTATGTACAGGAATCTCTGACTGATGAGGTAAAAGATAGGAGGCTTCACTGTACATATCAAGAAACCAGAGCAGAACTATTAATAGATGTATATTGGTAAATTATCTAATATCCTGTCCTCAGGGCCAGGAATTTCTTCTTTCAAATGAATCTTGAATTTTGTTTCTAGGTGCTCTGGATCCAGATATATTCAGGTTTAAAGTGAGAATATCAGGTGCCATTTTATATATAAAAATCACTCCCAACGGCAGTTCAACAGTTAATATCTCCGTTTTCCTGAAACTTAGAAACACAAGTTTAAATTCATATAAAAGAGGAGACTCTCTTCTTTCATAGGAAAAAAAAAGAAATGAGGTCCTATGTGTCACAGAGCCAGAGATACAGCCCCCTGAATTGTCCCCCCCCCCCTCCAGATTCTTAGCCATCAGGCTACAGGGAGAATTTGCTGCACACAGGAGCTGCTGCACCTCACAGAGAATGGAAATATTCACTTTATATGTTACTACATTCTGATAAGGAATTAAATCAACTAATATTCATGTATTTAACCCTTCTCTATGCAGAACTATCTAATAGCACACTTTCTTTCTTTTGCCTTTTATTTCGTGATAGTTTTTTTTGGTGAAAATCGACTGATACGATGAACATTTGATCCTCTTTGCCTTATATCGCTATTATATACTAACACCGCGACCCAGAACATGTCCATAAAGTTATATGTAACACCAAAAACACCCACATGTTCTGGAATAAAGTTTTTATTTCCCACCATCCTCCATTATTTACTCCTATGTTATGACGTTCTCACTCAAATTCTTATGAAGTGCGGAGGGTTCTGTTATTGTGCGGCTAATACAATGGCGCACATCTAAAAGTGACTTTATTATCTCATTAGCTTGGGTTATGGATATATAGTTATTTATTTTTGTTACCATTGTGTAAGGGATCATACAATGATAGATCTGTGTGAAGCTCAGTGCAATATTCTGCAAAAATTGTTTGGTGTCCCATGTGGATTTTACATTATTTTGGTGAATATACACATGTGGGGTCTGTATGATCTCCTCACATCTTACGGTTTTAGAAAAGTATATTTTCTTTATAAAAGTGTCTGGATTTGTTCATATTTTAGAGGAAATTTTGAATGTTAACTGCCAAATGCATTGCCTGGTTGTCTGCTTTCAAAATTATATAGGTTTTCTGGTGCCTTTACTTTTTAATCTGTTTATTGCTATAATTTGCAGGTTGTTACTGTTTTAAAATTTCTAGCTGAAAAGCAGATATCTAGTGATTACAGTTTTAGTGATATTATGTGGATTTATTGATGTGAACATATCAATGTGAACTCTACACATGTCCATCTATTACATTTAGGAGATGTGAAGGTAAATATTTCTGTTTGGAGCACATTTTTTGCCATCAAAGTCAAATTTTAAGTATTTTTTATAAAATATTTCAGTTTGAATCAAAATTGCATGAGTGTATATGTGTATGAACTCTTTAATGCAATTTTGAAAATGGGGCAAGTGTCTGCTTTCAGAAAATATGTGGTTTGTTGGGTTTACTTTAATTCTTTTTGCTGTAATTTCAATAAAATTTTTAAATGTCAAAATTGTACAGAGCTTGCCAGATCAGTCCCTGTCCCCAATGGCTCTCACAATCTATTTAACCTACCAGTAATTTTTTGAAGTGTGGGAGGAAACCGGAGGACCCGCAGGAAATCCACGCAAACACAGAGAGAACATACCAAATCTTTGCAGATGTTTACCAGCGCTGCAAGGCTGTAGTACTAACCACTGAGGCACCGTGCTGCCCATCAATCTCCCTATCATCTATCTCCTCTAAAATTCTCCCATATTACAGTTTGTTTTACCATACTAAATGGAGCCTCTTACTCACTGTGACTGGTCATAAAATAGTTTTATTTTGGGGCCCCACTTTTAGTTTTGCCCAGGGCCCCACTTTGTCTAGAACCGGCCCTGCCTGTCCTACACTTACACACACTACAAAACCCTTTAAACTGTAAGGCATGGTAAATGATGGTGCAATTGTGGCACAGGTGCTGGTACTAGGGAATTCTAAACTGCAGTATATTTCTTCCCTTCTAATAACTTCTAGAAACAATGATTTGTATGTATGATTGACATTCGCATCCCAAGAAGCAGATTGCTAAGCTTTTAACGTTAAAGGGTTATTCCACCCATGCAGATTTCTGATATATGTTTAAATAGCACTTAGATAATTATGCCCTGATTTTCCTAGGACGATTTGGTCCTTTTTCCATTGATGCAGGGCTAGAATGTTTTTTCTTCCTAGAATTGGTAGTGCCGGCTCCATGGATTAGTAGGATTAGTGCTAGCATTAACCTGCCTGTATGGTTACAGTGTGTGAGGATAATCTCTTTGTGGGACGGTTATAATACGACTCATAAATAGATGTAAAGTACAACAGGTACAATGGCTGCACTTATACTATATCTTTGGGTTTTCCCTTCAGTAGTCTTTCTTCTTTTACCTGAAGTGTAATTTCTTACTTCACTCATACAAGGTCAGATATCTTTGTTAGAGGACCATAATCATAAAAATAGAATTTTAAGGTTTGTTTTATGTCTAGGCTCTAGTTTGGTTCGGCGTAAAAGTGGGAATTCTCGGTAATGGGATGTGAACTCAACCTAAGACCACGTGCAAGGGATATTATTGGGATATGATATGATTGAGAGGAGGAGGGGGTGAGCGCTGTCCTATCTTTTCCCCGGGTACGGAACAGTACGGTGCTGCATGTGTGCCACACCATACCGCTCCGTACCCCACCGTGCACCCATTGCGGGCCAGTGGGGAGGGGTATATATGACGCATATACGGCGGTCATATAAATGCCCCCAACAGCCGTGTGAATCTCTCTCTGTTCACTCAGACCAAGTGGTCTGGACTGCTGACAGACTTTGAAGGACCATGTGCTCCCACTGCACAGGGGTTTTATACTCCAATCACACTCCAGTTTACAATACAGCCACATAATTGGATAACATCTTACACTCATTTAACTATTGCCTTTCCAGGCAGAGGCTACAGCTGCTATTACATTATGACCAGGTTCTGGAACCTTTGTAGAGGGTTCGCGACTCCCCATAACAGCTCCTGACCTGGAGAGGGAGCGCAACTATCAGCCTGCCTCTGTATTGGCAGGGGTGTTTCATTATGAAGAGGAAGGTTTTATGATAGAAAGATATGGTATAATTTTTTTATACCGAAGAAAATTTGAGTAATTTGCACCTGAAATACCATGCACCGCTTTTACTGAAGGTTTTAGGCCATTTTTAGGCAGTTTTCCAACTTGGTCGAAAAAGGGGGTATCCTCGATAACAAGGGTGCATAACTGGACAGAAAAAAGCCCATGTGCCAGACAATTCAATATTGCAGCAAACTAGACCAAGCAACGTACAACGGACCAGTCTTATACTGCACCAGATTAATCAGTAGCATCAGACACAAAGGGGGAATTTCCAAGACTGGCGGTCCGGTTGGTGGCAATGGTCGCTTAGTCAATATGGGTGCAAATCTCGCCAGTTCTGACCTGTAGACTAGGTCTCAACTGGCAGAGTTTTTTGCTATAGTCTCCACTTTTCCAACGGGCATTCATGCCCCTGCCCATCTTCCGCCCACCCTGCTCCCCACCCGCTATCCACCATGACACGCCCAAAGTGGCTTGCGGGACAGAGAAGCCGTAATGAATCTCCCCCAATTATTAATCTGGCACAGTAGAGAACTGCTGCACACAATAATACATCTCCCCATTATGCTGATGTTCAGCATCCAAACCACTTGGATCCAGGTTTTTGCATAGCAGAGATTACTTCCAGACCAGCAGACCTTCCGAATTCTAGTCTTCTCCACAGGATGTATGGCATTTAATATTCTGACATAACAGGCGATCATCAGCCTGGCTAAGCCCCTCTTCAAATGCAGTACATGCCAGTGTAAGCGCCTATCCCTGTGCTGTGAGTCAGAATCTGCAGTGAGTCACCACCAAACATCCAAGCATCAAGACCTCTGCTCAGGACATGAGAAGAATGTGTAATGCGGACACTGGTATTGCTTGTCTTCCTACATAGGATGGGGGCTTCACATGTACAACCATTACACACATCTCACCATAGGTGATCACTTTTGCGAAGTTCACTGCATTTGGAATTGTTTTTCCTTATTCTCAATACATAGCATGGAAAAATAAATTTGCCCAGTAGGACGGAGAATATGTTACACAGAGAACAAGCCCTTCTAAAGCACTGTACATGGAAAAATAAAAAAGTTATGAATTTTTAAAGAAAGGGACTAAGAATGGAAATTCAAAAATGAAATTGAGGCACATTTATCAAGTACAGTGCAGACAGCACAATGTGCAATTTGCCTGTGTATAGTGCAGAGTGCGCCAGATTCAGGATTTCTGGAGCATGTTCATCATGAATTTGGTGCCTTCTGCACTGCCCTGTGCACGTTTCTTTTTTTTTTTGGTGCACCTTTAAAATAGAGTGAGCAACTCATTTCTATCCGGCCTTGCATGATAAATCCGATGCACGATCCGACTGAGCACCAGAGGGCCCACTTCACTGCAGAAATTTAAGAATAGTCGCCAAATGTGTGGATACATTAAATTGACTGGGTCCAGGCATTCAAGTCTTCAAACTCTATTTATATTTTTGTAGTCTAGGTGGAGTGTATAATTATTATATGTAAGATGTCAAACATTGAGTGCTTAGGAGAGTGAGTGGGTTTGTTAGATAGTTGTACATAATGTCAATGCTTCTATTAGTTAAACGGCATAGTTGCAACATTGTATCTCTTGCAACTTCTGATACAATAGCTGTAGTTTAGACAGGTATTGTCTAACACTATTATCTGAATCACACACTTCTTTTTTTTACACTGTATCCAGTTCTAGCATCGCTAGTTTAGAAATTAGTTTATATATATCGCTGTACTGCACACTTGTATATATCTGCATCCTATACTCTCTTTATCTCTACTATCTTAAAAACTACTATCTAAATCACACTACAGCCCCCCCGACATGGTTCGCCAAATCAGTGGCGTCCTCAGGAGTGCCGGGGCATGAAGAATAGTGCAGCCGCGCCTGAAGAATAGTGCAGCCGCGCCACAAAACAGTCGCGTGACACAAATGTGGCGCGGGCACTTCTTAAATAACTCTGGGGCACATCCCTTAGTAAATGTGCCCCATTATGTCCAGCAATACTTGTGTGTCTGAATGTGCAGTACTAAGCATGTTGGACTTTTAGGACTGCAATGATTTGTGCCCCAAAGACAAACTTCAGTTATTTGCCAATATCGAGAATATTCCAACATTCCAGATTACAAAACACCTTCTTAAAAAAAGTTCAAGAGCAAAAATATCCTAAAATACACCTCCACTATTAACACACTATAAAGAATGTCCAACTCCCATGAGTATAAACAGCATTGTCTAGGGCACTTTCTAAGCTCATCAGACATACCTTTCATATTTCCTAGGGATATGTCATTTTACAGAAAGTTATATTTTTATATTTATGCAAATTGACTTCTTGGGGAACGAGGAATGAGGCTTTGACTGCTGGTACACCTATTTTATCATTTCATACCTTGTGGGTATAAATTCTTGTGTAAACGTTGGAAGTATATTTACTTTTCTTGGCCTCCTCCCTTCTATAACCATTTTTTTTAAAAATTCTGTTAATGAGCCAGAAGGGCTATGGGAGGGCATTACAATTGCTTCTCCATACTGTAGCTTCATAGGCTATAATACTGTCTGATCCTCAATCGGCCCTTCCCCTCCCCTTTGCCTGATGTAATCCTCACTGCAGGGGAGGAAATTTCAGCACACAGAGGGAGGGGGAAGTGCTCCTGCATCGTATATAACAGCATATGAAACTGCAGACCTTCTGGCTCATTAGCATAATTGTAAAAGTTGATTTTAGAAGGAAGGAGGCCATGGACAACACATATAAAAAGATGAGTAAGTTTACCTGGTTTACCATGCTTTATTTTTATAGAGTTTAGCTTTTTGCCTGACCTGCATCCATTGCTGATATCTGCCTGCTACAGACCAGCTCTAATAGTGCTTTTACTGGAGGTCCCTGAATTAGGGACACCCGACTTACAGACGACCCCTGGTATCAGACGGAACCCTCTGCCCACTGTGACCTCTGGTGAAGCTCTCTGGCTGCAATGATCAGCTGTAAGGTGTCTGTAATTAAGCTTTGGTGATAATTTTTGTTCCCATGACAGCACAAAATTTTGAAAATTACAATTATAGTTATAATTATAATTTATACCAGTTTTGACTTTACCTTAAGAAAAACCCTAAATAACCTATCCTGTAGGTAACCCAGGGACTGCCTGTATATGGCAGCATGATATTACATCAGGGATGTGATAAGCTGTATCAATCTGGTTTTGACGAGATGCCACTATGTGCCAGCATCATAACCTAAAGCTTATATGGCAGCTTGACCAGGGTTGAGACCAGGCTTGTGGCAAGTTATCCTTCTCTATGGTACTCTGCCACCTGCTGTGATCCGCAACCTCACTACGTTCCATGGATTATGTTGTAAGACAAATATGATTTCACGTTGGCAGTAACTCCATTAAGCAAGATCTCCCCCTTGGAGGCACAATCCTTTCACTCTCCTCTATTCTCACATTCCCTCCTTTTCCAGCAGGACTGGGCGTTTTATGAGAGAGAAAAATACTGTTCTGGTTACCATGGAAACCAGCTCTCGGACTCAGCAAGTTCCCAGAACCTTCTACGGTGGGATAGACAAGAGTGTGAGTGAAAATAGTATAAAAGGAAAGAGAAAAAAAAATCTATTAAAAAAACAGCAGCACAGGCTTCTGGGGGAATAAAAATTTGCCAAAAGCTTCAGCTCTTCTGATCAAGAATCAGGTTTCTTTATATATTTAATTCATTTTTTTCTTTTGTTTTAGCATTGATACCTCTATAGTGAAAATGGCAAGTCCCAGAGAACTGGCCTTTGATGGCGGCTTGTGAATGTCTTTAATTAAGAGATTTAAAGGGGAACTGACCAGCTGCCCTATTGGTATCTGGTGCTATTGCTCCCTGCCAGAAAGATAGATGCTGAGAGAAGGAGGATCTTTAATACTGTGATGTAGTTGTGCTGCAGGATACGAGCAACACAAATTGCTCTTTAGTTGATGGTATATATTTTACTTTGCATATAGGAGCTAATAAAATGTAGATAAAATATACAGTATAATTCCCTCCCTTAGGGCTCATTCAGACGGCCGTGCGCTTGACCGGACCAAATCCCAGGCGATCACAGGGCGGGAGGAGGAGGGGTGAGCACTCTTCACCCTTCCTCCTGCAACACCTGTGCCAATGCAAGGGTTAAACCTGGTGTTGTCAAGCTAAATCCCTATCCATTACATAGAGATTTCTTAAGGAGCCTGATTAACTCACTAAGGGTCTCAAGTGTTGGGTAATGGTTATGCAGCTTATAACTCTCTGCCTGAGGAGCAATGTTAATAGTGTTGACCAATGAGATGTATTGTAACATTTGTAATGCCAGGAGAAAGCTGGTTGGATGAGAGGCTTGCCACACCACATCACTTTCATAATTCAAGGCAGTCAACCTATTTGCAGGAACTCGCAGTTCTCTAAGGGAACCTAAACCCCTGGAGAAGTCATGAGGAAGGCTACTGAGTAAGTTATTAGAAAGGTCCAAACATTCAAGGAAGCCAAGAGAACGAAATGATCTTGCTAACACAACCTCAATCTGGTTATCAGATAAAAGAAGGATCTGAAGTGACCACAAGGCTTGAAATGAGGTAGGCTCAAGGCGGCTGAGGTTGTTCTGGCGAAGATCCAGCATCCACGTACTGTGAGGAAGGTGATGAGGAGCTCCAGATCTCTGCAGGAGTCATAGCAAAGACAAGATGGAGGACAGAACTGGGTGCGATTTGCATCTGTTGTGTACGTCAGGACTAGGAGTGTAAGCAGTGCTGCCATGATGGAGCTCATGGTTAGGGATCTCCTTATGCTTTATCTTCTCATAGCTCTCAAAGCATCTTATGCAACTTTGTGGTGTATTCTTTCTTATTCTATGGAGATATAAAATGAATTAAAAGTTACAATTTTTGTAGCATAGACAATATAACTGGTGTCTTTACTTAACACATTGCCTTGGAGAAAAATAATGGAACACCAAAATACCACTTCCCAGATGAATGAATGAATGAAGTATTCCAGTGCTTTATAAATTACGTGGTGGAATGCGGTAGGAACCATAAGACATAAAAATGATCAACAGTCTGTGGTGCAATGTGGCATTGGCGGATGGAAAGTGACATGATATCCCTGACAAGCTCCATTAGGTTCAGGTCTGGGAATGGGCAGGCCATTCCATAGCAGGGAGCACAGCATAAATAAAAGTGGGTGCTATCCTAAGAGACTTACCAAGGAATCCTCTGAAATAAATCCTAAAAAGGGCAGCATCAGATGTCTGGGGCTAGGTGAACTGAAATGATTTGCCCATGCAGTATTTCTCAGTTAGAACAGTTGAAGTGTCAATACTGCCAGCCACTCAAGTAACTATGGCTTCCCCAAGCCACATTTAAGGCTAGGCTCCCGGTAGGGGATGTTGCACTCCCTCCATAGGAAGATGAGCGGCCGCCCCACAAATCTGCCAAATAAAGGACCTGAGCCATAATTTGCAGCACAGCCAGCCGTCTCACAATGCGGTGACACACCGGGTGCTAACTGCACTGTGAAAAGGAGATCTAGAAGTCTATGGGGGCCATGATCTGGTCTCAATTCATGCAATCAGATCCCTGCCCCATAATGGCCTTCTGAATGAGCCCTTAGTCCGAGAAGATTTATCACAACTGTCTGAAAGCAAATCTGTTCTGGTTGTGTTCATGCAACCACATGGAGCTAAACTTTCACTTTCCAGACACATGAACAATTGCTCCCCCGCGGCCCCAGCTCCCATGTGTCCTCTTACATATCTTGCTCCCTCGATATTTTGCCCCTCCAGCTCCCCCTCATATTGTTACCGTCAACCAAAGTAGCTCTCCCTCATATTACTTACCCTCCCACAGCTCTAACCATTGTTCCTGCTCAATAACAAAAAGAACATAGTTGGGGAGATTTATCATCAAGTTTGAGGTAAAACTGTTCTAGTTGCACATTGAATCCAATCAGAGCTGTGTGGTGCTGAAGGATGACATCATCACATCGCGCCTGCCGACTCTGCTGCACACATCACACAGATAATGGCAGAGAGCAGACAGCTTTCTGCATTATCTCCCAATTCAACCATGTGGCATCTGGAAACCGCTGATGGAGCCGATGTCCCGGGACACACTTGCCACTGGCAGGGACAGCAAGAAACCCAAAATCTGGGACTGTCCCCCTGATTGAGACGTTGGGAGTTCTGTTCCAGTGACATGAGGATCTCATACTCCCAACTTTTCAGAAAGAAAAGAGGGACAAGATCCGATCCCTGGCTCCATCTCTTGGTCACACCCCCTTTTGCAGTTATTCATAATTCACAAACAAATTTTTTTCCTTTTTAACCATATGAAATAAAGCACGAAGAAAGTTGGTCTCAACTTTGGTGCTGAAATAGTTTTCCTGCTGGGCGCGGTTTCACATTAGTTTTATATATACCACAGCACCATACTCATACACCTTATATGTAGTGGCCAGCAGCAGCCACCCTCCACTAATTGAAATGCCCAGCAGCGGCCTCCATTGTATGAATTGTCCAGGCAGCAGCCTCTGCCAATGAAATGTCCCAGCAACGGCTCCTCAATTCAATGAAATACCCATGGTGGCCTCCATCAATGAAATCCTGCAACATCCTCCACCGGGCCTAGCCTTTTTTTCGGTGGTTGTAGACGGCCAGGGCCCAACTAAACCGGAGATGCTGGCTTATGCGGCTAGGGCATGCTATGGTCACGATGCTTGGTATGGGACCGGGACCGCCTCATCTTAGCAGTCTGCAGCAGGCGTTGTGTGCAAGAAATATAGAGGAAGGCTGATGAAGGGTTTTCTTACTGGGGCAACCTGAGGTGTATATGAATTCTAGGTGGATGAGATGGGGAACCCGTGATGGTGAAGCAGCCCCAGATCCAGGGATCAGCAAGGAGCACATCTGTTGCAAAATCAACTCACAGGTTCTTTATTCGAACTGAAATACACAGAAACTGCCTAATACCATCACCAGCAGCAGTTTAACAGCTGAAAGCGAGAGAGATAGCTGTTCCACAGGAAGATTTGCTCACAGGCCTGGTACGTAACCTTCAGGATGGGCTGGTAGTGGAGCTGAGTTCAGGACATGGACCTCTGCTCTCGGGCTTGTCTCCTGCCCAGGGTGTCCAGGGCAAGCTGGCCGAGACACTCTCTGCTTCCTGAGTAGTGTGTCTGGATGCAGTCTCTGCAGGAGCTGCACACTGGACTTGCTCTACTTGCTCCTGTGTATGTAGAACTCAGAACATGAGGTCTGGCTCCCTGCTCTGACTGCCTGAGGTCCGACATGTTGCTCCCGCCCACTAGGAGTTTTTAATACTCCCTGGTCGGTGTCAGCAATCTCCAATCAGCTTTGACTTCGCTTTTTACAAAGTGACAAAGTATTATAATGGTTAATAATATTTCACATGTTCACTTTTGCTTACCAGGCAGTGACCTACAGCTGCAATGTATAGGTATTACCAGGGCAGTGACAAAGCTCGTGTGTGAGCACAGGCATCACTAGGATTGTCCTGACAAGGAGAGGGCCGCATTCACAATACACAACAACCTCCTAACCTATGCAATGGCAGGGGTAGTTCTTACCCCGATCAGTCGCACCACTAAGTATGAATGCGCCCTGGCCAGCTCTTACAAATTAAAGATGCATCATCGCCCTTCCCTCATACAATGAACAATGTACCACTCAGTGATACAACACAAGGCTGTATACACCATGTACATGAACTTCTTATTGTTAACACAGTCTGAAGTAGTATGCCCCTCCCTCCAAATTTCAGAGGGAAGTAGCTGAGAGCAGAACCACACTAACACAAAGGCGTGATCTCTATGGCTCCTCTCTTCTTATTTCGGTTGTCCCTGCGGGAGCAGGGTACCCGGCAGGGGCATAACTACAGACGTAACATCCAAAGCAGCTGCTTGGGGCCCACAGTTTGTGGGGTCCAGCCAATCACATGGCTGCATTGCGTGTGTATATGTAGTATTTGGTGTAGATGGTGTGTAACTCTGTACCTATGTATATATGCATGCAGTATGTATATGGTAACAGCAGTCATGTGTGTACTAGCTGTATGTATACATGCTTGTATATACTTGGGTGATTGAACTACAATGTCTGAGTATACAAAATGTATATTTTTCAGGGGGGGCCTTAGAAATCTGCTTTGGGCCCCCTTCCTTCTCAAGTTACGCCTGGTCCCGGGCACAAGTCCTTTAGTGAGCCCAGAGAATGACAGCCAGTGTCTAAAATGACACCAGACAGCCAGCCACCTCCGACTCCTATGCGGCTACAGGCAGGGCTGTTAGCTTGTTAGATACGGTGCATGGTGCTCTGCACCGGCTGTAGAGTGCCCTGCCTGTCACACAGCAGGGCCACTATGAAAAAAAAAACTCTATGTCACCATTCAGCTTGCTCCCCGGCGCCCTGCACTCTGCTCCTCTCCTCTTTATACTACGGAGTGTCGCGGCTGCGTGACATCATAGTGTAAGCGGCCCAGCGTGGCAGCAAAACCGACTAGACATACACGACCCTGACAGACGCCATATCATAGTGATTCACCCATGTCGGGAAGTAGCATGAACCGGCCGGGGAGAGGAAAGCGGAAAGCAAGGGGCGCTGGAGGACAAAGCCACAAATGCGAGCACTAGATTTTTTTTTTTTTTTCCCACAATCTGATAGGGCCCGGTATGGAAGGTTAATGGGTACTGTGAGCCACGTTTGGGCCCTGCTTTTATGTGTAAAATGGGGGGAACCCTTGAACACAGTCTCACTAGACTCCATTATGGCAGCACTGCCTGCTGCACAGCGGGAACTTCACGGGTGCCCTGCGACCCATGCGTCGGGTCACAGGGGCACCCGTGCTCCTCCTTGTGCCCCTTCCTGCCTGCTCTCCTTCCCTCAGCTCAGCAAGCAGCCCTTGCTCCGGTTGCACACGTTCTTCGCCTGCTCTAGGCGCGCAGTCTTTCTAAGATAAAAGGGCCAGCACATGCCGATGATTAACGCTGGCGGCCGCCTTTCTGTAATCTTGGCCTTTCTGTGTCCTCTGCCGGACTTTGAATCTCGTGCTATTGAGAAAGCATTCCTGTGATGTATTCATAAGTATTCTGATTATGCGTTGTGAGGCCCCCCCGTCGACCTTGATTCCGTTCGTCCAATCCGTGGTGGGCTCTGGTGAACATCAGGTGCTACTTGAACACCGCTCCCAGGTGTCGGCTTACGTCAATCACTTCGTGTTCTGGGTCCCCTACCCCTGTCCTGACAGAATCTGCACTTGTTTGGGACCAGAAACAAAACAGGGTACAGCGGGACATTCCCAACCACCCAGGACTCGGGCCATCAGAGAACACACATCCCCTGCCCTCTCCGTAGCTGCACTGCCCCGTTCCCCGTCCTGCTCTTAACCTCCCCCGTCCTGTTCTTCTCCTGGGCTAGCGCACCTTTCACGCTCTCTAAGGGCATGCGCGCACCGCTATTCAAAGATTTAAGGGCTAGCGCACCGCTGATTGGTTTCTAGTACCCCCGGGTTTTCTAAAGGTTTCCCAGAGTCCCTGCGGATCTTGAGCCAACAAGCCTTAAGAGAAATCACCCCTGCGTGATTCTGTGTTCCTGTTGCTCCGTGTCAGTTCCTGTGCTCCAGCGTTCCTGTTTCCATGTTATCCTGTTTCTGTGTTCCTGTGTGTGTTCCAGTGTTCCTTCCTGCGTTGTTCTCTCCCCGCTGTCAACCCGGGCTTGGACCCGTGTGCCTGCACTACTACCTTGGGCTGCCACTGCTATTCGAACCTGTGGAATGACCTGGTGGCACCTCCCGCCAACAGCAAACCATCCTGCATTGCGGCGGTGTTCTGGTGAAGCCCAGTGCCACTTAGACTTTTAGTCTCCGGTGTCCGTCTAATACCATCTTCCCGCAGTGGTTCCATAGGGTCCACTGACCCTAAACCCTGACACCTTTTCTCAAAAACTTCACAATTCACTGCTTAAGGGGTCTTCCATCTGGCATTCACTTTATTTTAATTAATCTTTGTCATATGTAAACAATTTCGTCAAGTGAATGTTATTAAAACAAAAATTACCTATGTGGAAGATAATTCTTATAATGTAGTCATCGGTCCCTTAGAAACAAGACTGTGTCCTTGGATAACGACCAACCTCTGCTGTAGTGATTGCACAAAGAAACAAAAAAACATTTTGTATATGAAAATCCCCGGAGTACTGCATGTCCCAAGCCGTCCTGTGATAATGATTGCTAAATTCATGTGGTCAGACCGGGCTCAATAGCGCATGTCTGGCCACCGCTGCGAGTGCAGGGTTTTCGTATCTGAGGTAAGCTATCTCGTTTTAGGGTAGAAAATTTCTAGGGGCACATTTTATGAGAATTATCTTCCACATGAACGTTTTTTTTTAATAACCTTCAATTGAAGAAATGTTTACCTATAGGCAAATGAATTAAAATAAATGTGAAATGGCCAGGATTGAATACCCCTTTAATGTTTGGCAGGTTTTTTACTCAATGACTACCCATAGTGGCAGGGCTTTAATATACTTAGGAACGACGGTGTCGATAACTCTCCCACTTTCTTTGTAACTCAAATTCCCATAATAAAAAAAAATATACTCCGGCAGGATATTTTTAATGTAGGCAGTAGTCAGTGTATATATATATTTAGCTTGATAAGTTTCTCAGATACAATTCCTTTATGGCCTTAAATGTAAACAAATTCTGGTCAGGGCCTATTTGTCTTAAGGTGAGCGTCCTCCATCCCCCCTGTGCCCACCATGGACACCAGCCTTCCTCTCCACCTACTCCTTGTCTCAATACTGCTTACTGCTTAAAAGCACTTGAGTTCATCTTAATCCCATTACTCACCCGTAAACAGGGAATGCAAAAAAAAAAAAAAGCATTACTATGTTTTTCATGAGCACATTTGTTGTAGTGGCCTGTAAACAGAGGAAATTTGAACTTTGACATTTTGAATATTTCCTCTAATGGGAACTCAGCACTTCTTAGTTGATTTAACACCAAGGGTTAACTTCATTATCTATAACTGTTTTTTTATCTACACCATGCTTCTTATTACTGTACTCTGGTAGACTAGAGAAAGGGTTAATAAACCCTGGAACATGTTCTGACTTGTATCCTCTAACTGGAGAGAAGTCAGTAAGGAAAAGTGCAGCCGTGCACAAAAGGGCCACATATTTGGCTTTGGCATGCTGCCCTCCCACGCTGCCGTCTCATTTCATTCACTTGAGCAAATGAGTTTTTTTAGACTTCCTAAACGCGTGTGACCCGGATATTTAAATATAAACTTTCAACTCGATTCACAACACAGACAAGCCTTCGATTTCACTGTGTGTGCCCTCCCTGACGTCCCCCATACTCTCTACCAGTGGCGTACTAGAAGCGATGGGCCCAGTGCAAGTCTGTGCCAGGCCCCCGACTATAATGTGTGGTTTATATAGAAAGTCTTTTCATATGGGAATGACACAATAAGGGGCCCCCTAAACCCCTTGGGCCCTGGTGCGAACCGCAACCTCTGCATCCTCCTCAAGTTATGCCCCTGCTCTCTACTTTACACAAGTTTGACATTGGTGTGAGGAGACCTGGTTTATAGCCGGTGACTTCACCTCTGATGCTGCCCCCTAGCATGCCGCAGCTTGTGCTGCTGAGCACCACAGGCTAATTTGCATATGGTATAAAATGATTTTTCCTCCAAAATGCGTCCCATAAAAAGGGGATAAAAATGGAGCATGGAGAACAGGTGAGCGGGTGGGGAGGGATTAATACCACTACCATAGCTAAGCTGATGGTAGAGGTCCGTTAATCCATTTATATCGTCATTGACTTGCTGTACGTTCTCCCATATACTTCTATAACAATTCCTCACAGTTTTTTAATAGCTTTGCTTGCTGTCATTCTATTCGAAGCTTTATGTTTACTTCCTGTGGATAAAAACTTGTCCATGTCTAGTGATGTGGCAACACCCCTGCCAATATATGCCAGGCTGGTAGTTGTAAATAGCGCCTCTCCAGGTTAGAGCTGACGGGGAGTCTGAACCCTCTATTAGGTTCTGAACCTGGTCATTATGTAATAGCAGCTGCAGATTCTGCCTGAACATGCAATAGTTAAGTGGTTGTAAGATATAAACCAATGAGTTGGCTATGTATTGTAAAACTGGGAGTGTGATTGGAGAGTGCTAACCAGCTGACCAGGAGGATAACCCCTGTGTAGTGGGTGCCCATGGTCCAGATCGGACCTACATGAGTCTGAAGTGAACAGAGAGAACAATGTTCATTACACCCTTTCAGTACTGACAACAGAACCCTATCCTCAGGACCATAGTCAGCCTCTATCCAGAGCTGCAGCTTCCACAGTTTTGGACACAGCTCCACCCCCAGCCGGCATCAATTACCAGGCTGGTGAAGTATTTCCTTCGGACCCCTCTCCACGACCACTCCAGTACCAAGAACTGCTGTTGAACCGTTCTGGCGCCATTGCCTGCTACCCCTGTTGTGCTTAAAGACAGTGGATATTTTGCACAATGTTGCCTCCGTCTGAGCATCTTCTCCCTCCATTTTCCTGGCAGCAGGACCACCTGTGGGAGACCTGCACGATCTAGGACAGCCCCTCCGTCCCCTATACCAAGCACCGTGACATCACGTGCCCAGGCCCGCAACCGCAGCCCTCCGGCATTCTGGGCCCCGGTGGCCTCCAGGCCCCAAGAAAAAGGTTAGGCCCTGGTGGGGGGTGTTGCACATGTCAATGAATGACTGAAGAGACATCACATAACCATGGGACAGATTATAACCACTGAAGTAAACAATAAAGCTTCATCATCGGACTCACATCTAAGTAAAGATCTAAAAAATGTTTTAAAATATATTTTACTCCACATATAGAACCGCAAATAGGTAGTTTTGGGACCCAAGGCCTGTAATTTGGACTATACTTTCATATTAGACCAGAAATGTGGGCCTGATTAGGTGTGATCTATAGATATATTATACTAATGAATAACAGGACTGATTTATTCCACTTCCTAATGTTCTTTTCCAGATGGAGGGACGCCACAACACTGCAGTATTGAGACGACTAGGATCGTGCAGAGTAAAGGACATGTTGCGTCACAGCTCGGCTGTAGCTTCGGGCCGGTAGCGGCCCCTTTATAGAGATTGCGCTCCTATATTCGTCGGCTCCGCCCCTTATTTGCAAGTCCCCGGCCTGTTCTCTGACAGAATCTATCTATTTGTGGACCACGGAGTCCATACGTGACTCGTCTGGGTGACGTCACTCGAATGTTGTTGTTGGTGAAGAGACGGCTAGAAGACAGGGGAGAGACAAAGCCGGATACAGAGACGGCAAGTAAGTGAGGGCCATGAGGATGAGGAGGACCGGGAGGCAGTTCCTGACCAGGAGAGAGCTGCTGCCCCCCGTTACGTGAACCACCTGATGTAGTGAACTATGGACACTCCCTCTAAGGAAGTACAGCAGAGGGATAGGAGAGACAGCCATCCTCTCTCTGAGTGCTCAAGAGACAGCCTAGACATACCCCCCTCTATGAGACGGACCTGAATGAGAGAGCAAGCATCTGCTGCCGGAGACTCACAGGAGACAGCAGGGAGAGCGCAGGTGAGTGACACCTGTTATGGAGGGGGTGGATCCCATCATCCTCATCATCATCACGATGAGATTGCTTGTGTTTTTTTGGTTTTTTACAGTGTATTGTTACTAATGAGTTTCTATGTTGCATCTGATGAATGCCGAGGACTGGTAGGGTTAGTGCCTGTAGTAAGGTCCTGGGTGGTGAGGGGGGAGATCAGATAAGGTAGTTGCAGCAACAGTAATGATCACACATCATCCATCACATCAATGGCGATAGAGGAGAGAGGTCTGCTGCTGCGGATTTCCTCCGTGTTACCTCTGCCCTAATGGAGGAAGGCCCCCTGCCCATAATGGCCTTCTGAATGAGCCCTTAGTCCGAGAAGATTTATCACAACTGTCTGAAAGCAAATCTGTTCTGGTTGTTCATGGCAACCAATGGAGCTAAACTTTCACTTTCCCACAACAGTCGAAAAAATTTCCCCCCGGGCCCCAGCTCCCATTGTGTCCTCTCATATTCTTGCTCCCTGATATTTTGCCCTCCAGCTCCCCCTCATATTGTTCCCTCAACCAAGTAGCTCTCCCTCATATTACTTACCCTCCAACAGCTCTACCATTGTTCCTGCTCAATAACAAAAAAGAAACATAGTTGGGGAGATTTATCATCAAGTTTCTGAGGTAAAACTGTTCTAGTTGCACATTGAATCCAATCAGAGCTGTGTGGTGCTGAAGGATGACATCATCACATCGCGCCTGCCGACTCTGCTGCACACATCACACAGATAATGCAGAGAGCAGACAGCTTTCTGCATTATCTCCCAATTCAACCATGTTGGCATCTGGAAACCGCTGATGGAGCCGATGTCCCGGGACACACTTGCCACTGGCAGGGACAGCAAGAAAACCCAAAATCTGGGACTGTCCCCCCTGATTTGAGACAGTTGGGAGTTCTGTCCAGTGACATGAGGATCTCATATCTCCCAACTTTTCAGAAAGAAAAAGAGGGACAAGATCCGATCCCTAGGCTCCATCTCTGGTCACACCCCTTTTGCACTTATTCATAAATTCACAATCAATTTTTTCCTTTTTACCAATATGAAATAAAGCACGAAGAAAGTTTGGTCTCAACTTTGGTGCTGAATAGTTTTCCTGCTGGGCTCGGTTCACATTTAGTTTTATATATACACACAGCACCATACTCATACACCTTATATGTAGTGGCCAGCAGCACCCTCCACTAATTGAAATGCCCAGCAGCGGCCTCCATTGTATGAATTGTCCTTAGATCTCTGGGGAATTCTGCAGCTTGAAAAACCACACACATTTCACAATAAAACACAGCATTTGGAGAAGAGAATCCACTCTTACCTCATCATCAAAAAATATTCAGACCCAGAGAAGGTTTTCTGGACTCGTAAAGCCAGGGAAAAAGGCGGATTGGAATGGAGGGAAGACAAAAGTCGTGTATTCGGAGTAAGCAGGGTGATGGTAATTGTAAGGGTAAAACATGGCAGGACAGGAATTGGAAAGGAATTGTAAAGATCAGGGGCACAGATTTTGCCACTGTCGTAGGGTTGGATTAAGATCCTTCTGCTTCAGAACATGATGCCTGCAAATATGACACGTGTGTACACAGTCAGCTCAGCTCTCCTGCTCTATATGTATGCTGCCCGAAGATTGACATAGTGTAATATCTTAGGCAGCCTATTATAGAGCAGGGGGGAGCTGAAGCTGACTAATAGGCCCAGCTCCTCCTGCTCTATATATGCTGCCATACAAATCTGCTCACCTAATCTCTCTATGGCCTCATGCAAAAGAAAGGATGGGAACCGAAAAAGCCGAGTAGAGTGCAAATGTCCGATGAACCCTCCCATATCCATTCGCGATTTGCATTGCGGCATGGTGTTACGTAACACGGGGAAAGATAGTACTATCGTTCCCCGTGTACGGGAAGCCGAAATTAAGGGAAGTGGAAGGCGAGTCGAACGTTATGCTTATGGAAATTGAAACCGTTATGGGGATATTGTACGGACGCAACTAAGTCCTCTTGACGTTCGTGTGCGTGGTGGGCATCTATTTTTCTTTGATGACCAAATTACCTTTGTAAAAGGGGGTACTAGTAGTATTTAATCATAGGTAGGATAGAATTACTGCATCCCCAGAATAAGAATAATGGGAGCTATATTTAAAAGTACCTGAGTGCAATGTGTGATGGAGTGGCTTGCTGCCAAGCGTTCGACCATCGCTAAAATTACAAGACACAATCCAATACAGTGATTTTGCAGTCTATTAAATTGTGCTGCAATTGGAAAAGCTTGAAAGCCAAAATTAAATTCCTGTAGGATAGCCTGACTGGCAAACGACAATTTGCAATAGTACGTAATAGTTAGTAGTATAGCTGAAGACTTGCACTTCAGGGGTGAGTGTTGTAACAGCAATTCACAAAAAACTAAACAAACATTTATGGAGATTTTTTAATTTGCATACAGGTCACAAGTTGACATAAGCTTTTGGGTTTATGACCGTATGACTGAGGATTTGAAAAAAAAATCAGATTCTCAAAAGGAAGGAAAATTTCTTGACCATCAAAACCATCACGAAGGTGGTAATCTTCTTTATTTGTGATCTATTCTCCTCCTTCTAAATTTACTTTTAAAATGATGGCAGCAACTAGGAGGAAAAGAAAGAATAGCTTACATTCCTTCGGACTAGCAGACCTGTTTTTGGCTAATATAGCAGATCAGCTGCAGTTGGGGTGGAAAGAACTAAAAAGGCAACAACTAGCAGTTTTATGGAGATTGTAGCCATTGTTGTAAGCACGATTTGAAACAAATCAGCTATGTTTTTTTTTTCCAACTTTTTAAATGCATGCTGCTTAACTGGAGAAGATGACCTGGGTGTAATGAAGCCCAACTAGTCCCTCATCTACAAGGAAATGCAGTACCAGCATTTTAGCTACAACGTATATAAATGGCAAAAAAAAAATGGAGGTAGTTAGTAGTAGTTGCCCCCAAACCAACCAATCACGAAGACTGCTTGAATTCTCCAAAAGGCGGCAGCTTTGTATTTCGAAAGGAACTTCTGATTGGTTACACTTGAGCACCTATCTATAGCAGGATATATCCCTATGGCCAAGGTTGTTAGTATTACAGTTGGCTGCAAAAAGGGAAGGGAAACTGTTCTCAGGACAGGCTAAAAAATCTTGTAGTCCTCCCAAAAGTATATACGAACACTTAAAGGCGACTCGTTTCTCCAGAAAAAGAAGAGTAGATTACGCTATGGCTGTGCTACCGAGTATAACCACAGGAAAGACATTCCCCATAAATCGTTAGTATAAGCCTCCGCTGCATCAGTCCAAACGCCAGCCACGGATCCAGCGTTGTACGCCGCCCCCGGCCCGATGCCAACATTCGATGCAACTTCCGGTATCTGGAACGCACATTTCCGGTTTGTGGATTGCAGAGCTTATAGCCGTTGAGATTCAAAACGTTGGACCGTTTATCCTCCGCCCCCATTCCGGGAGATCCGTGTTAGAACTGCGCGCGTCCCCACCATCTGATGGACAGTGGGACGGGTGGAACTTCACATCAGATGAATGTGATTTATACATAGATATAAATTTCGGTTAGCAATTTATGGTCAGGAACTCCTGCTCATTCCATGATTATGTAATTGTAGTTTTGGTCTAATATATTATAAACGAGGAGAAGCAGAGGTTCGTATGGTGGTAACAAATGGAGTTAGTTAACTTTTAAATTCTTCATGAATACACTTCACATTGTGACACTATTCCTTTGAATTCTGATATTAAATTAGATATGTGAGATATTATAGCAAATTAATGTTTATTTGTGTGACTGGGTGGTGTTTTTTGTTTGTTGTATCAGTGTGCTAGTTTTACCCTTCGTACCCTCTCATGATGCCTGTGAAAACTTTTTAAAGGGTTGGCCACTTTTAGCTAATTAGTTATATTGTTGTTTGTAAGGAAAAATTATCCAATTTTCTGGATTCTGTATCAATTCAACATGGTTTTTCTAGATTCTCATGCTTATTTTTATAGAAACTTCAATTCCAGGGATAGAAATATTCCATGGTCTTGTGATGGACATGAGGTGCACAAGCCATAATTCAAGAGAATAATCAGAGCGTGGCGAATAAAGAGGGAATAAGTTTTTGTACCCATGGAGGATGGCCCTACAAAGCAGTGAGAGAGGAAGTTGTGTCACAGTGCGGGTACAGAAAGTATGCAGACCTCTTTCAATTTTTACACTCCTGCAACCATCCCAACAGTCCTGGATCAGCTGGGACAGTCTGGCTTTCAGGCTCTTCCCGCCCCAAAGGGGAGCTCTGGCCAGGACATCAATTCTATTGAAGTCCCCTGGTCCACGATAGAAAGAAATGCACAATTCATGGTGATACAGAGAGAGAGCAGTACATCATAACAGAGCGTTGGCGCTGCTTTAATACAGCAGGAAGAGTCACCGGGACAAAAGGAGGGGACACAATAATAAAAAAGGGGGGGAGCAGATAGGGGGGTGTTATTTATAATAAGAAAGGGGAGAAGAGAAAGGGGGCCAATTGAAAAGTGGAAGGAAGAGTAGAAGGAAGGTAGAGAAAGAGAAAGGGACACAGTCGGCGGGGAGGGGGTGGGGGGGGGTGGGGGGGGAATGGGGACATCGTACAAGCTGAAGCCCATGCCTAAAGAAAATAGCCTGCCCTCCACACTATATAGCCAATCGACCAGCCTGCACCATGCCCAGTACCCAGCCAACACCTGCGCCCCAGGTTTGAACCCTTTGTAAGGAAAAATGCGCCCAAAGTCAAAATGGCAATTTTGTGCCCATTTTGAATGAAAAAATATTTAAAAAATCATATTAAAATAAAAAATTGCATCTCAAAAGGTTTATAGCACAGTCCTAAAAAACGATAGCAATGAAAATGTCATCAAAAAGTCGCAAACAAAAAAATGACACCACCCACAGCAGCTGTACACCAAAGTATGGGAGAAAAAGTAATTCAGCGAAACAGGACAGATGGACAAATAAAAAAAACTTTGTGTACAGGAGGTTAATTTTTGTAAATGTTATATGTTGAGAAACATTATAAAACCTATACAAACATGTTATCCCCATGATCGCACTGACCCAAAGAATAAAGTAGACATGTCATTTCGATCACAGTGAAAACGTTGTTAAAAAATCCAAGCCAAAAGGGGTTGGGAAGGAAAAAGCGCCCAAAATGCGTTTTTTTTTTCTGTTTTTTTTCAACATTTCACGGTATTGGAATTTTTTCCCAGTACACGACATGGACAAACTAAAAATACCATCCACTATGAAGTGCATTTGTTATGCAGGAAACAAAAAGGCCACTCACCAGAGATAGTTGAAGTGGAAAAAAAAAAAAAAATAAAAGTATATATAGATTTTTGAGGGCCAAGTCGTTAAGGGGTTTTAAAGTTTGATTATGCGCTATTACACAATCACATACAAAAAATCTGCTATAAATGCCCCAGTCTTAAAGCCTTACCAGGCCACACACTAAGGGGTTAAAAAACAAGAAAAAACTGAAAAATAAAATGGTCATAAAGTATTAGACCTTTGCTCAGTATTGAGTAGAGAAGCAGCAAGTTTTCACACCTGGATTTGGGGGGATCCTATGCCTATTCCTTGCAGATCCCACAGTGTCCCTCGGCTTGGATGGTGTTGAAAGTGTTTGTTGTGGACACCATTTTCAAGTCTCTTCAGAGATGCTAGGGATTAGGTCCAGGCTCTGGCTGGGGCAGTCGAGGAATGGTTTCAAAGAGTTGTTCTGACACAGCCTAGGATTTGAGTATTTTAGCTGTGTGCTCAGGGCCCAGCATTCCGCCATGGCGAGGTCCCTATTGAAGTTGGGGGGGACCCTGGGCCTTTCTGCAGGTCGGAATTGGATTCTCTATCGCAGAGGACTCTTGTCCATAACCATAAGAGGCCCCCCATGCCATTGACTGTAATAGTACTTGATTGCAGCTGTGGTAACGGCCCTTCTTGCCCTTTCTTGTACACAGTACTATCACTCCAGGCTGTAGAAAGTGGAGTGTCATGTGATCTCTAAATGTCCATTCACCCAATCGCCAGGTTAGAGTACATGACCTTTCATCTGCAGCCATTTGATGTACAGGAATCTCTGACTGATGAGGTATAAAGATAGGAGGCTTCACTGTTAATATCAAGAAACCAGAGCCAGCAGAAGAACTATTAAGTAGAGGATATTGGGTAAATGATCTAATATAAGGGAATCACGTACACGCAATTACAAAACCATGAGGGTGTAAAGTGGCCAACCCCTTTTTAAAACTGTCAGGCAATGGTAAATGAGGTTGCAATGGTTGGCACATGGGTATAGGGAATTGCTAAACTGCATTATATTTCTTCCCTTCTAATATTAACTTCTAGAACACAATGATTTGTAGTAGATTGACATTCGTCATCCCAACGAAGCATGATTGCTAAGCGTTTTAACGTTTAAAGGGTTATAATTCCACCCATGCAATTTGCTGATATATGGTTTTTAAATACATTAGATAATTATGGCCCTGATTTTCCTAGTACGATTTGGTCCTTTTCCATTGAGGATGGCAGGAGGGTTTTTTCTTTTCCTGAATTGGTATGCGGAGGCTCACCTGGATTAGTAGGATTAGTGCTAGCATTAAACTCGCCGTAATGTTACCAGTGTGTGAAGATTAATCTCTTTTGTGGGAGACGTTTTATAATACGACTCATATAAAATAATATGTAAAGTACAAACAGTTACATGGCTGCACTTATATACTCTTTATCTTGGTTTTTCCCTTCAGTAGTCTTTCTTCTTTTACTGAAGTGTAATTTCTCTACTTCACTCATACAAGGTCAGATATCTTTGTAGAGAACCAAATCATAAAAATAGAATTTTAAGGTTTGTTTTATGTACTAGGTGCTCTAGTTTGGTTCTGGGTAAAGTGGGAAGTATTCTCGGTTATAATGGGATGTGAACCACACTAAGACCACGTGCAAGGATATTATTGGATATTGATAAGGATTGTAGGAGGAGGCACGGGGTGAGCTATGTCCTATCTTTTTTCCCCGGGCGGTACGGAACAGTACGGTTCTGCATGTGTTGCCACCCATGACCGCTCCGTACCCACACCCGTGAACAAACCGTGGCCAGTGGGGGAGGGGTATATATTGACGAATATACGGCGCGGTCATCTAAATGCCCCACAGCCGTGTGAATCTCTCTTCTGTTCACTCGAGCCAAAGTGTCTGGCTGCTGACAGAACTTTGAAGGGACCATGTGCTCCCACTGCCAGGGGTTTATACTCCAATCACACCCAGTTGACAATACAGCCACATAATTGGATAACATCTTACACTCATTTAACTATTGCCTTTTTCCAGGCAGAGGCTACAGCTGCTATTACATTATGACAGGGTACTGGAACCTGTGTAGAGGGTTCCGGACTCCCCAAACACTCCTGACCTTGGAGAGGGAGCGAGCAACCTATCAGCCTGCCTTTGTATTGGCAGGGGTGTTGTTTCATTATGAGACGGAAGGTTGTTATGATAGTAAAGAGAAGGTATATTTTTTTTACTACCAAGAAGAAAATTTGAGAATTTGCACCTGCTGAAATACCAGCCCATGCAGCCGCTTTTACTGAAAGGTTTTACGCCCATTTTAGGCGTTCCTCCAACTGGCGTAAAAAGGGGGGTATCCTCGATAACAAGGGTGCATAAATGGACGAATAAAAAGCCCTGTGCCACCAAGTCAATATTGAGCAACTCCACCAACACGTACAACGGACAGTCTTTATACTGCACCAGAGTAATCAGGTAGCATCATAGAACACAGAGGGGAGGAAATTCCGAAGACTGGCGGTACGTGTGGGGACAATGGGGAGATTAGTCAACTAGTGTGTGTGCAAATTCGCCAGTTCTGCACTTGTAGCTGGGTCTCAACTGGCAGTAGACGTTTTTTGCTATGTCTCCCACCTTTTCCAAGGTGCATTCATGACAACTGCCCCATCTTTCTCGCCCCCCTGTCCCCACCCGTATCACACCATGACACCCCAAGGGCTTGCGGGACGAGAGAAGCCGTAATGAAATCTCCCCAATTATTAGCTGGCACAGTAGAGGAACTGCTGAATCAACATAGAATAATCTCCCATTATGTCGATGTCAGCATCCCAAACCACTTGTATCCAGGTTTTGCTATCAGAGATACTACTCAGACTCATCAGACCTCCGAATTCTAGTGTTCTCCACGGAATGTTGCATTTATTAACTATTCTGGTACAATCAAACAGGCGTCATCAGCTAGGGCTAAGACCCCTTCAAATGAGAGTTAGGCGACATCAGTGTAAGCGCTATCCCTGTGCTGTGAGTTCGAATCTGCCGTGAGGTCACCACCAACATCCAAGCATCAAGAACTTCTGCTCAGGACATGAGAAGAATGTGTACATGCGAGACACTGGTAGTGATTGTCTTCCTAAATAGGTGGGGGCTTTCACATGTACAACCATTACACCATCTCACCATAGGGTGATCACTTTGCGAATTCACTGCTTTGGACATTGTTTTTTCCTTATTTCAAACATAGCATGGAGAACATCGAATTCTGCCCAGTAGGACGGAGAATATGTTTACACTGAACAAGCCCTTCTAAAGCCCTGTACATGGAAAAACTAAAAAAAGCTTTTGAATTTTTTAAAGAAGGTGACTAACGAATGGAAAAATTCAAAAAAGGAAAGTGAGCACATTTATCAGAGTACAGTGCAAGACAGCACAATGTGCAATTTTGCATAGTGTATAGTGCAGAGTCTACCAGAGTTCGATTTTGCGAGACATGTTCTTCAGAATTGGGCCTTCTGCACCTGCCCGGTGCAAGTCTGTTTGCTTTTTTTTTGTGGTGCAACCTTTAAAATAGTAGTCGTGCAACTTCCTTTCTATCCGGCCTTGCATGATAAATCCGGTGCTTCATCGACTGAGCACCAGAGAGGTGCCCAATCCTCGAAATTAAGAATAGTCGCCAATGTGTGGCATCATACAAATTTGACTGGGTCCAGGTTTCAATGTGAACTCTGCAAACTCTATGTAATATTTATTTGGTAGTCTAGGGTGGAGTGGCTATAATGATTATATGTAAGATGTCAAATCTTAGCCAGAGAGTCTTTAGGGATTGGAGTGGGTTTGTTAGATAGTTCCATAATGTCAATGCTATTCTATTCGTATACGGCCATAGTGACAACACATTGTTTTAATCTTGAAACTTTTCTATACAATAAGCTGTAGTTTAGACGGTATTGTCAACACTATTATCTGATTAACACACAATTCTTTTTTTTACACTTATCCACTTCACCATCGCAGGTTAGAATTAGGTTTATATATATCGCGTACTCGCACACTTGTATAATATGCTGCATCTATACTCGCTTTATATTCACTATCTTAAAAACTACTATCACTAAATCACACACAAGACCCCCCCCGTACATGGGTCGCAAATAGTGTGCATGTACCTCCAGGTAGTGCCGGGGCAGTGAGAAGGCAAGGAACGACTGGAATAGTGCAGTCCGCGCCACCCCCCCAAACAAAAGCAGCGTCTTGAAAACAAATGTGGGACGCGGGGCCACTTCTTTTTTAAATCAATCTGCGGGCACATCCCTTAGTAAATGTGCCCCATTGTCCAGACAATACTTGTGGTCTGATGTGCAGTACTAAGCATTGGTGTTGGACTTTTGGACTGCAATGATTTGTGCCCCAAAGACAACTTCAGTTATTTGCAATATCGAGAAATTCCAACATTCCCAGATTACAAAACACCTTCTTAAAAAAAGTTCAAGAGCAACAATATCCTAAAAAACACCCCACTTTTAACACACTATAAAGAATGTCCAACTCCCATGAGTATAAACAGCATTGTTAGGGCACTTCTAAGCTTCATCAGAAATACCTTTAATTCTAGGGATATGCAAAACAGAGAAAGTAATTTAAAGGATAAAAATGAGCTTTTGGGGAACGAGGGAATGAGGGGTTTGACTGCTGGTACCACACTATTATATTATTCATGAATTGTGGGTATAATTCTTGTGTAAACTGTGAAGTATATTTACTTTCTTGGACCTTAAAAAAACAACAATTTAATTTGTAATCGAGAATGACAGAGGCTATGGGAGGGATTACAATTAGGTTCTCATTACACTGTAAGCTATCATAGGCTATAATACTGTTGATAACATCAGCCCTTCCCCTCCCTTTTGCTGATGTTGTATCCTCACTGCGGGGAAGGGAGGGAAATTTCAGAGCACACAGAGGGAGGGGGAAAGTGCTCCTGCATAGTTATAAACAGAGAGGTGAAACTGCAGGCCCTTCTTGCTAATGAAAGAATGAAAGTTTGAGAAGGAAGGAGGCCATGGACAACACATATAAAAAGATGAGTAAGTACCATGGTTTATCATGTTATTTTATAGAGTTTAGCTTTTTTGCCTGACCTGCATCCATTGCTGATATCTGCCTGCTACAGACCAGCTCCTAATAGTGCTTTTGTACGAGGGCTCGTGAATGAGGAAAAACGACTTACAGACGAAAAAGGTATCAGACGGAATGGAACGTTGTGTGACCTTGGTGAAGCTCTCTGGCTGCAATGATCAGCTGTAAGGTGTCTGTAATAAGCTTTGGTGATAATTTTGTTCATGACGCACAAATAGAAATCCAATTCTAGAACAAAAAAATTACAATTAGAGTTATCATTCTAATTTATACCAGTTTTGACTTTACCTTACAGAAAACACGAAAAGACCATTCTGTAGGTAAAGCAAGGGGCCTGTGTACTGCAGCATGATATTACATCAGGGATGGATAAGCTGTATCAAATGATGGTTTGAGGGAAGGAGCACATATTGTGAACGATATAATCTTAACCAAAAGACTTATATGGCAGACTTGACCAGGTTGCGTGGGGACAGGCTTGTGGCAATTATCCTTTACTATTGGTACCTCTGCCACCTGCTCGGAACTCAACTACGTTCACATGTAATGTCCAGGATACGGAAAAGAGGAGCGGAAGGCAAGGACAAATATGATACGGGAGTACCAAAGACAAGATCTCCCAACTTGGAGGCAAATCTTATTAATCTAAATAATTCTCAAACTCGCTTTTCAAAGAAGGACATGGCGTTTAATGAGAGAAGGAGAAAGGAGGGAAAAATACTGTTATGGTACCATGTGAACCAGCTTTAGGACTCAGCACAGGAAGGTTCCAAAAAACCTGTCTACGGGGTGGGATAGACAAGAGGGTGAAGTGAAAAATAGATCTAGAAGGAAAAAGAGAAAAAACAAAATCTATAAAAAAAAAAAGCCAGCAAGTGGATTCTGGTGGAATAAACATTTGCCAAAAGCTCTCAGTCTATTCTGATCAAGAAATTCAGGTTTTGTGATATATTAATTCATTTTTTTCTTTTGTTGTTTATGCATTGAATACCTCTATCGTGAAAATGCAAGTTCCCAAGAGGAACTGGCCTTTGATGGCGGCTGTCGGAATGATAGGGCTGATAAGTAAGAGAGGATTAACGCGGGAGGCCAGAAAGCTGACAAGAGTGCGACGTATTGGATGCTGGGCATGTCTGGCCCTCAGGAACAGATAAAGGAAGATCTGAGAGAAGGAGGGATCTTCTTTAATACTGTGATGTTGTAGTGTGCTGCAGGATAAGATGCCAACACAATTGCCTTATGTTGATGGTATTATATTTTCACTTTGCCTATAGTGATCAAGGAGCTAATGCAAAAAGTGGAGAGAAACAAGAGAAATGGGTAGAAGGAAAGAAAGGAGGGTAAAGCAGTGAAGAAGGAAGCGGTGGCCTCTGATGCGGAGATAGTACGGACAAATACAAGGCGACAAAAGGCGGGAGGAGGAGGGAGGGCGGGTGAGCACTCTTCACCCTCCTCCTGCAACAACCTGTGCCAATGCAAGGGTTTTTGTTTAAACCTGGTGTTGCGAAGCTAAATCCCTATCCATTAGATAGAGATTCCTGAAGGAAGCCTGATTAAGCATTACGGGGCTCAAGTGTGGGGGTTACTGGTTATGCAGGCTCTAAAACTCTCTGCCTGAGGAGCAATGTTAATCGTGTTGACCAATGCGTTGTATTGGAACATTTGTAATGCCAGGAGTAAGAAGCAGAGAGGGGGAAAGGCGGGGGTGGGGAGGATCGAGGCTTGAACAACAAACAATTTCAATGGAAAGGAAGTAAACCTATTGCAGGAACTGCAGTTCTCTAAGGGAACCTAAACCCCTGGGAGAAGTCATGCGGAGCTACTGAGTAGTAAAGTTATTAGAAAAGGTCAAACGTTTTCAAGGAAGCCAAGAGAACGAAATGATCGTGCTAAAACAACCTCAATCTGGTTATAAGATAAAAAGAAGGATCCGAATGTGACCACACAAGGCAGTGAAATGAGGGTGGCCACGGCGGGCTGAGCTGAGGTTGTTCGGTGTGAACCAGCAATATGGAGCCTTGGAGGAAAAATAATGGCACACCAAAATACCACTTCCAGATTGCATGAATGAATGAAGTTATTCAGTGCTTTTAATTACTCGTGGTGGAATGCCGTAGGAACATAAGACATAAAAATGATCAACAGTCTGTGGTGCAATGTGGCATTGGCGGAGGAAATGAACATAGATCCTGACAAGCTCCATTAGATTTCGATGAGCTGGAAAGGGCAGGCCATTCATAGCAGGGAGCACAGCATAAATAAAAGTGGGTGCTGGATACTAAGGACTCTTACCAAGGAAATCCTCTGAAATACAATCCTAAAAAAGGGCGACATGGAGAGTCGTGGTCGTTAGGTGAATGAAATTATTCGCACCAGACAGTATTTCTCATTAGACAGCTGACATAATATGCACCTCAACTATGGGGCTTCCCAACAAGCCACAATAAGGCTAGGCTCCCGGTAGGGGATGTTGCACTCCCTCCATAGGAAGATGATGCGCGCCCACACAAATCTGCCAATTTAAATTAAAAGGACCTGGCCCATATTTGCAGCACAGCCAGCCGTCTCACATGGCGGTGACACAACGGGGTGCCTAACGCAACTGTGAAAAGGAGATCTAGAAGTTATGGGGCCATGGGATTCCCTGGATTAAATTTCATGCAATCAGATCCATGACCAATATCCCATAATGGCCTTCTGAATGAGCCCTTAGTCCGAGAAGATTTATCACAACTGTCTGAAAGCAAATCTGTTCTGGTTGTTCATGGCAACCAATGGAGCTAAACTTTCACTTTCCCACAACAGTGGATAAAATTTCCCCCCGGGCCCCAGCTCCCATTGTGTCCTCTCATATTCTTGCTCCCTGATATTTTGCCCTCTAGCTCCCCCTCATATTGTTCCCTCAACCAAGTAGCTCTCCCTCATATTACTTACCCTCCAACAGCTCTACCATTGTTCCTGCTCAATAAAAAAAAAAACATAGTTGGGGAGATTTATCATCAAGTTTCTGAGGTAAAACTGTTCTAGTTGCACATTGAAACCAGAGCTGTGTGGTGCTGAAGGATGACATCATCACATCGCGCCTGCCGACTCTGCTGCACACATCACACAGATAATGCAGAGAGCAGACAGCTTTCTGCATTATCTCCCAATTCAACCATGTTGGCATCTGGAAGCCGCTGATGGGGCCGATGTCCCGGGACACACTTGCCACTGGCAGGGACAGCAAGAAAGCCCAAAATCTGGGACTGTCCCCCTGATTTGAGACGGTTGGGAGTTCTGTCCAGTGACATGAGGATCTCATACCTCCCAACTTTTCAGAAAGAAAAAGAGGGACAAGATCCGATCCCTAGGCTCCACCTCTGGTCACACCCCTTTTGCGCTTATTCATAAATTCACAATCATTTTTTTTCCTTTTTACCAATATGAAATAAAGCACGAAGAAAGTTTGGTCTCAACTTTGGTGCTGAATAGTTTTCCTGCTGGGCTGGGTTCACATTTCGTTTTATATATACACACAGCACCATACTCATACACCTTATATGTAGTGGCCAGCAGCACCCTCCACTAATTGAAATGCCCAGCAGCGGCCTCCATTGTATGAATTGTCCTTCCCATCAAGCAGCCTCTGCTCAATGAAATGTCAGCACGGCTCTCAATTCATGAAAACCCATGGTGGCCTCCATCAATGAATACCTGCAACATCTCCACCGGGGCCTAGCCTTTTTTTCGGTTGGTTTGTACCGGCCAGGGCCCAGACTACGGATATGCTGGCTTATGCGGCTAGGGCAGCTATGGTCACGATGCTTGGTATTGGGACGCGGAGACATACCCTCATTCTAGCAGGTCTGCAGCAGGCGTTGTGTCAAGAAATATAGAGGGGAGGCTGATGAAGGGTTTTTCTACTGGGGGTGTTGTGGGGGTAGGGGGTGGGTGGGGTGGGGGGGGGGGAGAACAGCCCAAATGAAATGCCCGTGGGCAGCCTGCTACAAATTAAAATGTCCAGCATCAGCCTTCCCTCAATACATGGAACACGTACCACTCATAGATACACAAAGGTCGGTATACACCATGTAACAAACTGAACTTCTCGCTATGTGTTACAACAGTTCGATAGTATGTATCGCCCTCTCCCCTCCCTACATTTCAGAAGGATAGGCTGAGAGCAGATACCCTTACCTCCACAAGGTGTCTCTATGGCTCCTCTCTCTTATTCTTTCCCTGCAGGGCGGGTCCCAGGCCAGGGCATAACTAAAGAGGTAACATCCAAAGACTGCTATGGGCCCCAGTGTTGGGGTCCAGCCATCGGTGAATGCGTTGTATATTGTAGGTATTTGTGTGTATGGGTGTATATACTGTACATATGTATATGATGACATGCATGTCATGTTTATAGGTACAAATATGTTCTGTGTGTATATGCTGTATGTATACCTGCTGTGTATTAGTACTGTGTGTGATGTAACTCACATGTCTGAGTATACAAACTGTATATTTTTTCATGGGGGCCTATTCACGAAATCTGTTTGGCCCCTGCCTATCACAATTACCGCCCCTGGTGCCGGGCAAGTCTTTAGTGACCCAGAGATGTTAAGCCTAGGTCTAAACATGACACCAGACAAAGCACCACCTCAGTCCTGCAGCTACAGGCAGTTGCTACACTGTATATTAAGGTGCATGGTGCCTGCCACAGGCTGTAGGTGCCCTGACCGTCACCAGCAGTGCCCTCATTGAAAAAACAAAAAAATTTCTAAATATACCTTCAGATCTTCTTCTCCCCCCCTGCGACGCTCTGTCTTCTCCTCTTTAAGGAGTGTCGCGGCTGCGTGACATCAGTAGTTTTGAAGGGCCACAAGCGTGTCAAAACTATGACAGACACTACGCTTGACAAACGCACATGCATCTAGGTGATTCACCCATGATCGGACAGAGGAGAAGACGGGAACAAGGAAGGGCGGAAGAAAAAAGACAAAATGCGAGCCTGTTTTTTTTTTTCCCACACTGATAGAGGGCATCCGGGTATGGAATAATGGTTAATGGGTACGTGGCCACTTGGGCCTCCTTTTGATTGGTAAAATGGGGGGAACCCGTTGAACACAGTCTCACTAGAAACCTCCATGAGGGCAAGGCGCCCTGCCTGCTGCCAAGGAATCCTCACGGGGCCCTGCTGATACCCATGTCTCGGTCACATTTCCGGTGAGCACCTGTTGGCCCTATTGCTCTCTCCCCTATCTGTGCCCCATTCCCTATGCCTGTCCTTTACACTCACTACTTCACACTCCTGTCCGAGTGCACGTCCCCTCTAGGGCGCGCCGTCTTTCTTTAAGATTAAAAGGGCCAGCAGCCGATTGATTAACGCTGGCCGGCCGCGGGCGCCTTTCTCCTGTTAAAATTCGTGGCCTTTTCCTGTGTCCTCTGCGGCCGAACTTGAATCTCGCTGTATTTGGAAAGCATGTCCTGGTGTATTAGTAGAGTATTCTGATTAATGCGTTGTGACACCTTGATCTACGTTGTACCACATCCGCTGGTGGTCTTGGTCACATCAGTTTTGCTACTTCTACCACTGCTTCATTCCCAGGTGTCCTTCACGTCATCTCTACTTTCTATTTCATGATGTTTGTCCCTTACCCCTGTATCCTGAAGAATCTTCATTGTTGGACAGAACAAAACAGTGTACAGCTGGTACATTCTCCCCAACAACCACAGACTCTGGGCCATCAGAGAACACAACCCCATGCCCTCCTCCGTAGCGCACTGCCCCCCGTTTCCCCCCGGGCCGCTCTTATTACCTCCCCCCCACGATCCTGTTCTTCTCCTGGGCCTACCGCACGCTTCACTCTCTCTAAGCATGCGCCCGCAAAACTATTCAAGATGTTAAAGGGCTAGCGCACCGCGATTGGTCATGCTAGTACTCCCGGTTTTTCGTAAAGGTTACCCAGGATTCCCTGCCGGATCTTTGAGCAAGCCTTAGAGAAATCACCCCTGCGTGATCTGTTGTTCCGTTCTCTCCAGTGTTCCATTCTGTGGCTCCAGCGTTCCTGTTCCATGTTCTGTCTGTGTTCCTGGCTGTGTGTTCCAGTGTTCCTTCCTTACCTGGTTGTTCTCTCGTCCCGCTCAACCCGGGCTTGGACCGTGTTCTCAACTACTCCCATTGCTTCCATTCTAGTCCAACACCTGTGTGAATGACCCTGGTGGCACCCCGCACAGCAAGACCATCTGCTTTGCTGCGGGTTGGGAAGACAGGTGCCACTTAGACTTTAAGTCTCAGGTTTCGGCTTAATCCATGCTCCCGCATTGTCCAGAGGTCCACTGGCCCTAAACCCTGCCACCTTCTCAAAAACTTCACAATTCAATGCGTAAAGGGGTATCCCATCTGGGCATTCATACAACTTTTTTTATTAATTTGATATGTAAACATTTCTTCCAAAAGTGAAATTTTATTAAAAAAATTACCTATGTGAAGATATTTCTTATAAATGTAGTATATGGTCCTCTGTAGAAAACAAGACTGTGTCGTGGATACGACCCACCTCGTCGTGGAGTGATGTCACAAAGAAACAAACATTTTTGTATATGAAAAGTCCCGCGAGTTCGGCATGTCCCACAGCCGTCCTGTGCATAATGATTGCTAAAATTCAGGTGTCAACAGGGCTCAATAGCGCATTCTGGCCACCGCTGCCAGAGTGCAGGGTGGTCGTATCTGATGAAAGCTATCTCGTTTTCTAGGGTAAAAATTTATAAGGGGCTACATTTATGGAAATTATCTTCACACATGAAACGTTTTTTTTATAATAACATTCAATTGAAGAAGTTACCTCATAGCAAATGAATTTAAAAAAATAAATGTTGAATGGCCAGTATGGATACCCCTTTAATGTTTGCAGAGTTTTTACTCAAACACTTCACCCCATAGTGGCAGGGCTTTAAATACGTTAGGACGAACGGTTGTCGATGAACTCTGCCCACAGTTCTTTGTATCGACCAAGATTCACATAAAAGCAAAGAAAATATACTCCGCAGGACTTTTTAGGTATGCAGTAGTCAGTGTACTCATATATATTAGCTTGATAGTTTCTCAGATAAATTTCCTTATGGGCCTAATGTAGTAAACAAATTCTGGCAGGCCAGATTTGTCGTAAGTGAGCGTGGCCTCTCCATCACCCATGTGCCACCATGGACAACGCTCCTTCTTCTCACCTACTCTCCTCCTGTCTCAATACTGCCTTGACGGCTTAAAAGCACTTGAGTTCTCTTAATCCACTTACTCACCGTAAACGAGAAGAGGAATGCAAAAAAAAAAAAAGCATTATATGTTTTTCATGAGCACAGCTTGTGTAGTGCCTGGTTAACAGAGGAAACTTGAACTTTGGACATTTAATATTTCCTCTATGGGAAACTCAGCACTTTTAGTTTGATTTACATACAGGGTTAACTTACATTAATTCTATACTGTTTTGTTATATACACCTGCTTATTAGTACTGTAACGTCTGTAGACAGTAGAAAGGGTTAATAAACACTGGTGAGAACTGTCTGACTTGTGTATCTCTAACTGGAGAGAAGTCAGTAAGGAAATTGCAGCCGTGACATCAAATGGGCCACATATTTGGCTTTGAGGACATGGCTCCAACGTCCACACGCGCAGTCTCATTTCACTTGACAAATGAGTTTTTATGACTCCTAAACCGTTGTGTACCCGGGATATTTAAATACACGTTCAACCTTCGATTCACCGCCTTCGATTCACTGTGTGTGCCCTCCCTGAGTCCCCCATACTCTCTATACCATGGCGTAACTAGAAGCTGATGGGCCCCAGTGTCAAAGTCCTGTGCCAGGCCCCCGACTCTAATGTGTGGTTTATAGTAAAGCTTTTCATATGGGAAAGTGACAACAATAGGGCCCCCCTAAACCCCTTGGGCCCGGTGCGACCGCAACCATCTGCACTCCTCCCCAATTTATGCCCCTGCTCTCTACTTTACACAAGTATTGACATTGGGTGTGAGGAGACTGGTTGTATCCGGTGACTTCACCTCTGATGCTTCCCCCTAGCATGCCGCAGCTGGTGCTGCAGTGACACCACAGGCTAATTTGCATATGGTATAGAAATGTTTTTTCTCCAAAATGCGTCCATAAAAAGTTTAAGACAATGGAGCAGAGAACAAGGGGAGCGGGTTGGGGATGTGATTAATAACCATCTACCATTAGCTAAGCTGATTGTAGATGTCCTTTAATCCAATTTATTCATTGACTTGCTGTACTATTCCTCCAATAACTTTCTATAAACAATTCCTCACAGTTTTATAGATCTTTGCTTTTGTCATTCTATCGAAGCTTTTATGTTAACTTTCCTGTGGATAAAAACTGTCCATGGTTCTAGTATGTGCAACACCCCTGCCAATATATGGCCAGGCTGGTAGTTGTAAAATAGCCCTCTCCAGTTTAAGAGCTGACGGAGGGGTCATGAACCCTCTATGATGGTTCTAGAACTGGTCATATGTTAATAGCAGCTGCAGATTCTGCCTGACAGGCAATAGTTATAAGTGGTTGTAAGATATTAACCAATGAGTTGGCTGTATTGTAAACTGTCTTGTGATGTAGAAGTGCTACCAGCTTGACCAGGAGGATAAACCCCTGTGTAGTGGGGGCACTGGTCCGTCCGACTACAGGAGTCTGAAAGTGAACAGAGAGACAGGTTCGTACACCTTCAGTACTGACACAGACCCTATCCCAGACCGAGTTCAGCCTCTACCAGAGCTGCCGCTCCACAGTTTGGACACAGCTCACCCCCACCGGCATCAATTACCAGGCTGGTGCAGTTTCCTGAGGACCCCTCTCCACGACCACTCCAGTACCCCAGAATACTGCTGGTTGACCGTTCTGGCGCATGCCTGCTACCTTTGTTCTATAAAGAACAGTGAGATATTTCGCACAATGTTGCCTCCGTCGAGCATTCTCCCTTCCTTCCCTCCATTTTTTGCAGCAGACCACCTGTGGGAGACCTGCGGATCTGGACAGCCCTCCGGTCCCCATACCACCAGCCCCGTGACATCGTGCCCCAGGCCGCAACCCCAGCCACTCGGCATTCTCTCGTTCGCCCGCCCGGTGCCCTCCAGCCCGCAGAAAAGTAGGCCCTGGTGGGGGTGTTTTGCACTAGTCACAATGATGCACGAAGAGACATCCAATAACCATGACAGATTTCTAACCCACTTGAAGTAAACAATAAAGCTTCATCATCGGACTCACATCTAAGTAAGTCTAAAAAATGTTTTTAAAATATATTTTACTCCACATATAGACCGCAATAGGTGAGTTGGGACCCTAAGAACCTGTAATTTGGACTATACTTCATATTAGACCAGAATGTGGGCCTGAGGAAGTTGTGATCTATATATATATCTATACTACTAATGATAACAGACTGATTTATTCCACTTCCTACTATGTTCTTCCAATGGAGGAAGCACAACACTGCATTATTGAGACTACTAGGAAGGTCGTGCAGGGTAAAGGACCAATGTGACGTCACAGCTCGGCTGTAGCTTCTGCCGGTAGCGTGCCCCTTTATAGAGATGCAGCGCTCTATATTCGTTCGGCTCCCCCCTCTATTTTGCAGTCCCGCCGCCTGTTCTCTCGACAGAATCTATTTTTGGACACGGAGTCACGTGACTCGGGTGACGTCACTGAATGTGTTTGTTGGTGAAGACTGCTAAGGAAGGGGAAGCAGCGCGGATACAGAGACGGCAAGTAAGTGAGGGGCCATGAGGATAGATGGACCGGGAGGGCAGTCTGACAGGAGAGACTGCTGCCCCTTATTACGTGACAACCTGATGTAGGTGACTATGGACACTCCCTCTAAGGAGCAGCAGAGTAAGGAGAGACACCATCCTCTCTGATGACTCAAGAGACAGCCTAGAAGACACTCCGTCTAGAGACGCTGAATGAGAGAGGCAGGCAGCTGTGCTGGCAGGAACTCACAGGAGACACAGGGAGAGCGCAGGTAAGTGACACCTGTTATGGAGGGTGTGGATTCCCATCATCCTCATCATCATCACTATAGATTGCTTGTTGTTACAGTTTTTGTTACTAGGAGTTTTCTAGTTGCCATCTGATGGAGATGCCGAGACTGGACTTAGGGTTAGTGCCCTGTAAGTAGGTCCTGGGGTCGTGAGGGGGGAGATCAGGATAAGGTAGGTGACACAGGTAATGATCACACATCATCCATCACATCAATGGGGCGATAGAGGAGAGAGGCTCTGCTGCTGCTGATTTCCTCCTGCTTTACCATACTCTTCCTATGAGAAGGCCCCCCCTGTAGCACCTCATCGGAGCTATCCAAAGGTGAGATCGAGGATTCAGTCTCTTATAAGATTGTAGTCACCCTTTGTGGTCCAGTTATTCCCAAATTACTTTACCTTACTGGTTCTGTTCAGTCCAGCCTCCTGTTTCTCACCTGTATGTGTCTCACCAATGACATGTTGTTATATATGATGGAAGTCATGACTGTGGATGGAAGGGGAAAACCTAGTTGTCATTCCCTGTTGAATAGAACCATGTAGTGACTGAGCAGAGAACTAATCAAGTTTTAACAAGTAGTGTATGGGATGTTATTGGGGTAATAAGGCTAAAAAGGAAAATAAACACTAGAAGTATTTTCTCCTTCACTTCAACCAAAGTGGGACCAAGCGTCCGTCAGGCAGAGCCGAGAAAGGGGCTTTGCCTCAGAATTGTAAGTTTAGATAATTATGTTGATATAGATTTACATTTTTTAGATTTTATTTTTTTAGAAGATAAAAAATTCCATCACTGAATGATTCTGATTTGTCTTTAAATGGAACGGTGAAGGGAAGTGAATATGGAGAGCGGGATAATCTCGTGCACTCAAAGGGAATCCTCACCGTCCACTAACCTGCTTTGTGATGGTTTCCAAGTGTCATTTCTTCTTATATGAGGCTATGATATAATAAAGAAATTACAGAGGGAGTTTCTTCTTCATGGACCAGTCCATTGCTATGACTGGACCTATAGACAAACCATGAGATCTTTCTAGCAATAAGGAATATCCTGGATGTAAGACAAGCAGAGGTAACAATGTGAAGAGTTGTTTTTCCTTAAAATTTGTGAATTAATTGACAACTGTGTTCTTTGTTCCCGCTTGTCAATGAATTGTGGACTATGTCTGGATGCCCTAACTGGTTGCCTATTTTTTTTTTTTTTTTTTTAGTAATTTTCTAGAAGAAATAAAAAAGAACAGGGAAACAGCATACAAAGTTCTTGTGATGCTAGAAAAACAGAACGTTGCGCATTTAACCCTGACAGAAAATAGTGCCCAAAGGCGAAACTGGCACACTTTGCCATTTTGAAAATATAGAAAATTCCATAAAATGTATCAAAGGCCGTACAGGTGCGCCAAATGGGTCATTGATTAGTGTAAAAATAGTTTTTTGGTGAAACTGCAGTTATCTGCCTTACCAAGATCACCTCACAGCATCACTTACATACCCCAAGGTAAAGGTATGTTTAGGTCAGAATGACCATTTTGAAGTGTAGGTTTCCATTACCTAAGAGACAGATCAGATCCTGCCAGAGGGGGAACACACCAGTTGTCAGTGTGCTTGGTCTATAATCCTTCAATCTGGTGATAGATTTCCTATAACTAAAAATCTGGGTGCTCAGAATGGAGCCACCCTCTCGTAAGCATCAAAATCCTACCACCAAATTATGCATGACCAAGGAACCCGATGGGGCTCTGGTAACACCCCAGGAGCTTTTCAAGCTCTTACCATA
The DNA here is from genome assembly GCA_019512145.1 of Engystomops pustulosus. NCBI lineage: Eukaryota > Metazoa > Chordata > Amphibia > Anura > Leptodactylidae > Engystomops > Engystomops pustulosus. The sequence goes on from CM033646.1 coordinate 42,062,110, forward strand.
ATTTTATGGCCAGCACCAGCCAGAATAGGTGGATTTTTTTTTTTCCCAATCTAATCTTAGTTTAAATCAGTTGGCATTTTTCGGGGGTTGTCCAGTTTACAATGAATCACTACAACGAGTGTATGTGCACATGGTGGCTTCATTTACTAAGGGTCCGCGAGCGCATTTTCAAAATCAAGATTTCCCACGATATTCCCGTTTTGCTGGCACACTGACACTCGATCAGGATTTTGGCGCATCGGCTCCTCTTGCACTCGCGACCAAATCGTACTTACGATACGCACTTACAATCATCGGGAAGAATAAGGTGAACTGTCGGCGGACCCGGCGGGAGCGAAAGGCAGGATCTCGGGGGGCGCACGAACGCTATGTGATCACGCCGCGGACTTTCATCTCATACATTCTGACTTTTTCCGAATCGCTGGGGGGATCGGCCACAGGAACTGTAAGGTAATTTTGCCCCTATATCTTATTGGTTTATACTGTTGAACAAAGACACATGTAGATCAATTCAACCAAGAAGGGAGATTGGATGATGTGCAAGGTGATTTACGGTACAAACAAATTCTATAAAACATTCTTGAAAACCCGTGAGGAATTGTTACTGCAAATTGTGGGAAAAGTCTAGAGCACATATTACTTACCTGTTCCTGTTCGCGATCCCCGCTTGTGCGTTGTTTGACAATATGCCCTCTGGCCGTAATCACTAAGAGTGCACCTTTATTCTTTTTCCCAGTGTATGTAAGTGCGACACACATGTTTTAAAAGTGTAAAATATCCCGCATGTCGGTCCGAATATGTGGATCGTCTTGACGTCCGGCCGCCCCCCCCCGCCCCCCCCCCATTTTCTTCTTTCCTATATTATGCCCAATTGCGCCAAAATCCCCGATAGCGTTGCGAACACAATCCCCTTCTAAATACCTGTCCCAAGGGCAACGCAATCCTGAAAATTTCTAAAAGAAAGACCGACAAAATGTCATCCGTGTGGGACCTCTTAGTAAAATAAGGCCCCTATATGTTTTCATCTTTGTGGAATAAATGGACTACACCCTTTAAAGAGCTTAAATGGTCACTACTTCTCAACACATCATAGTCCCAGTCAACACAATAAATCAGCGTATATAATTTTATATTAAGTCCTCTACTTCTCCTCCCTCCAGCCTTCCATTAAGCCTTCTCTCTGGATCATCTGCCTGAATTCTGACTTGCTAATACATGGACAAGCAGCCTCCTGACGTGCGGATAAGTCATGGTCATACAGAACAGTGTTATTTCTTCTCTCGCACAACACACCTGACTGGTATGCTGCACATTTTCCTGCATGAAGATACATTTATATTTGGTCACCCACCTTGCCCATACCAGTTTTGTTTTTTGTCAGGACATGTGTATGTCATTTTAAGTGCCCGCTTTTAAGATACATAGGTGGGGTGGGGGGGATTTGGGGGGGGCAACAGAAAGTATTTGCAAATCATTTTAATGCCTGCTCTTTAGGTTTTTGGCTGCCTTCACGTGGCGCGCTGTGATATGATATGACTTTTTATCAAAGTGACTTGCAAATGTGATCACTGTGTTTGATTGTATAATATATTTCATTACTTTCTGTATTTTGGGCTTTTTCTCAGCACATTTAAACTGTTTGATATTTAAACACCTTTAGATTTCATTTACTTCGACATTTATCTAAAGGCAGGACTCTATGGAATCAGTGTTATCCTGACTTTTAGCAGTTGGGTGGGTGCCAGATTCTATCAACAATCGGGTAGAGGTGGCACTGGCACGTCTTCTTGGTTAATCTCCATTGCCGCACTGTGAACAGTACCAATAACAGCATGGGGCAGAATACGTAAAAATCCCCAATCTATGCTGTACGATCTCCATTATATTTTTTTAAAGGACCAGTCCTCCCTTTTTGACATTCTGGTTTGGGAAATGTGGTGATTCCTGTTCATTAGCGTCTTCTTTTATATGTCTCCTTTGTGTTTTCTTATTGCATTAAAGGGTATTCCTCCGTCGGGGCATTCACATTCAGTTTCATCATTAATCTGTCATATTAAACATTTCTTCAATTGGATGTTTATAAAAAATGTTCCCGTGTGAAGATAATTTCTCAAAAATGTAGCCATCTTGTCCCTTAAACCAAGATGGCTTCCTCGGATTACGGCCCGTCTAATAGATTGAGTTACACAAGAAACACAAACGTTCTATTGTATAGAAATGTCCGGGAGGTTACTACATGGTCCGACGCCGTCCTGTGTAATGATTGCTTGAATCTGGTGGTTCCGGCAGACTCTATAAGACGCAAGTCTGGCCACCACTGCCAGAGTATGACGTGCGCGTATCCAAGGAAATCACTACTCTGTTTCTAATGACCTAAGATCACTACATTTATAGGAATTATCTTCACACAGGAACATTTTTTTTTAATAACATCCAATTGAGAAATGTTTACATATTGGCAAATGAAATGATTATAATTAATGCCCAATGGGAATACCCTTTTAAGAAACTGTAAGGTTTTCTGCTAAGGATCTGATCCCTGGGAGACCATCTCAAGAACCGGGACCCTGCAAGTCCTCCCTGCGCTCTATGAATTGCGCTCTAGGATATGTCCAACCAGTCTGCTCTTCTAGGACATCCTCTACCTCCTCCTCCATTTCCCTGATATTATCACGGATCGACATGTCAGGGGTGATGCAGGTGTCCCTATAGGTATATTGTAATAATCTCTGGTTTGGTAGAACAACATTTAATGTGCTAATCTAGAGAATTTCCCAAGCTGCTGTCCGATGGCTCTCGTTGTCCCTTGTTCCTGCCTCGTTCTGTCCTGCCTTGGTCTCACAGTTGCATTACATTGGCGCTTCCGTTCTTGTCATAGCTAAGATTTCAGGTTGGTTTATTCTAACGATCCATTTTAAATGTTGAAAACTAAAAGCAACCAGTCTGTTTTATCAGTATAATTGGAGCTGTCGGTTATAATGTAAGTCAAGGGGGTCGTGACTAAACTCTTTTTAGAGGGGGGGGCCCACATTATAGCCTTCACGGATGCTTTAATGGGCGAATGTCATTTTTATTATTCCTCTCTGTAACATGTGTCAACATGAGCTGTTCAGTAGTTTACAATTTAATTGACATTAAAACCATCGGCAACCAACATTTTGAGCAACCCAACCTGGAACCTTCCCCGCATCCACAGGAGCCCCCAGCAATCACAGAGCCCCCAGTAGTTCACAGTGCCCCCCGGTACCACACTGCCGACCCCGAGCAGTACCAAGTGCCCCCAGTAGCCACATTGGTGGCCGCCCGCCGCTTTACCCCCACACTGTCCCCCCAGCAGTCCCCTTTCCATCCGCAGTAACCACCGCACTTCCAGCCCAGTCTTTCACCCGTTCCAGACCTCATTCGCACCCCACTTCCGAAGCCCTTTCTTCCCCTTTCCACCCATTCCCGCCCACCCCACTGGTCGGGCCACGCGTTCTGTCCCCCTTTCCACAGACCTCTTCCCCACCGAATGCTGTTCCGCCCCATTTCTTCCCCCCTTTCCCACCCTTCACCCCCCCAGACCTATCCCCCCTCATTCCCCGTTCCCCCCTTCACACCCCGACACCTGTCCGCAGCTCATTCTTCCCCCACCTTTTTGCCCCTTCACAACCCACTTCGCGGACCCTCTCATTCCCACTTGGGTTCCGCCCCTTCAACCCCCCTACCACCCCCCCTATCTTCCCATTTACACGCCCCACCCTTCCCGCTCACCCAGGACGGCGGGGTGCCGATAACGCCTTCCGTCCCCAGCGTTTCACACGCACCCCGTCCCCCCGAACTATTTCCTCCCCTCCTCATGTCCCTTTCCCGGCCGCTTCCCCGCCCCCCCTCTTCCCCCGCCTTCGCCATGATTTCCGCACGGCCTTCCCCCCACGCTGGTTCCACCCCGCCCTTTCCCGCTTGCGCCCCGTTGCATTCACCCCGACTATTCCGACGGGGCAAATACCCGTTAGATAACCGTTCCACAAACATTAGATCCGTTGGTTCTCCATCCTGGTCCCACCCTTTACACACGCCGCGTAGACCCCTTACCTAGCGGTGGACCCCGTTCTACGCAACTCTCCCCATGCCACCCGGGACCCACGCATCAGCCCCTCCCACCTAAAGGTTGAAAAAAATGAGCACCTTTCCTCGCTCCTCTCCCCTGATCATAAAGCCCAAGCCTCTTCTTGCTTTAAGCATTCGTCCGCTCTTTATCCGTATCAACACTCCAGACCAGTTGGACATTTTTACAATTCTACCGCAAAATCCAGGGCCGGATTTGGTGCCCCCCAGGCCTTGTATTAGGCTATCCTGGGGTTGTATGCCTATTGCGTGATGTGGATAAGTATGTAGAGATGTATTTGTGGTGTTTTCAATGGTTATCTGACTGTTATGGTGTTTACAGGTAGTTGGGTCAATATTCAACACCCATCACCCCACCACCGCCATTCACACCCACCTTAATACACCATCATAGAGGATAGTGAACATGTCCGCTTCAGCACAGTTGTGTTGTGTCCTTTGTATAACTGCTCATCTTCCATCATTGTTTTCCCACATTTTGTTATTGGATTAGGTTTTTCAATTTTGGTTTGTCCGTTTTTATATATTTGTGCTTCCAGGGAATCTTCCTGGAACATGTCCTGTGTTTCCTTCCTATAAGCAAATGGATTAGCCATAACCCTCCCTTCCTCATCCATTTATTGTTTGAGTCCACACCGAGGAGCAGGGGAGAAATGCCAAATACATTGCACCTATAGTTCACTGGTATCGAGAAAATCCCCCCCCCAAATTTTCAATTGTTCAATCACATATCCAATTACATGTGGAATGCCCTTTTTTGCACTTCCTGCCTCCCTCATCCCCACATTCACTAACTCTAAAGTCCCTTTCTCCCGGTCGTGCAACTTTTCAGGTTAGTACACACCTTCACTTAACATACACTAGACATAACACCTTCACTTACATAACACATACAATAACCTTCACATACATAACCCTACACACACCTTCACTAACATACTCCAAGGTCGTCACTAAAACAAACATTTTTTTTTCCAGAAGGGTAAATACTTCCTCTCAATCATTTTTGAGGAGGAATCTCATCCGAGGAGGATAATGAAATTTTCATTTACAAATATATAACTCCTAGTCATTATGCGTTAATAAACTTTTGTTCCATATGACTGTTTGTTCGTTGTTGTAAAGTTATAATTTTGTCTTTGTCCCCTATGATTTGTAAAGCCTGCTACGGAACTCTGCTGGCGCTCCCACATCCCGCTTCTTCTTATTCTTCTAGATTTCTCATTTAGAAGAAATTTGTTTACATACAAGCCCCTGTTTTTGTAGGCTTCTTGTGACAATTATAGTACTCATTTGGGGCTTTGACCCCCCAGACCCCCAACCACCCACAGAGGTTGCCGCCCAGAAGGGTGACTGCGCCCCAGACCCCCCCACAGAGAGGGCCATAGCTTACGGCTTGTGCGCCCAGATACCCGACCCCCCACCACCACCCACAGAGCGGAGCCAGGTTTGACTTTGAGGACCCCATACCCCCTAACATCACCCCCACATAGCTGTCAGACTATTCCTTCCCAAGAAAACCCTCCACCCTCCACCCACATATCTTTGTGCCAGGGTCACACTCTTGCCTCCAGAATCCCCCCCCCCCACCCAAAGATGCGGCGGCCCTGTCGATGACACTGAGCCCCAGACCCCACCCACATAGAGTGGCCCGAAGATCCGACGGTCCCGGCCCCAGACCCCACCACCCCAACCCCAGTGGGCCATGGCTACGCTGATAGCCCCCGACCCCACCCCAGAGCCGGCCAGAGCCTGACCGCTGGGCCGCAACACTACTCCCCCACCCCAGACCCCCCTCCCCCAGAGACCTGGCTTATTCTTTACAAAATCCGCTAAACTTATTAAACATTTTTTTTTTTGGGGGGGGGGGGGGTATGTGTTTTGTTGGGACATAATCGCTTTTTTTTAAACCTGTTTAATTTTTCCTTTTAATTTTCTTTTTTGGTTTTTTGTTTTTTGTTTACTTACCAATCCATTTTTTTTTTTTTTTACAATGTCGCATGTGTTCCCTGCTAAACTTTTATAGATCACAGTAACAGTGCCTAATGGTACAGTCCTATGGTCATCACTGTTCTCAGTGATCTGGTATACAGTGTTCTGCAGGAGGATGCATTATCGCCTTTCCCTCAGCCAGTGCAGCCGCCTCTTCACTGTATACAGGGCTTCTCTCTTCTCTGGCTACAAGATTGGGCTGTCCTAGACCAGCCCAATCTTGGTTCATAACTTGTGGCACTGTCTCAACACAGCAAATGGGGGGGAGGCGGAGCTACTCACTGCTTCAGCCCGCGGCCGATGGTAGAACGGCATGTGAGACCTGTCTCCGGTCACATGACTTTCCATCGGAGCTGCAAGGATAGTGGCAGGAGAGGAGGGACGGCACTATCTTGTGGGTGTTTTCCCAGTGTTTTTGCGGGCGGCTGAGCTGCGATCCTGGGCAGGCAAAGCGCCGGCAGCCAAGCACGCCCGCCGCAGATACCCACTAAAAGCGTATTTCACGCTTGGGCGGTTTTTTTGGAAGGGTAATCAGGCCTCTCAAAGCGTCATAGACGCTTGTATAGCGCTTATCCTCCTATCCGCTAATCTCTGCATACACCATACAACACCTTCACTATACATCACACCATACACACACCTTCACTATACATAACATCATACAATACAACCCTTCACTAACAATAACATCATACTACCCTCACTATACATAATCATGACATACACCTTCACTATACATACACCATACATACACCTTTCACACACTATGCATCCACAACATACAACAAACCTTACGATTACATAACACCATACATAACACCTTCACTATACATAACACTATAACATAACACCTTCACTATAACAAACGCCATACATACAACCTCTTCACTATGCACATACCACATACATATAACCTTCACTTGCATAACATAACCCATACATACAACCTTCACTATGCTAACACCATAACATACACCTTCACTATAAGATTATACGCCCATACATACAAACCTTCACTAATACAGATAAAACAACATACACTACAACCTTTTTCCACTATACATGATAACACCATACAATACACTTCCAATAACATAACACCCATACATCAACCTTCCTAGACGAACCCAGAGACCAACAACCGTCACTATAAAATAACACCAAGACAGACACCTTCATTAACAATAACACCAGACAACAGACCTTCACTATACAAACACCATAACATACACATTCACTATACATAAACATCATACATACAACCTTCACTATACTACCACCAGACAGTACACCTTCACTATACATAACACCATCCACCAAAGAGACACACACCTTCACTAACATAACCCATTACACTACACATTCAACATCCGATACACCCTACACACCAACAACCTTCCCTATAAATTCTAAACATACCTACCACCTTCACTAGACATGAATAACACACCATACATCACCTTCACTATACTAACACCATACATCCACACTTCACTGATCCATAACACCATACATACAACACCTTCACTAATCCATTACCCCATACCCCTACAACACCTTCACATACATAACACATACATACACCTTCCACTATCATAACACCATTACAATAACACCAAACACCCTCTTCACTATACATACAACCATACATAATAACCCCTTCACTATACATAAACGCCATACATACAACCTTCCATTATACATAACACCATACACAAACTAACACCTTCCACTATACATACCATCATACTCCAAATACCCCTTCACATATCTCATGAGACAACACCTACATTACAAACCTTCACTATGCATCACACCCCCGTATACCATACTCCGTCATTCTAGCATAACCCACCATTACCTACCCCCCCCCTTCACTATACCTGCTAACCCCCCCTACATCCCCCTTCCCATACTCACTAACCCCTACCATAACAGACCTTCATTCTACATACACATACCTACACCTTCACTAACATGAGAACGACATACATAACACCTTCACTATACATAACAACACCACACAGACAACCTTCCCTCTACCCTACATTTTCTTGGAGCGGTTTGATTGGTGATTATAACTGGTTTTGTGGAGCTGTGTGTATGATGGTCACTTGTTCCTGGAGCTATTTGTGTGGTGATTGGCCCTGTTCTGGAGCTGTAAGGTATGATATCACTTTTTCTGAGCTTTATAGTGGTGTTGTCACTTGTTCTGGATTGTATTGTAGTTAACAAAAAAAAAAAAATGCACTTGTTTCTGGGGAGCTGTATGTTCTTGAGTAAACTTGTTCTGGAGATGTATGTGATGTGATTCTCTTGTTCTGCTGGACTTCAACACTTTGTGGTGATGGTCCACTTGTTCTGAAGCTGTTTGTGTGGTGTTATCACGTGTTTTCGGAGCTGTATGTGTTGTGATGACACTTATTCTGTACTGCAATGTGTAAGTGATGTCAACTTGTTCTGGGGGCTGTATTGGTATAGTTATGTCACTGTTCGGATCTTTTGGGTGGGTGTTATTTACCACTTGTTCTGGAGCTATGTGTGTGGTGTTATTACCTTAACCGACTCACTTTTTCTGGAGCAGTATGTAGGTGAAGTCAATTGATTTTGGGAGTGTATGTCTTGTGATGCCACTTGTTCGGAGCTGTATGTGTAGTACTTGCCCTTTTTCTTCTTCTGGAGCTGTATGTTTGGTGATTCACTTTGTTCTGCATCTTGTTTTGTGGTGATGTCAATAATTGCTGGAGCTGTATATGTGGTAGTTGTTCACTTGCTCTTGTTTTTGTAGCTGTTGTGTGGTGAGTCAACTTGTTTTTGGAGCTGTATTGTATTGGATATTATTTTTCTGGAGGCGTATGTTTGGTGATGTCCACTTGTTCTGGGCTGTATGTGGTAGTAATGCACCTTGTTCTGGAGCTGTATGTGTATTGACGTCACTTGTTCTTGAGCTGTATGTGATGTGGGTGGTGTCATGTGTTTCTGGAGCTGAATGTGTGGGTTTTATTACTACTTGTTCTGGAAGCTGTTTGTGTGTTGATTTCACTTGTTCCGAGCTGTATGTGTAAGTGTATTATTTGTTCTGGAGCTGTATGTGTGGTGATGTCACTTGTTCTGGAGCTGTATGTGTGGTGATGTCACTTGTTCTGGAGCTGATTGTGTGGTGATGTCACTTGTTCTGGAGCTGTATGTGTGGTGATTTCACTTGTTCTGGAGCTGTATGTGTAGTGAATTAACTTGCTATGGAGCTTTATGTGTATTGATGTCACTTATTCTGGAGCTATTTGTGTGGTGTTATTACCACTTGTTCCGGAGCTGTATGTGTTGTGATGTCACTTATTCTGGAGCTGTATGTGTGAGAACAGCCCAAATGAAATGCCCTGGGCAGCCTACAAATTAAAATGTCCGCATCAGCCTTCCCTCAATACTGGAACACTATCCCACTCATAGATACACAAAGGTCGGTATACACCATGTAACAAACATGAACTCTCGATGTGTTACACACAGTCTGATAGTATGTATCCCTCTTCGCCCTCCCACATTTCAGAGGTGATAGGCTGAAGCAATACCCTTACCTCCACAAGGTGTCTCTATGGCTCCTCTCTCTTATTCTTTCCCATGCAGGAGAGCGGGTCCCCAGGCCAGGGGCTAACTAACAGAGGTAAACATCCAAAGAGCTGTATGTGGGCCCCGTGTTGGGGTCCAGCCCATCGGTGAATCGCGTGTGTATATGTATATTTGTGTGTGGTGTGTATATACTGTACATATGTATTATGATGCATGCATGTATGTATTATAGGTACAATATGTTCTGTGTGTAATATGCTGTATGTATACCTGCTGTGTATTAGTACTCGGTGTGTGATGTAACTCACATGTCTGAGTATACAAACTGTATTTTTTTCATGGGGGGGGCCTTTCAGAATCTTGCTTGGCCCCTGCCTCTCACAATTACGCCCCTGGTGAACGCGGGCAAGTCTTTAGTGACCCAGAGATGTTAAGTAGGTCTAAACATGACACCAGACACAGCACCACCTCAGTCCTGCACTACAGGCAGCTTGCTTCACTGTATCTGAAGGTGCATGGTGCCTGCCAAGGCTGTAGGTGCCCTGACCGTCACACACCAGTGCCCTCATTGAAAAAACAAAAAATTCTAATATCACCTTCAGATCTTCTTCTCCCCGCCCTGCGAACCTCTGTCTTCTCCTCTGTTCAAGGAGTGTCGCGGCTGCGTGAACATCAGAAGTTTAAGGGCCACAGCGTGGTCAAAAACCTATGACAGACACACGCTTGACAACGCCATGCATCTAGTGATTCACCCATGTCGGAGAGGAGAAGCGGAACACGAACGGGCGGAAGATAAAAAGACCAAAATGCGAGCCTGTTTTTTTTTTTTTCCCAACACTGATAGGGCACCGGGTTGGATAAGGTTAATGGGTACGTGAGCCACTTGGGCCTCCTTTTGATTGGTAAAATGGGGGGAACCCTTGAACACAGTCTCACTAGAAACCTCCATGAGGCAAGACGCCTGCCTGCTGCACATGGAATCCTCCGGGGCCCTGCTGATCCCATGTCTCGGTTCACATTCACCGGCTCCCTGGACACCTGTGGCCTATCTGCTTCCTACCTCCCTATTGTGCCATCTCTTCCCTATGCCTGATCCTTTACCTCATCTTCAGCGCTCCCCAGTGCACAGTCTCCTCTAGGGCGCGCGTCTTTCTTAAGATTAAAAGGGCCAGCAGCCGATGATTAACGCTGGCCGGCCCGGGGGCCTTTCTCCTGTTAAAATTCGTTGGCCTTTTCCTGGTGTCCTCTGCGGGCAACTTGAATCTCGCGTGTATTGAGAAAACATTCCTGTGTATTAGCATGAGTATTCTGATTAATGCGTTGTGACTTGATATCGTTGTACCAATCCCCTGGTGATTCTTTGGTAACATCAGCTTTGCTCTTTAGACACTGCTCTTCCCAGGGTGTCGGTCTTACGTATTCACTTCGTATTTCAGTGATGTGTCCCCTACCCCTATCCTGAAAGAATCTTCACTTGTTGGGACCAAACAAAACAGTGTACAGCTGGACATTCTCCCAACACACCGACATGACTCTGGGCATCAGATAACACACACCATGCCCTCTCCGTAGCGCACTGCCCCTCTGGTTCCCCGGGCCGCTCTTCATTCCTCCCTCACGATCCTGTTCTTCTCCTGGGCTAGCCGACGCGTTCACGTCCTCTAAGCATGCGCCCGCAAAACCTATTCAACAGATTTAAAGGGCTAGCGCACCGCTGATCTGGTATGCAGTATTCCCGGTTTTTCGTAAAGGTTACCCAGGATTCCCTTGCCGGATCTTGAGCCACAGCCTTAGAGAAATCACCCCTGCGTATTCTGTTGTTCGTTCTTCCCAGTGTTTCCATTCTGTGGCTCCCAGCGTTACCTGTTCCATGTTCTGGTTCTGTGTTCCTGGTGTGTGTTCCATGTTCCTTCCTGATCCTGCTTGTTCTCTCTCTCCCGCTCAACCCGGGCTTGGACCGTTGTTCTCAACTACCATTGCTCTCCACTGCTATCTAAACCTGTGAATGACCCTGGTGGCACCCCGCCACAGCAGACCATCGCATTTGCGTGCGGGTTGCGGTGAAGACAGGTGCACTTAGACTTTATTGTCTCAGGTTAGGCTTATCCAATGCTCCCGCATGTCCAGAGGTCCACTGACCCTAAACCCTGCCACCTTCTCAAAAAACTTCACAATTCACATGCTGTAAAGGGGTATTCCCATCTGGGCATTCAACACTTTATTTTACATTAATTTGCATATGTAAACATTTCTTCCTTCAACCGGTGAAGATTGTTATTAAACAACAATTACCTATGTGAAGAGATATTTCTTATAAATGTAGTCATATGGTCCCTGAGAAAACAAGCTGTGTCGTGGATCGACCACCTTCGTCGCGGAGTGATGTACAAAGAAACAAACATTTTTGTATATGAAAAGTCCCGGAGGTATCGCATGTCCCACAGCCGTCCTTGGCTAATGATTGCTAAAATTCAGGTGTCAGTACAGGGCTCAATAAGCGCATTTGGCCACCGCTGCCAGAGTGCAGGTGGTCGTATCTGAGAAGCTATCTCTTTTCTAGGGTAAAAATTTATAAGGGCTACATTTTGGAAATTATCTTCACACATGGAAACGTTTTTTTTATAATAACATTCAATTGAAGAAAGTTACCTATAGCAAAATGAATTTTAAAAAACTAAATGTGAATGGCCAGTATGGATACCCCTTTAATGTTTGCAGTAGTTTTTACTCAAAAACTCTCCTCCATAGTGGCAGGGCTTTAAATACGTTAGGACGAACGGTGTAACGATGAACTCTGCACCACGTTCTTTGTATCGACCAAGATTCTAATAAAGCAAAAAGAAATATACCGCAGATCTTTTTCAATGGTATGCAGTAGTTCAGTGTATTATATATTTAGTTGATCAAGTTTCCAGATACAATTCCTTTATGGCCTAAATGTATAAACAATTCTGCAGGCAGATTGTCTAAGTGCGCGGGCCTCCATCTCCCTGTGCCACCATGGACAACCTCTTCTTCTCACCTCTCTCTCTTGTCTCAATACTTGCCTTGACGCTTAAAAGCACTTGAGTTCATCTTAATCCACTTACTCACCGTAAACGAGAAGAATGGATGCAAAAAAAAAAAAGCATTTATGTTTTTCATGAGCACAGGTGTTGTAGTGGCCTGTGTAACAGAGGAATTGAACTTTGGACATTTAATATTTCCTCTATGGGAACTCAGCACTTCTTAGTTGAATTTACATACAGGGTAACTTAATTAATTCTATACTGTTTTGTTATATACACCATGCTTATTAGTACTGTAACGTCTGTAGACAGTAGAAAGGGTTAATAAACACTGGTGAGAACTGTCTGACTTGTGTATCTCTAACTGGAGAGAAGTCAGTAAGGAAATTGCAGCCGTGACATCAAAATGGGCCACATATTTGGCTTTGGGACATGGCTCCAACGTCCACACGCAGCAGTCTCATTTCACTTGACAAATGAGTTTTTATGACTCCTAAACCGTTGTGTACCCGGGATATTTAAATACACGTTCAACCTTCGATTCACCGCCTTCGATTCACTGTGTGTGCCCTCCCTGAGTCCCCCATACTCTCTATACCATGGCGTAACTAGAAGCTGATGGGCCCCAGTGTCAAAGTCCTGTGCCAGGCCCCCGACTCTAATGTGTGGTTTATAGTAAAGCTTTTCATATGGGAAAGTGACAACAATAGGGCCCCCCTAAACCCCTTGGGCCCGGTGCGACCGCAACCATCTGCACTCCTCCCCAATTTATGCCCCTTCTCTCTACTTTACACAAGTATTGACATTGGGTGTGAGGAGACTGGTTGTATCCGGTGACTTCACCTCTGATGCTTCCCCCTAGCATGCCGCAGCTGGTGCTGCAGAGACACCACAGGCTAATTTGCATATGGTATAAAATGTTTTTTCTCCAAAATGCGTCCATAAAAAGTTTAAGACAATGGAGCAGAGAACAAGGGGAGCGGGTTGGGGATGTGATTAATAACCATCTACCATTAGCTAAGCTGATTGTAGATGTCCTTTAATCCAATTTATTCATTGACTTGCTGTACTATTCCTCCAATAACTTTCTATAAACAATTCCTCACAGTTTTATAGATCTTTGCTTTTGTCATTCTATCGAAGCTTTTATGTTAACTTTCCTGTGGATAAAAACTGTCCATGGTTCTAGTATGTGCAACACCCCTGCCAATCATATGGCCAGGCTGGTAGTTGTAAAATAGCCCTCTCCAGTTTAAGAGCTGACGGAGGGGTCATGAACCCTCTATGATGGTTCTAGAACTGGTCATATGTTAATAGCAGCTGCAGATTCTGCCTGACAGGCAATAGTTATAAGTGGTTGTAAGATATTAACCAATGAGTTGGCTGTATTGTAAACTGTCTTGTGATGTAGAAGTGCTACCAGCTTGACCAGGAGGATAAACCCCTGTGTAGTGGGGGCACTGGTCCGTCCGACTACAGGAGTCTGAAAGTGAACAGAGAGACAGGTTCGTACACCTTCAGTACTGACACAGACCCTATCCCGAGACCGAGTTCAGCCTCTACCAGAGCTGCCAGCTCCACAGTTTGGACACAGCTCACCCCCACCGGCATCAATTACCAGGCTGGTGCAGTTTCCTGAGGACCCCTCTCCACGACCACTCCAGTACCCCAGAATGCTGCTGGTTGACCGTTCTGGCGCATGCCTGCTACCTTTGTTCTATAAAGAACAGTGAGATATTTTGCACAATGTTGCCTCCGTCGAGCATTCTCCCTTCCTTCCCTCCATTTTTTGCACGCAGACCACCTGTGGGAGACCTGCGGATCTGGACAGCCCTCCGGTCCCCATACCACCAGCCCCGTGACATCGTGCCCCAGGCCGCAACCCCAGCCACTCGGCATTCTCTCGTTCGCCCGCCCGGTGCCCTCCAGCCCCAGAAAAGTTAGGCCCTGGTGGGGGTGTTTTGCACTAGTCACAATGATGCACGAAGAGACATCCAATAACCATGACAGATTTCTAACCCACTTGAAGTAAACAATAAAGCTTCATCATCGGACTCACATCTAAGTAAGTCTAAAAAATGTTTTTAAAATATATTTTACTCCACATATAGACCGCAATAGGTGAGTTGGGACCCTAAGAACCTGTAATTTGGACTATACTTCATATTAGACCAGAATGTGGGCCTGAGGAAGTTGTGATCTATATATATATCTATACTACTAATGATAACAGACTGATTTATTCCACTTCCTACTATGTTCTTCCAATGGAGGAAGCACAACACTGCATTATTGAGACTACTAGGAAGGTCGTGCAGGGTAAAGGACCAATGTGACGTCACAGCTCGGCTGTAGCTTCTGCCGGTAGCGTGCCCCTTTATAGAGATGCAGCGCTCTATATTCGTTCGGCTCCCCCCTCTATTTTGCAGTCCCGCCGCCTGTTCTCTCGACAGAATCTATTTTTGGACACGGAGTCACGTGACTCGGGTGACGTCACTGAATGTGTTTGTTGGTGAAGACTGCTAAGGAAGGGGAAGCAGCGCGGATACAGAGACGGCAAGTAAGTGAGGGGCCATGAGGATAGATGGACCGGGAGGGCAGTCTGACAGGAGAGACTGCTGCCCCTTATTACGTGACAACCTGATGTAGGTGACTATGGACACTCCCTCTAAGGAGCAGCAGAGTAAGGAGAGACACCATCCTCTCTGATGACTCAAGAGACAGCCTAGAAGACACTCCGTCTAGAGACGCTGAATGAGAGAGGCAGGCAGCTGTGCTGGCAGGAACTCACAGGAGACACAGGGAGAGCGCAGGTAAGTGACACCTGTTATGGAGGGTGTGGATTCCCATCATCCTCATCATCATCACTATAGATTGCTTGTTGTTACAGTTTTTGTTACTAGGAGTTTTCTAGTTGCCATCTGATGGAGATGCCGAGACTGGACTTAGGGTTAGTGCCCTGTAAGTAGGTCCTGGGGTCGTGAGGGGGGAGATCAGGATAAGGTAGGTGACACAGGTAATGATCACACATCATCCATCACATCAATGGGCGCGATAGAGGAGAGAGGCGCTGCTGCTGCTGATTTCCTCCTGCTTTACCTATCTCTTCCTATGAGAAGGCCCCCCCTGTAGCACCTCATCGGAGCTATCCAAAGGTGAGATCGAGGATTCAGTCTCTTATAAGATTGTAGTCACCCTTTGTGGTCCAGTTATTCCCAAATTACTTTACCTTACTGGTTCTGTTCAGTCCAGCCTCCTGTTTCTCACCTGTATGTGTCTCACCAATGACATGTTGTTATATATGATGGAAGTCATGACTGTGGATGGAAGGGGAAA
Organism: Engystomops pustulosus; assembly: GCA_019512145.1. Taxonomy (NCBI): domain Eukaryota; kingdom Metazoa; phylum Chordata; class Amphibia; order Anura; family Leptodactylidae; genus Engystomops; species Engystomops pustulosus. The sequence continues at coordinate 42,078,120 of CM033646.1, forward strand.
ACCTAGTTGTCATTCCCTGTTGAATAGAACCATGTAGTGACTGAGCAGAGAACTAATCAAGTTTTAACAAGTAGTGTATGGGATGTTATTGGGGTAATAAGGCTAAAAAGGAAAATAAACACTAGAAGTATTTTCTCCTTCACTTCAACCAAAGTGGGACCAAGCGTCCGTCAGGCAGAGCCGAGAAAGGGGCTTTGCCTCAGAATTGTAAGTTTAGATAATTATGTTGATATAGATTTACATTTTTTAGATTTTATTTTTTTAGAAGATAAAAAATTCCATCACTGAATGATTCTGATTTGTCTTTAAATGGAACGGTGAAGGGAAGTGAATATGGAGAGCGGGATAATCTCGTGCACTCAAAGGGAATCCTCACCGTCCACTAACCTGCTTTGTGATGGTTTCCAAGTGTCATTTCTTCTTATATGAGGCTATGATATAATAAAGAAATTACAGAGGGAGTTTCTTCTTCATGGACCAGTCCATTGCTATGACTGGACCTATAGACAAACCATGAGATCTTTCTAGCAATAAGGAATATCCTGGATGTAAGACAAGCAGAGGTAACAATGTGAAGAGTTGTTTTTCCTTAAAATTTGTGAATTAATTGACAACTGTGTTCTTTGTTCCCGCTTGTCAATGAATTGTGGACTATGTCTGGATGCCCTAACTGGTTGCCTATTTTTTTTTTTTTTTTTTTAGTAATTTTCTAGAAGAAATAAAAAAGAACAGGGAAACAGCATACAAAGTTCTTGTGATGCTAGAAAAACAGAACGTTGCGCATTTAACCCTGACAGAAAATAGTGCCCAAAGGCGAAACTGGCACACTTTGCCATTTTGAAAATATAGAAAATTCCATAAAATGTATCAAAGGCCGTACAGGTGCGCCAAATGGGTCATTGATTAGTGTAAAAATAGTTTTTTGGTGAAACTGCAGTTATCTGCCTTACCAAGATCACCTCACAGCATCACTTACATACCCCAAGGTAAAGGTATGTTTAGGTCAGAATGACCATTTTGAAGTGTAGGTTTCCATTACCTAAGAGACAGATCAGATCCTGCCAGAGGGGGAACACACCAGTTGTCAGTGTGCTTGGTCTATAATCCTTCAATCTGGTGATAGATTTCCTATAACTAAAAATCTGGGTGCTCAGAATGGAGCCACCCTCTCGTAAGCATCAAAATCCTACCACCAAATTATGCATGACCAAGGAACCCGATGGGGCTCTGGTAACACCCCAGGAGCTTTTCAAGCTCTTACCATAATTTTATGGCCAGCACCAGCCAGAATAGGTGGATTTTTTTTTTTCCCAATCTAATCTTAGTTTAAATCCAAGTGGATTTTTTGGGGTGTTGTCCCAGTTTTACCAACATCGCATACTCACAGACAGAGTGTATGTGCACATGGTGGCTCTTTACTAAGGGTCCGCGAGCGCATTTTCAAAACATCATTCGATCGTTCCCCACGATATTCCGTTTTTGCCGCTGGCAACGACACTCGATCAGGATTTTGGCCGCCATTCGGCTCCGCTTTGCACTCGCAGCCAAATCGTACGTACATACGTTCACTTACAATCATCGGGAAGAATAAGTGAACTTCGGCGGACCTCCGGCGGTGGAGCGAAGTGCAGGATTCGGGGCGTCACGACGCTAAGTGATCACGCCGCGGACTTTCATCTCTACATCATGACTTTATCCGAAATCTGGGATCGGCGCACAGGAACTGTAAGGTAAATTTTGCCCCTACTATCTTATGGTTTATCTGTTGTAAAAGACACATGTAGATCAATTCAACCAAGATAAGGAAGAATTTGGATGATGGAGGATTTACGGACAAACATTCTATAAAACCATTCTTGAAAACCGTGAGGAATTGTTACTGCAATTATTGGGAAAAGTCTAGGAGCACATTTACTTACCTGTTCCTGTTCGCGATCCCCCTCGTGCGTTGTTTGACAATATGCCCTCTGGCCGTAATGCACTAAGAGTTCACCTTTATCTTTTACTCCAGTGTATGTAAGTGCGACACCATGTTTTAAAAAGTAAATATCCCGCGTGTCGATCCGAATAGTTGGGATCGTCTGACGTGCCGCCGCCCCCCCCCCCCCCCCCCAGTTTTCTTTTCTATATTATCGCAATTGCGCCAAAATCCCCGATAGCGTTGCGACACAATCCCCTTCTAAATACCTGTCCCAAGTGGCATGCAATCCTGAAAATTTCTAAAAGAAAAATCCGACAAAATGTGCTATCCGTGTGGGACATCTTAGTAAAATAAGGCCCCTATATGTTTTCATCTTTGTGGAATAATGGACAACCCTTTAAAAGCTTAAATGGCAACTACTTTCTCAACACATCATAGTCCAGTAACACAATAAAAGCGTATAAATTTTATTATTAAGTACCTCTCACTTCTACCTCCCTCCAGCCTTCCTATTAAGCCTTTCTCTCTGGATCTCCTGCTGAATTCTGACTTGCTAATACATGGACAAGCAGCCTCACTGACGTGCGGATAAGTCATGGTCTACATAACAGTGTTATTCTTCTCTGCACAAACACACCTGACTTGGTATGCTGCACATTTTCCTGCATGAAGATATTTATATTTGGGCACCCACCATTGCCATACCAGTTTGTTTTTTGGCAGGAATGTGTATGTCATTTTAGAGTGTCCCCCTTTTAAGATACATAGGTGGGGTGTGGGGGGATTGGAGGGGGGCACAGAAAGTATTGCAAATCATTTAATGCCCTGCTCTTTAGGTTTTTTTGGCTGCTTCACGTGGCGCGCTGGTGATATGATATGACTTTTTATCAAGAGTGAACTTGCAAATGGTGATCACTGTTTATTGTTAATATACTTTCATTGACTTTCATGTATTTGGCTTTTTCTCGCACATTTAAACTGTGTGATATTTAAACACCTTTAGATTCATTTACTTCAGACATTAATTAAAGGAGGACATCTATGGAATCAGTTGTTTATCCTGATACTTTTAAGCAGTTGGGTGGGTGCCAGATTCTATCAACATCGGTTAGAGGTGGCACTGGCACGTCTTCTTGGGTAATCTTCAATTGCCGGCACTGTAACAGTACCAATACGCAATGGGGGCAGAATACTAAAAATCCCAATCTATGCTGTACGATCTCCATTATTTTTTTTAAGAGGACCAGTCTCCTGTTTTGACATTCTGGTTTGGAAATGTGTGTAGATCCGTGTCATTAGCGTACTTCTTTTATATGTCTCCTTTGTGTTTTCTTATTGCATTAAAGGGTTAATTCTCGTCGGGGCATCACATTCAGTTTATTCATTAATCTGTCATATTAAACCATTTCTTCAATTGGATGTTTAAAAAAAATGTTTCCCGTGTGAAGATAATTTCTCAATAAATGTAGCCCATTCTTGTCCCTTAGAAACAAGATGGCTTCCTCGGATACGGCCCGTCTAATAGATTGAGTTAGCACTAGAAACACAAAGTTATTGTATATGAAATGTACCGGTGAGGTTTACTACAATGGTCCGTCGCCCGTCCTGTGGTAATGAGTTGCCTGTAATCTGTGGTTCCGGCAGGACTCTATAAGGCGCAAGTCTGGCCACCATGCCAGAGTATGACGTGTGTCGTATCCAAGGAATATCATACTCTCTTTCTAAGACTAAATCAACTACATTTATAGTGAATTATTTCACACAGGAACATTTTTTTTTAATAACATCCAATTGAGAAGTGTTTACATATGGCAATGAATATGATAAATGTAAATGCCCAGATGGGAATACCCTTTAAAGAAACTGTAAGGTTTTCTGCTAAGGATCTGATCCCTGGGAAACATCTCAAGAACCAAGGGACCTGCGTCCTGCCCTCGCGCTCCTTGAATTGCAGCTCTAGGATATGTCCAACCAGTGCCTCCTTCTAGGACATCCTCTACCTCCTCCTCATTCCCCTGATATTATCACTGGATCCGACATGTCAGGGGTGATGCCAGGTTCCTCTATAGTATTTGTAATAATCTCTGGTTTTGGGCTAGAAAAACATTTAATGTGCTAATTTGAGACATTCGCCAAGCTGCTGGTCGATGGCTCTCGTTGTCCTTCGTTCCTGCCCGTTCTGGTCCTCTTGGTCTCACAGTTGCATACATTGGCGGCTTCCGTTCTTGTCATAGCTAAGATTTTCAGGTTGGTTTATCTAACGATCCATTTTAGAAGTTGAAAACTAAAAGCAACCAGTCTGTTTTATCAGTATACTTGGATGCTGTAGGTTATAATGTAATAGCAGGGGTGGAACTAAAACTCATTTTTAGAGGGAGGGCCACATTAGCCTTCACGGAGCTTTAATGGGGCGAATGTCATTTTTATTATCCTCTTGTAACATGTGTCAACATAGCTGTTTGTAGTTTACAATTTATTGACATTAAAACCATCGGCAACCAACATTTTGAGGCAACCACAACCTGGAACCTTCCCCGCAGTCCACAGGAGCCCCCAGCATTCCCGAGCCCCCATTAGGTGTCACAGTGCCCCCGGTAACCACACTGCCGACCCCAGCAGACCTACCAGTGCCCCCAGTAGCCACATTGGTGGCCGCCCGCCGCTTTACCCCCACACTGTCCCCCCAGCAGTCCCCTTTCCATCCGCAGTAACCACCGCACTTCCAGCCCAGTCTTTCACCCGTTCCAGACCTCATTCGCACCCCACTTCCGAAGCCCTTTCTTCCCCTTTCCACCCATTCCCGCCCACCCCACTGGTCGGGCCACGCGTTCTGTCCCCCTTTCCACAGACCTCTTCCCCACCGAATGCTGTTCCGCCCCATTTCTTCCCCCCTTTCCCACCCTTCACCCCCCCAGACCTATCCCCCCTCATTCCCCGTTCCCCCCTTCACACCCCGACACCTGTCCGCAGCTCATTCTTCCCCCACCTTTTTGCCCCTTCACAACCCACTTCGCGGACCCTCTCATTCCCACTTGGGTTCCGCCCCTTCAACCCCCCTACCACCCCCCCTATCTTCCCATTTACACGCCCCACCCTTCCCGCTCACCCAGGACGGCGGGGTGCCGATAACGCCTTCCGTCCCCAGCGTTTCACACGCACCCCGTCCCCCCGAACTATTTCCTCCCCTCCTCATGTCCCTTTCCCGGCCGCTTCCCCGCCCCCCCTCTTCCCCCGCCTTCGCCATGATTTCCGCACGGCCTTCCCCCCACGCTGGTTCCACCCCGCCCTTTCCCGCTTGCGCCCCGTTGCATTCACCCCGACTATTCCGACGGGGCAAATACCCGTTAGATAACCGTTCCACAAACATTAGATCCGTTGGTTCTCCATCCTGGTCCCACCCTTTACACACGCCGCGTAGACCCCTTACCTAGCGGTGGACCCCGTTCTACGCAACTCTCCCCATGCCACCCGGGACCCACGCATCAGCCCCTCCCACCTAAAGGTTGAAAAAAATGAGCACCTTTCCTCGCTCCTCTCCCCTGATCATAAAGCCCAAGCCTCTTCTTGCTTTAAGCATTCGTCCGCTCTTTATCCGTATCAACACTCCAGACCAGTTGGACATTTTTACAATTCTACCGCAAAATCCAGGGCCGGATTTGGTGCCCCCCAGGCCTTGTATTAGGCTATCCTGGGGTTGTATGCCTATTGCGTGATGTGGATAAGTATGTAGAGATGTATTTGTGGTGTTTTCAATGGTTATCTGACTGTTATGGTGTTTACAGGTAGTTGGGTCAATATTCAACACCCATCACCCCACCACCGCCATTCACACCCACCTTAATACACCATCATAGAGGATAGTGAACATGTCCGCTTCAGCACAGTTGTGTTGTGTCCTTTGTATAACTGCTCATCTTCCATCATTGTTTTCCCACATTTTGTTATTGGATTAGGTTTTTCAATTTTGGTTTGTCCGTTTTTATATATTTGTGCTTCCAGGGAATCTTCCTGGAACATGTCCTGTGTTTCCTTCCTATAAGCAAATGGATTAGCCATAACCCTCCCTTCCTCATCCATTTATTGTTTGAGTCCACACCGAGGAGCAGGGGAGAAATGCCAAATACATTGCACCTATAGTTCACTGGTATCGAGAAAATCCCCCCCCCAAATTTTCAATTGTTCAATCACATATCCAATTACATGTGGAATGCCCTTTTTTGCACTTCCTGCCTCCCTCATCCCCACATTCACTAACTCTAAAGTCCCTTTCTCCCGGTCGTGCAACTTTTCAGGTTAGTACACACCTTCACTTAACATACACTAGACATAACACCTTCACTTACATAACACATACAATAACCTTCACATACATAACCCTACACACACCTTCACTAACATACTCCAAGGTCGTCACTAAAACAAACATTTTTTTTTCCAGAAGGGTAAATACTTCCTCTCAATCATTTTTGAGGAGGAATCTCATCCGAGGAGGATAATGAAATTTTCATTTACAAATATATAACTCCTAGTCATTATGCGTTAATAAACTTTTGTTCCATATGACTGTTTGTTCGTTGTTGTAAAGTTATAATTTTGTCTTTGTCCCCTATGATTTGTAAAGCCTGCTACGGAACTCTGCTGGCGCTCCCACATCCCGCTTCTTCTTATTCTTCTAGATTTCTCATTTAGAAGAAATTTGTTTACATACAAGCCCCTGTTTTTGTAGGCTTCTTGTGACAATTATAGTACTCATTTGGGGCTTTGACCCCCCAGACCCCCAACCACCCACAGAGGTTGCCGCCCAGAAGGGTGACTGCGCCCCAGACCCCCCCACAGAGAGGGCCATAGCTTACGGCTTGTGCGCCCAGATACCCGACCCCCCACCACCACCCACAGAGCGGAGCCAGGTTTGACTTTGAGGACCCCATACCCCCTAACATCACCCCCACATAGCTGTCAGACTATTCCTTCCCAAGAAAACCCTCCACCCTCCACCCACATATCTTTGTGCCAGGGTCACACTCTTGCCTCCAGAATCCCCCCCCCCCACCCAAAGATGCGGCGGCCCTGTCGATGACACTGAGCCCCAGACCCCACCCACATAGAGTGGCCCGAAGATCCGACGGTCCCGGCCCCAGACCCCACCACCCCAACCCCAGTGGGCCATGGCTACGCTGATAGCCCCCGACCCCACCCCAGAGCCGGCCAGAGCCTGACCGCTGGGCCGCAACACTACTCCCCCACCCCAGACCCCCCTCCCCCAGAGACCTGGCTTATTCTTTACAAAATCCGCTAAACTTATTAAACATTTTTTTTTTTGGGGGGGGGGGGGGTATGTGTTTTGTTGGGACATAATCGCTTTTTTTTAAACCTGTTTAATTTTTCCTTTTAATTTTCTTTTTTGGTTTTTTGTTTTTTGTTTACTTACCAATCCATTTTTTTTTTTTTTTACAATGTCGCATGTGTTCCCTGCTAAACTTTTATAGATCACAGTAACAGTGCCTAATGGTACAGTCCTATGGTCATCACTGTTCTCAGTGATCTGGTATACAGTGTTCTGCAGGAGGATGCATTATCGCCTTTCCCTCAGCCAGTGCAGCCGCCTCTTCACTGTATACAGGGCTTCTCTCTTCTCTGGCTACAAGATTGGGCTGTCCTAGACCAGCCCAATCTTGGTTCATAACTTGTGGCACTGTCTCAACACAGCAAATGGGGGGGAGGCGGAGCTACTCACTGCTTCAGCCCGCGGCCGATGGTAGAACGGCATGTGAGACCTGTCTCCGGTCACATGACTTTCCATCGGAGCTGCAAGGATAGTGGCAGGAGAGGAGGGACGGCACTATCTTGTGGGTGTTTTCCCAGTGTTTTTGCGGGCGGCTGAGCTGCGATCCTGGGCAGGCAAAGCGCCGGCAGCCAAGCACGCCCGCCGCAGATACCCACTAAAAGCGTATTTCACGCTTGGGCGGTTTTTTTGGAAGGGTAATCAGGCCTCTCAAAGCGTCATAGACGCTTGTATAGCGCTTATCCTCCTATCCGCTAATCTCTGCATACACCATACAACACCTTCACTATACATCACACCATACACACACCTTCACTATACATAACATCATACAATACAACCCTTCACTAACAATAACATCATACTACCCTCACTATACATAATCATGACATACACCTTCACTATACATACACCATACATACACCTTTCACACACTATGCATCCACAACATACAACAAACCTTACGATTACATAACACCATACATAACACCTTCACTATACATAACACTATAACATAACACCTTCACTATAACAAACGCCATACATACAACCTCTTCACTATGCACATACCACATACATATAACCTTCACTTGCATAACATAACCCATACATACAACCTTCACTATGCTAACACCATAACATACACCTTCACTATAAGATTATACGCCCATACATACAAACCTTCACTAATACAGATAAAACAACATACACTACAACCTTTTTCCACTATACATGATAACACCATACAATACACTTCCAATAACATAACACCCATACATCAACCTTCCTAGACGAACCCAGAGACCAACAACCGTCACTATAAAATAACACCAAGACAGACACCTTCATTAACAATAACACCAGACAACAGACCTTCACTATACAAACACCATAACATACACATTCACTATACATAAACATCATACATACAACCTTCACTATACTACCACCAGACAGTACACCTTCACTATACATAACACCATCCACCAAAGAGACACACACCTTCACTAACATAACCCATTACACTACACATTCAACATCCGATACACCCTACACACCAACAACCTTCCCTATAAATTCTAAACATACCTACCACCTTCACTAGACATGAATAACACACCATACATCACCTTCACTATACTAACACCATACATCCACACTTCACTGATCCATAACACCATACATACAACACCTTCACTAATCCATTACCCCATACCCCTACAACACCTTCACATACATAACACATACATACACCTTCCACTATCATAACACCATTACAATAACACCAAACACCCTCTTCACTATACATACAACCATACATAATAACCCCTTCACTATACATAAACGCCATACATACAACCTTCCATTATACATAACACCATACACAAACTAACACCTTCCACTATACATACCATCATACTCCAAATACCCCTTCACATATCTCATGAGACAACACCTACATTACAAACCTTCACTATGCATCACACCCCCGTATACCATACTCCGTCATTCTAGCATAACCCACCATTACCTACCCCCCCCCTTCACTATACCTGCTAACCCCCCCTACATCCCCCTTCCCATACTCACTAACCCCTACCATAACAGACCTTCATTCTACATACACATACCTACACCTTCACTAACATGAGAACGACATACATAACACCTTCACTATACATAACAACACCACACAGACAACCTTCCCTCTACCCTACATTTTCTTGGAGCGGTTTGATTGGTGATTATAACTGGTTTTGTGGAGCTGTGTGTATGATGGTCACTTGTTCCTGGAGCTATTTGTGTGGTGATTGGCCCTGTTCTGGAGCTGTAAGGTATGATATCACTTTTTCTGAGCTTTATAGTGGTGTTGTCACTTGTTCTGGATTGTATTGTAGTTAACAAAAAAAAAAAAATGCACTTGTTTCTGGGGAGCTGTATGTTCTTGAGTAAACTTGTTCTGGAGATGTATGTGATGTGATTCTCTTGTTCTGCTGGACTTCAACACTTTGTGGTGATGGTCCACTTGTTCTGAAGCTGTTTGTGTGGTGTTATCACGTGTTTTCGGAGCTGTATGTGTTGTGATGACACTTATTCTGTACTGCAATGTGTAAGTGATGTCAACTTGTTCTGGGGGCTGTATTGGTATAGTTATGTCACTGTTCGGATCTTTTGGGTGGGTGTTATTTACCACTTGTTCTGGAGCTATGTGTGTGGTGTTATTACCTTAACCGACTCACTTTTTCTGGAGCAGTATGTAGGTGAAGTCAATTGATTTTGGGAGTGTATGTCTTGTGATGCCACTTGTTCGGAGCTGTATGTGTAGTACTTGCCCTTTTTCTTCTTCTGGAGCTGTATGTTTGGTGATTCACTTTGTTCTGCATCTTGTTTTGTGGTGATGTCAATAATTGCTGGAGCTGTATATGTGGTAGTTGTTCACTTGCTCTTGTTTTTGTAGCTGTTGTGTGGTGAGTCAACTTGTTTTTGGAGCTGTATTGTATTGGATATTATTTTTCTGGAGGCGTATGTTTGGTGATGTCCACTTGTTCTGGGCTGTATGTGGTAGTAATGCACCTTGTTCTGGAGCTGTATGTGTATTGACGTCACTTGTTCTTGAGCTGTATGTGATGTGGGTGGTGTCATGTGTTTCTGGAGCTGAATGTGTGGGTTTTATTACTACTTGTTCTGGAAGCTGTTTGTGTGTTGATTTCACTTGTTCCGAGCTGTATGTGTAAGTGTATTATTTGTTCTGGAGCTTTATGTGTGGTGATGTCACTTGTTCTGGAGCTGTATGTTGGTATGTCACTGTCTGGAGCTGATTGTGTGGTGATGTCACTTGTTCTGGAGCTGTATGTGTAGTGAATTAACTTGCTCTGGAGCTTTATGTGTATTGATGTCACTTATTCTGGAGCTATTTGTGTGGTGTTATTACCACTTGTTCTGGAGCTGTATGTGTTGTAATGCAACTTGTTCTGGAGCTGTATGTGTAGTGATGTCACTTGTTCTGGAGCTGTATGTGTGGTGGTGTCACTCGCACTGGAGCTGTATGTGTAGTAATGCACTTTGTTCTGGAGCTGTATGTGTAGTAATGCAACTTGTTCTGGAGCTGTATGTGTAGTAATGTCACTCGCACTGGAGCTGTATGTGTAGTAATGCAACTTGATCTGGAGCTGTATATGTGGTGTTGTCTCTTGTTCTGGAGCTGTATATGTGGTGTTGTCACTCGCTTTGGAGCTGTATGTGTAGTGATGTCACTTGTTCTGGAGCTGTATGTGTGGTAATGTCACTTGTTCTGGAGCTGTATGTGTGGTGTTGTCACTTGTTCTGGAGCTGTATGTGTAGTGATGTCACTTGTTCTGGAGCTGTTTTTGTAGTGATGTCACTTGTTCTGGAGCTGTATATGTGGTGTTGTCACTTGTTCTGGAGCTGTATGTGTAGTAATGCAACATGTTCTGGAGCTGTATGTGTAGTGATGTCACTTGTTCTGGGGCTGTATGTGTAGTGATGTCACTTGTTCTGGAGCTGCATTTGTGGTGATATCACTTGTTCTAGAGCTGTATGTGTGGTGATGTCACTTGTTCTGGAGCTGTATGTGTAGTGATGTCACTTGTTCTGGAGCTGTATGTGTAGTGATGGCCCTTGTTCTGGAGCTGTATGTGTAGTGATGGCCCTTGTTCTGGAGCTATTTGTGTGGTGATGTAACTTGTTCTGGAGCTGAATGTGTGGTGATGTCACTTGTTCTGGACCTGTTTGTGTAGTGATGTTACTTGTTCTGGAGCTATTTGTGTGGTGTTAATATCACTTGTTCTGGAGCTGTATGTATAGTGAATTAACTTGTTCTGGAGCTATTTGTGTGGTGATGGCACGTGTTCTGGAGCTGTATGTGTTGTGATGCCACTTGTTCTGGAGCTGTATGTGTTGTGATGTTACTTGTTCTGGAGCCTTGTTCTGGAGCTGTATGTGTGGTGATGTCACTTGTTCTGGAGCTATTTGTGTAGTGATGTCACTTGTACTGGAGCTGTATGTGTGGTGGTGTCACGTGTTCTGGGCTATTTTGTGTGAGTGAGTCATGTCACTTTTTCTGGAGCTATTTGTGTGGTGGTGTCACGTGTTCTGGAGCTGAATGTGTGGTGATGTTACTTTGTTCTGAGTTCTGATCGTGTGGGTGTTGTCACGTTTCTGGAGCTGAACGTGTGGTGATTCACTTGTTCTCTGGAGCTGTTGTGTTGGTGATGTTACTTGTTCGGAGCTGTATTGTGGTGGTTACTTTTCTGGAGCTGTAGTGTGGTGATGGCACTTGTTCTGGAGCTGTATGTGTGGTGATGTCCTTGTCTGGAGCTGTATGTGGTGTGATTCACTTGTTCTGGAGCTATTTGGTGTAGTGATGTCACTTTTTCTGGAGCTGTATGTGTGGTGATGGCATTTGTTCTGGAGCTGTATGTGTGGTGTGTATGTCACTGTTCTGGAGCTGTTTGTGTAGTGATGTCACTTGTTTCTGGAGCTCTGTATGTGTGGGTGTGTGTCATGTGTCTGGGCTGAACTGTGGTGAATCACTTGTTCTGGAGCTGTAGTGTGTGTGATGTCACTGTTTCTGGAGCTGTAGTGTAGTGTGTCACTTTTTCTGTCTGGAGCTATTTTGTGTGGTGATGCACTTTTTCTGGAGCTGAATGTGTAGTGATGTCATGTTCTGGAGCTGATGTGTGTGATGTCACTGTGTCTGGATCCTTTGTGTGGTTTTTGCCCTTGTTCTGGAGCTGTTTGTGTATGATGTCACTTGTTCTGGAGCTGTTTGTGTAGTGATGTCACTTTGTTTCTGGAGCTGTCTTTGTGTGGTGGTGTCATGTGTTCTGGTGCTGTATGTTGTGTTGATGTCACTTGTTCTGGACTTGATGTAGTGATGTCACTTGTTCTGGAGCTGTCATTTGGTGGTGATGTCACTTGTTCTGGAGCGGAACGTGTGTTGTGATGTGCACGTTGTTCTGGAGCTGAACGTGTGGGATGTCACTTGTTCTGGAGCTGTATTGTGTAGGTGATGTCACTTGTTCTGGAGCTGTATGTGTGGTGATGTCACTTGTTCTGGAGCTGAACGTGTGGTGATTGTTCTGGAGCTGAACGTGTGGTGATGTCACTTGTTCTGGAGCCATTTGTGTGTTGTTATTGCCACTTGTTCTGGAGCCATTTGTGTTTTGTTATTGCCACTTGTTCTGGAGCTGTTTGTGTAGTGATGTCACTTGTTCTGGAGCTGTATGTGTGGTGGTGTCATGTGTTCTGGTGCTGAACGTGTGGTGATGTCACTTGTTCTGGAGCTGAACGTGTGGTGATGTCACTTGTTCTGGAGCCATTTGTGTGTTGTTATTGCCACTTGTTCTGGAGCCATTTGTGTTTTGTTATTGACACTTGTTCTGGAGCTGTTTTTGTATTGAATGTCACTTGTTCTGGAGCTGTATGTGTGGTGGTGTCATGTATTCTGGTGCTGAACGTGGGGATGTCACTTGTTCTGGACTATTTTGTGGTGATTCACTTGTTTGGAGCTTATTTGGTAGTGATGTCACTTGTTCTGGATTCATTTGTGTGGTGATGTCACTTGTTCTGGAGCCATTTGTGTGGTGTTTTGCCATTTGTGTGGAGCTGTTTGTGTAGTGTGTTCACTTGTTCTGGAGCTGTTTGTGTAGTGATGTCACTTGTTCTGGAGCTGGAACGTGTGTGGATGTCACTTGTTCTGGAGGCATTTGTGTGGTGTTATTGCCACTTGTTCTGGAGCTGTTTGGTGTAGTGATGTCACTTGTTCGGAGCTGTTTGTGTAGTGATGTCACTTGTTCTGGATAGCTGTTTGTGTAGTGATGTCACTTGTTCTGGAGATTTGTGTGGTGTCAGTGTTCTGGTGCTGAACGTTGTGATATCACTTGTTCTGGAGCTGTGGTGGATGTCACTTGTTCTGAGCTGTATGTGTGTGTGTTCACTTGTTCGGAGCTGAATGTGAGTGATGTCACTTGTTCTGGAGCTGAATGTGTGTGATTTCACTTGTTTCTGGAGCTGTATTGTAAGTGATGCACTTTTCTGGAGCTTTATGTGTGGTGATGCACTTGTTCTGGAGCTATTGTGTGGTGATGTCACTGTTCTGGAGCTGAACGTGTGGTGATATCACTTGTTCTGGAGCTGTATGTGTACGATGGCACGTGTTCTGGAGCTTTATGTGCGGTGATGTCACTTGTTCTGGAGCTATTTGGTGTTGTGATGTCACTTGTTCTGCGAGCTGAATGTGTATGATGTCACTTGTTCTGTTCCATTTTGGTGGTGTTATTGCCACTTGTTCTGGAGCTGTATGTGTAGTGATGTCACTTGCTCTGGAGCTTAACGTGTGGTGATATCACTTGTTCGGGACTGAACGTGTGGTGATATCACTTGTTCTGGAGCTGTATGTGTGATGTCTTGCTCTGGAGCTGAAACGTGTGGTGATATCCACTTGTTCTGGAGCTGAACTGGTGGTGATATCACTTTTCTGGAGCTGTAATGTGGGTATGTCACTTGTTCTGGGCTGACGTGTGGTGATATCACTTGTTCTGGAGCTGAACGTGTGGTGATATCACTGTTCGGGAGCTGTACTGTATGTGCCTGTGCTCATGTTAATTCTTGTTTAATTATTTAAAATAGGAAGATTTGTTTGTGGTTTGCTTCTGATAGAAGTTTCCATCCCCTTCATCCCTCTCAGCCTTCTTTCTTTCTTTCTTTCTTTCTTTCTTTTTTTTAAACTTTGTTTATTGATTTTATATTTTGCATTCAAATATAAGTCCACCAATGAGCATTCAAATATCAATGATCATTCATTAACAAAGAGAGGCACTTTGCTCCAGAAGTTTCCTTCTGGAGGGGAAAAGGGGTGGGGGTATGGATTGGGACTGGGTATTGGGAGTGGTGGGGTGAGTTCCCTTTTGTACTTTTAATACTTTTGCATAGCTCCCAACCATCCCGGATTCCAGAGGTAATCACCCGGTTTTCACCAGGCAGTTGTAGATTGTCCCGGATTGCCGCGCTTTGTCCCACTTCTCTCCACCACTTCTCCTTGGCAGATGGATGCCACTGAGGCTACAATATTTGTTGGATAGATATCGGGGGCCACAATATTAGGGGGATTAGAGCTACAATATGAGGTGGATGGAGGTAAAGAAGCCACAAAATTCCACTTATGTCACTCTTTCCTTCAAAAGTTAGGAGGTATGCATTTGCCAAATTGGAGTTTTGGGGAGAACAGGAATGGCTGGTTCCAGAGATGATGGAATGAAGTGAACCCTCGCATCTAGAATGACGTATCACATACGGGTGTACACTACCGGCTGATGCTACTCTGAATTTTTCATAGTGACTCTGCTCACACCACCAAGAGTTACAGTGTTAACATTAAAATTACTACTAAAATAACTTAAAACAACACAATTCATAGTTGCAAAAGAGTTTTGCTCATCCAGCGTGAGATTACAGTGATCTAGCCCAGTAGCATTATTAGCCTCAAAAATGGAGGGTCTGCCATATACACTGCCAGCAGGTGGAGGTAGAGAGCCAAGCACCCTGTCTAGTGGTCTTTCCCTATGGGAGTGCTGCAGGCCTGTTGATGTGCGGTCACTTCAATCATTTTATTTCTTTAACTATTATCAGATAAAAATCTGACTAAATGAACAGTTTATTAATAAAAAGAGATATCATTAACAGAAGTGTTATGCCAACCTAAAGTGCATAAAGAATAGCAGTGCATTGTTACTGCATAAAAACCTAGAGACCAAGCGTAGAAAAGGTAAGTGACTGCTTAGTGGTTGTGAGAGGCCGCAGTGTCCTCCATGTCTATATTGCGTCTGCAGGTCTTGTTCCCTTGGCACTCCCAGGACACTCACTGCTGGATGAAATCTATGTATATAATAACCAAGGAATGCTTGAAATATGGTGCATTGCTAATAGGAGGAAAGTACGAGCCTCATACGGGTAGTTACTCCTCCATCCGGGAATCTGCAGAGGAATCTGGGGCCACAGCGCCCTGCAGGAGAGAGTAGCATTGCACAGTGGGGGTATCCATGTCCATGTTACGAGTAGGACTCTTCTTAAAAAAACATTTCTACTATGGTTAATAGAGATCTCATTGAGGGATCCTCCCTTTATTACCCCGCATGCATCAATGGTATAAATTCAATCTTCCTAAATTCTGATTTTGCTTCTCCACTGTGTGTATGGTGTTTAATACATTGGCATTTGTACCATGCGCCACCACTGTACTCATGATGTGGGAACCTCAATGAGAAGCTTGAACGAGGCTGAAATCCTCTGCCGTTATAGGAGTGAGGGCACATTCTATTTTATATATACCACTGACGTGTATACAGCCGAATATGTCACTCCTCCCTCTAACCGCTGCCTGTGTCATACTAGGCAAATCTCTGATTGTCCTCCCCTCATCCTCCCTTCTGTCATTGTATTTCACCATGTCTGTCTAGCTAGGGAGTCTTGTTTTCTCCATTCTGTCGCTTGTGATAAGGGTCCATTCATGATTTCTCTCTTCCTCTATATTCCATTCATCTTTGTTCTCCCTCCCTCCTTCTCTCTCTCCCTTCTCTGCGTCTCCATCATACAGCGGCTCTCCCTCCCACCTCTCTGCGTTTTCTGAATGTTAATGACTGTGCTGGTGCTGAGGGTCCAGACGCATGAAACGTGATCTCCGAGCGTATGGGTGTTGCAGATAGCCTTAACCCTCCACTGCCTGATGAATACACAATGACTGCGGAGGAGAGGTTGTACTTCCTCCTATGTCTTGTATGTGTTCTGCCCTACAGGATTACTGCATATAATACTCTGCTATTTCATATCCTATAGATCTATTTTACATTACATAAAATGCAATCTTGTCTTCATCTATTTTATAAAACCTCTTTCCATATTTCCCCTATTACTCCCTAATATCTCCTCCTGTTACTCCATATAACCTCTCCCTATATCTCCTCCTATTACTCCACATAACCTCTCCCTATATCTCCTCCTATTACTCCATATACATCTCCCTTATCGATCCTCCTATTACTCCATATACAGTAACCTCCCCATAATATCTAATCTCCTCCTATTACTCCTATAACCTCCAAAACATCTCCCTATATCTCTCCTATTATACTCCATAAGCCCTCCTAAATCTCCTCTATTACTCATATAACCTCCCTATATCTCCTCCTATTACTCATATAACACCCGATTTCCCCCATTACTGACTCATATAACCTCTCCTATATCTCCTCCTATTACTCATATAACCTCTCCTATATCTCCTACCTATTACGACCATATACCTCACCCTATATCACCTCCTAGTACTATCCCAGATAACTCTCCCTATATCTCCTCCTATTCTCATTAATATCTCCCCCTATTATTCAATATAACCTCCCCTATATCTCCTCCTATTACTCCATAAACATCTCCATATATCTCCTCCTATGACTCCCATAAACAATCTCCATAATCTCCTCCTATTACTCCATATAAACATCTCCCTATATCCTATCTCCTAATTACTTTCATATAAACATCTCCTCATTCTCTCTATACTCCCATATACCTCTCCTATCTCCTCCTATTAATCTCCATATAACATCTCCCTATATCTCCTCCTCGTTACTCTCCATATAAACCCTCCCTATATCTCCTCCTATTACTCCCATATAACACTCTCCCTATATCTCCTCCTATTACTCTCCATATAACATCTCTCTATATCTCCACCTATTACTCCATATAGAACTCCTATATCTCCTCCTATTACTCCATATACATCTCCCTATATCTCCTCCATTACTCCATATAACATCTCCCTATACTCTCCTCCTATTACTCCATATAACCTTCCTATATCTCCTCCTATACTCCATATAACATCTCCCTATATCTCCTCCTATTCTCCATATACATCTCCTACATCTCCTCCTATTACTCACTTAAACATCTCCCTATATCTCCTCCTATTACTCCATATAACCTCTCCCTATATTTTCCTCCTTTACTTACTCCATATATCCTCCCCCTATATCTCCTCCTATTACTCCATATAACATCTCCCTAATCTCCTCCTATTACTCCATTAACATCTCCCATCTCCCTACACTCCTCCTATTACTCCATATAACCTCCCTATATCCTCCTATTACTACTACTACTCCATATACCATACTCCCTATATCTCCTATCTCCTCTATTACTCCATATAACCATCTCCCTATATCTCCTCCTATTTACTCCTATAACCATCTCCCTATCCCCCTATTACTCCTATAACCTTCCCTATATCTCCTCCTATTACTCCCTATAACATCTCTCTATATCTCCCTCCTATACTCCAATATACTCTCTCTATATCTCCTCCTATACTC
The DNA here is from genome assembly GCA_019512145.1 of Engystomops pustulosus. NCBI lineage: Eukaryota > Metazoa > Chordata > Amphibia > Anura > Leptodactylidae > Engystomops > Engystomops pustulosus. The sequence goes on from CM033646.1 coordinate 42,096,220, forward strand.
CATCTAACATCTCCCTATATCCTCCTCCTATTACTACCATATAACATCTCCCTATATCTCCTCCTATTACTCCATATAATCTCCCTAACTCCCGCTATAATCTCCTCCTATTACTCCCATATAACATCTCCCTATATCTCCTCCTATTACTCCTATAACATCTCCCTACATCCCTCACATTACTCCATATAACCTCCCCTATATCTCCTCCTATTACTCCATATATCCTCCCCACCCCTATATCTCATCCTATTACTCCATATACCATCTCCCTATATCCTCCTATTCTACTACCCATATAACTCTCCCTATATCTCCTCCTATTACTCCATATAACATCTCTCTATATCTCCTCCTATTACTCCTATAACTCTCTCTATATCTATCTCCCCCTATTACTCCATATAACTCTCCCTATACTCCTCCTATTACTCCATATACATCTCCCTAATCTCTCCTCCTATACTCATATACATCTCCCTATATCTCCTCCTATTACTCCATATCAACATCTCCTATATCTCCTCCTATTACTCCATATACCTCGCTCCCTATATCTCCGCCTAATTACTCCCATAATGGCCTTCTGAATGAGCCCTTAGTCCGAGAAGATTTATCACAACTGTCTGAAAGCAAATCTGTTCTGGTTGTTCATGGCAACCAATGGAGCTAAACTTTCACTTTCCCACAACAGTGGATAAAATTTCCCCCCGGGCCCCAGCTCCCATTGTGTCCTCTCATATTCTTGCTCCCTGATATTTTGCCCTCTAGCTCCCCCTCATATTGTTCCCTCAACCAAGTAGCTCTCCCTCATATTACTTACCCTCCAACAGCTCTACCATTGTTCCTGCTCAATAAAAAAAAAAACATAGTTGGGGAGATTTATCATCAAGTTTCTGAGGTAAAACTGTTCTAGTTGCACATTGAAACCAGAGCTGTGTGGTGCTGAAGGATGACATCATCACATCGCGCCTGCCGACTCTGCTGCACACATCACACAGATAATGCAGAGAGCAGACAGCTTTCTGCATTATCTCCCAATTCAACCATGTTGGCATCTGGAAGCCGCTGATGGGGCCGATGTCCCGGGACACACTTGCCACTGGCAGGGACAGCAAGAAAGCCCAAAATCTGGGACTGTCCCCCTGATTTGAGACGGTTGGGAGTTCTGTCCAGTGACATGAGGATCTCATACCTCCCAACTTTTCAGAAAGAAAAAGAGGGACAAGATCCGATCCCTAGGCTCCACCTCTGGTCACACCCCTTTTGCGCTTATTCATAAATTCACAATCATTTTTTTTCCTTTTTACCAATATGAAATAAAGCACGAAGAAAGTTTGGTCTCAACTTTGGTGCTGAATAGTTTTCCTGCTGGGCTGGGTTCACATTTCGTTTTATATATACACACAGCACCATACTCATACACCTTATATGTAGTGGCCAGCAGCACCCTCCACTAATTGAAATGCCCAGCAGCGGCCTCCATTGTATGAATTGTCCAGCAGCAGCCTCTGCTCAATGAAATGTCCAGCAACGGCTTTCAATTCAATGAAATACCCAATGGTGGCCTCCAATCAATGAAAAACCTGCAACATCCCCCACCGGGGCCTAGCCTTTTTTCGGTGGTTGTAGACGGCCAGGGCCCAGACTACCGGAGTGGCTGGCTTATGCGGCATAGGGCATGCTATGGTAACGATGCTTGGTATTGGGACCGGAGGACAGACCTACAGTCTAGCAGGTCTGCAGCAGGTGGTGTGTGTAAGAAATATAGAGGGAGAGGCTGATGAAGGAGGTTTCTTACTGGGGCAACCCCTGAGGTGTATATAGGAATTCCTAGGTGATGGAGGATGGGGAACCCGTGATGGTGAAGCAGCCCGATCCAGGGATCACACAGAGGCACATTGTGCAAATCAACTCACAGTTCTTTATTCGAACTGGAATAACAGACAACTGCCTTAAACATCAACAGCAGCAGGTTTAACAGGCTGAAAAGCTGAGAGGAGATAGCTGATCCACAGGAAGGGTTGCTCACAGCCTGGTAGTAACTTCAGGATGGGCTGGTAGATGGAGCTGAGTCAGGACAGTGGACCTCTGCTCTCGGGCTTAGTCTCCTGCCCAGGGTGTCAGGCAGCTGGCCTGAGACACCTCTGCTTCCTGGTAGTGTGTCTGGATGGCAGCTCTGCAGGAGCTGCACACTGGACTTGCTTCTCACTCTGCTCCTGGAATGTAGTAGAACTTCAGAACATGAGGTCTGGCTCCCTGCTCTGACTGACTGAGTCCGACCATGTGCTCCCGCCCACTAGGGGTTTTTATACTCCCCTGGTCAGGTGTCAGCACTCTCCAATCAGCTTCTGACTTGCTTTACAATAGTACAAAGTATATAATTGGTTAATAATATTTCACATGTTAACTTTTGCCTTACCAGGCAGTGACTTACAGCTGCAATTATAGAGTTTACCAGGGCAGTAGCTTCTGTGTGAGCACAGGCTCACTAGATTGCTCCTGACAAGGAGAGGGCGCTATTCACAACAACCACCTCCTAACCTATGCAATGGCAGGGGTGTTACTTACCCAGCAGCAGCCACCACTAAATGAAATGCCCAGTGGCAGCCTCTACAAATTAAAATGTCCAGCATCAGCCTTCCCTCAATACATGTAACAAGTACCACTCATAGATACACAAAGGCTGTATACACCATGTACATGAACTTCTCTATTGTTAAACACAGTCTGATAGTATTATGCCCCTCTCCCTCCACATTTCAGAGTGATAGGCTGAGAGCAGATACCCTACCTCCACAGAGGTGTCTCTATGGCTCCTTCTCTCTTATTCTTGTCCCCTGCAGGGAGCAGGGTCCCAGGCAGGGGCATAACTACAGAGGTAACATCCAAAGCAGCTGCTATGGGGCCCACAGTGTTGGGGGCCCCGCCATCTGGTGCATTGCGTGTGTATATGTAGTATTTGTGTGTGGTGTGTATATACTGTACATGTGTATATGATGCATGCATGTATATGGTACAGTATGTATGTGTGTATATGCTGTATGTATACATGCTGTGTATATACTGTGTGTGATTGTAACTCACATGTCTGAGTATACAAACATGTATATTTTTTCATGGGGGGGCCTATTCAGAAATCTGCTTTGGCCCCCTGCCTCTCCAAGTTACGCCCCTGGTCCCGGGCAAGTCTTTAGTGAGCCCAGAGATGTAAGCCTAGGTCTAAACATGACACCAGACAGCAGCCACCTCAGCTCCTGCAGCTACAGGCAGGGCTGTCACTGTATATGAAGGTGCATGGTGCCTGCACAGGCTGTAGAGTGCCCTGACCTCACACAGCAGGGCCCTCTTGAAAAAAAAAATCTATATTCACCTTCAGCTTCTTCTCCCCAGCCCTGCGACTCTGTCTTCTCCTCTTTTACGGAGTGTCGCGGCTGCGTGACATCATAGTGTAAGGGCCAGCGTGGCACAAACACTATGACAGCACACGACCCTGACAACGCCATGTCATAGTGATTCACCCATGTCGGAAGAGGAGAAGACGGAACAACGGGGCCGGGGAGAAAAAGCCAAAATGCGAGCCTGGTTTTTTTTTTTTCCACACTGATAGGGCCCGGGTATGGAATGGTTAATGGGTACTGTGAGCCACTTGGGCCCTCCTTTTGATTGTAAAATGGGGGGACCCTTGAACACAGTCTCACTAGAACCTCCATGATGGCGGCCCTGCCTGCTGCACAGGGAATCTCTCACGGGTGCCCCTGAGACCCATGTCTCGGGTCACAGGCGCACCCGTGCTCCTCCTTGTGCCCCTTCATGCCTGCTCTTACCTTCCCTAGCTTCAGCAGCAGTCCCCTTGCTCCGGTGCACACGTCTTCGCCTCCTAGGGCGCGCAGTCTTTCTAAGATTAAAAGGGCCAGCATGCCGATGATTAACGCTGGCCGGCCGCCTTTCCTGTTAAATTCTTGGCCTTTTCCTGTGTCCTCTGCCGGAACTTTGAATCTCGTGCCATTGAGAAAGCATTCCTGTGTGTATTCATTAAGTTATTCTGATTATCCGTTGTGACCTTGATTCCGTTCGTCCAATCCGCGGTGGGCTCTGGTGAGCATCAGGTGCCATTTAGACACTGCTCCCAGGTGTCGGCTTACGTCATCACTTGCGGTGGTTCAGTGGGTCCCCTACCCCTGATCCTGACAGAATCTGCACTTGTTGGGACCAGAACAAAACAGGGCACAGCGGGACATTCTCCCAACCACCCAGGACTCTGGGCCATCAGAGAACACACCCATGCCCCTCTCCGTAGCTGCACTGCCCTGGTCCCCGGCCTGCTCTTACCTCTCCGCGATCCTGTTCTTCTCCTGGGCTAGCCGCACGCGTTCACGCTCTCTAAGGCATGCGCGCACCGATATTCAAAGATTTAAAGGGCTAGCGCACCGCTGATTGGTGCTAGTACTCCCGGGTTTTCTTAAAGGTTCCCAGGATTCCCTGCCGGATCTTTGAGCCAACAGCCTTAGAGAAATCACCCCTGCGTGATTCCTGTGTTCCTGTTCTCCAGTGTTCCAGTTCCTGTGCTCCAGCGTTCCTGTTCCATGATCCTGTTCTGTGTTCCTGGTGTGTGTTCCAGTGTTCCTTCCTGCGTTGTTCTCCCGCTGTCAACCCGGGCTTGGACCGTGTTCTGCACTACTACCTTGGCTGCCACTGCTAGTCGAACCTGTGGAATGACCTGGTGGCACCCCGCCACAGCAAGACCATCCTGCTTTGCGGCGGGTTCTGGTGAAGACCAGGTGCCACTTAGACTTTAGTCTCAGGTGTCGGCTAATACCATCTCCCGTGGGGGTCCAGAGGGTCCACTGACCCTAAACCCTGACACCTTTCTCAAAAAACTTCCACAATTCACTGCTTAAAGGGGTATTCCCATCTGGGCATTCACATTTATTTTAATTAATTTGTCATATGTAAACATTTCTTCAAGTGAATGTTATTAAAAAAAAATTACCTATGTGAAGATAATTTCTTATAAATGTAGTAATATGGTCCCTTAGAAAACAAGACTGTGTCCTTGGATACGACCACCTCTGCTGGAGTGATTGCACAAAGAAACAAAACATTTTTGTATATGAAAAGTCCCGGAGTTACTGCATGTCCCACAGCCGTCCTGTGATAATGATTGCTAAATTCAGGTGGTCAGACAGGGCTCAATAGCGCATGTCTGGCCACCGCTGCCAGAGTGCAGGGTGGTTGTATCTGAGGAAGCTATCTCGTTTCTAAGGGTAAAAATTTCTAAGGGGCTACATTTATGAGAAATTATCTTCACACATGAACGTTTTTTTTTAATAACATTCAATTGAAGAAATGTTTACCTATAGCAAATGAATTAAAATAAATGTGAATGGCCAGATGGGAATACCCCTTTAATGTTTGCAGGTTTTTACTCAAAACTACCCCATAGTGGCAGGGCTTTAATATACGTTAGGACGACGGTGTACGATGAACTCTCCCACAGTTCTTTGTAACTCACAGATTCCCATAATAAAAAGAAAATATACTCCGCAGGATATTTTTAATGTATGCAGTAGTCAGTGTATATATATATTTAGCTTGATAAGTTTCTCAGATACAATTCCTTTATGGCCTTAAATGTAGAAACAAATTCTGCAGGCAGATTTGTCTTAATGTGAGCGTGCCCTCCATCCCCCCTGTGCCACCATGGACAACCGCCTTCTCCACCTACTCCTTGTCTCAATACTGCTTGACTGCTTAAAAGCACTTGAGTTCATCTTAATCCACATTACTCAACCCGTAAACAGGAGAATGCAAAAAAAAAAGCATTATATGTTTTTCATGAGCACAGTTGTTGTAGTGGCCTGTAACAGAGGAAATTTGAACTTTGGACATTTGAATATTTCCTCTATGGGAACTCAGCACTTCTTAGTTTATTTAACATCAAGGGTTAACTTACATTAATCTATACTGTTTTGTTATATACACCATGCTTATTAGTACTGTACCTCTGTAGACTAGTAGAAAGGGTTAATAAACACTGTGAGACATGTCTGACTGTGTATCTCTAACTGAAGAGAAGTCAGTAAGGAAAAGTGCAGCCGTGACACAAAAGGGCCACATATTTGGCTTTGGGACATGCTGCCAACTCCCACGCTGCAGTCTCATTTCACTTGACAAATGAGTTTTTATGACTCCTAAACGCGTTGTGACCCGGGATATTTAAATAAACGTTCAACCTTCGATTCACAGCCTTCGATTCACTGTGTGTGCCCTCCCTGACAGTCCCCCATACTCTCTACCAGTGGCGTAACTAGAAGCTGATGGGCCCCAGTGCAAAGTCTGTGCCAGGCCCCCGACTATAATGTGTGGTTTATAGTAAAAGTCTTTTCATATGGGAAAGTGACACAATAAGGGCCCCCTAAACCTCTTGGGCCCTGGTGCGACCGCAACCTCTGCATCCCCTCAAGTTATGCCCCTGCTCTCTACTTTACACAAGTATTGACATTGGGTGTGAGGAGACCTGGTTTATAGCCGGTGACTTCACCTCTGATGCTGCCCCCTAGCATGCCGCAGCTGGTGCTGCATGAGCACCACAGGCTAATTTGCATATGGTATAAAATGATTTTTCTCCAAAATGCGTCCATAAAAAGTTATAAGAAATGGAGCATGGAGAACAAGGGGAGCGGGTGGGGAGGTGATTAATAACCATCTACCATTAGCTAAGCTGATGGTAGATGTCCTTTAATCCAATTTATTCATTGACTTGCTGTACGATTCTCCAATATACTTTCTATAACAATTCCTCACAGTTTTATAGATCTTTGCTTGCTGTCATTCTATTCGAAGCTTTTATGTTTACTTCCTGTGGATAAAAACTGGTCCATGGTCTAGTGATGTGCAACACCCCTGCCAATATATGGCCAGGCTGGTAGTTGTAAATAGCGCCCTCTCCAGGTTAAGAGCTGACGGAGGGAGTCATGAACCCTCTATGATGGTTTTAGAACCTGGTCATTATGTAATAGCAGCTGTAGATTCTGCCTGAACAGGCAATAGTTAAGTGGTTGTAAGACATTAACCAATGAGTTGGATGTATTGTAAACTGGAGTGTGATTGGAGAAGTGCTACCAGCTGACCAGGAGGATAAACCCCTGTGTAGTGGGGGCACATGGTCCAGTCCGGACTACAGGAGTCTGAAAGTGAACAGAGAGACAGTGTTCAGTACACCTTCAGTACTGACACAGAACCCTATCCCAGGACCAGAGTCAGCCTCTAATCCAGAGCTGCAGCTTCCACAGTTTGGACACAGCTCCACCCCCAGCCGGCATCAATTACCAGGCTGGTGCAGTATTCCTGAGGACCCCTCTCCACGACCACTCCAGTACCAGAATCTGCTGTTGACCGTTCTGGCGCATTGCCTGCTACCTGTTGTTCTATAAAGAACAGTGAGATATTTTGCACAATGTTGCCTCCGTCTGAGCAGCTTCTCCCTCCATTTTTCTGGCACAGACCACCTGTGGGAGACCTGCACGGATCTAGGACAGCCCTCCGGTCCCCATACCAAGCACCGTGACATCAGCGTGCCCAGGCCGCAACCGCCAGCCACTCCGGCATTCTGGGCCCCGGGTGCCTCCAGGCCCCAAGAAAAGGTTAGGCCCTGGTGGGGGGTGTTGCACATGTCACAATGATGCACGGAAGAGACATCACATAACCATGGACAGATTTCTACCCACTTGAAGTAAACAATAAAGCTTCATCATCGGACTCACATCTAAGTAAGTCTAAAAAATGTTTTTAAAATATATTTTACTCCACATATAGACCGCAAATAGGTGAGTTTGGGACCCTAAGGACCTGTAATTTGGACTATACTTTCATATTAGACCAGAATGTGGGCCTGAGGAAGGTGTGATCTATATATATATATATACTAATGATAACAGGACTGATTTATTCCACTTCCTAATATGTTCTTCCAGATGGAGGGAAGCACAACACTGCAGTATTGAGACTACTAGGATCGTGCAGGAGTAAAGGACAATGTGACGTCACAGCTCGGCTGTAGCTTCTGCCGGCAGCGGCCCCTTTATAGAGATGCAGGCTCTATATTCGTTCGGCTCCGCCCCTCTATTTGCAAGTCCCGCCTGTTCTCTGACAGAATCTATTTTTGGACCACGGAGTCACGTGACTCGGGTGACGTCACTGAATGTTGTTGTTGGTGAAGAGACTGCTAGAAGGAAAGGGAGAGAGACAGCCGGATACAGAGACGGCAAGTAAGTGAGGGGCCATGAGGATGAGGATGGACCGGGAGGCAGTCTGACAGGAGAGAGCTGCTGCCCCGTTACGTGACAACCTGATGTAGGTGACTATGGACACTCCCTCTAAGGAGACAGCAGAGGGGATAGGAGAGACAGCCATCCTCTCTGAGTGACTCAAGAGACAGCCTAGAAGACACTCCATCTATGAGACGCTGAATGAGAGAGGCAGGCAGCTGCTGCAGGAGACATCACAGGAGACAGCAGGGAGAGCGCAGGTGAGTGACACCTGTTATGGAGGGGGTGGATTCCCATCATCCTCATCATCATCACTATGAGATTGCTTGTTGTTACAGTGTATTGTTACTATGAGTTTCTATGTTGCATCTGATGGAGATGCCGAGGACTGGATTAGGGTTAGTGCCTGTAAGTAAGGTCCTGGGGTCGTGAGGGGGGAGATCAGGATAAGGTAGGTGCAGCACAGGTAATGATCACACATCATCCATCACATCAATGGGCGATAGAGGAGAGAGGGCTGCTGCTGCTGATGATTCCTCTGCCTAATGGAGGAAGGGCCCCCTGTAGCACCTCAGCGGAGCAGATCCAAAGGGTGAGGAGTCGAGGATTCAGTCTCTTATAGAGATTGTAGTCACCCTTTGTGGTCCAGTTAGTCCCAGAATACCATTACCTTATTGGTTCTGTTCAGTCCAGCCTCCTGGTTTCTCACCTGTATGTGTCCAATGACATGTGTTATATATGATGGAAGTCATGACTGTGGATGGAAGGTGAAAACCTTAGTTGTCATTCCCTGGTGAATAGAAACCGATGTAGTGACTGAAGCAGAGAACTGGGAATCAGAGGGTTAACAAGTAGTGTATGGGATGTTATTGGGGTAATAAAAGGCGTAAAAAGGAAAATAAACACTGAGAAGTATTTTCTCTCTTCACCGAAAGTGGGACCAGCGTCCGTCAGGCAGAGCCAGAGAAAGGGGCTGTGCCTCAGAATTGTAAGTTTAGATAATTATGTTGATATAGATTTAAATTTTTTAGATTTTATGTTTTTAGAAGATAAAAAATTCATCACTGAATGATTCTGATTTGTCTTATAATGGAACGGTGAAGGGGAAGTGAATATGGAGAGCGGGATAATCTAGTGCACTCAAAGGGAAATCCATCACCGTCCACTAACCTGCTTGTTGATGGTTTCCAAGTGTCATTTCTTCTTATATGAGGCTATGATATAATAAAGACAGATTACAGAGGGAGTTTCTTCATGGACCAGTCCATTGCTATGAATGGACCTATAGACAACCATGAGATCAGTTCTAGCAATAAGGAATATCCTGGATGATATAAAGACAGAGCAGATGTAACAATGTGAAGAGTTGTTTTTCCTTAAAATTTGTGAATTAATTGACAACTGTGTTTTATTGTTCCGCTTGTCAATGAATTCTGTGGACTATGTCTGGATGCCCTATACTGGTTGCCGATTTTTTTTTTTTTTTTTTTAGTAATTTTCTAGAAGAAATAACAAAAGAACAGGGCAATACAAAGTTCTTTTGTGATGCTAGAAAAACAGGAACGTTGGCGCATTTAACCCTGTAACAGAAAATAGTGCCCAAAGGCGAAACTGGCACACTTTTGCCATTTTGAAAAATATAGAAAATTCCATTAAAAGTGATCAAAGGGCCGTACAGGTGCGCCAAATGGGGTCATTGATTAGTGTAAAAATAGATTTTTTTTGGTGAAACTGCAGATTTATCTGCCTTAACAAGATCACCTCCAGCATCAGCTTACATACCCCAAGGTAAAGGTATGTTTAGGTCAGAATGACCATTTTGAAGTGGTAGGTTTCCATTAAAACCTAAGAGAAGATCAGATCCTGCCAGAGGGGGGACACACCAGTATGTCAGTGTGCTTGGTCTATAATCCTTCAATCTGGTGATAGATTTCCTATAAATAAAAATCTGGGTGCTCAGAATGGAGCCACCTCTCTGTAAAAGCATCAGAATCTACCACCAAATTATGCATGACCAAGGAACCCGGATGGGCTCTGGTAACACTCCCAGGAGCTTTTCAAGCTCTTTACCATAATTTTATGGCAGCACCAGCCAGAATAGGTGGATTTTTTTTTCCCAATCTAATCTTAGTTTAAATAAAGTGGATTTTTAGAGGGGTTGTCCAGTTTTAACAAATAGAATAACTACAAGCAGAGCTTATGTGCACATTGGGGCTCATTTACTAAGGGTTCGCGGAGCGCATTTTCATCGAGTTTCCCAACGATTTCCGTTTTGCACTGGCACACGCGATCGGATTTTGGCACATCGGCGCCGGCTTGGACGCGACACAAATCGTACTTACGACACGCACTTACAAGCACCGGGAAGAAGAAGGTGAACTCCGGCGGACCTTGGCGCGGAAGCGACAGATGCAGGATCTCGGGCGCACGAGCTATGTGAATCACGCCGGACTTCATCTTCATCGGACTTCCGAATCGTGGATCGGCACAGGAACTGGTAAGTAAATTTGTCCCTCTATCTTATGGTTTATACTGTTGAAAAAAGACACATGTAGATCAAGTTCAACCAAGGAAGGGAAGGAATTGGATGATGAAGGGAATTAGGGACAACAAATTCTATAAAACCATTCTTGAAAACCGTGAGGAATTGTTACTGAAAATATGTGGGAAAAGTCTATGGAGCACATTTACTTACCTGTTCCTGTCGCGATCCCCGCTGTGCGTTGTTTGACAATAATGCCCTCTGCCGTAATGCACTAAGAGTGCACCTTATTCTTCCCAGTGTATGTAAGTGCGACACTGTTTTAAAGTTAAATCCCGCGTTCAGTCCGAATCAGTGGGATCGTCTGACGGCCGCCCCCCCCCCCATTTTCTGTTGCATGATAGCGCAATTGCGCCAAAATCCGATAGCGTGCGACACAATCCCCTTCTAAATACCTGTCACAGTGGCGCAAATCCTGAAAATTTCTAAAAGCCGACAAAAGTGCGATCCGTGGGACTCTTAGTAAATAAGGCCCTATATGTTTTCATCTTGTGGAAATTGGACTAACCCTTTAAGCTTAAATGGTCACTAACTTCTCAACAAATCTATAGTCCAAGTAAACACAATAAACAGCGTAATATATTTTATTATTAAGTATCTCTCTACTTCTCCTCCCTCCACCTTCCTAATTAGCCTTTCTCTCTGAGATCTCTGCTGAATTCTGACTTGCTAGATACATGGACAGAAGCTCACTGACGTGCGGATGAAGTCATGTCATGACAGAACAGTGTTATTCTTCTTGCACAAACACACCTGACTGGTATGCTGCACATTTTCTGCATGGAAGATCATTTATATTTTGGTCACCATTGCCATACACAGTTTGTTTTTTGCAGGATGTGTTGTCATTTTAGAGTGCCCCATTTTAAGATACATAGGTGGGTGTGGGGGGGATATTGGAGGGGGCACAGAATAGTATTGCATCATTTTAATGCCCTGCTCTTTAGGTTTTTGGCTGCATTCACTGTGCGGCGCTGGTGATATGATATGACTTTTTATCAAAGTGACTTGAAAATGTGATCACTTGTTTGATTGTATAATATATTTCATTACTTCTGTATTTGGCTTTTCTCGCACATTTAACTGTTGTGATATTTAACCCTTTAGATTCAATATTAAATTCAGTTTCTAAGGAGGAAATCTATTGGAATCAGTGTTATCTCTGACTTTAGCAGTTGGGTGGGTGCCAGTTCTATAAGACATCGGGTAGAGGTGGCACTGGCACGTCTTCTGGGTAATCTTCATTGCCGCACTGTGAAAGTACCAATACAGCATGGGGCAGAATACGTAAAATCCAATCTATGCTGTAGATCTCCATTATATTTTTTTAAGAGGACCAGTCTCCTGTTCTGACATTCTGGTTTGGGAAATGTGTGTATATCCTGTGTCATTAGCGTCTTCTTTTATATGTCTCCTTTGTGTTCTTATTGCATTAAAGGGGTATTCTCGTCTGGGCATTCACATTCAGTTTCATTAATCTGTCATATATAAACATTTCTTCAATTGGATGTTATTAAAAAAAATGTTCCCGTGTGAAGATAATTTCTCATAAATGTAGCCATGTTGTCCCTTAGAAACAAGATGGCTTCCTCGGATACGGCCACGTCTAATAGATTGAGTGCACAAAGAAACAAAAGGTTATTGTATATGAAATGTCCGGGAGTTACTACATGTCGCACGGCCGTCCTGTGGTAATGATTGCTGAATCCTGGTGGTCCGGCAGGACTCTATAGCGCAAGTCTGGCCACCACTGCCAGAGTATGACGTGGTCGTATCCAAGGAAAGTATCTCGTTTCTAAGGGACAGAATAACTACATTTATGAGGAATTATCTTCACACAGGAACATTTTTTTTTAATAACATCCAATTGAAGAAATGTTTACATATGGCAAATGAATTGAATTAAATGTAAATGCCCAGATGGGAATACCCTTTTAAGAAACTGTAAGGGTTTTCTGCTAAGGATCTGATCCCTGGGACCATCTCAAGAACAGGGACCTGCAAGTCCTCCCTAGCGCTCTATGAATGCAGCTCTAGGGATATGTCCAACCAGTGCTCCCTAGGACATCCTCTACCTCCTCCTCCATTCCCTGATATTATCACTGGATCAGACATGTCAGGGGTGATGCCAGGTCCTCTATAGGTATATTGTAATAATCTGCTGTGTAGAAAACATTTAATGTGCTAATATGAGAAACTATCCCAAGCTGCTGTCGATGGCTCTGTTGTCCCTCGTTCTGCCTTTGGTCTCACAGTTGCATTACATTGGCGCTCCGTCTTGTCATAGCTAAGATTTCAGGTGGATTTCTAACAGATCCATTTTAATGTATGAAAACTAAAAGCAACCATGTCTGTTTTATCAGGTATATTGGAGCTGTAGGTATAATGTAAGGCAGGGGTGTGAAACTCATTTTTAAGGGGGCCACATTAGCCTCACGGATGCCTTAATGGGCCGAATGTCATTTTATTCCTCTCTAACTGTGTCAACATGAGCTGTTTAGTAGTTACATTTATATTGAAATTACCATCGCAACCAACATTTGAGGCAACCACAAAGCTGCCCCCAGTAGTCACAGTGCCCCCGGTAACCACACTGCCCCCAGCAGTACCAGTGCCCCAAGTAACCACACTGCCCCCAGCAGTACCAGTGCCCCAAGTAACCACACTGCCCCCAGCAGTACCAGTGCCCCCAGTAACCACAGTGCCCCCAGTAGCCACAGTGCCCCCAGTAGCCACAGTGCCCCCGGTAACCACACTGCCTCCAGTAACCACACTGCTCCCAGCAGTTACAGTGCCCCCAGTAACCACACTGGCCCAACAGTTACAGTGCCCCCAGTAATCACACTGCCACCATCAGTTACACTGCCCCCAGTAAGCACACTGCCCCCAGAAGCCCTCACCACCCCCCATCCCACTGTGAAAAAAATGAGCACCTTTCCTCGCTCCCCTGAAGCAGAGCACAAGAATCTTCTTGCTTTGTAGCCGGCACACGCAGACCAGGGCATTGGGGCAGCGAAACAAGATCCAGGCCGGATTTGGCCCCCAGGCCTTGTATTAGGCTATCCTGGGGTTGTATGTATAGTGCTGTGATGTGGATAAGTATTAGAGATGTATGTGTGGTGTTTTCATGGTTATCTGACTGTTATGGTGTTTACAGGTAGTTTGGTGTCAAATATTCACCGCCAGTTCACACCTTAAATACACCATCAGAGAGGATAGTGAACATGTCCGCTTCAGCACAGTTGTGTTGTGTCTTGTATAACTGCTCATCTTCCATCATTGTTTTCTCACATTTTGTTATTGTATTAGGTTTTCAAGTTTTGTCCGTTTTTATTTGTGCTTCAGGGAAATCTCATGAACATGTCCTGTGTTTCCTATAGCAATGGATTAGCCATAACCCGACCTTCTCTCATCCATTTATTGTTATGAGTCACAACCAGGAGAGGGGAGAAATGCAAATACATTCACCTATATTTCACTGGTAGAGAAAATCCCCCAATGTTCATCCGTTTTCCTGCGCCAGACTCTCCCAAGTCACTCGGTCAGTGCTCACTATCCTGTCAGGTTATTACACCTTCACTATACATAACACTATACATACACCTTCACTATACATAACACCATACATACACCTTCACTATACATAACACCATACACACACCTTCACTATACATAACGCCAGAGGTCGCACTAACATTTTTCCAGAAGGGTAATAATACTCCTCTCAACATTTTTGAGGAGTAATCTCAGCCGAGGAGGAGTATGAAATTTTCAGTAATACAAATATATAACTCCTAGTCATATATAGCGTTAATAAACTTTTGTTCCATATGACTGTTTGTTCTTTGTAATGTAATATTATATTTGTATTTGTCCCCTATGATTTGTAAAGCGCTACGGAATATGATGGCGCTATATAAATAAAGATTATTATTATTATTATAGATGTCTATTTATAGAAGAAAATTTGTTACAGCCCCTGTTTTTGTAGCTTCTTGGGACAATTATAGTACTATTTGGGGCTGACCCCAGACCCCCAACCACCCACAGAGTTGCCCAAGGCTGAAGCTGCGCCCCAGACCCCACCCACAGAGAGGGCCAGAGCTGACGCTGGCCCCAGACCCCCACCACCACCCACAGAGCGGGCCAGGGTTGACGTTGAGCCCCAGACCCCTACCATCACCCACAGAGCGGGCCAGAGCTGATGCCGGCCCAAGAACCCTCCACCCACAGAGCGGGCCAGGGCACACTCTGGCCCCAGATCCCCCCACCACCCAAAGAGCGGCCCTGCGCTGACACTGAGCCCCAGACCCCACCCACAGAGAGGGCCAGAGCCGACGCCGGCCCAAGACCCCACCACCCACAAAGTGGGCCAGGGCTGACGCTGAGCCCCAGACCCCACCCACAGAGCGGGCCAGAGCTGACGCTGGCCGCAGACACTCCACCCCCAGGACCCCCTCCCCCATAGACCTGGCTGATGCGTGACACCGCTAAACTTATTAAAAATTTTTTTTTTGGGGGGGGGGGGGTTGGTGGTGGTTGGGGACATATCGCTTTTTTTAAACTGTTTAATTTTTACTTTTAATGTCATTTTTTTGGTTTTTTTTAATTACATTTTTTTTTTTTTTTACAAGGTCGCATGTGTTCCCTGCTAAACTTATATATAGATCACAGATAACAGTGACCTAATGGTAACAGTCTATTGGATCACTGTTATCAGTGATCTGTATACAGTGTTATGCAGGGAGGATGCATATAGCACCTTCCCTGCAGCCTCTCACTGTATACAGGGGCTTCTCTGGCTACAAGATTGGGCTGTCACATAGACAGCCCAATCTTGTTCATAACTCTGTGTGCACGGTCGCACACGGCAATGGGGGGGATGGGCGGAGCTACTCACTGCTTCAGCCCGCGGCCGATGTAGAACGTCATGTGACCTGTGCTCCGGTCACATGACTTTCCATCGGAGCTGCAAGATAGCTGGGCAGGAGAGGAGGGACGGCACTATATTGTGGGTGTTGCCCAGTGTTGCGGCGTGAGCTGCGATCCTGGGCAGCAAGCGCCGGCAGCCAAGCACCCAGCCGGCAGATAACCACTAAGCGTATTTATACGCTTGGCGGTTTTTTGGAAGGGTAAATCAGCCTCTACAAGCGTCATAGACGCTTGTAGAGGCGTTATCGCGATCTCTGCATAACACCATACATACACCTTCACTATACATAACACCATACACACACCTTCACTATACATAACATCATACATACACCTTCACTATACATAACATCATACATACACCTTCACTATACATAACATCATACATACACCCTCACACATAACATTCAACAACACCATACATACAACACCTCTTCACTATGCATAACCCACATACATACACCTTCACATACATCACACCCATACATACACCTTCACTTACGAAACACTAACAACACCTTCACTATACATAACGCCCATAATACCCCACTACTCGATAACAACCATACTACACCTTCATATCACTATCATACACACCATACATACACAACACCTCACTATGACATAACACCCTACATAGCAACCTCACTATACAGATACACCAGACACACCTTCCTATAACAATGATAACACCATACATACACCTTCACTATACATGATAACACCATACATACACCTTCACTATACATAACACCATACATACACCTTCACTATACATAACACCATAAACCTTCACTATGCATAACACCATATACTAACACCTCATATACCTAACACCATAACAAGCCTTCACTATAATAACCCCATACATACACCTTCACTATACATGAAAACATCATACATACACCTCACTATACATAACACCATACTCAACCTCACTATACTACAACATACACACCCTTCACTATACATAACACCATACATACACATTCACTAGAACATACACCAACACACCCCTACACACTCATACATGATAACACCATACATAACACCTTCACTATACATGATAACACCAACTACACCTTTCACTATACATAACAACCATACATACAACCTTCACGATACATAACACCATACATACACCTTCACTACTATACATCCACCATAACTACACTTCACTATACATACACCAACACACACCTTCACTATACATAACACACACCTACACCTTCACTCATACATAACACCATACATACACCTTCACTATACAGTAACGCCACTACATCACCCCTCCTCATAACATACCATACACACAACACCCCTTCACTAACATAACAGCATACATACACACCTTCACTATACATAGAACACCATACTACACTTACTACTGCTAACACCATACATAACCTTCATTATACATAACAACTACATCACCTTCACTATAATGAGAACACCATACATTACCCTCACTATGCATACACCTACATACACCTTCATTATACATAACAACATACATACCCTTCACTATACTGAGAACACCATACTACACCTTCACTATACATAACAACACCACCCATACAACCTCATATACCCTACAAGTTCTGGAGCTGTTTGAGTGTGATATAATTGTTTTGGAGTGTATGTGTAGTGAGTCACTTGTTCCTGGAGCTATTTGTGTGGTGATGTCCACTGTTCTGGAGCTGTATGTGTATGATATCACTTGTTCTGAAGCTGTATATGTGGTGTGTCACTTGTTCGGGAGCTGTATGTGTAGTAATGCACTTGTTCTGGGCTGATGTATGTATTGAAGTCACTTGTTCTGGAGATGTATGTGATGTGATGTCTCTGTTCTGGAGCTCAATTTGTGGTGATGTCACTTGTTCTGAAGCTGTTTGTGTGGTGTTTACACTGTTTTCGTAGCTGTATGTTGTTGTGATGACACTTATTCTGGAGCTGCATGTGTATGATGTCAACTTGTTCTGGGGCTGTATTGTAGTGATGTCACTTGTCTGGATCTATTTGTTGGTGTTATTACCACTTGTTCTGGAGCTATTGGTGGTGTTTTATTACCAACTTGTTCCTGGAGCAGTATGAAGGTGAGTCACATTGTTTTGGAGCTGTATGTTTATGTGATGTCACTTGTTCTGGAGCGTATGTGTATAATTGCACTTTTTCTGGAGCTGTATGTGTGTGGATATACACTTGTTCTGCAGCTGTTTTGTGGTGATGTCAATATTTGGAGCTGTATAGTGGTGTTGTTCACTTGCTCTTGTTTGGATCTGTATGTGTGGTGAAGTCACTTGTTTTGGAGCTGTATGTGTATGATATTATTTGTTCTGGAGACTGTAGTTTTGTGATGTCACTTGTTCTGGGGCTGGAGCTGTATGTGGTAGTAATGCAACTTGTTCTGGAGCTGTATGTGGGGTATTGAAGTCACTTGTTCTGAGCTGTATGTGATGTGGGTGGTGTCATGTGTTTCTGTGAGCTGAATGTGTGGGTTTTATTACTACTTGTTCTGGAAGCTGTTTGTGTGTGATTTCACTTGTTCCGAGCTGTATGTGTCCGTGATATTTATTTGTCTGGATGCTGTATGTTGTGGTGATGTCACTTGTTCTGGGCTGTCTGTGTGTGGTATGTCACTGTCTGGAGCTGATTGTGTGGTGATTCCTTGTTCGGAGCTGTATGTGTGGTGATTTCACTTGTTCTGGTTAGCTGGTAGTTGTAGTAATTAACTTGCTGCATGGCGCTTTTGTGTATTGATGTCACTGTTCTGTGGAGCTTTTGATGTGGTGTTATTACCACTTGTTCCTGAGCTGTATGTGTTGTTGATGTCACTGTATTCTGGTCTGTTAATGTGGTGATGTCCACTGTTCTGGAGCGGATTGTGTGGTGATGTCACTGTTCTGGAGCTGAATGTGTCGTGATTTCACTTTCTAGAGCTGTATGTGTGGTGATGTCACTGTCTGGAGCTGTTTGTTTGTGTGATGGTCACTTGTTCTGGCGGAGCTGTCTGTGTTGTGATGTCACTTATTTTCTGGAGCTGAAATGTTGGTGGTGATGTCACTTGTTCTGGATCTGTAGATGGTGGTGATGTCCACTTGTTCGTGGAGTCTGATTGTGTGTGATGTCACTTGTTTCTGGGGAGCTGGTAAGGTGTAGTTGAATTCAACTTGCTTGGAGCTTTATGTGTATTGATGTCCTTATTCTGGAGCTATTTTGTGGTGTTATTACCACTTTGGAACTCTGGACGGTAATGTGTTGTAATGCAACTTGTTTTCTGAGATGCTGTCATGTGTAGTGGATGTCACTTGTTCTTGGCTGTATGTGTGGTGGTGTCCCCGCCTGGAGCTGTAGTGTAGTAATGCCACTTTGTTCTGGACTGTATGTGTAGTAAATGCAAACTTTTCTGGAGCTGTATGTGTAGTAATGTCACTCGACTGGACTGTTATGTGAGTAACTGCCAACTTGATGATCTGGAGCTGTATATTGTGTGTTGCTCTTGTTCTGGAGCTGTATATGTGGTTTGTCATCGCTTTGGAGCTGTATGTTAGTGATGTCACCTTGTTCTGGAGGCTGTATGTGTGGTAATGTCACTTGTTCTGGAGCTGTATGGTGGTGTTGTCACTGTTCTGGAGCTGTATTTGTTAGTGATGTCACTTGTTCGTGAGCTGTTTTTGTAGGATGTCACTTGTTTCTGTAGCTGTATATGTGGTGTTGTCACTTGTTTCTGGAGCTGTTAGTGTTAGTAATGCATACATGTTGTCTGGATGCTGTATGTGTAGTGATGCACTTTGTTCTGGGGCTGTGTTGTGTAGTGATGTCCTTGGTTCTGGGGGCTTATGTGGTAGTGATGTCACTTTGTTCTGGAGCTGCATTTAGTGGTCTGATAATCACTTTGTGTCTGAGAGATGTATGTGTGTGGTGTAGTCACTTGTTCTGACTTGTAGGTGTAGTATGTCACTTTTTCTGGAGCTGTATGTGTATGTGGCCTTGTTTCTGGAGCTTATGTGTAGTGATGCCCTTGTTCTGGAGCTACTTGTGTGGGTGGATGTGAACTTGTTCTGGAGCTGAATGTGTGGTGATGCACGTGTTCGACCTGTTTTGTGTATGATGTTACTTGTTCTGGAGCTATTTGTGTGGTGTTATACACTTGTCTGGAGCTGTATGGTATATTGATTAAATTGTGCTGGACTATTTGTGGTGGTGATGGCCCGTGTTCTGGAGCTGTATGTGTTGTGATGCCCTTGTTTGGAGGCTGTATGTGTTGTGAATGTTACTCTTTCTGGGAGCTATTTGTGTGGTGTGTATCATCACTTTGTTCTGGAGCTATTTGTGTAGTGATGTCACTTTGTACTGGGAGCCTGTATGTGGGGGTGTCAACGTGTTCTGGGCTATTTGTGTGGTGGGGTGCACGTGTTTCTGGAGCTATTTTGTGTGTGGTGTCACGATGTTCTGTGGAGCTGACATGTGTGGTGATGTTACTTGTTCTGAGCTGAACGTGCTGGGTGGTTGTACCACGTGTTCTGGAGTCTGAACGTGTGGTGATATCACTTGTTCTGGAGCTGTATGTGTTGTGATGTTTACTTGTTCTGGAGCGTATGTGTGGTGGATAATAACTTGTTCTTGGAGCTGTATGTGTGGTGATGGACTTGTTCTGTGAGCGTATGTGTGGTGATGTCCTTGTTCTGGAGCGTGTTGTGTGTGTGATGTCCTTGTCTGGAGCTTTTGTGTAGTGAATGTCACTTGTTCTGGAGCTGTATGTGTGGTGATGGCAATTTGTCTGGAGCTGTATGTGTGGTGGATTGTCACTGGTTCTGGAGGCTGTTTTGTGTAGTGATGGTCACTTGTTCTGGAGCCTGTATGTGTGGTGGTGTCATGTGTGTCTGGTGCTGAACGTGTGGTGACATCACTTGTGTCCTGAGCTGTATGTTGGGTGATGTCCTTGTTCTGGGCTGTAGTGGTAGTGATGTCAACTTTTTCTGCCAGCCTATTTTGTGTGGTGATGGCACTTGTTTCTGGACTGAATGTGTAGTTGATGTCACTGTTCTGGAGCTGAATGTGTGTGATTTCACTGTTCTGGATCCTTTGTGTGGTTTTTGCCCCTTGTTCTGGAGCTGTTTGTGTAGTGATGTCACTTGTTCTGGAGCTGTTGTGTAGTGATGTCACTTGTCTGGAGCTGTTGTGTGGTGGGGTGTCATGTTCTGGTGCTGTATGTGTGTGATATGTCACTTGTTCTGGAGGTCTGAATGTGTAGTGATGTCACTCTGTTCTGGAGCTGTATGTTGGTGGTGATGTCACTTGTTCTGGAGCTGAACGTGTGTTGTGATGTCACTTGTTTCTGGAGCTGACCGATGTGGGATGTGCACTTGTTCTGGACTGTATTGTGTAGGTGTTCGACATTGTTCTGGATCTGTATGTGTGGTGATGTCCTTGTTTGGAGCTGAACGTGTGGTGATTGTTCTGTAGCTGAACGTGTGGTGGATGTCACTTGTGTCTGGAGGCCATTTGTAGTGTTGTATTGCCACTTGTTTCTTGAGAAGCCCATTTTGTGTTTTGTTATGTGCCACTTGTTCTGGAGCTGTTTGTGTATGATGTCACTTGTTCTGGAGCTTAATGTGGTGGGTGGTGTCATGGTTCTGGTGCTGAGACGTGTGTGATGTCACTTGTTTCTGGAGCTGAACGTGTGGCTGATTCACTCTGTTCTGGAGGCCATTGTGTGTTGTTCTTGCCCTTGTTCCTGGAGCCATTTTGTTTTGTTATTGACACTTGGTTCTGGGCTGTTTTTGTGTAGTGAATGTCACTTGTCCTGGAGGCTGTATGTGTGGTGGTGTCAGTATGCTGGTGCTGAACGTGGTGGGGATGTCACTTGTTCTGTGAGGCTATTTTGTGGTGATGTCACTTGTCTGGAGCTTAATGTTGGTAGTATGTCACTTGTTCTGGATTCATGCTTGTGTGGTGGATGTCACTTGTTCTGGAGGCCATTTGTGTGGTGTTTGCCATTTGTGTGGAGCTGTTTGTGTAGTGTGTCACTTGTTCTGGAGTCTGTTTGTTGTAGTGATGGTCACTTTTTCGGAAGCTGGAACGTGTGGTGGATGTCACTGTTTCTGGAGTGCCATTTGGTGTGGTGTTATTGCCACTTGTTCCTGGAGCTGTTTGTGGGTATTGATGTCACTTGTTCGGAGCTGTTTGTGTAGTGATGTCACTTGTTCTTGATAGCTGTTTGTGTAGTGATGTCACTATGTTCTGGGAGTCTGTATGTGTGGTTGTTGTCAGTGTTCTGGTGCTGACGTTGTTGATATCCACTTGTTTCTGAGCTTTGGAATGTTGTGGATGTCACTTGTGTCTGGAGCTGTATGTGTGGTGATGTTCACTTGTTTCTGGAGCTGAATGTGCAGTGATGTCACTTGTGTCTGGAGCTTGAATGTGTGTGTATTCACTTGTTTCTGGAGCTGTATTTAAGTGATATGGCACGTGTTCGGAGCTTTAATGTGTGTGTGATGCACTTGTTCTGGAGCTATTTGTGTGGTGATGTTCACTGTTCTGGAGTAACGTGTGGTGTATCACTTGTCTCTGGGAGCTTGTATGTGTACGATGGCACGTGTTTCTGGACTTAGGTTGTGCGTATGTCACTTGTTTCTGGAGTATGATTTGGTGGTGATGTCATTGGTTCTGGAGCTGAATGTGTATGATGTCACTTGTTCTGTTCCATTTTGGTGGTGTTATTGCCACTTTCTGGAGCTGTATGTGTAGTGATGTTCACTTGCTCTGAGCTTAACGTGTTGTGATATCAACTTTGTTCGTGGAGCTGAACGTGTGGTGATCATCACTTGTTCTGGAGCTGTATGTGTGTTATGTCATCTGCTCTCTGGAGCTGAAACGTGTGGTGATATCCCTTGTCTGGAGGCTGAACTGTGGTGATTCACTTTTCTGGAGCTGATAGTAATGTGTTTGGTGTATGTACTTGTTTGGTGCTGACGTGTGGTGATATCCTTGTTCTGAGCTGACTTTTGGTGATATCACTGTTCGGAGCTGTACTGTATGTGCCTGTGCTCATGTTAATTCTTGTTTAATTTATTTATAATATAGAAGTATATTTTTGTGGTTTGCTTCATGATAGAAGTCTCTCCCCTTCCATCCTCTCCAGCCTTCTTTTCTTTCTTTCTTTCCTTCTTTCTTTTTTTTTAAACTTTTGTTTATTGATTTTATATTGTTGCATTCAAATATAAGTCCACCACATGAAGCATTCAAATATCAATGATCATTCCATTAACAAAGAGTAGCACTTGGCTCCAGAAGTTTTCCTCCTCCTGGAGGGGAAAAGGGGGTGGGGCGTATGGATTGGGACGGTGTATTGGGATGGTTGGGGTGAGTTCCCTTTTGTACTTTTAATCATTTTGCATAGCTCCCAACCATGCCGCGGTATTTCCGAGATAATCCCGGTTTTCACCAAGCAGTTGTAAGATTGTCCCGGATTGCCGCGCTTTTCCCACTTCTCTCCCAACACTTCTCTTGGCAGATTGATGCCACTGAGGCACAATATTTTGTTGGATAGATATCGGGGGGGCCACAATATTAGGGGATTAGAGCTACAATAGAGGTGGATGGAGGTAAAGAAGCCACAAAATTCCACTTATTGTCACTCGTTTCCTTCAAAGTTAGAGGTATGCATTTTTGCCAAATTGGAGTTTTGGGGAGAACAGTGGAATGGCTGGTTCCAAGATGATGGAATTGAAGTGACCCTCGCTCTATGAAATGAACGTAATCACAAGCGGGTGTACACTACCGGCTGATGCTAACTCTGAAATTTTCATAAGTGACTCCTCTGCTCACAGTACCACCAAGAGTTACAAGTGTTACACATTAAAAATTACTATAAAATAACTTAAAACAACACATTCATAGTTGCAAAAGATTTTGCTCATGCCAGCGTGAGGATTACAGTGTCTAGCCCAGTAGCATTATTAGCCTCAAAAATGGAGGGGTCTGCCAAAATACAGCTGCCAGCAGGTGGAGGTGAGAGCCAGCAACCCTGTCTTGGTCTTTCCCTATGGAAGTGGCTGCAGGCCTGTTGATGTTCGGTCAACTATCAATCATTTTATTTCTTTAACTATTATCAGAATAAAATCTGACCTAAATGAACAGTTTATTAATACAAAAAGAATATCATTAACAGAAGGTTTTATGCCAGTACTCAAGTGCATAAAGTGAATGAGTGCATTGTTACTGCCTAAAACCTAGTAGACACCAAGCGTAGAACAGTAAGTGGACCTGCTTCGTGGTTGTGAGAGGCCCGGAGTGTCCTCCATGTCTATAATTGCAGACTCCTCAGGTCTTGTTCCCTCTTGGCACTCGCAGGACAACTCACTGGCTGGATGAAATCCACCTTCACTATACATAACACCATACATACACCTTCACTATACATAACGCCATACATACACCTTCATTATACATAACACCATACACACACCTTCACTATACATAACAGCATACATACACCTTCACTATACATGAGAACACCATACATACACCTTCACTATGCATAACACCATACATACACCTTCATTATACATAACAACATACATACACCTTCACTATACATGAGAACACCATACATACACCTTCACTATACATAACAACACCATACATACACCTTCACTATACCCTACAATGTTCTGGAGCTGTTTGAGTGGTGATATAACTTGTTTTGGAGCTGTATGTGTAGTGATGTCACTTGTTCTGGAGCTATTTGTGTGGTGATGTCACTTGTTCTGGAGCTGTATGTGTAGTGATATCACTTGTTCTGAAGCTGTATATGTGGTGTTGTCACTTGTTCTGGAGCTGTATGTGTAGTAATGCAACTTGTTCTGGAGCTGTATGTGTATTGAAGTCACTTGTTCTGGAGATGTATGTGATGTGATGTCTCTTGTTCTGGAGCTCAATTTGTGGTGATGTCACTTGTTCTGAAGCTGTTTGTGTGGTGTTATCACTTGTTTCGGAGCTGTATGTGTTGTGATGACACTTATTCTGGAGCTGCATGTGTAGTGATGTCACTTGTTCTGGGGCTGTATTTGTAGTGATGTCACTTGTTCTGGATCTATTTGTGTGGTGTTATTACCACTTGTTCTGGAGCTATTTGTGTGGTGTTATTACCACTTGTTCTGGAGCAGTATGTAAGGTGAAGTCACTTGTTTTGGAGCTGTATGTATGGTGATGTCACTTGTTCTGGAGCTGTATGTGTAGTAATTGCACTTTTTCTGGAGCTGTATGTGTGGTGATATCACTTGTTCTGCAGCTGTTTGTGGTGATGTCAATAATTCTGGAGCTGTATATGTGGTGTTGTCACTTGCTCTTGTTTTGGAGCTGTATGTGTGGTGAAGTCACTTGTTTTGGAGCTGTATGTGTAGTGATATTATTTGTTCTGGAGCTGTATGTTTGGTGATGTCACTTGTTCTGGAGCTGTATGTGTAGTAATGCAACTTGTTCTGGAGCTGTATGTGTATTGAAGTCACTTGTTCTGGAGCTGTATGTGATGTGTGGTGGTGTCATGTGTTCTGGAGCTGAATGTGTGGTTTTATTACTACTTGTTCTGGAGCTGTTTGTGTGGTGATGTCACTTGTTCCGGAGCTGTATGTGTAGTGATATTATTTGTTCTGGAGCTGTATGTGTGGTGATGTCACTTGTTCTGGAGCTGTATCTGAAATTCTGATTGCTAGATACATGGACAGCAGCCTCACTGACTGCGGTGAAGTCATGTCATTACCAGTAACCAGTGTTATTCTTCTCTGCACAAACACACCTGACTGGTATGACTGCACATTTTCCTGCATGGAAGATCATTTATATTTGGGCACCATTTGCCCAACACACGTTTGTTTTTTGCAGGATGGTTGTCATTTTAGAGTGCCCATCTTTTAAGATACATAGGGGGGTGTTGGGGGGGATTGGGAGGGGGCACAGAAAGTATTGCAATCATTTTAATGCCTGCTTTAGGTTTTTGGCGCCTTCATCGTGTTTTTTTGTATTTCAGGCGCTGGTGATATGATATGACTTTTTATCAAGAGTGACTTGAAAACTGTGCATCACGTGTTGATTGTATAATATACTTTTTTCCATTACTTCTGTATTTGGCTTTTCTCGCACATTTACTGTTGAATTTACAATAACCCTTACGATTCAAGATTAATTCAGTTAACTAATAGGCAAAGGCAGGAAATCTATTGGAATCAGTTGTTTATCTCTGACTTTAGCAGTTGGGTGGGTGCCCCAGATTCTATCAGACATCGGGTAGAGTGGCACTGGCACGTCTTTGGGTTAATTCAATTGCCGCACTGTGAAAGTACCAATACGCATGGGGGCAGAATACGTTAAAATTCAATCTATGCTGTAGATCTCCATTATATTTTTGTAAGAGGACCGCCTCTCCTGTTTCTAATTCTGGTTTGGGAAATGTGGTATCCTGTGTAATTAGGTCTTTTGATATGTCTCCTTTGTGTTTCTTATTGCATTAAAGGGGTTATTCTCGTTCGGGCCATTCCATTTCAGTTTCTCTTAATTGGTAAATATAAACATTTTTCAATGGATGTTATAAAAAAATGTTCCCGTGTGAAGATAATTTCTCATAATGTAGCCATTTGTCCTTAGAAACAAGATGGCTTCCTCGGATACGGCCCGTCTATAGATTGAGTTGCACAAGAACAAAGACGTTATTGTATATGAAAGTACCGGGAGTACTACAATGTCGACGGGCCGCGTCCTGTGGTATGATTGCCTGAAATCTGGTGGTCCGGCAGGACTCTTATAGGCAAGTCTGGTCCCCATCTGCCAGAGTATGACGTGGCCGATATCCAGGAAAGTATCTCTCGTTTCTAAGGGACAAGAATAACTACATTTATGATGAATTTTTCCACAGGAACATTTTTTTTAATAACATCCAATTGAAGAATGAATGTTATATGCCAAATAAATGAATAATGTCAAATGCCCAGATGGGAATACCCTTTAAAGAAACTGTAAGGGTTTCTGCTAAGGATCTGGTCCCTGGGGCATCTCAAGAACAGGGACCTGCAGTATGCCCTGCGCTCTAGAATGCGCTCTAGGATATGTCAAACCAGTGCTCCCTAGGACATCCTCTACCTCCTCCTCACCCTGATCTATTATCACTGGATCAGACTGTCAGGGGTGAGCCAGGTCCCTATAGGTATATTGTCATAATCTGCTGGGTTTTGGCTAGAAAAACATTTAATGTGCTAATATGAGACATATCCCAAGTCTGCCTGTCGGATGGCATGTTGTCCCTTGTCCTGCCTCTTCGGCCTTTGGTCTCACGTTGCATTACATTGGCGGCTCCGTACTTGTCATCAGCTAAGATTGTTCAGTTGGGATTTCTAACAGATCCATTGTTAAAGTATGAAAACTAAAAGCAACCATGTCTGTTTATCAGGTATCATTGGAGCTGTAGGTATATATGTAAGGTCAGGGGTGTGAAATAAAACTCATTTTAGGGGGGCCACATTAGCCTCACGGGACTTTAAGGGGCGAATGTATTTTTTCCGTCTGAACGAGTAGTCAAACATGAGTGTTAGTAGTTTACAGTTTATTGAATTAAACCATCGCAACAACATTTGAGCAACCACAAAGCTGAAAACTTCCCCAGCAGTCCACAGAGCCCCAGCAGTCCAGAGCCCCCAGTACAGTTCACCGTCCACCACGGCCCACCGCAGACCCCAGTGGCAGCTCCAGCCAGTAGCCAACAGTGCCCCCGGTAACCACACCTGCCCCCAGCAGTACACAGGCCCCAAGTAACCCACATTGCCCCAGTAGTCACAGTGCCCAAGCTAACCACATAGCCCCAGTAGTCACAGTTGCCCAAGTAACCCCACTGCCCCCAGTGAGATCACAGTGGCCCCAGTAACCACACTCCCCCAGTTAGTACAGTTTCGCCCCAAGGTAACCACACCTGCCCCGCAGCATACCAGTGCCCCAAGTAACCACCACTGCCCTCCAGTAGTACAGTGCCCACCCAAGTAACCACTGCCCCCCAGCTACCATTGACCCCAAGTAACCACACTACCCCCAGTAGTCATCACGTGCCCCATAAACTGCCCAGACGCCACAGCCACTCCAGCAGTCCATGACCCCAAGTAGACCAATGCCCCAGCGTTACAGTGCCCCCAGCGTACCAACTGGCCCACCCCCAGCAGTACCAGTGCCCCAGTAACACACACTGCCCCCAACATTACAGTGCACCAAGTAGTCACACGCACACAGCAGTACAAGTGCCACCAGCATTTACACGCCCCCAGTAACCAGCACACTGCCGCCCAGAAGCCCTCACCACCCCATCCCACGTGAAAAAATGAGATCACCTTTCCGTCCGCTCCCTGAGCAGAGCACAAGCATCTTCGTGCACTTCTTTAGTAGTGCGTCCGCTCTGTAGCCGGCAACACGCAGCACCAGGGCATTGGGACAGCGAAACAAAATCCAGGTAGCCGGATTTAGGCCCCCAGGCCTTTCATTGGCTATCCTGGGTTTGTCCATGTCATAGTGCTGTGATGTGGTTGGCTAAGTATTGAGAGGTATGTGGTGTTTTTCATGGTTTTTGACTGTTATGTGTTGTAAAGGTAGTTTGGTGTCAAATATTACACCACCAGCCATTCACACCTTAATACACCATCAGAGAGGATAAGTGAACTAGCCGCTTCACCACAGTTTGTGTTGTGTTTGTATAACTGGCTCATCTTCCATCATGTTTTCTGTCATCATTTTGTTATTGTATTAGGTTTTCAAGTTTTGTCCGTTTTTATTGTGCTTCAGGAAACTCTCATGAAAAATGTCCATGTGTTTCCTTAGCAATGGATAGCATAACCGACCTTCTCTCATCCATTTATTGTTATGAGTCCACAACCAGGAGTAGGGGAGAACAATCAATACATTCACTATATTTCACTGGTACGAGAAAATCCCCACCCATGTTCATACGTTTGTCCTGCGCCAGATCTCTCCAAGTCCCTCGGTCAGTGCCACTATCCTGTCAGGTTATTCACACACGTTACCATACATAACATATACATAATACCTTCACTTCATAACACCATACATACACCTCATATACACTGAACAACCCATACACACCATCGCCTTCACTTACATACGCCAGAGTGCGACTAACATTTTCCAGAAGGTATAATACTCCTCTACTTTTTGAGGAGTAATCTCATCCGAGGAGGAGTATGAAATTTTCATTAATAAAAGATAGAACTTCCTAAGTCATATTAGCGTTAAAAACTTTTGTTCTCATATGACTGTTTGTTCTTGTAATTTAAATTATATTGTGTATTTTCCCCTATGATTTTGTAAGCGCTACGGAATAATGATGGCGCTATATAAATAAGATTATTATTATATTATAGATGTCTATTTATAGAGGAAACAATTTGTTAACAAGCCCCTGTTTTTGTAGAGCTTATGGGACAATTATATACTATATTGGGGCCTGAGCCCCAGCCATACCACACAACCACCCACAGAGTTGGCCCAAGGCTTGAAGGCGTGCGCCGCCAGACACCCCACGAAACCACAGAGAGGGCCCGAGCTGACGCTGGCCCACGAACCCCCACCACCACCCACTAGACGGGAAGCGGTTGAGTGTGCCCCAGACCCTACCTCACCCAAGACGCGGAGCCAGGCTGATGCCGGCCCAAGAACCTCCCACCCAGAGCGGGCCAGGTGCACACTCTGGCCCCAGATCCCCACCACCCAAAGAGCGCGCCTGCCGCTGACACTGAGCCCCAGACCCCACCCCATGAGCGTGCCAGAGCCGACGCCGGCCCAAACCCCAACCACCCCACCAAGTGGGGCCAGGGACTGACGCTGGCCCGCAGACCCCACCCACGAGTCGGGCCAGAGCGACCTGGCCGCAGAACTGAACTCCACCCCCGGACCCCCTCCTCACGCTAGCCTGGCTGATGCGTGCACACCGCAAAACTATTAACAATCTTTTTTTTTTGGGGGGGGGGGCGTGGTGGTGGTTGGGGACATAATACGATTTTTTTAAACGTTTAATTTTACTTTAATGGTCATATTTTTTTTGGTTTTTTTTATCATGTACATTTTTTTTTTTTTTTAAGGACGAAGTAGTGTCCCTGCTAAACTTATATATAGATCAGCAGAATAACAGTGACCTAAGGGATAACGTCTATTGGATAACTGTATAGTGATCTGTATACAGTGTTATGCAGGGAGGATGCATTAGACGGACCTTCCCTGCACCTCTCGACTGTAGACAGGGGCTTCTCTGGTACAAGATTGGGCTTGTCACTAGACAGCCCAACTTGTCTCATAATCTGGTGTGCACTGTTTCCCACACGGCAATGGGGGGGATGGGGGAGCTACATACGGACTTGTCAGGCCCGCGGCCGATATAGAACGTACAGGTGTACCTTGGATGCTCCGGGTCCATGACTTCCCATCGGAGTCTGTCAGATAGCTGGGCAGGGAGAGGCAGGGACGCACGTAATTGTGGGGGTGCCCAGTGTTTGCGCGTGAGCTGCGATCCTGGGCAGCAAGCGCGAAGCCAAGCACCCACGGAGATAACACTAGAAGCGTTATTATATACGGTCTTGGACCGGGTTTTGTGGAGGGTAAATCAGCCTCTACAAGCGTCATAGACCTGGTAGAGGCGGTTATCGTGCGATCCTCTGCATACACATACCATAAAACCTTCACTATACATAAACCATACACACACCTCACTATACATAACATCATACTACACCTTCACTGATACACATACAACTTCAGTAATCGACTACACCCCCTACATACCAATACAATCACCTTCACTATGCATAACATACAACTTCACTATACATACCCAAATACACTCACTACCATACACTAACAGCTCACTATGAATAACACCATAATACTACACTCCATAACATACTACACCTTTCACATGCAAACACCATACATACAAATACACTCACTATCTAACCTAAACAACCTATACTACAAAAGCACCCTTCCCAACGTAGACACATAAACGCTCACTATACAACCCTACATGTCAGTTCACACAAGCACACTAAACACGGCTCACTAGGTACAGGTAACCAAACCAGCTTAATCAGTACACATTCGTCACCTGAGACCAGACACATAACCATAGCTCACGTACATACCCCTATACACCCTTACGAACACAGACAAGCTCACTTATACACCATGATCAGACCGTCACTAGACGACAACCATACCAGCACTAACACACCGTACAACGAATCAGTAGACATACACCAGACGACACCCACGTCACGAGATAAAACCAGACAGTACCACGGCTCACTTGACAGAAACACCAACACACCTTCACTAACAGAAACACCAGACATACACCTGTCAGATACATAACACCAGCACGCCTTCACATAACACCTAATCACTTCACGTAAGAATCATGACCACCACTATACTAACACCGAGCACCTCATACAGATACACCAACACACACCTGCACGAGACATAACACCATACATGACACGTTCACGATACATAACACCATACAACACCTTCACTAACGTGAGAACAGCCATACATCACCTCACTTAAGATAAACCATACACACAACACCGCCTTCACGGAGACATAACACTACCTACAACACCTCCCCCTAGACAGAACACCACCACCTTCACATGCCAACACGCACA
This sequence comes from Engystomops pustulosus, assembly GCA_019512145.1. Classification (NCBI taxonomy): domain Eukaryota; kingdom Metazoa; phylum Chordata; class Amphibia; order Anura; family Leptodactylidae; genus Engystomops; species Engystomops pustulosus. The sequence continues at coordinate 42,127,677 of CM033646.1, forward strand.
GTAATGACCACATTAACATCACCGCACAGAACACATCAAAGACACCTTACAAAAAGAGACAGTAAACACCAGTACAGTTACCCGGCACTGATGAAAATAATCACACTATAAGCACTACCATATAAAGAAACATACCCAACAAAACTACATCATACATCATATACATGAGACATACTACACTTCATATTCATAACCACAACACTTATATACACACATACTTACTACTGAGACTATCACCTCACACCAATTAACACATACATACACCTTCATTATACATAAACATACACCTCACACTATCATGAGAACACTACATAACCTACTATACTAAAAATACAACGCACTATACCCTACAATGTTCTGGAGCTGTTTTGAGTGGTGATATAACTTGTTTTGGAGCTGTATGTGTAGTGATGTCACTTGTTCTGGAGCTATTTGTGTGGTGATGTCACTGTTCTGGAGCTGTATGTGTAGTGATATCACTTGTTCTGAAGCTGTATATGTGGTGTTGTCACTTGTTCTGGGAGCTGTATGGTAGTAATGAACTTGTTCGGAGCTGGATGTGTATTGAAGTCACTTGTTCTGGAGATGTATGTGATGGTGTGTTCTCTTGTTCTGGAGCTCAATTTGTGGTGATGTCACTTGTTCTGAGCTGTTGTGTGGTGTTATCACTTGTTTCGAGGTATGTGTTGTGATGACACTTATTCTGGAGCTGCATGTGTAGTGAGTGTCACTTGTTTGGGGCTGTATTTGTAGTGATGTCACTTGTTCGGATCTATTTGTGTGGTGTTATTACCACTTGTTCTGGAGCTATTTGTGTGGTGTTATTACCACTTGTTCTGGAGCAGTAGTAGGTGAGTCACTTGTTTTGGAGATGGTATGTATGGTGATTTCACTTGTTTCTGGAGAGTATGTGTAGTAATTGAACTTTTTCTGGAGCTGTATGTTGTTGGTATATCACTTGTTCTGCAGCTGTGTGGTGATGTCAAAATTTGGAGCTGATATGTGGTGTTGTCACTTGCTCTTGTTTGGGATGTATTGTTTGTGGTGAAGTCATTGTTTTGGAGCGTATGTGTAGTGAGTATTATTTGTTCTGGAGCTGTATGTTTGTGATGTCACTTGTTCTGGAGCTGTATGTTTTAGTATGCAACTTGTTCTGGAGCTGTATGTGTATTGAAGTCACTTGTTCTGGAGCTGTATGTGATGTGTGGTGGTGTCATTGTTCTGAGCTGAATGTGTGGTTTATTATACTTGTTCTGGAGCTGTTTGTGTGGTGATGATGCACTTGTTCGGAGCTGTATGCGTAGTTGTATTATTTGTTTGAGTGTATGTGTGGTGATGTCACTTGTTCTGGAGCTGTATGTTGTGGTGATGTCATTGTTCTGGAGCTGAGGTGGTGATGTCACTTTCTGGAGCTGTATGTGTGGTGAATTTCACTTGTTCGGGAGCTGTATGTGTAGTGAATAACTTGCTATGGAGCTTTATGTGTATTGATGTCACTTATTCTGGAGCTATTTGTGTGGTGTTATTACCACTTGTTCCGGAGCTGTATGTGTTGTGATGTCACTTATTCTGGAGCTGTATGTGTGGTGATGTCACTTGTTCTGGAGCTGATTGTGTGGTGATGTCACTTGTTCTGGAGCTGAATGTGTAGTGATGTCACTTGTACTAGAGCTGTATGTGTGGTGATGTCACTTGTTCTGGAGCTGTTTGTGTGGTGATGTCACTTGTTCTGGAGCTGATGTTGTTGTGATGTCCACTTATTCGGAGCTGTATGTTGTGGTGATGTCACTTGTTCTGGAGCTGTAGTGTGGTGATGTCACTTGTTCTGGAGCTGATTGTGTGTGATGTCATTGTTCTGAGCTGTATGGTGTAGAATTAACTTGCTCTGGAGCTTTATGTGTATTGATTCACGATTCTGGAGCTATTTGTGCTGGGTTATTACCACTTGCTCTGGAGCGTATGTGTTGTAATGCAACTTGTTCTGGAGCTGTATGTGTAGTGATGTCACTTGTTCTGGAGCGTGTAATGTGTGGTGGTGTCACTCGCACTGGAGCTGTATGTGTAGTAATGCACTTTGTTCTGGAGGTATGTGTAGTAATGCAAACTTGTTCTGGAGCTTGTATGTGTAGTAATGTCACTCGCACTGGAGCTGTATGTGTAGTAATGCACGATGATCTGGAGCTGTATAGTGGTGTTTGTCTCTTGTTCTGGAGCTGTATATGTGGTGTTGTCACTCGCTTGGGAGCTGTATGTGTAGTGATGTCACTTGTTCTGGAGCTGTATGTGTCGGAAGGTCAGTGTGTTCTGGAGAGCTGTATGTGTGGTGATGTCACTTGTCTGGGCTGGAGATGTTGTGTAGTGATGTCACTTGTTCGGAGCTTGTTTTTGTAGTGATGTCCTTGTTCTGAGTGATAGTGGTGTTGTCCCTTGTTCTGGAGCTGTATGTGTAGTAATGCAACATGTCTGGGAGCTGTAGTGTTAGTGATGTCACTTGTTCTTGCGGGCTGTATGTGTAGTGCTGTCACTTGTTCTGGGGCTGTATGTGTAGTGATGTCACTTGTTCTGGAGCTGCATTTGTGGTGCAATCACTTTTCTAGAGCTGTATGTGTGGTGTTGTCACTTGTTCTGGAGCTGTAGTAGTGTTAGTGATGTCACTTGTTCGGAGCTGTATGTGTAGTGATGGCCCTTGTTCTGGAGCTGTAGTGTAGTGATGGCCCTTGTTCTGGAGCTATTTGTGTGGTGATGTAACTTGTTCTGGAGCTGAATGTGTGGTGATTGCACTTGTTCGAGACCTGTTTTGTGTAGTGATGTCTACTTGTCGGAGATTTGTGTGGTGTTAATATCACTGTTCTGGAGCTGTATGTATAGTGAATTAACTGTTCTGGAGATCTATTGGTGGTGTGATGGCACGTGTTCTGGAGCTGTATGTGTTGTGATGCCACTTGTTCTGGAGCTGTATGTGTTGTGATGTTACTTGTTCTGGAGCTATTTGTGTGGTGTTATCATCACTTGTTCTGGAGCTATTTGTGTAGTGATGTCACTTGTACTGGAGCTGTATGTGTGGTGGTGTCACGTGTTCTGGAGCTATTTGTGTGTGGTGTCACGTGTTCTGGAGCTATTTGTGTGGTGGTGTCACGTGTTCTGGAGCTGAATGTGTGGTGATGTTACTTGTTCTGGAGCTGAACGTGTGGTGGTGTCACGTGTTCTGGAGCTGAACGTGTGGTGATATCACTTGTTCTGGAGCTGTATGTGTTGTGATGTTACTTGTTCTGGAGCTGTATGTGTGGTGATATAACTTGTTCTGGAGCTGTATGTGTGGTGATGGCACTTGTTCTGGAGCTGTATGTGTGGTGATGTCACTTGTTCTGGAGCTGTATGTGTGGTGATGTCCATTGTCTGGAGTGTTTGTGTAGTGATGTCACTTGTTCTGGAGCTGTATGTGTGGTGATGGCACTTGTTCTGGAGCTGTATGTGTGGTGATGTCACTTGTTCTGGAGCTGTTTGTGTAGTGATGTCACTTGTTCTGGAGCTGTATGTGTGGTGGTGTCATGTGTTCTGGTGCTGAACGTGTGGTGATATCACTTGTTCTGGAGCTGTAGTGTGGTGATGTCACTGTTGGAGCTGTATGTGTAGTGATGTCACTTGTTTCTGGAGCTATTTGTGTGGTGGATGGCACTTGTTCTGGAGCTGAAGTGTAGTTGTCACTTGTTCTGGAGCTGAATGTGGGTGATGTCACTTGTTCTGGATCCTTTGTGTGGTGTTATTGCCCACTTGTTCTGGAGCTGTTTGTGTAGTGATGTCACGTTCTGGAGCTGTTTGTGTAGTGATGTCACTGTTTGGAGCTGTATGTGTGGTGGTGTTGTCATGTGTTATCTGGTGCTGTTAGGAGGTGGTGATGTCACTTGTTCTGGAGCGAATGTGTGGTGATGTCACTTGTTCTGGAAGCTTGTATGGTGGTATGTTTCACTTGTTCTGGAGCTGAACGTGTGGTGATGTCACTGTTCTGGAGCGAGTTGGTGATGTCACGTGTCTGGACTGTGTAGTGTGGTGATGTCACTTGTTTCTGAGCTTTATGTGTTTGGGTGATGTCACTGTTCTGGAGCTGAACGTGTGGCGATTGTTGGAGCTAAGTGTGGTGATGTCACTTGTTCTGGAGCCATTTGTGTGTTGTTATTGCCACTTGTTCTGGAGCCATTTGTGTTTTGTTATTGCCACTTGTTCTGGAGCTGTTTGTGTAGTGATGTCACTTGTTCTGGAGCTGTATGTGTGGTGGTGTTCATGGTTCTGGTGCTGAACGTGTGGTGATGTCACTTGTTTCTGGAGCTGAACGTGGGTGGATGTCACTTGTTCTGGAGCCATTTGTGTGTTGTTATTGCCACTTGTTCTGGAGCCATTTGTGTTTTGTTATTGACACTTGTTCTGGAGCTGTTTGTGTAGTGATGTCACTTGTTCTGGAGCTGTATGTGTGGTGGTGTCATGTATTCTGGTGCTGAACGTGTGGTGATGTCACTTGTTCTGGAGCTATTTGTGTGGTGATGTCACTTGTTCTGGAGCTGAATGTGTAGTGATGTCACTTGTTCTGGATTCATTTGTGTGGTGATGTCACTTGTTCTGGAGCCATTTGTGTGGTGTTATGCCATTTGTTGTGGAGCTGTTTGTGTAGTGTGTACTTGTCTTGGAGCTGTTTGTGTAGTGATGTCACTTGTTTGGAGCTGAACGTGTGGTGATGTCACTTGTTCTGGAGCATTTGGTGGTGTTATTGCCACTTGTTCTGGAGCTGTTTGTGTAGTGATGTCATTGTTCTGGAGCTGTTTGTGTAGTGATGTCACTTGTTCTGGAGCTGTTTGTGTAGTGATGTCAATGTTCTGGAGCTGTATGTGTGGTGGTGTCATGTTGTTCTGGTGCTGAACGTGTGGTGAGTATCACTTGTTCTGGAGGTATGTTGTGGTGATGTCACTTGTTCTGGAGCTGTATGTGTGGTGAGTTCACTTGTTTCTGGAGCTGAAGTGTTAGTGATGTCACTTGTTCTGGAGCTGAATGTGTGGTGATATCACTTGTTCTGGAGCTGTATGTAGTGATGGAACGTGTTCTGCGAGCTTTATGTGTGGATGTCACTTGTTCTGGAGCTTTTGTGTGGTGATGTCACTTGTTCTGGAGCTGAACGTGTGGTGATATCACGTGTTCTGGAGCTGTATTGGTAGCGATGGCACGTGTTCTGGAGCTTAGGTGCGGATTGTCACTTGTTCTGGAGCTATTTGTTTGTGGTGATGTCACTTGTTCTGGAGCTGAATGTGTAGTGATGTCACTTGTTCTGATCCATTTGTGTGGTGTTATTGCCACTGTTCTGGAGCTGTAGTGTAGTGATGTTCACTTGCTGGAGCTGAAGTGTGGTGATATCACTGTTTCTGGAGCTGAACGTGGTGATATCCACTTGTTCTGGACGTGTATGTGTTGGTGATGTCACTTGCTCTGGAGCTGAACGTGTGGGTGATATCACTTTTCTGGAGCTGAACGGGTGGTGATATCACTTGTTCTGGAGCTGGATGTGTGGTGATTCACTTGTTCTGGAGCTGAACGTCGTGGTGATATCACTTGTTCTGGAGTGAATGTTGTGGTGATATCACTTGTTCTGGAGCTGTACTGTATGTGCGTGCTCTCATGTTAATCTTGTTTAATTTATTTAAAATAGGAAGATATTGTTGTGGTTTGCTTCATAGAGAGAAGTTTCCATCCCCTTCATCCCTCTCAGCCTTTCTTTCTTCTTTCTTCTTTTTTTTTAAACTTTGTTTATTGATTTATATTTTGCATGCAAATATAAGTCCACCACATGAGCATTCAAATATCAATGATCTTCATTAACAAAAGAGAGCACTTTGCTCCAGAGTTTCCTTCAATGGAGGGGAAAGTGGTGGGGGTATGGATTGGACTGGGTATTGGGAGTGGTGGGGTGAGTTCCCCTTTGTTACTTTAATACATTTGCATAGCTCCCAACCATCCCGGATTCAGGGATAATCCGGTTTTCACCAAGGCAGTTGTAGATTGTCCGGATTGCGCGCTTTGTCCCACTTCTCTCCAACACTTCTCCTTGGCAGATGGATGACCATGAGGCACAATATTTGTTGGATAGATCGGGGGCCACAATATTAGGGGGTAGGAGCTACAATATGAGGTGGATGGAGGTATAAGAAGCCACAAAATTCCACTTATGTCACTCTTTCTCAAAAGTTAGGAGGTATGCATTTGCCAAATGGAGTTTTGGGGAGAACAGGGATGGCTGGTTCCAGAGATGATGGAATGAAGTGAACCCTGCATCTAGAATGACGTATCACATCGGGTGTACAACTACCGGCTGATGCTACTCTGAAATTTCATAGTGACTCTGCTAACACCACCCAAGAGTACAGTGTTACAATTTAAAAATTACTAAAATAACTTAAAACAACACAATTCATAGTTGCAAAAGAGTTTTGCTCATGCCAAGCGTGGAGATTACAGTGATTTAGCCCAGTAGCCTTATTAGCCTCAAAAATGGAGGGTCTGCCATATACAAGCTGCCAGCAGGTGGAGGTAGAGAGCCAAGCACTGTCTAGTGGTCTTTCCATATGGGAGTGGCTGCAGGCCTGTTGATGTGCGGTAATTCAGATCAATTTTATTTTTTAACTATTATCAGATAAAAATCTGACATAAATGAACAGTTTATTAATAAAAAGAGTAATCATTAACAGAAGTGTTAGTGCCAGACTAAAAGTGCATAAAGGAATAGGTGCATTGTTAATGCATAAAACACTAGAGACAAGCGTAGGAAAGGTAAGTGACTGCTAGTGGTTGTGAGAGGCCGCAGTGTCCTCCATGTCTATATTGCAGATCTGCAGGTCTTGTCCCTTGGCACTCTCAGGACACTCACGCTGGATGAAATCTATGTATAAATAAACAAGGGATGCTGGGAATATGGTGATTGCTATAGGAGGAAAGTACGGCCTCATAGGGTAGTATTCCCATCCGGAAATCTGCAGAGGAATCTGGGGGCCACAGCCGCCCTGCAGGAGAGAGTAAGCATTGCACAGTGGGGGTTTAGTCCATGTCCAGTGACAGAGGTAGAGACTCTCTTAAAAAAACATTTCTACTATGGTTAATAGAGATCTCATTGATGGGATCCTCCCTTTATTAACCCAGGTGCATCAATGGGGTATTAAAAGTCATACTTCCTAAATTGATTGCTTCTCCACTGTGTGTAGGTGTTTAATACCTTGGCATTGTACCATGCGCACCAACTGTACTCATGAGTGTGGCAAAACCTGTCAATGAGAAGATTGAATGAGGCTGAAATCTTGCGTTATAGGAGTGAGGCACATACTATTTAATATACCACTGAAGTGTAACAGCCGAAATATGTCACTACCTCCCTCTACCTGCCTGTGTCATAATAGGCAAATCTTGATTGTCCTCCCCTCATCCTCCCTTCTGTATTGTATTTACCAGGTCTGTTAGCTAGGGGGTCTTGTTTCTCCATTCTGTCGCTTGGATAAGCGTCCATTCATGATTTCTCTTCCTCTGTATTCATTCATCTTGTTCTCCCTCCCTCCTTCTCTCTCTCCCTTGTCTGCGTCTCATCATACAGCGCTCTCCTCCCACACTCTCTGCGTTTTCTGAATGTTAAGACATGTGTGGGCGTGTGAGGTGGGACAGAGCAGGGAGACGGAGCGCGAGCGGAGGGGTGGGGGCAGAGACAGCGGAAACCTCCACGCCTGAGGAAGACAGCAAGGCAACGGCGGCGGGAGAGGGGGAAGGCCGGCGAGGAGCGGGGAGGGGAGCCCGAAGGCGGATCGCAGGAGACGCGGCGAGGCAGAGCGAGATGAGCGGGGGACAGGAAAGAACAGCCATCGTGGCGGCAGCGAGGGAGATAACCGCTGGCCAGAGGGCAGACGCAGACAGCGCCGCCTGGGACGCCAGAGAACCGCGCCCGAGAGGCGCCGCGAGGGACGCAAGAGGAGAACAGGCGCCCGCAGCGCCGCAGAGGACGCAGAGACAGCGCCGAGAGGCGCCGCAGGACGCCAGAGGACAGGAACCGCGCCCGAGACGCGCGAAGACGCCAGAGAACCGCAGAAAGCGCCGAGAGCCGGCCGAGGAGCCAGGAGAACCGGCGCCCGAGAGGTCAGCCGAGGACGCCAGAGACCCGGGCGCCGAGAGCGCCGCGAGGACGCCAGAGAACAGTCGCAAGAGCGCGCGAGACGGCAGAGAAACCGCCCCGATAGGCGCCGCCGAGGACGCCAGAGAACAGCGACCGAGAGCGTCGCCGAGACGCCAGGAACGGCCGAGAGGAACCGCCGAGAAGCAAGAAGACAGGCGCCCGAGAGCGCGCCGAGGACGCCAGAGAAGAGCGCCGCCGAGACACCAGGATACCGCGCCCGAGAGGCCCAGCGGAGCCAGAGAACAGCGCAGAGAGGCGCGCCGAGACGCAGAGAACAGCGCAGAGAGCGCCCGCCGAGGAAGCCAGAGAACAAGGCCCGAGAGCGGCGGCCGAGGACCCAGAGAAAAGGCCCGGAGCCGCCGCCGAGTACCAGAGAACCGCGCCCGAGAGGCGTCCGAGGACGCCAGAGAAAAGGCGCCGACCGCAGCCGAGGGACAAGAGAACATGGCGCCCGAGACGCCGCGAGGACGCCAGAGCGACAGCGCACGAGAGCGCCGCGAGGACGCCAATAGAAAGCGCGCGAGAGCGCCACCAGGACGCCAGAGAGGAACGCCGAGAGCGGCAGCCGAGGACGCCAGAGAACAGCGCCCGAGAGGCCGCCGAGGACGCCAGCAATACGAGCCCGAGAGCGCCGCCGAAGGACGCCAGAGACAGCCGAGAGCGCCGCCGATGGACCCAGAGAAAACAGGGCCAGAGAGCGCCGCCGATGACGCCCAGAGAACAGCGCCGGAAAGCGCGCCGAGACGCAGAGAACAGCGCCCGAGAGCGGCCGGGACGCCAGAGACCGGCCCGAGAGGGCCGCCGAGGACGCCAGCAGCCGCCCCCGAGAGCGGCCGCGCGGAGCGCCCATGAGAAAAGCGCCCGAGACGCCGCCGAGGGACGCCAGAGAACCAGGCCCGGAAGAGCGCGCCGAGGGACGCAAGAGAACCCGCCCCGAGAGGAGCAGCGAGGACTGCCAGAGACGCGCCGCGAGGCGCCGCCGATGACGCCAGCGAACAGCGCCCGAGAGCGACGCCGAGGACGCCAGAAGACCAGCGCCCGACAGCCCGCGAGGACGCCAGAGAACAGCACGGGTCGCCGTACGCCAGAGCGCGCCCGAAGCGCCGCCAGCTCAGAACAGCGCCGCAGAGCGCCAGCCGAGGACGCCATGAGAACAGGCGCGCGAGAGCGCCGCAGAGGACGCCAGAGAACCGCGCCCGAAGGCGCGAGGCGCCGACGCGCACGAGAGCGCCGGACGACACAGAACGCCCGAGAGCGCCGCCGAGGACGCCAGAGAACAGCGCCCGAGAGCGCCGCCGAGGCGCAGAGAAAGCGCCCGAGAGCCGAGGCCGCGGACGCCAGGGAGAGAACAGCGCCGCAGCGGCCGCCGAGGACCCAGAGAACGCACAGAGAGCGCAGTGAGTACGCAGAGAGCTCCCCCGAGAGCGCCGATCGGAGCGACGCCAGAGACCAGAGCCCAGGAGCGCCGCGAGGACGCCAGAGAACAGGCCCGATAAGCGCCGCCGAGAACGCCAGAGAACAGGCGCGAGAGCGCCCCGAGACGCCAGAGAACAGCCGCAGAGCGCCCCCGGAGATGAGCCAGAGAACAGCGCCCGAGACGCTCGCCGAGGACGCCAGAACAGGCCCGAGAGCGCCGCCGAGAAGGCAGAGAACAGCGCCGAGAGGATCGCCAGGACCGCCAGAGCCAAGCGCACGAGAGCGCCGCGAGGAGTCCAGAAGAACAGCGCCCGAGAGCGCGCCGGGACGCCAAGAACAGCGCCCGATAGCGCGCCGAGGACAGAGAACAGGCGCCGAGAGACCCGCCGAGAGCCGACAAGAAATGACCGAGAGTAGCGGCCGAGACGCCAGAGAACGCGCCCGAGATTAGAAGCCGAACGCAGAGAACAGCGAGCGCGAGCTTCCGCCGAGCACGCCAGAGAAAAGCGGCATAGCGCAGCAGATAGTCAGAGAACAGGGCGCCCGAATTCTCCGATGACGCCATGATACATCTCCCTATATCTCCTCCTATTACTCCATATAACATCTCCCTATATCCCCTCCTATTACTCCATATAACATCTCCCTATATCTCCTCCTATTACTCCATATAACACCTCCCTATATCTTGGATGTTTGCTTAGTACTTTTCCTCTGGATATATTCTCCTCCTCTCATTCATTCTAGTGATGTAGACTCTCACCCCATGAGGGATAATTACTGCTGCTTGTTCCTTACATGATTTGCTTACGAATCAGATGTTTTACCTCTCGCCATGAGTGTACAGGCAGAGAGATGATGGAAGACTGACATTGTTGTATTTATTACAGGACAGTACATGAGAGGGATGTGCCCAGTGGACTGACATCTTAAGTGGCGCCATCTTTGTTCTCACCTGACAGTCCAGTCCTGGGCATTGGAGATCCAGAGAGCGGGGGTCCGTGTCCCCTCTATATGTCTGTCCAACCTGTGGACATCGGCATGAACCTACCGACCCAGTCTGGTAAGTGGGGGGTAATCCCTATGGTATGATGAGGGAATAGTGTCATGTCCCATACAAGTAGTGGAGAGGGGAGATGTCTATAAGTTATAGAAGGAAGAGCAGCTCTGGAGCATAAAATTCTGCTCTAATGAAATACTATTTAGATACAAGGCATTCCTGAGCAAAATATAGACTGGTCCTGACAAGGATAGACTGACATTAGGGCTTCCAGTGTTACCCATCGCTGACATGTTTATTATGCACCTTCTATCTTTATGTATACTATTTATACGCCTATATATCAGATTTCACCAGTGCTTTGTGCTCCAATGAATGTCCCATAATGCCGTGCTGCTTTTATATATCTCATATTTCTATATTGTGTATAATATATTACTGATCTATATAGACTTTTGTAGCAGATGTGCTCATATATGTGCATCTCCATCATAAGGTTGTACGCAGTTCTGCAGTTCAACACTAGAGGCCGATGTTGAACATATACTGAAGATTTCGATGTAGATATCACCTTGTTCTGGTAATGCAGACACTGCCGTCACTTTTATTGGACTATATTTGCACACCATGCTATGCCTAATGCTGGCGCTTAGGGGGCAGTGTAATACTCAAGGATTATACACCGCCTTCCCCAGCTCTCAGCTGTCACCCCACAAGTAAAACAGCATTATGTAGTGTGTTTATAAGCTTTCTACACCCAAACTATTTCATCTTTATGCAAATAAGCTTCTTGTTGCAGCTTTGGCCACGCCCTTGGAGCCCAAAGTATATGATTTGTATAAAAGTAAAATCTTATTTTTTTGTGGAAAAGGGAACATTTTATGGGAAAATCTTATTAAATGCCATATACAATGCTGGTTGATAAATTGTACAGTGGGTATGGAAAGTATTCAGACCCCTTTTCACTTTTCTTGCATTGCCACCAATTGGTAAGATCAAAAAAGTTCATTTTATTTTGCTTATTAATGTGCACTCTGCAGCCCATCTTGACAGAAAAAAAACTGAAATGTAAATAGTTTTGCTAATTTATTAAATAAGAAAAACTGAAATATCACGTGGTCATAAGTATTCACAACCTTTGTGTGACTCATATTTAACTCACATGCTGTCCCTTTTCTTCTGATCCACCTTGAAATTTTTCTACTCCTTCATTGGAATCCAGCTGTGTTTAATTAAACTGATTGGACTTGATTAGGAAACGTACACACCTGTCTATATAAAAGCTCACAGTGAGAGCACATGAGAATCATGAGGTCTAAGGAACTGCTCACGGAGCTCAGAGACAGAATTGTGGCAAAGCACAGATCTGGCCATGGTTACAAAAGAATTTCTGTAGCACTCAAGGTTCCTAAGAGCACAGTGGCCTCCATAATCCTTAAATGGAAGAAGTTTGGGACGACCACAATTCTTCCTTGACCTGGCTGTCCAGAGATGTAAAGAAGAACCCCAAGATAACTGTGGCTGAGCTCCAGAGATACAGTAGAGAGATGGGAAAAAGTCCCACAGACATATTTCAGTTTTTCTTGTTTAATAAATTAGCAAAAATATCTACATTTCATTCTTTGTCTGTCCTGATGGGGTGCAGAGTGCACATTAATGAGCAGAAAAGAACTTTTATGATCTTACCAATTGCAATGAAACAGAGAGTGAAAAATGTAAAGGGGTCTGAATACTTTCTGTACCCACTGTACAGGGACATCTAGCTGTGTGACCCCCAGCCTAAGGGGGATAATCTGTAACACCCAAACATTTTAATAATTGTAGATAATCTGATTATGGCTCCTTTCACAACGTGTGCAAGCCATAGTAGTGCACAAAGTAGTGCACTCTCGTGTCACCGGAACAAATATAGAGCATGCTCGCTTTCCTATAGAGTGGGGAGGGGTGAGGAGTGTTCTCCCCTTCCCCAGCCGGGCTTATGCCGGAACCAGGGCGTATCATACGTATATGTGTGTAAAGGAGCTTAAAATACCTACTGCTTGCTTTATAACAGAGGATCTATTACGTTGTTCAGTATACAATGCTACTTCTACTACTAAATCTTCATTTCTATAGCGCCATCATATTCCGCAGCACTGTACAGATCATGGGGGGACATATGCAAACAAAATTAAGACACTACAGAGCAATAACATTATCAGGTGAAATGATAGGAATGAGGGCCTTGTTTACAAGAGCTTACAATCTATGCTACTGATACACAATATTTACTTATCAGTAGTGAATCTAATATGGGTTATAAACCAGACACCTACTATAATTCACATAATAAAAGTCAGTCCGCATATAGCTCATGATATATCTAGGGTGGTAAATCTCACCACTGTGTTTTTGGCAGCCGTATCCCTTTAAATGAGTCATTGCCTCCATTACATGGCTGTGCAATATGACATTTCATGCTGACCTCCAGTGTGCATACTTTTACTATCTGTGGTATGATAATATTTCTTTATTTTTAGGACTGCCCTTGGACTGTGTTTTGTCTCTTTAAACTAAGGATTTTCTAGGAAATGGAATTTAAGGACCTGTTCAGATTCTGTGTCAGAAAACGTTTTGGCCTGTAGATTTTTATTTTTGATGCTGTGGCATACATGTCATGCCAGCTGCTGGGCATCTCTCCCTAAATTTTAAAGAAAACTTCCTTAGGTTAGGAATAAAGTAAATGCCAAAAGCAGACATTGGTGGCCAGCAACCTATGTCTTCATTACTGATGTGCAGCTTAACCCTCAACCTTCCAGATGAGCATCCTCATCCTCATACTCCTCCTACGGGACTCATCCTACCGATCAAAGTTTTATGGCAAGTGGAAGTCTTAGTTACCAACTTTTGAGATAATATAATTATCAATTATAATATAAGTTCCAATTATAATTATAAGTTCCAACCAAAAATACTGATGATAACCCCCCATAATAAACGCCAGAGCTCTCCCAATGAGAATGTAACTAAAGTTTTTGTCCAATCAGAGAACGCTACCATTAATATTACCAGTTAAGAGGAACCTGTCAGCAGAAAATTACCTAATAAATCACTACTAAAATGTTGTCATGTTTCTTTTATGACCCAGTGTGATGGCATCAGAGTCAACTCTTAAGTGAGATGTAAACTGGTTGTATAAAGTCACAGAGGCGGAGAGTTTAGCAGTGAAGTCACACTCTCCCCACCTCAGGATCTCCTCTGTGTTGATTGACCTCATGTACTATACTTTTCAAGAGTCACTTAGTGAATTTTCCTGGATGAAGGGGTATAATTTACTGAAAAGGGGACATTCTCAAGCAGAGAGAGCTTGACTTGAGTGCTCAACTCTCTGTTCCCCCGACTTTATAATACAGGCGGTCCCCTACTTAAGGACACCCGACTTACAGACAACCCATAGTTACAGACGGACCCCTCTGCCCACTGTGACCTCTGGTGAAGCTCTCTGGATGCTTTACTATAGTCCCAGACTGCAATGATCAGCTGTAAGGTGTCTGTAATGAAGCTTTATTGATAATTCTTGGTCCAATTACACCAAAATTTTGAAACTCCAATTGTCACTGGGGCAAAAGAAAAAAAAATTGTCTAGAACTTCCATTATAAAATATACAGTTTCGACTTACATACAAATTCAACTTAAGAACAAACCTCCAGACCCTATCTTGTATGTAACCCGGGGACTGCCTGTAATGATAATAATAATTCTTTATTTATATAGCACACACAGATTACGCAGCGCTGGACAAAGCATGCCAAATTGGTCCCTGTCCCCATGGGGCTTACAATTTAAACAACCTACCAGTATGTTTTGGAGTGTGGGAGGAAACCAGAGGACCTGTAGGAAACCCACGCAAATACAGAGAGAACATACAAACTCTTTGCAGATGTTGACTTGGGTTGGATTCGAACCCAGGACCGCAGTGTTGCAAGGCACAAGCTCTACTCACTCAGCCACCGTGCCGCCCTATAAAACCAGTTTACATCTCACTTCAAAGTAAATTCTCTGAATAATGCCACCACCCACAGCCATGAAAGACACATCATCTGGGAAGTGTTAATCTGCACGACAATAAACTCGTGGTGGTTTATTAGGTCATTTTCTGCTGACAGGTTCCCTTTAATTGGCGCACCTATTAACAGCACCAGCTAAAAGATCCACCTTTTAAAATTACCATCATGTTTGGTGTGGGTATTGTTATCATGTTTACTGAAATGTGTGGATATCTACCAATTTATCTGGTCCACGGCTTTGCCATGTATAACGCCTCCAAATTTCCCTAAGGTGGCGATCAGTGGGTGCTGTCACCTGTGCCTAAACTAGAACATCCCTACTGAGTCTTGTCATTGGGAAATACAGCTCTCTATACATCCTGCTTCTATTGCATTGATCTACGGTGGGAAGAGACTTTTGGCTGATGTTTGCAGTGAATTCTGTGCACATCAGAAGTTTTTTGTTCTTTTCTGTGATGCCCCTGGGCCCGGAGCGCAGGCAGGTCACACTTTGGTGTGATGACATGCCTGTAGAGTGAGGTCCCAGCTATATATACTTCCACTCTGTCTAATAATAACGCCCATCTTGCTATTTATGTGGAGAATTCACAGTGACATCTTAATGATACTGTGCAGATCACTGCGCTCTGTTTTCTACTTATCTACCAGACTGGATTTCTCCAGGCATATAAATAGACATGTTTTGTACCGGCTTGTTTTGTTAGGTGTTTATATCTTCGTTTGAGGGTTTTTTTAAAATCATTTTGTTGATTTTTTTCTTCAATTAAAGATCTGCCGAGTAAAGATGGACATAATGGTATGTTAGATATGGTGTGAGATTTGTACGGATCTGTGGAGGTGGATCAGGTAGAAGTCACACCCAAAGCAGTGCCCAAAAACTTTTGTGGCATATTGGTGGAAAGGTGGGGGGGCCTGTTACAGGTTTCACATTGGTGCCCAGAAGCTTGAAGTACTTCCACTGGTTATCTGATCACCGTTTCACTGTTTATAACAAGGAGTTGCATCAATTATTAGAACAAGACTAATTTCTTTAGTTCTTCCAACAATTGGACCCACATTGATCAGATGTTGATGGTGGATGTATCTGATATGCCTTCTATTCCTGAGGATATCTGCTGAGCAAATAGTTGGCCATGTCTACTGTCAACGTTAAGTCTACCCTTCAGTACACCATATGCTCTTCCTGCTATATACACCCATTCAAGTACATTGTATACGGTTGTCACCTTCTGCCACTGAAGCTGTCAACACCAAATCTTCTCTGTTATATTCCTGGAGACCACTTCAAGCCGTCATCCCCTACTCCCTGCATCTCCAATACCCTCTCAGCCTGCTAAGCCAGAAGCCAGTCTTTTCTGTAGACAATCCTTTCATTACGTTAATCACAAAGGCTCCATAAACTTGACCCCATCAGTAATGTCTTCTTAATGTCTGATCCAGATGTATGTAGGCCTCAGGGGAATTGTGGGTCTCAAATTGAATCCCATCTTCTTCTTGTCAAGCATTTGGCATGCTTACTCATATCACCATGGGTTTTCTAAGCTCAGGTGCCCCAGTTGTGACTGGTGTAGGGACTTTTTAGGATATACAAAACCTGAGTAGCCTTTATTCTCTCCTTTTAGATCTGAGGAGCATCCTAGCATGTCCATCACTAGTGTCCATTGGGCATATATTTGAGGAGATGTCTGTTTTGAGCAGATATTACCATGGAGGATTTATTGTTGGTACCACCAGTATTTAGTAGTATTCCTACTATGAAAGACTAAGATGTTGGGATTGAGTTTTCATCGGTCAAGGTTGGGTCATTATTCATAATGATGGCACCTCTGGCCAGTCTTCCCCTGGCCTCCCCCTGCACCTGCCCTTCTCCCATCACTCCCTGCGCTCTCTCCCTCCGCAGTGCTTACTCTTCTTTCCTCTCCAGTTCACATCTTCTTTCCCCAGTCTCATCATTATTGTCTCTTACACGTCCCCCCACGTTGTTATTTCTTCTTTGTAACTTTATATGATTAGTATGTTAGTTATTCTGCACTTTTTGCTGGTGGCTGATCCTTCAGCAATGCTGCATTTGCCCATGTCCCTGTCTAGTGTAACACTTAGGCTCTGTTATTTCTGAGCAGTCCCCCCCCCCCCCCCAGCTCTCTCCTTTCTCCCTCGTTCTCTCTCCTGTCTATTTATATCTGACTCCTCCTATACTGTTCTATTTCAGTCGCTCTGCTGCAGAGCCTTCCACTTGCAGCCCAGCGTTCACTAGGCAAGAGGGGGGAGGGCAGGGTACGGCCTAACTAAACCTCCCAACACCTCTGGCACTGTCACCCACCAGCCCTTCACAACAAGGAGCAGCTCCGATCATTTGGATATGGATTATCTGAGCCCCTTTTAAAGAAGACCCAGAAGTGGAGGACTTGTTGGGAGTTAGGGTGTGCTTTCTTGGGAAGAGGGAGGGGAGGTCGGCCGCTTGTTGGTAGCTGGCAGCAGAGGGGGGTCCGGGAATGTTGCTGGTTCCCAGAGCCCTGGCGCTGCCTGACATGCTGCAGACTATTTATGAGACAGAGCCTTGTGTGTCCTCTGCAGATGGTGTTAAGGGGCGAGAGCCAGCGTTGGAGCTCCTCAGCCGGGCACAGGGGCATTCGATGCCCGCTGCAGGTGAGAAGCATTTCTTTACTCCATTCATAGGAGAATTCATGTCTGTCATCATTCAGACACACCTTCAGTTCAGTCATGGACCAAACTCTTGTATAGATTCTGATGAGATGTCTCTCCAGACTAAAACATACAATGTCTCACACCTTCCCCTCATCATAGACTTCCATATATTACTTTCCACTCAAGACCCTGCTCTTGATGTGTTCCCCATTGCATCCCATAAGTAGTGACTGTGTACCTTCATCCTCTCCCACTAGCCCTGCAGATCTTCCACTACTCCCATCTTCTTCATCATATGTAGTCACCGTGCACCTTCATCCTCTCCCAGTAACCTGCAGATCTTCCACTACTCCCATCTTCTTCGCCAGAAGTAGTCACCGTGTACCTTCCTCATCTCCCAATAGCTTGCAAATCTTCCATTACTCCCATCTTCTTCACCAGAAGTAGTCAAAGTGTACCGTCAATATCACCCAATAGCTTGTAGAGCTACCACTACACTCACCTTCTCCATCATAAGTAGTGACCATGTACCTTCATCCTCATCTTATAGCTTGGAGAGCTCCCACTACTCCCATCTTCTCCATCATAAGTAATGACTGTGTACCTTCACCCCCCTCCTTTCCTGGCTGCAGATCCTCCACTACTCCCATCTTCTCCCCCATAAGTAGTCTCCGTCTCTTCCTATGTTGTGACATTTTGTTGAGATGATCGTATTACTCAATGTTCACGTATATAACATCTGCCTGGAGTCTACATCATGCTCTATTTTTATTATTACAACCTCATCCTGAAGCTCTAAACTATGTCCTCTAGATAAACAGCCTTAGTATATACCCTACCTGCTGTATACAGCTGATGTCATATGGTACCTGCACTTACTCTAACCTTCAAATACACATTCATATCAGCATAAAGATATTGTATCTATTAACACGCAGTGTATGACTTGTATATCTATCCTAAACCCAGGTTAGGGCATGTTCCTCCATCCTCCTAATACACAGGTATAAGGTAACATAGAGAAATACATCTCTTCACCATTCACAGGTATTACAGAAAACACATGTATCGTAATACACAGGTATCGGGGCACATATGTTTATCCTGATACAGGTACCAGGGGACATTTACTTACCCCTCCTAATGCACAGTTATCACTTAATTATACATATACATGTCCTCAGTTCAGGTACTTACAGTAATACCTTTTAATATCCAGATAAGAGATATATATATATTGAGACATATGCCACCTATTATCTCCTCTCAAATGTGATTACATCCAAGCATTAATGCACCATTCCTAGACCTACTGCTAATACACAGGTATCAGAACATATAGCGTATTCCTCATCAAAATACATAAGTATGAGGTCACATTCCCTTAAATATACTCATTTATAGGTATGACAATACCTGTCTACTGCTAATATACATGTATCACATTATATACTTATATTCTGCACCTCATACACCGTTATCAGGACACATACTGCGCCTGGATATTCCCCATAATACACATATATCTATATATCCTTATCATTTTACTTCGGTCTCTGTACATAAGCCTCCATCTTCCTCCTATCAAACTGATATCAAATATTATATTGTCAGGCATCAGACAGTATCCTCCTAATACATATATTTCATGATAAATGTCACCATCCTCCTAATAAACAGGTATCACATCATAATCACAATATGCATGTTGTATCTTCTTCCCAATATCAGAAAACAACCAGTATCACGAGGGATCAGCCGCTTATAATACACCTATGTTTATCTCCTTGTACACAGGCATTAGGATATTGTATCCTATTATTCCAGTTACATGATTTTTATTTTTATTGCTCATTTCCTACTTATTTTCTTTTGGTGTAATACAGAGGTTTCTGAATACCCTCCCTTATTTTCACCTTATCTACATGGCTCTTAATACACAGACATAACATTATAAAGATACACATATAGATAATACATTAGACTTACCTTGTGCTAGTACAAAGGTATGTGGTAAACCCCTGTCCCTTGTATTTCATGTATCTTCTGCCCCAACTTATACACAGGTAGTTGAGATGTCCGATACATGTTATTACACTGGTTTGAGACCTACATCTGTCACCTTCTGCTAATACACAGGTATTGGACATATTTCTGTCCCATAATCCCAATACCTGTAACTCCCATATATCTCTGTGCTTATGTGTATATGTTTCTAAAAGTCACATACACAATGACACATGCATTGCATCCCTCCCTAGTACACACATACTGTGACAATACAGCACCTGCTAATACACAGTACATCTCCTCAGCTGTCACCACCAATACCTGGACACACATCTGAAAGGAGCTGCAGCATTTATTTCTCTTTCTCTATAGATGGACGTGTGTGTACTGTATATATTCATTCATACATAAATCCTCGCATCAGCATTTATGTATTATTAGGTATCAGAATGTATTTATTCATATCTGTACCTATGTGGTCTGTATGCATTTAATGTATATTTATGTATACTATACATGTTTATTGTTTATACATGTAATTGTGTGTGTACATTGTATGTATGTGTGCAGTATGTGTTTTAAAAGTATATATATATATATATATATATATATATATATATATATATATATATACATAGTATGTATTTCCTTTTATATATTATATGAATTCTATTTTTTGTTGTTTGTATGCGAAAATGAAAAAAACAATTATATATATGTATAGTATGTATGTGTAGTGTTTGTGTGTAGTATGTGTATGCACACCATGTATATATACTGCACATGTATACAGAATAACACACGTGTCCTGGAGATTGTGTGTGGTGTGTGATGAACTATATATAATTCCAGCTGTGTATTTTTAGCTCCTCTGATGTCTGTAGACAGGAGGAATGCTGCATAGCTTCTGCACCCCCACTGATAACTCTCCCCCCTGTCTGTATGGGTGTAAATGTGTGTCCCCAGATGAAATCCTCTGTTTTCCAATTAGGTTTTAAATGGATTATTGGTGTATTTTTTACATAAGTTTTATTTCTCATTGCTTGCTGTTAAATATGTGAGCGAGCCTATACAATGTATAGTACCGGTCTGCGTCTTACAATGTATGCATACAGTGGGTATGGAAACCGCTTTACATTTTCCACTCTTTGTTCCATTGCAGCCAATTTGTAGGATCAAAAAAGTTATTTTTTGTGCTCATTGTACGCTCTTCATGTACACTCTGCACCCCATCTTAACAGGAAAAAATTTAAATTTTGATATTTTTGCTAATTTATTAAACAAGAAATACTGAAATATCACATGATCATAACTCTTCAGATCCTTTTCTGTGACACTTATATTTAACGCATATACTCTGATCCTCCTTGAGATGGTTCTGCTCCTTCATTGGATTCCAGCTGTGTTTAATTAAACTTGATTAGGAAAGGCACACACCTGTCTATGTAAGACCTCACAGTGCAGAACACAGGAGAATCAAGAGGTCTAATGTGAAAAATTCAAAGGGGTCTGAATACTTTCCATACTCACTGTATATGTTGGTGTGCAGGCTATATGGCTGCACTAATGCACAATACAGGCAGTCCCCAGGTTACATACAAGATAGGGTCTGTAGTTGAATTTGTATGTAAGTCGGAACTGTATATTTTATTATTGTAACCCCAGCTTAAATTTTTTTGGTCTCTGTGACAATTGGATTTTATAAATGTTGGGTTGTCATAAGAACCAGGAGTAACAATAAAGCTTCATTACAGACACCTGTGATAACTGTTACAGCTGATCATTGTAGTCTAGGTCTAAAGTACAGTAAATTACCAACATCCAGAGGTCTGTTTGTCTGTAAGTGGGGTGTTCTTAAGTAGGGGACCGCCTGTACATATAGTGTGTTTCTATTTATATATGTGTAGTGCATGCCGGCTCGTACGTATATCTGTGTAGCCTTTCTGACATCAGTGCTCCCCAATTTCAAGTGCACTTGCACATCCCTCATTCTCACACTCTCGGCAGTGCTGCTCTATATTTAGCTCTGCTTTGCGGTGTAATCACAATGAAAGTGATAAAAGGTGATTATTACGCACCCTACAGCTTCCTTGTGTCTCCCCTCCCTCCTTTTACCTGACACCCCACCTCACATCTCTCCCACCCAGAAGTTTTATTTCTTTGCCTGTTGCCTGTTCTGACACTTGCCTGTTATTATTATGTCATCATAGTCCTACCTTCTACCTCCGCCCTTTTGTAGCTTTTAGTATCTATCTATCTATCTATCTATCTATCTATCTATCTATCTATCTATCTATCTATCTATCTATCTGTTTTCATTTGCACCAGTCTACTATCACTTCTGTTTTTGGATTTATTGCTGTAAAGCCATCTTGAACCTATAGATGTTGCCCATACATGCAGTTCAGTTAAAGTTTTCTCTAAAAGCTAATTTTCAAGCAAGAACCCATATTTTACAAGGAAAAGTTTTTTTTAAGGGAAATTAAACTTGACTCCTTATTTTAAATATAACTATGTGATAAACAAGTGATAAACGTTGTGATAAATTAAAGGGGTATTCCCATCTGGGCATCTTTACATTTAATTTAATTCATTTGCCATATGTAAACATTTCTTCAATTGGATGTTATTAAGAAAAATGTTCCTGTGTGAAGATAATTTCTCATAAATGTAGTCATGTTGTTCCTTAGAAATGAGATAGCTTCCTTGGATACGGCCACCTCACATTTTGACAGCAGTGGCCAGACATGCGCTATTGAGTCCTGCCTGACCACCTGGATTTAGCAATCATTACCACAGGACGGCTGAGGGACCTGCAGTAACTCCTGGACATTTCATATACAAAAACCTTTTGTTTCTTTGTGCAATCACTCCAGCAGAGGTGGCCGTATCCAAGGACACAGTCTTTTTTCACACCCGACTTACAGACAACCCATAGTTACAGACAGACCCCTCTGACCTCTGGTGAAGCTCTCTGGATGCTTTACTATAGTCCCATGTTGCAATAATCAGCTGTAAGGAGTCTGCAATGAAGCTTTATTGATAATCATTGGTCCAATTACAGCAAAAAATGTTTAAACTCTAATTGTCACTGGGGCCAAAAAATTTAATCTACAATTATAAAATATACAGTTTCGACTTACATACACATTCAACTTAAGAACAAACCTCCGGACCCTATCTTGTACGTAACCCGGGGACTGCATGTATTACACTTCTTAAATGCTTTGCCTAATTCGAATTCCTCCCCCAGACCTACTAGCTTTGAAGGGATTTGTATATAGGACCCATTTGGTAGGAGAATAATCTTGTATGTATATGCAACATTAAATGCCCCTCCCTCACCCCATAGTTAAATGGGAAGCAGACCGGGGTCACTCTTTCTCTACATTGCTGTGATACTCTATCCAGACGTAGTCATCAGGTCTTTAAAATTACTACATAAAGCATATTTAGTACCATCTCAATTACATAAATGTTATCCCCACGTCTCTGACTTATGCCTGCCCAGAAGATGGCGGCTATTAGCATACCTGGTGGACATACCCAGTTGTGGCTAACGTTTGTAATCTGCTGGCCTACGTTCTCTCCACCCACCTGAATATTGGCCCTACTGTCCTATTACTCGGTGACAAACCCCCTGGGGTTAAAAAACAAAACATAATGGGGCGCCTTTCTGTCAGGTTTCACGACTATTTCCGATTTGCGCTGCATTTAACAGGGGTTTTTGGGGTACGCGATCAGATTTTGGTGCAATAGTGCCGACTTTCATGAGACACAATTCGAGGGGCGTGGCCGGCAGACAATCCGACTGATTCGGGCTACACGCGGGATTTAAACTTCAAATTGTGTCGCAAGCCATGCACTCACATGTACCGGGAAGAAGAAGGTGAACTCCGGCGGACCTGAGCGGGGAAGCGACACATGCAGGATATCGGGGGCACGATCTTGGTGAATTGCGCCAGATTTCAGACTCGTCGGTCAGTCCGGATCAGGGATCGCGACAGGATGAGGTAAGTAAATGTGCCCCATTGTTTTATCCGGTGTTTGGCAATGGCCATGAAAATTGTTATGGGAGCCAGGTGGTGAAACCGGCTCTTTCATTAGAGGCAGTTATTAACCGACTCATTTAAAGTTATTAACTGACTTAATGTAATAATGCTGCCCCTACTTTGACCAGGGTGCAGCTACTATCTCCATGATCAGGGGTGTAACTAGGAGAGTCAGGGCCCCATAGCAGACTTCTGAATAGGACCCCTCTTCCTACTTTAAAATATACATATTACACTCATATACACACACACACACATTTATATACCCATATACATTGTTCTTCATTCATACACACACATTTATACACTCGCACACACATATATACATCACATATACACACATACAGTGCCATACACAGATGTTCAATATATTTACACATATACAATATATACACACCATATACACATACAGCATATACACATCACAGGTACACTCATATACTGCATGTATACATGACATATATGTTATACACATATTATGCAGTACAATGTGCTGTATAATGTGTATATTATGGTGTTCATGATACTTCTTGCGGTGTACTCTAAACCATTGTCTAACAAATAGAAAGTAAATACACTGGTATACTTAGTATGAGACTACCCCTTTGTGGGCTAAATGTATGTAATAGACGTGGTACTGGTCCCCCCCCACTCCTATCCCTTCCCATTGTCTTCCCATTGTCTCTTCCCTGTTGTCTCCCGTCTTTGTCGTTTTGCCACCGTCTGTTGTATTTTTATTGTTTGTTTTTCTGCGCTTCTTTTTTGTTTTACTATAACTATGTTACAAATTGTTATGGAATATGCTCACAAAATACTTTGTAAGATGATAACAACCTACGGTAAGCCCCCTGCGTGGGGAACCTATGGCTGAAGTGCCCTGTACCGCTTTCATGTTCTCATTCTTTATTCAAATCTTTTGGAAACTAATTATTCAGCTCTGTAAGGAAGCTGTCTGTAAAAAGTGAAGTTTTAAGATTAATTTATCTCTCATCTGTGAATACAGGAAGGAGATTTACACAAAGTGCTTAAATAAGGAAGAAAGGCAGAGGAGAAAAAGGGCACAGGATCAGATTTCTTTAATAAAGTATATTACAAAGTTTACTGTTATTATCTGTACTATCTGTTACTCACTTTTTGTTGAAAGTTTAGTTACACTTTAAATCCTGTGAGTGAGAATTGCACCCCTTTAAAGGGCCATTATAGCTAATCTGACATTAGGACACACATCAGGGGTGCTGGGAATGATTGTAGGTATAGTCTACACCGAACCTTATTAGACTCTCAACCCCTCTTGTCCATCCATTCAACCATCACTATAAAATAGAATTATCCTTTGCCTCCTATTGAATGGAACATCAGCATCAATACCAGATGTAACCTGGACAAAATTTGTACTGTTTTGCCTCTTTAGGCTTTAATGGTTCTAACCATGTACCTTTCGACTCTTCCAAGCAGTGGAGGTCGCCCCTCTACTCTCTGCAGCGGTGCCCTCTCCAAACAGTCTCCCTCCAAGTCCCGGGGAGTTGAGGCAAGAGCCCCAGCCAGCGAGTGGTCCCGGAGTACCCATGGACACTTTGAGTCGAGAGCAGCAGCTTCAGCAGCAACTTCTTCTCCTGAAACAGCAGCAGCAGCTTCAGAAGCAACTACTTTTTGCCGAATTCCAAAAACAACATGAAAACCTGACAAGGCAGCATGAGGTTCAGATCCAAAAACACCTCAAGGTGGGACATTGTATTCTGCAAGTCACTGATTTCCTCCAGCATCTATGGCTCTCCCTCATCCGATTCATTAACATTGGTTTTACTGAGTTGTCCAGCAACTGCTGGTGTGAATGCGGCTATTGATGCCTTCCTCCAACCACAAACAATAAGCTTTTTCATCCTCTATTATATGTTGTTGCTGTTCTTTTCTTGTTACTGTAGTGGTTATTCCTTTTTTTCCTTTTCTCCACAAAGACTGAATCTGTCCCAGTGACAGCACATGACGTCTAGTCTCTTCATTTCAGAGTCATATACTGATCATTAAACCAAAGTAGTCCTGTAATTCTTATTTACAGTTCTGGAAAGAGAACTTCAAGTCATGCACTTTGATATAAAAGTCTGGGAATCCTTACTTTTAGGAAGGTGACTAGAAGCTGATTGCCACCATCATCACATAGATGTAGGGAAATCTGGCAGTAAGTGTTTTTGTGCAGCGCCACCACAGGGCAAATTTAGCATTACATTAAGTAGTTCTTAAAAGACATCTACCACCAGGAACAGGAATTGTAAACCAAGCACAATGACATACTGGTGTGTGCCCCACCTGGAAGGAACAGCTTCTTATGCTGTTTTTATTTATTTTTATTCTTTTTACAAAAAAGGCTTAAAAATTATGCAAATAAGCCTGAGGGGCTCCAAGCTCTCTGGGTGTTAGTGGAATCTTGAGTACACTCATTTGCATAATGTTAAAGCCATTTTTTCCTTAAAAACAAGGGTATAAGAAGCTTAAAAAGAGCAGTTCCTGCCAGAGGGGTCCTTTAAAGGAAATCTACCATCAGAATCAAACATGATAAACCACTTACTCATAGCTACAGGCACCGTGACTCTAGTAATCTTCTTAAATTTCTATCCATGGCCTCCTTCTGCCTAAAATCAACTTAAAAATTATGCTAAAGAGCCAGGCCAGAGGAGCCCATCCATGCTGTAGCTTGATACACTGTGCGGGAGTACTCCCTCCCCTCTTCTCCCTCAGTACTTCCCCCTATTTCTGCATGCTATAACTTCACACAGTGGAAGTGTTCCTGCACAGTGTAACAGTCTGAGAAGCTCCATTTCTGGTAATGCTGCCCCCCTCCCCACAGAGCCCATCAGGCTAAGTAGCAGAATTTTAAATGGTGATTTTAGAAGGAAGGATGCCAAGGATAAATATAAAAAAAATTGTTTGTCTTCTTCCTATGATTTTTGGTTTGATGGTGATAAATATACAGTTATTGTAGTATTATTATAATCCTTTCTCCATCTATAATATCCTTATGCTCTGTTGTCTAACCGCAGCAACAGCAGGAGATCCTGGCAGCCAAGAGACAGCAAGAATTGGAACAGCAGAGGAAACGTGAGCGGCAAAGACAGGAGGAAGCCGAAAAACAGAGGCTCGAACAGCAACTCCTTATACTGAGGAACAAGGAGAAGAGTAAAGAAAGTAAGGGAGAGGCTGAGGTGGCAGAGAACTACAATCTATGTTTAGACTTCTCGTGTTGAGGTGGCATTTAACTGGTTGTGTCCTTCCAAGGTGCCATAGCCAGCACAGAGGTGAAGCTGAAGCTGCAGGAATTTCTGCTCAGCAAATCTAAGGAGATACCAGGGAGTGCAAACCATTCCATCCTACAGCACCCCAAATGTTGGTAAGTCCATAGGCATTCATTGCACTAGTTACCTTTGTACCCCTTCCCATTGTGGGTCTATGGGTCCTGGATCCAGGCTGTCCATACACGTGAAAAGGAGAAGCCTTAGAAGTATATATAATGTATAACTTAATAAAAGGGTGATGGAGATGAGAAATCCATGGTTGCATCTCAGCACCTTTTTCCTTTTTCAGGGGAACTCACCATACCTCACTGGACCACAGTTCTCCGCCTCAAGCTGGCTCTCCAGCTACACCTCCCTCATACAAGATACCTCTTCTGGGAACCTGTGATGGCAGAGATGACTTTCCCCTCCGCAAGACTGGTAACTATTTAGTTCACGCCTAATCAGAAATTTAGTTTCATTACCCTTCTTATTTTATATTTTACCAGATATTGCTAGTTTATGGAAATACACTTGGAAAATATATCACCTCTTGTCAATAAGAATGCAGGCAGATGCACCTAAAGACCCCCATACATTCAAGGGGTTGTCGCAAGTTAGAATATAACATGGTGATCGGTGAGAGTACAACTGCTGGGACCGCCACTGATATTGAGAACGAGACCCCTTCAATCTGGAGAATGGGGGTCTAATTCTCACTAATGGATGGAGTGGCAGGATGAGCATGTGTCCTGCTACTCCATTCAATTTTACTTTTAAAACTTGCGACAAACCCTTTAAAAGAAAATTCATGCAAAACCTATCTTACATGTATGAGCGCCTCCCAATTCTCCCTCAACATATGATATTTGGAGAAGGAATAATTGAATGAACATCATGTACTGGGACTGAGCATGTATGTTTATTGTCCTACAGATAGCAGAGGTGTATTGATACCTTAAAGGGTTTTCTCACTCATAACACGGTGGCCTACATTTACCAAAAGTAGTGCAGTATGTACTATGTGCAGTGTGCTTCACTAATGTGCAGAGTGCACCAGATTATTGAATACTGGGGCCCTGCCCTGCTCTGGAAGTGTACACCAACTTTTTTTCCCCCACTTTTAACTTTTAACACAATTCTGTCGAGTCACAGTAATAAATGTGGCACACAGTCCGAATCGGCACCGTAACACCCCTTTAGGTGCAGAATTTTGCAGCCACGACTCAATACTGGCACAAACACTTAAATACATGTGCAAGCAGTTTGCACACTCTTTTCTGTGCAAAGTCAGACAGAAAACTAGTACAAACACTTTAATAAATGTGGGCCAATGTCTGACTTTTTGAATAAGAACGCAAAGGGGTATTCTCATTAGAGCATTCACATTTAATTTCATTCATCTGCCATATATATACATTTCCTTAATTGAACGATATTTAAAAGACATGTACTTGTGTGAAGAGAATATGATCCCTTAGAAACTAACAACAGCTGCCCTTGGATATGACCACTGCACAAAGAAACAACTAGTTTTTACACATCAAATCTCCGGTAGTTATTCCATGTCCCACATCTGTCCTGTACAAATTATGCTGAATCACAGTGGTCGGGAGGAGCCTCAATAGCGCGTGTATGATCAACCGCTGCCAGAGTGTGGGAGAGGTTGTATCCAAGGACAACTACCTTGTTTCTAAGGGACAACATGGCTAGATTTTTGGGATATTATCTTCACACAGATATATATTTTTTTTAATGACATGCAATTGAGGAAATGTATATATATGGCAGATTAATTAATTTAGACACAAATGAGTTGAATTCCCTGAAGTGGTGCAGACCACATCTCCATGCACATGGGGAAATCATGAACATCTGGTTTTCTTAACACTTAGGACCCTTTAGTTAGATCTCCCTACAACCCCCCCAGACATAAAGTTAATCATGGTAATTTACCGTGATATTACCATTGGTCTGACTATAAGTGGTGCAGGGAATTCGGTTGCACCCATGCCAAATTGCTTATGACATTTTGTTTCCCCTCTGCAGCTTCTGAACCAAACTTGAAGGTCCGCTCACGTTTAAAGCAGAAGGTTGCAGAAAGGCGCAGCAGTCCTCTTCTTCGTAGGAAGGATGGAACCGTCATCAGTGCTTTCAAGAAAAGAGCAATTGAAATTCAGGGTATATATCAATCGTTATGATGTCAATTCTAACTCTTCCCCTGTTCTCCTTCACTCTCTCCATCTTACATTCAGAAATCACCATCATCTTTCATTCTAATTCTTTATTCATTTATGACCAATAATAGCCCCAAAATGCTCATTGCGTGTCTTTTTGTTCTCTTTGTAGTTTCCTCTGTATGTAATAGTGCCCCGGGATCCGGACCCAGCTCTCCAAACAGCTCAAATAGTGCCATCTGTGAGAATGGACTGACAGGGAGCGTGCCCAATATTCCTAGTGAGGTAAGAGGCAATGATGCAGTATATAGAAAAGGGGGGAAATGATGGGAGAGTAAGCGCTGCCACTCTCTTCATGTCTGCCCAACGCTGTACCCCCCTTACTTTACCCTGCAGCTCTGCTGATAACCAAGGCTGTTATATCTCAGCACAATTCCATTATTCAGTAACTTCCTTCCATCTGCTGTGGCCTAGTGGATGATGATTGTATTTTAATCCATGCTTCTCTTTAGATGCTACCACAGCAGAGAGTTCTCACCCTGGAAGGAACAGGAGGGCCACTAGGTCTTTACACATCTCCATCACTACCCAATATCTGTCTACAGGGAAGCGCCAGCAACCTCACTGTAAGTACCTGTCATGTAGAAGATGCACATCCCTATTAGATCTGAACAACATTTATTTTTAAGAACTTCTCTTGCACATGGATTACCATGGGAAGGGGTTGGGGGTTAAGCTGCTCCAGGGGTCAGCAAACATGAAATTAAACATACCCAATTTCTACTTCTTTATGTGAGTTTGGCTGATAAATATATCCAATTTAGCTTCATCATTTAAAAGGGGCATTTTAATGATAGACATTAATGGTATAACTACATATGCAACTATACCTACTGTAATATCTACACTTCGCTCTAGAACAGAATGTCTACCAAGTGCACTTGGTGTTTTCAAAGCTTATATAGAATAAAGCATGGTCGTCTGTCTCCTATAGTGTGAGAGAGCCCTTTCTGGAGACTAGTACCCAGGGAAAGCCATAAACTCCGTCATAAAGAAACCCTTGTCTGTTGTTGGACAACACCTTTAAGAAAGGGACCCTGAGACATCATAAAATATGTGATGGAAAAAGAAACCTCATAATATCATGGTTGCCTTACCTCTAGAAATGTTATTTTAGGGCCAGTTCACCCCTCAGGAGGGAGCAGACCGCCAAAGCCTACGACCTGGTGGACCCTTCCTCAACACTAACTCGCTTTCCACGTTGGATGGAGGGGAGATAAGCCTGGGGGCCCCATCCCTCCTGCAGCATGTACTATTATTGGAACAAGCCAGGCAGCAGAGCGCCCTCATAACAGGTCATTAGCCTTTTCCTTACCTGTATCTCTATTTTTATCTGGTCTGTCTTTGGATTTTTTGTTATGATTACCTACAATCTTTTTACTTCTGCTTTAGTCCCTCTACACGGTCAATCGCCTTTGGTAGGGGGAGAACGCGTGTCCACTTCCCTCCGGACAGTCACAAAAGGTCCACGACATCGGCCCCTAAGCCGCACACAGTCCTCTCCTCTTCCACAAAGCCCGCAGGCCCTCCAACAACTGGTCCTTCAACACCAGCACTACCTTGACCAACAACAGCTCAGCAAAGTAAGTAGACCTGCTTGGAGATTGACCTCCTTTTAAAGGGATTCTACAAACACCAACATCAGTTACAAGTAAAACCAACATTGTGCAAATTCCTTCTTTCTTTATATGCGGTATTCCAATAATAATGTAAAGCAACAATGTTGGGTGGTATGGGCAGTGGAGAAAACGGGTGCACTCTATGAATTGCATTGATCTAATTTGCCTAAAAAAATAAACCTAATTTTCTCTGCGGGAAACAGGAATACATTGACATATGCAGTGATGGGGTAATCGTGGGATCATTTTAGGACTGTAGTCTCCCTTGAAATCCCTGTTGGGTCATCTGCTGATGAACATGTTTACAATTACTAGACTGTGGAAGGAATACGGCAGCCACCAACTCATCCTGAAGAAACAGAAGAAGAATTGACAGAACAAGATGGTGTTGAGAGGTGTCGTGCCATCTTCACCCTGGACGGAGGAACTGAAAGTGAAGAAACACAGGAAGAGGAGGAAGGAGTGGAGGATGATGAGGATGACCGTGAAGGACAGACCAATGGCTCAGAACATGCATTTAAAAAGGTAGGAATATTCTTCTAAGTGTAACCACCAGCCATGACGTCTTGTAGTGTGTTATACAAACAAGACTCCATTGCATTTCCTTGGCCAAGGCAAAAATATAATCTGGAGACTCCAATGGAACACAGCCATTACTGATCACATGGAACATTCCTTACGAGACACTGTCAGGGCCAAATTTCCTCTGCGTAATCCACAGACAAAGCAGGTAAAAGGTTAACTGGCTCAAGAAGACTCCCCCTTGGTCTGTTACAGAAGGTCCTTTAAAACTGTTTGCTGTGTATCTAATGGATTCTTCTTTTAATTGATTATGGAGAAGAGTTCTCAGTAGTTGCTTCTTTATATCCAAATTCCCAGGGGATATATTCCACGGATCTGTCCATGTGCTTTTTCTGCTATTGCAGGTCAGTTCCTTTGACATGGGGACTGAGATGTTATAAAATGTTTAGCTTCTTTACAAGTGTGATACAGTGCTGTTGTTAGAAAAATAGGATTACATTGTGACTCTTACATATCTTACCCTTGCACTGAGAAGGTACGTTGTGGCAGATTTGCAGAAGCTAACCTGCAGCCTTTATGCTCTGTGTGGACCAGTTGGGACCAATATTTGCTTGTCCCCCATATGTGCTACACTCGGCTAGGAATCTGAGCCATGCTTACTGTATGTGTGAACTGCAGGAAGATAAAGGCCTATGTTAAAGGGGCATTATGCATTAGTAACACTCTTGACCTCTTCTATTCACCTCTGAATTGTAAAACCTATACAGCAATTGCCTTCCCTATATTTTAGCTCTGTCCATTGTATAGGTTGTGGGACATCTGATCCGTTTCGGGTCTAGATGTAAGGTCAGCACCATCCTTAGTGGATAAGTTGCCATTTAAAATAAAACGTAAAAGTTCAGACAACTCTTTAGGCTGTTAAGGGGTCTGTATTAATGTAGATTGTCAGATTTGGAAATCTCATGCTTGTCCTGTACTAATTTTATATTGGCACAGATTGTCCGAATTTCCCAAAGGTCTCCTCTTAAACATTGGTATATATAAGCCTCCCTGTCCGTTGTTCCTAAACGTCTGTGAATGTTTCCTGTAGAAAACATCTGTCTATTGGGAGATCAGTGGTGGTTTATGTGCATGAGCCTAGTGACTATTCTGCTGACAGCTACTGAATGAATGTAGCCGCCATAATACACAGATAAGCCTTTGTGAAGATTAGGTCTGTCTATGATACAGCTGATGAGAACAAAGGAATGAAGATCATTCAGATTATTGGAAGGTTCTGCAGTTGCAGGGCAGGAGGAGGAATGCTCTGCGGGAGGCGATAGGAGGCAGTGATGTTTGCAGTCTTTACGCTGTGTGTTTTGATGTAAGAGCACACAGTTCATTGATGAGGAGAGCGGAGAATGACTCATTCATTAATGACTCACCTACCCCCCCCCCCCCCATTCCTGTGACTCAGACGCTTCTAACACCCCCCTTTGACCTGCTGTGAAAGGCAATGGGGGCTGCAGGTATGGGAAGGGAAGGAGGGGATTTATTACATAGAGCTTACAGCCAACACAGGATTTTTTTTGTGAATGAAAATGCTGCAGAGGATATTATTATATTATTCAGTCACATGGTGATGTGCATCACAGGCTGTAACCAAATGATGCAGGGAGACGAGCTGAGCTCTGCTGCATTGGATTATTTACACATCACTCATCTCGCTTATCTTCCCTTAAACCTGAACATAAAGGTATCCCAATATCCCACTATTTCCAGGGAGAATCCTTACTCTGCACATGTGAGTTGTGAGTTGGGATCTATCACTGGTGGTCAGGTGAATGAGATAGGACCTTCGGACCTCCTGTGGTCAGTGGTGGTTAGGAAGCTGAATGACACCGGGAAGCTTGTGCTCAACGTTGGTTAGTCTTCCATCATTCATCAGATCAGATAGCAAATTTTTGCTGGATTCTCATGCATGAGCCAGGACAGTGAAGTGTTTCTGGAAAGGTCCTCACAATAGAAACCTTGTAGTCCATTAGGGTTCAGTTGGGGATTAATTTGGCAGGGTCCTCACATTAGAGGGCTGGTGGTCAGTGGGAGTTTATTTCAATATTATTTTAAGTAGCTGAGATATGAAGACCTTTGACGAGGACTTCACTTTGTAAACCTTGAGGCCCATGGGGGTTAGGAAACTGAGATATAGAGAATAATTTGGCAGTGTCCTCACACTAGAGAAATGAAGTTAATAATAATAATTATTATGTATAGCGCCATCATATACACATATAATATTACATTACAGAGTACAAACAGTCATATGGAACAATAGGAGTGAGAGCCCTGCTCACAAAAGCTTACAGTCTATGAGGATGAGGGGGTGACACAAGAGCTTACAGTCTATGAGGATGAGGGGGTCACATAAGAGCTTACAGTCTATGAGGATGAGGGGGTGACACAAGAGCTTACAGTCTATGAGGATGAGGGGGGAGCATTCCGATGCTCTTCAGCGCAGCAGCGCCACCTGGTGGACGGCGGAGGAACTACCTTAGTGAATCCCGGCCGGACCCGAATCCAGCGCAGAGAACGCGCCGCTGGATCGCGAATGGGCCGGGTAAGTAAATCTGCCCCAATGTGTTTATGTGTCCAGTGATGTCATGTGCATAGATGGCAGTTACACATGATTACTATGGTAACAGCAGAAAAGTCTGTTACTGTTACATCACTGGGAGCAGAGCATAAGAGGTGGGAGGAGTTACTGAGAACTAAAGTTTAATGGGACTTGTAGTTTCCAGTGGCGGCCATCTTGGTGATAACTTTAGAGAGGCCATAAAATGTTTTGAATCATGAAATCAAACTATTTAAGCTCCACTTTGCGACTAATGACATTGAGTTTTGTTACATTCATTTATTTATATTATCATGAGTTTTAAGTTGATGCTAACATTTGCGTTACAAAACACAATGTTAACACGTGTTTACTTTGGATTTTGTAAATGTTAAGAACAATGTACTAAGGCAAATCTCCTGAGCTGTTGTATTGTGTTTCAATACGCCACATGTGAAGGCAGCGTTAGGGATTCTTTTTTTTCGGATCCATTTTTGAGCAGTGTGTATGGCCCTCTGTAGATTTGGTAAGAAAATCACTGATGACCACCAATACTTCAGTTTGTCACATACTTTGAGGCAGATTTATGAAATGGGTTTATGAAATATTCGTAAATGTTTTGTCAATCTCTTTTTTTTATTACATACATTAAAACAGGTGTTGTAAAAATGCAAGATGTATCGTACTGCATGGGGCACTGAGATATGCGGGTGCATTTTTACTTTGTCTAATCTGCCCTATTATAGTTTAAAGGAAATGTACCATTTGTTTTAATGCATTATAAAGCAAACATACCTTGAGAATACTGTAGCTACACTGATGCAGAAACATATCTTGTTTAATTCTCAAGGTATGTTTGGTTCATAATGCATAAAAGCAAATGGTATATTTCCATCTACCATCTACATAGTAATATTTAGTACTTTGACGCTCACCTACC
The DNA here is from genome assembly GCA_019512145.1 of Engystomops pustulosus. Lineage (NCBI taxonomy): Eukaryota > Metazoa > Chordata > Amphibia > Anura > Leptodactylidae > Engystomops > Engystomops pustulosus. Next base: position 42,162,210 of record CM033646.1, read on the forward strand.
ACCCAGCGAACTTTTTATACCAGATTAAACATTTAAATACCCTGCAAGCGTAGTACACAGAGCAAATGTTGCATAATATGGAAACAATGTCTAAGCATAAAATACTTAACCGCAATATAGATATTAGTATAGATACTTGGGGGGGTCATTTATCTTATCTCTGTATGTTTTGGCTAGTGTTTGTCGGCTTCTTTGGTAATTTATCAATCTCACTTTTTCCTTGTGTTAATTTTTTTTTTTTCAGATCTCTTTTTGAGACATTTGTTACAAATGTCTCAAAAGTGTCGCACAAATGTCTCCGGTCACTTCTTTCCATTTTCTAAGGTTTTCTTCATTTGCGACATTTAGCACATGTGGTATAGAAGATAAATATGTCTTACTGACCATATACAAATGTCTGGTGGACATTTCAAAATATCCCCAGAAAGGCGCAAAATTTGCAATGCGCCAAAGTCTCCAAAAAGACATTAATAAAAGAAAAAAAAGATAAATGACGCCCATAGTGTCCGATCTATGTGTTTTTCGCTTAAGAATCCAATACATTGCTGAGTTTACAGACTCTATATCCACCTCTTTTCGGGTGGGAACTATCGGGTGTAACCTGTAGGCTAGAGATAAACAGTAAGAAGATATTTCGGCAGGCATGATATGCCTCTGTTAATTGGCTGATCTATTTTACTTGCATCATGAATGTGTTCTGACACTCTGGTTTTATGTGGCCTGATATATTGGTGCTGCCAATATATTTCACTTTACGTTACATTGTAGCTAAATAAATGATATGACGACTGTTGAAATTAATCATAAATGAGGTACTGAATGTCTGAAGGAGAGGATTTGGTTGATGTCATATATCTACATATAAAAAGTTCATACATCTTTATTTAAGTCCATATTGGAATATAGATTTCAATAAAGATATATAACTTTTTATATATCATGGCATTTATTGAAGTTTTTCTACATTGAATGTCTTTTGATGTGTGGTCAATCATTTGGTCATGTGTTCACATTGTAATATATCTACATATATTGCATCTGCTACCCCCACATGGGTTCCCACCCTTAGTGGCCGTGGCCAACCATGTAGTAGTGGCCAACCGTTTTGTAAAATAGCAAAAGGATTATTGTCCCCTGTGAGGATTAGTAGATACTTTTTCATGATCTCCACGACTTGATAATAGTCTTTGCTAAATGGGGTAGATAAAAACACTGGTTTTTGGCTGTTGGGAGAGAGTTTCTGTATCTATATTTTGTGTTATTCGCCTTCTATTATACATGAGATATTTCCATGAAGTGAGTTATAAAAAAAAATAAAAATAAGTGCATGTTCATGCAGCATCCAGGTCCGCAGTTGGGCTTTCCGATTCCGATATTGTCAAATATTCCTTATAGGAAGTTCTCTGTCTGCAGTACAGACAGTCCCCTACTTAAGAACACCCGACTTACAGACGACCCCTAGTTACAGACAGACCTCTGGATGCTGGTAATTTACTGTACTTTAGTCCTAAGCTACAATGATCAGCTGTAACAGTTATTAAATGTGTCTGCAACTAAGATTTATTGTTAATCCAGGGTCTTATGACAACCCAACATAAAAATCCAATCGTCACAGGGACCAAAAAAAATTTGTCTGAAGTTACAATGATAAAGTATACAGTTCCAACTTACATACAAATTCAACTTAAGAACAAACCTACAGAACTTAACTTGTATGTAACCCTGGGACTACCTATTCATGGAAATTTGCTTTCTTCTTTGATTATCTTTTTCTTTTTGACAAATGTTTACTTTATTGTGCTATCAGATCAGCCATGTATGTGTTTCTTTCTTCACTAATCTATGACTGTGTACTATGACGCTAAGGTCTGATTTCCTCTGTGCTTGTGTATTTCTGTCTACTAAATGAAGCATCACACTGACATGTTATTGAATTTGGAGTGGCGACCATCTGTCATTGGCTTCTACTAATCTGAGACTGTCTTGGTGTCACATACAGATGTTCCCAGATACTCTGCCTCTGTATCAAGGTTCCCTTCCTCATTCAGCCCTGAGTCGCACACAGTCTTCTCCGGCAGCTCCACTGACCGCTATCAGTTCAGAACCACGGCGCAGAGTACTCAGCTCCACAGGTATTGCCAGTCCTCTCCTCTCCATTATCTGCACAAGGAAATGTTACAACAAAACAAGGTCTTGTACCCACATTATCCCCAGGCTCTTTGTTGGGGAACTGAAAAACATAATTACTGTTGTATTATCTGAACATGAGCTCAGTGTTTGCCTATCCAGTGTCTGATTGTTGAGGTTTGACCACTGGGACCTCAACCAGTTATGTGACCTCTTGTATGAATGGAGCTGTAAATAGCATAAGTGCATTGCTGCTCCATTCATCTCAATGGAAATTCTGAAGCAAAGCACAGTCTAGGGAAGTCCTATAGAGATAAATACACATGCACAACTTGGTTCTCCATTTATACAGGAAGACCCAAATTCATTATCACTGAAGGGTCCAGTGCAGGACCTCTGCAGATACTGTGGTTGGGTTACAAGTCAAACACTTGGTTCAACTTGTTTCCCTTCTCTATCTGGGTATTGAAATTCATTTGGTTTATTTTCCTCCACAGGTTTAGTCTACGACACACTGATGCTGAAACACCAGTGCACTTGTGGGGACACCAACAACCACCCAGAGCATGCTGGGAGAATACAGAGTATCTGGTCCCGTCTACAGGAGACCGGTCTACTAAACAAATGCCAGGTGATTTACATGGAAGTTATAGTTGGGAAGATGATATGTGAATGGATGGGTATGACATAATTATCACACAAAGGGGTGTACGAGTAATTTCGATAGCTCAGAGTGTGCATATGGTGAGACATGTCATGTTGTCTGCACAGCAGGTGTGTAAATATGAGCATTTGGATATATATCTTAGGGGCAATCATTGGGGTGCAATACACTAAGAGTGACATGATGTCCCTCTCACAGCGCGTGCGGGGCAGGAAGGCCACGCTGGACGAGATTCAGACGGTACATACAGAGCACCACACCCTCCTGTACGGGACCAGCCCTCAAAGCCGCCACAAACTGGAGAGCAAGAACCTGCTGGGTGAGGGGCTGAAGAGAGAGGACCTGCCGCTTGCTGGGAATTCAGATGGAGGACTAAAATTTAGAGCTGGGTTCAAAAGTCTTATTTATGGGAGGGTAAAACTAAGGGGGTGGGTGGCATGTTGCAGTAAAAGGGTCTGTTAACCCTAAACATTAAAAATTGGGGAGAAGGGACATAGATGGCCGATACACTAGAGCACCAAAAGTGTCTCTGTCTACATAAATATATCCATAAATGTTGGTATAGTCATGCATAGAACATAGTGATGGATAGTCACATGACCTAATTCTTCTGTTTGTAACCTCAATCTCTCCAACTTTTATTTCCATTCCTTCTTTAGGACCACTTTCCCAGAAGATGTATGCAGTGCTCCCCTGCGGTGGCATTGGTGTAAGTTCTGGCACATGTATGTTTTTGTCCATTTAGTAACTTCACAGCCGCTATTATATCACCCATCCCTCCACCATACACCCCTCCAATGCCCTCTATTTCATTTATTATCTCTTCAACAACAGGTGGATAGTGACACCGTATGGAATGAGCTCCATTCTCCTGCAGCGGTCAGAACGGCCGTAGGATCTCTACTTGAGCTGACATTTAAAGTAGCATCTGGAGAACTAAAGGTTAGCCATGTTATGGTATTGGAGTAAGAACATCAAGTTATGTTTAAGACTATTAAAACCCATTCTTTGTGATCCTACAGAATGGATTTGCAGTAATCCGTCCACCAGGGCACCATGCAGAAGAGTCTGTTGCCATGTAAGTATCATTGGGGGGGTGGGTCGTATAGAGATAGGGGCCGCTTTGGTTTAGCAGAATTTAGCCATAACATTTTAACACTGACCTTAAAACAATTACCATTAGTTCTCATCTTGATAAAATCATGAGGATTATTGGGAGACCTGTAGTCTGAAGATTACTTTTTTTTTTAAGAAAAGCCACTTAATAATGCTCCCCTCTTTTTACCATTTAGGGGTTTTTGCTTTTTCAACTCTGTAGCCATTGCTGCCAAGATTCTCCGTCAAAAGATGAACGTGGGTAGGATCCTTATAGTGGACTGGGTGAGTTTCCAGGATTCTAACAATACAGTTATCCATTTTTATGAAGGAGGGAAGTCTATTCTGATTACACTGTACTATTACCCCTCCATAGGACATCCACCATGGCAATGGCACCCAGCAAGCCTTTTACAGTGACCCCAATGTCCTATATGTGTCTCTCCACCGTTATGATGATGGGAACTTTTTTCCTGGCAGTGGCTCTCCAGAGGAGGTAGGCTGCGTTGACCTGGAACAGCAAGGCAATTACAAGTGATGATGGCATAGGTCGACAGTGACACAGACTTATTGTGGGGTCCTCAAGTGTTGGTTGACCGGGGGAAGGAGACAGGAGCTTGGGATTGAGGTCAGACCTTGGGTCATCATTCTCTGGATACTGTTTGCTGCTTTGTTCCTCACCACAGTGAATAGGGGTTATAAGATGTTGAACCCCCAAGTGTCTTGTGTATGGTCTCACAGCCCACAGATGGTTCTCATCCTTTCTTTCCTTAGCTGTGGCTCTGTGAGCTGTGGTAGGGAGACTCCTGTGGTAGAGCTCCTGCTCTTGCAGCTTATGTCAGAGCTGCATGTTGTCTGATATAAGACTTTCTACAGGAACTCCCTCATAGGTGAACACTACAGATTCATGGTACCAAATAGATGTGTGGATAATGTTTCTGTATCCTTACAGGTTGGTGCCGGTTGTGGAGTTGGATTTAATGTGAACATCGCATGGACAGGGGGAGTGGATCCACCTGTAGGGGATGCGGAGTACCTGGCTGCTTTTAGGTACTGTACTATTCTAGTGAAATGTATTTTTGTTCCCTTTTTTTATTCAATGAGAGGTGGATTGGCACTCTTTGGTTTGGTAACCATCCAAGTGTATTTTTTATTGCCATTCCATTTAAAAAGGAGTAGAGCACATGATATTTCAAAGCAGAAGACCACCTTTTCACCCATGTAACAGTGTGGTGTCTTTCTATCACCTAACATTTGTTATCTTGCCCACAGGTTGGTGGTCATGCCCATAGCCCAGGAATTTGCACCAGACCTTGTCCTAGTCTCAGCTGGTTTTGATGCAGTGGAGGGGCACCAGAGCCCGCTTGGAGGCTACTCAGTTACAGCAAAATGTAAGCATGATTGTCAAACATATAAGAACATTCACAATCACAAAATGTAGCTCTTTATTTTCACTAAAACACATTGTAGATTCAAAAAGTCCTTTTTTAGTCACTTTTTAAGGACTCAAGCAACATCTATTGTTGTGTTTATGCCTTGTAGGAATAAAGGATAGGTATTAGAAAATATCTTCTTTCTTGAAAGAATTGATCTTTGTAGATTTTGAGGTATTGTTGGAATACATCAAAGTAATACTGAAAATCATATACTATCACATAACTGTCCTCCTTATTTATGGTGGGCAGTAGTTGTGATTGCCACCTTTACAACATGTATAGCACTGGAGGCCTACCTAACTCACAACTACAGGTCCTGATCATTGAAACTTAAGCTGAATTATACAGGATTGTAGTGGTTATCCTTCACTTTTACTTCACCTATTTCTTTAATCCATCAATCATGTACTTTGCAAATCAAAAATGTATATTATATCAGAAGTTAGACCTTAATACTAGTTTTACCATTCTTGTTACCAAAACTTTAATTCGTAAAGAAACAATAATATGAAGTAATTCCATTGTCTAAATGTTTATTAGATTGAACACAAAGCTCCAGATTAGGTTACCAGTGTTTGCTTGGGCCAGGTGGGGGTCTAGAGCAGGATTTGTGCTGGTTACAGACAGGCAGTTTGTATGGTCCTCCACAATGGGCCACTTGACTAATAAGAAAACAACTGTCTATGTAGACATTGGATGTATTGAATGTGGTTGACATTCCATAACTGGCCCGATCACTGATGAATTCTAGGAAATTAGGTACCAACTTAAAAAAATGCAGTTTTTGTTGCAACTAATTTTATCACTGGTCACCCCAGGTCAGTGATGATGAACCTTTAAGAGACCAAGTGCCCAAAACTACAACAAAATCCCATTTATTTATCATAAAATGCCAAAGTGGCAATTTAAGAAGTAACTTATTGCTCCTTGCTCTGTTATAGCTTTCAATCGTTTTGGCGTCCTGAGGACACCAATACAGTAGAAAAGAGGAGGAGAAATTTAGAACATTATTGTAGCTTCCAGCCAGGGTCCCCTGCATTTGAAGAACTGCAGGGCCCAGAGAAGAGCTCCAATAATAATCCAGCTCTGTCCACAATTTCTCACTCCTCATGCAGTCCCAGCAAGGATGTGTCGCCTAAAAATGGTACTGAGCACGGCGCATTGCAGAATGAGGCCTCAGGTCCTGTCTGTGCTGGGGTGACGGGTACCTACAGAAAGGGCTCTGAGTGCCACCTCTGGCACCTGTGCCATAGGTTCGCCACCACTGCCCTAGTTAATTGCCTAGTGGCTAGTAGGGTCCTTGTAGAATCTGCAATTAAGCAGAACTGGACCTGCCCAGGATAACATTCGATGAACTGTGCAACCATAATATGATAGTCTCTTCTGCACTATATCAATGCCTCCGTTTTGTCTTTGTCCCGCTTAGGTTTTGGACACCTCACCACACAGCTGATGACTCTGGCGGGAGGTAGAGTTGTCATGGCCTTAGAAGGAGGACATGACTTGACTGCCATCTGTGATGCGTCTGAGGCTTGTGTGTCAGCACTTGTAGGCATGGAGGTGAGAGGGGGATGGGAGAGAGAAAGTCATTGAGAAATGGTGATGGGAGCCTTACCTTACTATTATGTTCCTGCTCCACAGCCCACACCATTTGATGACAGTGTCCTGCGGCAGAGACCCAGCACCAATGCAGTGACCACTCTAGAGAGAGTCATCACTATCCAGAGTGAGTTTGGGTACCTTAGGGATGAGATATGGTCTTCACCGTGGTAGGACTGCAAAAAACCAACAAGCTTTCTTTATTCCCCATAGGCAAGCACTGGAGCTCCTTAAAAAACATTGCTCTAGGTCACTCCTTCTTGGAAGCACAACGAGGTGAAGTGGAGGAGGCAGAAACCGTCAGCGCGATGGCATCATTATCCGTAGATACAGAGCAAAGCAATACAGACTGTATCTCCAGGTAATAGTGAGAGTAATATATGGCATGTTACTTACCAGACCATTTCATTCTTATTGGTCAGATGTTAAAGGGATAGAACAAAGGGTGCTTTCTCCCTAAAACAGTACCACAGCTGTCCATCAGCTATGTTAAAGTGAATTGAGTGGAGACAATGGGGCACATTTACTTACGGCTATTCACTAAGATTGTGCGCCTGAAATCATAAATATGTCGCTTCCCCGCTCAGGACCCACAGAGTTCACCATCTTTTTAGTGGCGCACTTAAAACATAGGGCTTGCGATACCGCAAACCAGTCGGACCGTCCAATGGCACACCCCCTAATTTGTGTCGCATGGAAGCCAGCGCAGCTTCACCACAAAAGGGTCACATGCGCCACAATCCCAGCGCACACACTACTTAAATACCTGTGCCGACTGTTTAAACATTGAAGAATGGACACAGTTCGAAAAAAGTACGGCGCAGAGCCCTTAGTAAATGTGCCCCATTGTACCACAGTGCTTTCCTATAGAAAACATAAAAAAAGCAGAGAAATTTTTGTAATTCTGTACAATCCTTTTAAGATTCAGCTCATGACTAAACTTGCCTTACAAATACTAAAAAAATGCAATGAGGCAGCACTCCAGTAAATATAAAGGTTAGCTTTATTCACCCATGGCAAAACAAGGTGCACCTTATATTGCCCTGGGTGAATAAAGGTCACCTTTATACTTACTGGAGTGCTGCATCATTGCATTTTTTTGGATATCTTACCTTACAAACCGGTGGATCGGGTTTGTTGGAGGCGTGCACCCACCATTGGACTTGATCCATTACACTCGCTGTGCTGCTCCTGCTACACGGACTGTTTGCTACCTTACAAAAACTAATACCTCCTCTGTGTTCTTTCAGACCATTGGAAGAGCCCATGGAGGATGAGCCAGCGGCCTAACCCCCCATTCTGGGGACTCCACACACCACAATCCTTTTTTTTATTTTCTTTTCTTAGTTTTTGTTATGGTGATCGGTTTATTTTTTCTATTAAAACCAAGAAACAGTCAAAAAAAAAAAAAAAGAAAGAAAAAAAAAAAAATCAAAAATACAAGAAAACTCAATGGGTCAGATGTCATGTGTCCCAGCAGGCAAGACTAGCACACCCACCCTTCCTATCCTCGGGACCCGTCACTTTTAGCTTACACGCCATGCTGAGTCTGGGCACCCGTTAACACTAAACGCTACTGCCAACGTCTCATTGATCTGTGCCTCGTACATCACCAATGCACGCATAAGGTCCCTGTTATTGTGCCACAACTCTCAGAGTGTACCCATCACCTATCCAGGCAGCCATCTTCATGATCCAATCCAACCTGACAGAGGACTAGGAACCAAGGAAGAGAAATAAACTGGTGACTCTATGGGAATAGACAATATATGCACTTTATTTCGCTCCAATTCAATTCTCACATCTATTGTGACCTAGAGAAATCCCTCCTCCTAATCACAAACAATCTATTTCTCAGACTTCTCACCATTTTGGAGAATATCCTTACTTTTGTTTTATTACTATAGATTTGTAGCCGGCTCAGGGTTTGAAGATATTGCTGCTTAAACACAGGTATTTCTATTTTTTATGTAAAGATAGAAAAATAAGTTCACGGACACTACACCAGTGATTAAATATGGGCGCATTTTAGGCATTTTGTAAGAATCCAGGGCTGACAGTACCTGGCTTGTTTCTCGAGCAGTTACATTTCAGCTTTCATATTCTGACCAGCACATAGAAGATGTAAGCTGCAATCTGATTGGTTGCTTTTGGCAATGGCTTCAATAGTAAAACAGCTTGTATAAAGAATGGCCATTTTGTGTGGCAGTGTCCATCCATGACATGGCTTTTGGCTTGAGATATCGTGAGATGACTGGTGCCACTCCAAAAAGTTTTTTTTTCTGGTCAGCTCAAGCCAAGAGCCAAGATAAGAAAGGACACATACTATGGGGGAGATTTATCATCACGTTTCTGAGGTAAAACTGTTTGTAGTTGCCCATGGAAATCAATCAGAGATCAGATTTAATTTTAGTAAATACATGTGGGAAAATGAAAGCTGAGCTCTGATTGGTTGCGATGGGCAACTAGAACAGTTCTTTTCTAAGAGACTTCTGATAAATCTCCCCCATAGTTTGGGTATAAGGAATTGCTATGTGTTGTATAACTCATATACTGACTTGTAGTGCATGGAATCTGTTGGATCTGTTCACATAGGTGCCATGACTGTAGTCTAACACTAACCAATCCTGATAGATCCCATTCGCTAATAATGGGCTTAGTCAGAGGGTTTCTTTTTGGGTATTTGGGCTCAAACAATGACCCAAATATCCCAGAACCCCTGCAAGAAACCTCAAGTGGATGTGGATGAGTATTCTGTTTTATATACTCTGATGCTAGGTTCTGTTTTATCAAGTTTATGTACTTTATGTCAAAATACAGTGTGGTCTACAGTACAGGATCTAAAGGAACCCAGAAGAGGTCAACGGGAGCCATCATGGTGTCTTTGACTCCTGGTAAAACTTTCATGGCACTATTGTTAATAGAACCAATTACTCATTTTTTAGGGATCTTTGTAGATCATTGAGTTCCATTGCACTTGTCAGGTCAGTGGATGAAAATATCCAAAAAATTATCCAAAACCACATTTCTAACTGCTTACCTGTGTTTATGGAGTATATTTTGGAAACATATTAATATGGTTGTTCCACATAAAAAAAGACCGAACTGTTGGGATGCTCTATCAATTTGGACTTGCACTTATTTCAGAATGAACTGCACTTATTTGGGAGTTGAGCTGTTCTCCATTAGACGGAGGATTGGAGACATCTTAAGTTCTAGCATTGTGGACTCTTTTATGGTGTGACACTTTGATACTGTCAGACTTGTGCCTGCTCATGCATATGTCTGACCTCTTCTGTAGGTATAGCAGGGTCTTTGACTCTTTCAAGGGGTCCTGATACATGACCAGGCATGATTCTTATACGGTTCTGTGACTGGTCTGAACATTAGCTCCCCAAATTGCAGGTCATCTACAGACTAAACGTAGACAAGTTTAAGGCGTTGTTTCTAGTTAGTCGGCAGTCCTGGAGAGCTGTATGCCATACTTCACCATTTATCAGAAGGTGTCAGATTTCGAGAACCACCACTTATAATCATCAACCTCCCCCCTCAAAAATAGCAGGGCAAATTGTCTAAAATGGACAATCCCTTCAACTGAAAATAATGCCAGTCCCTACAGGACATCGGCATAATGCTTATGTGCGTGTGTATATGTGCATCTTACCCATTTACCATGTAATTGTCCTGGGGGTTCACAAAGTAATGGTGTATTTGCGTTTTTGTGTTAGTGTGAACATATGCACACAGCTCATACAGCTAGAGATCCGAGAGGCTTATCCTGCCAAGGACCAAATTGTACCAATTGCATCTATTGAAGGGTTTAACTTTTGTAATCTTTGAGATATTTATTGCTTCTCTCTGTAGTTTCACCTTCCCCTCCCTCCCTGCCCAGTTCATATATTATGTTAATAATGAAACTCTTTGACTGCTATGCAAGTCGGCCACCCATGATACACTATGATGGAACCTTCAGGTGCAGAAAATTTGGAAGACCTGGGGGATGCAAGGCTCTGCTTAGACTTTTGGGGCTTGCATTGAAAGGCTTCACACTACACACTTGTATGGGCATCCAGGTTTATATTTAATATGTTGAGATCTATTTGTTCTACAGCAATTTCCTTGGATGGGAACACTACTGATTCCATACATTTATACAGGGTAGATCCAGCACTACTTACTCTAACATGGACTGGACTCTGTGTCAGTGACTACCTTATCGGTGCGGGTTGTTACAGTATATCTCTTATAGGAATAAATTGCAGCTTTATTACATGCAGCTCTAGTTTAGGTCTCTACCACTCTACATGACAGGACTCCCCAAGATATTGAGCAAGAAAGTTGCTATTTATGTGCCATTCTGTTTATAGAGACACCAAACAACCCGTAACCATACAGAGAGACTTGATGACCCCCTGCAAAAAGAATGGGAGGAAATGCTACAGCTACAAATTATATGGTTGTGGTATTATTGTAATAGGTACTATTCGCCGCCACAAGCTGTCCACATATTCTTGTGGTATCCGCTAATTTAGATAAGGTCTAGATACAGAATAGGGCATTTCTTGAGGTCACCACCCATTTAATTTGCACAAGTTTGATGCAAAAAGACGTCCAAATTTTAGTGCCTGCTTTACATTAAGGGCACTTACATATGTCTGTCTCACTGAGACACAAACCTGAATGTATGTATCTCTATTATTAATAGATTTATGCAACAAACTTTGCAGAAATTGGTAGTCCATTGTATGCACAATATACTGTTCCTGAGAATATTTGATTTTCAGGAGGTTTCCTGTTGTCCCTAGGCTCCTGGGAGGAGACCTAGCTGCTGTGACTCACTGCTCCCTCCTCTTCATAGACCAGATCTTCTGACTCCTGAAGGGCGCCCTATGTAATCAGGCACCCATTCTCCACCTTCTTTTGGGGTAAAGTTACCATATAATGGGTGGGGCTACATTGTTAGTGGCAGGGTTAAGTGAGGTGTCAGCTCTCAGCCAACAGCCGACTTAGGCTGTGTTCCCACGTTTAGTTTTTCAGATGCGGTTTTTGAAGTCCAAACCAGGAGTGGAGTAAAAAAAAAAAAAAAGTACAGGAGTAGCACTGATATGTTCTCACCAATAATGATCTGCATCTGCTTTTGGCTTCTAAAACCACATCTGAGAAATTGAACGTGTATCGTTTCTCATATCGTTCAACTGAAAGAGTTGCGTTTTACTAGCAAGACAGAGTTCACCAGAGATTTACTAGTGAAAAGCAGATAAGGAAGGAAGACCGCAGGATATTTTGTAAAATTCCAAACATAAAACAGCACTTGCTGTGTCATAAACCATAGTATACAGTGAAATCTCCCCAAAACAGCGTGGCAACGACTTCAACATTTGTCATAAAGGGGTTTGTTGGCTTAAAGGACGTCAGGATGCCAGGATGAAGGATTGTAAACCAAGCACACTGACATACTGGTGTGTGCCCCCTCTGACAGGATCCATTCTTCTTGATGATTTATGCCCTTGTTTTTAAGATAAAAAAGGCTTTTAGATTATGCTAATGATGGTCTATAACCTATAGAGCCTGGAACCCCTCAGGCTCATGTGCATAATTTTAAAAGCTTATTTTTGTAAAAACAAGGGCAAAATGAGCTAAAAGAAGAGCAGATCCTACCATAGGGGCACATAACAGTATGTCAGTGTGCTTGGTTTACAAACCTTCAGCCTGGTGGTAGATGCACTACAACAAAATCTGATGCTGTCACTCTCAGACGCTTATTTTAAATAATGGAAGGAGTATACTTGAGGTCCAGTGTTCTGATCCAAGTGTGATACTAGATGAATGGATTCTCGACATATTAAATATGAGATTTAGTAATGGCCATTGTTTACAGAGTAATTGTTCTTACTGAGGCCAGAACATTTCGGAAAAGGGGGCAGGGGGATGGGATCAGGTGTGGGTGGAAAAACCATTAAACAGATGTCTTAAGGCTTTGACTCCTCTCACCATCACACGCAGTGGACTTGTGCAACTGTCTCGTAATTTGTCGTGTAAATAAATATATATATTTTTTTCTAAATTAATAAAGAAAACCTCACATGTTGTTCGGCAGTATTACGTGCAGAGTCAGGGGGGCTCTGAGTGGACATCATGAAAAGGCTGGTCCACTGTAAACCCCCTTTTTTGTGTGTCTCTATGTCTCCCTCACATGCTGTGGGTATGAATTTTCATCTGAGTATTTTGTAATATGTCCTGTTTGTCATTGTATAAATAAAAAATGTGCTCAGACTTGCAGGAAACGCTGTGGATGTCTGATTTCTGGTAAGACTGAAAGTGGTTCACATTTGGGTTGAGTATTACACCAGGACAAATATGTCGCATGACAAACACTATAGATTTTTAAAGGGTCTGTCAAATTCCAGTCATGGTTTCTGCCATTTTTGTTTTGCCTCTTCTGATCAAATCTGTGGCAAAGGCGATTAATGAAGTTTCCAATGCAGATGTGAACAGGGACTTATTTGTCCAGTGTTCACACTTCTCTAATTAGAAAAACACCGCAGCTTATGCCCCTGCCAAGAGGTGCCTCCTTATAGTTTCTCTGTCTGGACAGCATGAAGCATCGGGATACAGAGTATTATTAATAATTTATTTCCTAGGTATATACATTATATAGATATTTTTACAGTATGTGTCAGTACTGTGCTAACTGTATGCCAACTAATAGGGGGTATAAACTCTTCACTTCACACATCTCTTTGTTTCAGCCCCATTACGGCTACATGCACTTGAACGTTATATATGGATGTGTGCTAGCAATATGTGTTACAGCTAGCACACGTCTTATGCATGAGCCAGCTGCCCCGGCCACTAAATATAAAGCAGGTGCTGGCATTGTCTGGAAATGCCCTTTTTCTTCTTATTTTACTTAAATAGAAACTAAAATTATTCATCTGAATTCCTAAGAAAATAGGAACAAATAAAGGAAACTTTAATATAACTTAAACACATCAAAAAATATAACCCAAAACAAGATATTATTTCTTGAGCAGTCAAGATTTCCTCAGTCTCTTTTCTGCACAGTCCCAAAATCTAAACCCCGTACAATATAGGGAGACAGAATAATGACAATTAGGGGGCAGATACAGTGACGCAGAAAGTTCAGCAGGTAGTACAGAAGAGGGGGCGATATTGGAAGTGGAAGTGCCTGCTGGAGCTTCAGGAAAAGAAAAGACAGGAACAGACATATGCCCCTTTCCCGCCAGCTTGGCACGTCTGTGTTCAGCCTGTGGAATAGTGGGCAGTGCAGGGCAAATCCCAGTCCAAGAGCGTTTCCTGCACTCCTCGTCACTGATGAAAAGGGTCTGGTCTCCGGCCGTATCCATTCAGTAACCCAATTCATCCTTAGCGCACCATTTAGTGGCTAGATGGATGGACCTGGAACAAAAAGTAGTTACTCATGATTGCTTGATTGTCACTAGGACCAATGCAAAGCTATGTTTTTACTCTGCATTGCTTTAGGAAATATAGACCGCATTCATCTGTTTTTGAAAGGAAATCTATGTTCTCTTGGAGCATTGACAGACACAGTACTGTGTGCCACAAGGAATAACCGTTCCTCCCTGGACCCATTTAGAGTATATATGAAGAATGCTTTGTTCTGATTCAGAACGTTATGGCTTTGAATTCCCTCACACATTGGGCACATTTACTTACCCTCTGCCCTTGTAGTTCCCGAAAGTGCATTGTCCATCCCGAATCACTGTCCGCTATTCACCTAGATCGTGCCCCATTTCCTGCATCTGTCGCTTCCCCCTTCCCCGCTCAGGTCTGCCGAGTTCACTATCTCTCCTCAGTTAAATCCGCGGTTTATCTGAATCCGCCGGATCGTCCGACGCCCCCCCCCCCCCCCCTTCATAAATCTGGCGCATTCCCCCAAAATATCGAGTGTGTGCGCAAAAAATCCCTTTTAAATCCTGTCCCAGCGGCACAAATGGAAATCTCGTGATGTCCGATTAAAGTGCAGTCCGCGGGGCCCTTAGTAACGAGCCCCATTATGTCACAGGGTAAAAGAACCATAGAGAAATCTTTCCAAATCTTCTCACTTACCATGAAGATCCAGTCCAAATGCAGTCATTCCCCAGTATATGAGAAGACTCCTATGAGCGGGCTCAGTGACGACCATGTGAAGAAAGCAAACTGCGGCCAAGGGGAGCGTTACGCTGCAAGAGTATCCTAGGAGCACACCTAGGTGAGACGACAAGAAAATGTTGTGTTTATTGACTTTACAATGTATCACAGGGCCATTGCACACTCAGAGTGGGTTATTTTCGTGCACTGGCTTGGATTCCCCGCAGCTCCTCGGTGCAGCAAATGCCATTTCATTCAGCACAGATATGCTTCCACACACAGCGAGTCTTGCTCTCTCATAGCGGCTATGTTTGACAAGTGTATTGCTGAAACGTTACAAAGTGTTTATTGGCCACACAAATAAAACAAACAAATTTCTCACTTGGAAATTTATGTTATTCTGTCGATGGGTAAGAGCCTTCTAGCTGCACCTACAAAGGAAGTTTGGACAGGCCCAGTATTGATTTAAGTAAAATGTATCCAGCGCCGCATTTTTTTTTATGCCAAGTTGCCCTTCACCGCCCTCCGACCCCCTAGCATGAGACGGGCGCAAAGGGGAAAATAAGCGCAAATGCTAGCGGTACGCCACCATTTGCGATTATTTCAGGGCTTCTATGCAGTGTTCTGGCGCAGAAGCCCGGATAAATAAGCCCCAGAATGTCAGATCAATATTGTATATCCAGCGGCTACATTGACTGAGTTTCATGTATTGAACTTGCCTATGTCAAAGACACTTGAATAGGAAAAGTTGAGGAATGTTGAAGGCTATGTAAACTTTGCCACATCATTGTTTGTGCCAGGCAGTTTACATGCATTGCTTTACACAAGCATTGCTCATCAGATGGAAGGTCGAGGGAGGAAACTCTATCAAATTCCCCATGTCCAGAGAGAGGGAAAATTCTCCATTGAAAGCAGCAGCTATCAGTAGGGGAGGGGGGGAGCAAGTGCTATTCATATGAGTACAAACATACAGATAACATGACCTTTACTAGGAAGTCCCACAGTCACAAGTCTGAAAGTAGAAGAAGCCACAATTTGGAAATGATGATTCATGAATCATGACAAGTGAAAGATTTGTGCAAAAACGCTAAATTTTGAAAAACTATTTGCATATTTTATAAGAGAAACTCTTATTCCCTAGTCCAAGCCTCTCACTCACCCAAACCAGTTCCCTACACTGTACTGAGGAGACCCAATCGGGTAGAAACAGTGCTGTCTAAGCTGGGAATCTGGTTCCTTCTCGAATAGATTAACTGGTTTGGTTTTAATCCTGCATCATTGTCATTAGGCTTCCTGAAGGTCATGCTTGATGTCAAGGGGCTTCCTTACAAGGTAGCAAAAGGAGGTGTGGTTTTCCTTATCCCATCCTGGAAAACTATTTGTATAGTTTCCCAGAATCCCTTTGTGGAGCGCTAGTGGCTATAAGTCTCAACACTTCTACATGGCGGCCTTAATTGGTAGTCTATGTATGGAGAACTCTTACTTCCCGATCTCATTTTATTACAGGAATTTAGTGCCATGTGTGTTTATAGATTTTATCGGGTTTCTGTAGTGTAGTGGTTATCACGTTCACCTCACACGCGAAAAGTCCCCGGTTGGAAACCGGGCAGAAACATGAGAAGTGTGTTCATAGATTTTTCTTGTGCAAAGTTGTCCATTGCATTAAAAGGGAAGTGAAAGAAAGCAAGCGATTCTTTCTGTGTGGACTTTGTGGCACACATATAACTAATTACTTATAGTGGCTTCTGTAGAAGTGAAGCATTATGAGAGAAGAGCCGCACTGACCTGCAAGGATCCCAGCGACAACCTGGGGGGAAAGTGGTGGGCACGGGTAATAGGTGATGGGAGTTCTAGATACTGCATCCCCACCATGAGCAAGCTGTACAATATGAGAGGATGAGTCCTGGATCATGCCTCTAATGAATGGAGAAAAAACTTATTTTCAGGTAAATTAGGTTGGCAATGGAAATAACATGGTTAAAAAACAGACCTGCACATGAAATGGCAAAAAACACTTTTAAACCGTATCATTACCTCCCTCTGCACTCATAGGGGTCATTTACTAAGGGCCCGATTCGCGTTTTCCCGATGGTGTACCCAATATTTCCGATTTGCGCCGATTTTCCCTGTATTGCCCCGGGATTGTTGGCGCACGCGATCGGAGGTGTGGCGCTCGGCACCGTGTGAAAATGTAGCGGTTTGGACGTGGAGGAGAAGGAACTTCCGGAGTGGTCATTATGCAGTTGGGTGTGTATAGGCATCCATGCGGGCCATGGTCTGGTGTGATTTATTGGGTTTTAACGCTTAATGAGGGGGCTGTGGGTGGGCTAGGCGTTGGGTATAGGGGCGGTGGGTGTCCGGTGCTCCTGTGGATAGGTTGGACAACTAGTTCGGCTTTCTGACTTCTGTGGATTTTTTCGTAAAAAAGTCGCTTTGTCCGGTGGCATTGGGTTGGTTGTAGTTTTGGGATTTTAGATATTCGATACGGTTACCTACTCACACCAAAGTGTGGGTCACTGCACCAGATTTGCTCCTCACCGAGTTTTTTATTGTTTGTGTCTATCTCGAGAGGTTTGTATTGCTGTGGCCAGATGCGTTGCTTGATGGTTGTTGGTGCCGTTGTTTCCTGGTGCCCGAGCGGATAAATGAAAAAGGTTCTTGTTGGTGTCGTCCTGGTTTGCTCCTCTTCGGCAGCACGACATCTGGTGGACGTGGAGGTTTACTTTCGGCGTGTATTTTGTTTCTGCACCCTGTGTGTGTCCTGGGGGCCTAACCCACAAATCCACCCAGTGGGATCGCGAATGGTCCGGTGTAAGTAATGCCCCTTATTGTCCCACCTCGTTGCCAGTCCCTGTTGTTTTAGAGTCGGCGCTCCCATCCGCCTGTACACATGTAGTGATGCTTAACAGACGCAGCAGTGGATGGACAGGAGTGCTGCTTCGTAAACAAACAGGGACACAGCAGTGACGGGCTGCGCCGTGGACAATGGGAGCGTCAGAGGAGGGATATATACTTTTTTTATTGCTTTTTTGAACACCCAGCAATAATCGTGAGAGGTCCCCATTTTAGGCATGTCTGCACATGGGCACCATCTTGACAACCACCATATTGACTAAGGGTTTTTCTAACTGGCAATTAGCTCCTGGTGGTTTGCATGAAACAATGAAACACATATGTGATTGTTTGAGCACAATCCAGGACGAACATATAAATGCAGCTGAGGCCTCACTAATCAGCTGTATTTATACGGAGAATAAACACCATACAAACAAGTACTCTCTTAGGCACCTTCTTAAGGATGTGTTTCTGTAACTGTGCCCCTGATGTGAGGGTATGTTCTCATTGGAGTTCGGAGCATCCTATGGAGCCTCTGTCACAGATCTCCCCAAAGATGCTATAATATTGATCTGGCACACAGAAAATGCCAGATCTATGGAAACTACTGGTTTTTGTAATCTGATTACTGTCTATACATTTTTTTTTAATTCTAGTTATACTTCCCCCAACTCACATGGAATAAATATGTCACATGCTCAAGGTCAACCTAGATCTGGGTACCTTTTACCTCGTACCGATGTGACAGAACATAATAAGGCAACCGGCAGCTCCAGTGATCAACAATGTCCCGAGGGATGTTCCTGGGAAAAGAATAAGGTTTGGGTCGACGTATCTAGACACTACAATTATGTATAATGGAATCATAAAGAAGATGATGAGAAGCCTTGTCTCAAACTGCTGGGCCGCTCACATGTAAAGTGTAACTGCATCACGTTATAGCTTGCCATGTAGTACCAGTTTCGGCCCACCAGAATGCGTCACCAAAAGAAACCTGTGGATGGAGAATAGGATTATAATCATTCAGGGAGTAAGATAAAATGGGCTCACCAAGAATGCTATTTTTCTTCAGGAATAGGACCCTAGTGTCACATGGAGCTTTCATGAGTGCCAGGCAGGATGGTGGAAGGGCTCAGTACCTATGATAAAGGTTGATTCCTCTATATCCTCAGCCTGTGGCACAGGTTTATATTAGGGACATATGCACCTGCTTCGGCCCACAGACGTATGCATCAGACCTATTGTGATGTGAAAACCAGGGAGGCAGCACACACAGAACAGTCTTTCATGGACTACCAGAGGTAGGTACAATGGACTACTGCACCTCTATAAGGCTGCATTCACACGTACAGTTTATCAGATGCTGTCTTCAAAGTCAAACAGCAGGTGTGGATCATAATGGAGAACATACACTGAGAGGTGCTACTACTCCTCTTTTTCACTCCACTCCTCGTTTAGACATCGGGAAAATAGCATCATGAAAAACTGAACGTGTGAACGCGGCTAAAAGCCAGTTGCCATTTGCTTTCTGGTGTTTGTTTTCAGTTTCTTTTAAAAACGGTGATAATAATGGAGCAGATTTTTCCCATCCGACTCCTCTCCGCGAACTTTACATTGTTTTCTATGTAAACGGATTTGATCATTTGTTCCATCAGTTACATCCGCTTTTTCCTGCTTGATTTTACATCCAGAGATTCCATGTTACCCTAGTGGCCAAAGGAGAAAAATAATAAAATGATGCATATAAAAAAACAAAAATAACTGATACTAATGTGATGTGGGTTCACACACAGCTGAAGAGAAGTTTGCCAAATTACATTTATGTTAACATGTGCTAACAAGTACGTTTGTCAACACAATGTTAACACATGCATTAACTAATCGCTTTTTGTAAATTCAAATGTCAACAGCAATTAACTAGGCAAATATGTCTTCAGCTTTGCAGTGCGTTTTGGGTCTGTCACATGTAGAGCGCTTGACTCCATTAAGAAACTAAATCAAAGCGCACGGAGGCGAGTCATGGCCATTGCATATGCGTTCTATGGAAATGCATGCATCTGTAACCAGCACCCGATGTTCTTGTATTGTCTAATGCAAAACAACCGGTGGTTACCGATCAAGGTTTCCATAGATAAACACATATGCGATAAGCAGTGACAGGACCCGTGTGCTTTCATTTTCCATCTTTAAGGCCCGGTCACAACACGCACCCACTAGGCGTGTCCGTTCATAACGCGACGCTAGCGCACGGGGGCGGTCCTCAGCCGAACGCACTCTTTTAACAGAGAAACGCATTGATCGGCTTACCAATCACATGCGTTTCCCTGGAAACCATGTGCGTTCGGGCCGAGGACCTCCCCCGTGTCTGCTACTCACGTTCTGACGGACGCTAGCGGTACGTGTGACCGTGGCCTAAGGGTGATGCCACACATGGTGTTTTTGTTAGATTTAAGCGTGCGTTTTGGAGTCCGTTAAAACGCAAGTGTGTTCGCACGCTGTATGCACACCGCAAAAAAGATGGTGAACTTATTTGGGCCAGTGCGACACATTCATGATTTCTGGAGCACGATCTTAGTGAATCGCCGCACGCAACATTATAGACGAACAATGCACTTTTAGTGCAATTTACGACTTTCTAAGTAAATGTGCCCATTGTGTTGACACAGCATGTGAACATTGACCAAGGTTTCATGCTTCTGTTTTGCAGTTTTTTTAATGATTGTATTTAAACAGATGTCTGTGATGGATACGTAATACAAGGTATCAGTTTTTTTTTTTACAAATAACTTCAATGAATCAGCTCAAAAAAACAGATACCTGCTTTCCATTACTGCCAGTTAGTTCCCGTTTTTCATTATTTTATAACCATCCATTTTTTGTATTTCCTACTACTTGGCCACTAGAGGTCGCATTGCAACTCCAGAATGTAAATCAGAGCATGATCAGTTTGAAAAACGGATGGAGACTGATACAGACAAACTGATCAGAACCATCCGTTTTACATACGAAAACAATGTAAAAATTGTGATGGAAAGGATCGTCTTTTCCTCCTTTCGGTGTTACCCGCTGATGACAAATAATGCTACACCTTTGCGTCAAACTATCGGCTCAAATAACAGAATGAAACGGAATCCGATATCCGATATAATAATAATAATCTTTATAAAAGTGCCATCAATCAAGTACTCTTTACCAAATCCATCGCATCGTTGAACGAAAACTAGGAAAAAAACGTGTTGGTGTTTCAATACTGTTTAAAGGCAATTGGAGGCCTCCCCCCATGAAAACAGTGCATTTATTGAGTATCAGTAAAATATCAGAAATTGCAATTAACCAATGTGTGATCGGAGGTGGAACCTTTCAATCCCATTTAAAAACACCATCAAAATGCCGCATGTGAACACGGCCTGACAAAGATGTGAACTGGTTCCATGTGGTAGACAAATGTGTCAGCTTGAGCGCATTCACACAATGAGTTGTGTCACTTTTTTTATGCGTTTTTTGCATCCAAAGGCTTCAGCTTTAATCACATGTGAGGTTCAATGCGTTTAGCAGATACAGTGGAAACGCAATGTAACCTAAGCATTGATTTAAGGCTAAAGCCTTGGAATGGCGTCAAAACGCATCAAAAAAAGCAACGAATACACTCGCGTGAACCGCGCCCTCACTGGCCCACTTTATCATGCAGTCTCACTTCCGACCAGGACTAGTAGAAGAGTGAGCGAATCATATGTTCCGCTAGTGTGCGTCATCCCGGGGAGGAACGACATTGCGATCGGGCTGAGGCCCACCCCTGTGCGCTAACAGTGCGTTATGAACCAAACATCTAGGCGGAACGTGTGATTGCGTCCCTAATAATCAAGTTTCTACAGTATGGCCATAAGTTTTAGAGAATGAACACATATATTTTTTCACCATGATCTGTTGCCCTCTGCGTTTCTGATGTGTGTTTATCACATACAAAGACAAGTGCCATCATATTATGAGTAACAAAAGCTTTATGTACAGTTAGAATAGTTATGCACAAGTCATATTTGCAGTTGTACCCTTCTTCTCAGGACCTCTGCAAATTCTCCCTGGCAGCTCCTCAATCACACTTCGGACCAATTCCTGACCGACAGCCGCCGATATTTGCACAATCATGCTTGCTAGCGACGGATGGTGGATAGAAGTTGCTCTTGGAGGACATCTGGGACCATTCTTTTATTCATGGATGTGTTTTTAGCAAGGCTGTGAGAGAGCGATTCCCTCCCTGGCTGAGAAGCACGCCCCACATGAATGGTTTGCGGATGCTTAAGGTTGGCTGAGAACAAGACTGGTGGACGCTCACCTTGTCGTCTCGAAACAAGCTGTCTTCCAGATTGTTCAAATTTCAGGGAAAGGGGTATTCTCAGAGAAAATGACTTTACCCCAGTCCAACCTCCCTGTACCTTTACATATGTTTTTTCTGGCGAGAAGTGGCTTTCTTTTGCTGCCCTCCTGACACCAGCCCTGCATACCAAGAGGTCCTCCTCCACACAGTGCTTGCAGACTGATTGCTTTGATTGACTAGGACCAATGCAAATGCAATATGTTTTTACTCGTGCATTGCTTTAGGAAACATAGACCGCATTCATCTGTTTTGAAAGGAAATCTATGTTTCTTTGGAGCATTGACAAGACACAGTACTGGTGCCACAAGGAATAACCGTCCTCCCTGGACTCATTTAGAGATATATTGAAGAATGCTTTGTTCTGATTCAGAAACGTTATGGCTTTGAATTCCCTCACACATTGGGGCACATTTACTTACCGCTCCCTTGTAGTTCCCGAAAGTGCATTGTCCATCCCGAATGCACTGTGCCGCTATTCACCTAGATCGTCGCCCGATTTCCTGCATCTGTCGCCTTCCCCCGCTCAGGTCTGCGCGAGTTCACTATCTCCTCAGTTAAATCCTGCGGTTTATCTGAATCCGCCGGATCGTCCGATCCCCCCCCCCTTCATGAAATCTGGCGCGATTGCCCAAAATACGATCATGTGCGCAAAAAATCCCTTTTAAATCCTGTCCCAGCGGCACAAATGGAAATCTCGGGAGTCGACCGAAAGTGCAGTCCGCGGGGCCCTTAGTAACGAGCCCCATTATGTCACAGGGTAAAAAACCATAGAGAAATCTGTTCCAAATCTTCTCACTTACCATGAAGATCCAGTCCAAATGCGTCATTCCCCAGTATATGAGAAGAGACTCCTATGAGCAGGCTCAGTGACGACCATGTGAAGAAAGCAAAAACTACGGCCAAGGGGAGCGTTACGCGCAAGAAGATCCTAGGAGCACCCTAGGTGAGACGACAGAGAAATGGTTGTGTTATTGACTTACAATGTATCACAGGGCCATTGCACACACTCAGAGAGGGTTATTTATCGTGCACTGGCTTGTGATACCCCGCAGCTCCTCCGGTGCAGCCAAATGCGCATTTCATTCAGCACAGATATGCTTGCCACACAGCGACGTCTTGCTCTCTCATAGCGGCTATTGTTTGACAAGTGTATTGCTGAAACGTTACAAAAGTGTTTATTGGCCACACAAAAAAACAAACAAATTTCTCACTTGGAGAATTTATGTTATTCTGTCGATGGGGTAGGAAGCCTTCTAGGCACCTACAAAGGAGAGTTTGGACAGGCCCAGTATTGATTTAAGTAAAATGTATCCAGCGCCGCATTTTTTTTTTAGCCAAGTTGCCCTTCACGCCCCTCCGACCCCCTAGCTAATAGAGCGGGCGCAAAGGGGAAAATAAGCGCAAATGCTGCGGTCGCCACCATTTGCGATTATTTCAGGGCTTCTATGCAGTTTTCTGGCGCAGAAAGCGGAAAATAAGCCCAGAATGTCAGATACATATGTATATCCAGCGGCTACATTGACTGAGTTTCTGTATTGAACTTGGCTATGTGAAATGACACTTGGATAGAAAAGTTGAGGAATGTTGAAGGCTATGTAAACCTTTGCCAACATCATTGTTTGTACCAGGCAGTTTACATGCATTGCTTTACACAGCATTGCTCAGTCAGATGGATAGGTCGAGGGAGGGAAACTCTATCAAATTCCCATGTCCAGAAGAAAGGGAAATTCTCCATTGAATAGCAGATACAGTAGGAAGGGGGGAGCAGAGTGCTAGTTCATATGGATACAACATACAGATAAATGACCATGACTAGGAAATGTCCCACAGTCACAAGTCTGAAAGTAGAAGAAGCCACAATTTGGAAATGATGATATGAATACATGACAAGTGAAGATTTGTGCAATAAACAGCTAAAGTTTGAAAAACTATTTGCATATTTTATAAGGAGAACTCTTATTTCCCTAGTCACAAGTCTCTCACTCACCCAAACCAGTGCCTACACTGTACTGAGGAGACCCAATCGGGTAGAAACAGTGCTGTCTACAGCTGGGAATCTGGTTCCTTCTCGAATAGATTAACTGGTTGGTTTTAATCCTGCATCATGTCATTAGGCTTCCTGAAGGTCATGCTTGATGTCAGGGGGCTTAATTGGTAGTCTATGTATGGGGGAAAACTCTTACTTCCCAATCTCATTTTATTACAGGAATTTAGTGCCAGGTGTGTTTTATAGATTTTTTTCTTGTGCAAAGGTTGTCCATGGCATTAAAAGGGAAGTGAGAAGAAAGCAGAGACTATTCTTTCTGTGTATTTGTGGCACACATATAACTACATTACTTATAGTGGCTTCTGTAGAAGTGAAGACATTATGAGAGAGCCTGCACTGACCTGCAAGGATCCCAGCGACAACCTGGTGGGGAAAGTGTGCTAGAATAAGGAGTCTAGATACTGCAATGCCCACCATGAGCAAGCTGTACAATATGAGAGGAAGAGTCCGGATCATGCCTCTGAATGAGATGGAGAAGAAAACTTATTTTCAGGTAAATTAGGCTTGGCAATGGAAATAACATGACTGGTTAAAAACAGACCTGCACATGAAATGGCATAAAAAACTATTTAAAACGTAAATTACCTCCTCCTGACACTCGTATTGTCCCACCGCCTCCAGTCCTGTTGGTTCGATTGAGGTCGTGCGCTCCCATCCGCCTGATACACATGTAAGGTGCTGTATCGAGCGCAGCAGTGGATGGACAGCAGTGCGCTTCTGTAAACAAACAGGGACAACAGCAGTGACGGGTCCGCGCGTGGTACAATGGGATCGTCAAGGAGGGATTAAACTTTTTTAATTGGTTTTTTGAACCCCCAGCAATAATGCGTGTGAGGGTCCCATTTTAGGCTATGTCTGCAACATGGCACCATCTTGACAACCACCATATTGAATCAAGGGTTTTTCTAACTGGCAATTAGCTCCTGGGTTTGCATGTAAACAATGAAACACATAGTTGATTGTTTTGAGCACATCCAGACAGAACATATAAATGCAGCCTGAGGCCTCACTAATCAGCTGTATTTATACGGAGAATAACACCATACAAATGTACTCTCTTTAGGCGCCTTCTTAGGATGTGTTTTCTGTACATGTGCCCCATGTGAGGGTATGTTTCATTGGAGTTCGGAGCATCCTAGGAGCCTCTGTCACAGATCTCCCCAAAGATCTGATATATGTTGATCTGGCAACAGAAAATGCCACAGCTATGGAACATACTGGTTTCATTCTCTATTATTGTCTTACCTTTGTTTATTCTAGTTTGTAACTCACAATGGAATAATATGTCACATGCTCAGGGTCAACATTAATACTGGGTAACATGTTACTCTTTAAACCGATCGGTGCAGAACATAAATATAGCAACAGGGCAGCTCCAGTGATCATACAATGTCCCGGGGACTTCCTGGAAAAGAATTAGGTTGGTGTCACATATAGTCACTACAATTATGTAATATGGAAGAAGAAAGAAGATGAGAGAAGCTTGTCTAACTGACCGGCCGGTTCTCACATTAGAGGAACTGCATCAAGTTATAGCTGCCTGTAGACCAGTTTCATGGACCCACCAGAATGCCGTCACCAAAAAGAAAACCTGTGGATGGAGAATAGGATTATATCATACAGGGAGTAAAGAAAAAATGGGCTTCACCAAGATGCTGTGATTTTTGTTCCAGAATAGGACCCTATAGTCACAGTGGAGCTGTCATGAGTGCAGTGCAGGGAAGGTGAATGCTTCACACGCAGTACCTATGTATAAAGGTGATTCCATCTATATCAGTGATGGTGAACCTTTTAGAGACCGAGTGCCCAACTACATCCAAATCCACTTATTTATTGAAGTGCCAGCATGGAATTTAAAACATTAACTTATGCTACAAGTTCCTCCACATCTTTCAATCGTATCGGCCCCTGAGCACAAATACAGTGAAATAAGAAGGCATTTCAGGCTATCATTGTAGCTCTCTCCAGGTCTCTCTGTACAGGAGAATGGGGGCCCAGTAGGAGGACCTCCAAGATATGCAGTTCTGTCAAACCTTGTCACAGTTCCCGCTGGTATTGCAGGAAGATCAGTGTTGGTGAACTATGTCCTAGGCCAATGGCCTGAGGCTACCAGAAAGGGTTCCGAGTGCCACCTCTGGCACCCTGCCATAGGTTCGCCACCACATCTATATCCTCAGCCTGTGGCACAGGTTTATATTAGGACAGTATGCACCTGCTTGGCCCACAGACGTATCATCAGACCTATTGTGAGTGAAACCAGGGAGGGCGCACACACAGAACAGTCTTTTCAGGACCTACACAGAGGTACGACAAGGAAAGACTTGCACTCTATAAAGGCTGCATTCCACACGTACAGTTTATCAGATGCTGTCTTCAAAGTCAAACCAGGTGTGGATCATAATGGGAGAACATATCAACTGAGAGGTGCTTACTACTCCTCTTTTTTCACTCCACTCCTCGTTTAGACATCGGAAATGCATCTAAAAAACTGAACGTGTGAACCGGCTTAAAAGCCAGTTGCCATCTGCTTTCTGGTGTGTTGTTTTCAGTTTCTTTTAAAAACGTGAATAATAGCAGAGCAGATTTTTCCCATCCAACTCCTTTCCGTCAACTTTTACATTGTTTTCTATGTAAACGGATTTGTATCATTTGTTCCATCGTATTACATCCGCTTTTATGCTCTGATTTTACATCCAGAGATTCCATGTTACCTCTAGTGGCCAAAGGAGAAAAATAATAAAATGATGCATATAAAAACAGAAAATACTGATATTAATGTGATGTGGTGTTCACACACAGCTGAAGAGAAGTTTGCCAAATTACATTTATGTTAACATGTGCTACAAGTACGTTTGTCAACACAATGTTAACACATGCATTAACTATCCGCTTTTTGTAAATTCAAATGTCAACAGCAATTTAACTAGGCAAATATGTCTTCAGCTTTGTGAGTGCGTTTTGGGTGCTGTCACATGTAGCGCTTGACTCCATTAAGAAACTAAATCAAAGCGCACGGAGGCGAGTCATGGCCGATTGCATATGCGTTTCTATGGAAATGCATGCAATCTGTAACCAGCACCCGATGTCTTGTATTGTCCAAATGAAAAAAACAACCGGTGGTTACCGATCATGTGTTTCCATATAAAACATATATGCGATAAGGCCGTGACAGTGACCCGTGTGCTTGATTCCATCTTTAAGTGCGGTCCACACGTACCGCTAGGCGTCCGTTCATACGCGACGCTAGCACACAGGGGGCGGTCCTCAGCCCGAACGCACTGCGTTTCAGAGAAACGCAGTGATCGGCTTACCAATGCATGCGTTCCCTGGAAACCATGTGCGTTCGGGCCGAGGACCTCCCTGTGCGCTGCGTCACGTTTGACGGACGCCTAGCGGTACGTGTGACCGTGGCCTAAGGGTGATTGCCACACATGGTGTTTTTGGTTAGATTTAAGCGTGCGTTTTGAGTCCGTTAAAAACGCAAGTGTTGTTGCACGCTGTATGACACCGCAAAAAAGATGGTGAACTTATGTTGGGCCAGTGGACACATTCATGATTTCTGGAGCACGATCTTAGTGAATCGCCGCAACAACATATAGACGAACAATGCACTTTTAGAAGTGTGCCCATTGTGTTGACACGCATTGTGAACATTGATCAAGGGTTCTGATCTGTTTCATGCTTCTGTTTTGCAGTTTTTTTAATGGATTGTAATTTAAACAGCATGTCTGTGATGGATACATAATGCAAGGTATCAGTTTTTTTTTTTAAACAATAATTCAATGAATCAGCTCAAAAAACAGATACCTTGCTTTCCATTACTGCCAGTTAGTTCCCGTTTTTCATTTTTAT
The DNA here is from genome assembly GCA_019512145.1 of Engystomops pustulosus. Lineage (NCBI taxonomy): Eukaryota > Metazoa > Chordata > Amphibia > Anura > Leptodactylidae > Engystomops > Engystomops pustulosus. Next base: position 42,190,349 of record CM033646.1, read on the forward strand.
ACCATCCATTTTTGTATTTCTCTACTTTGGCCACTAGAGGTCGCATTGCAACTCCTGAATGAAATTCAGAGCATGATCAGTTTGAAAAAGCGGATGGATGACTGATACAGAACAAACTGATCAGAGCCACCGTTTTACATAGAAAACAATGGTAAAAATGAACGGAAATCCATTATCCATAATAATAATAATAATAATCTTTATTTCATAGTGCCATCAAATTCAGTAGCGCTTTACAAATCCATCCATCGTTGAACGAAAACGGAAAAAAAACGGTTGGTGTTTCAATAGGTTTTTAAAGGCAATTGGAGGTTCCACCCCATTGAGTTAACATTGCATTTTACTGAGTATTCAGTAAATATGCAGGAAATGCATATTAACTCAATGGGGTCAGTTATTAAGGCCCGATCGCGTTTTCCCCGACGTGTTACCCGAATATTTCCGTTTTGCGCCGCTTGTACTTAAACTTGCCGGGATTTTGGGGCACGCGATCGGATTTGTGGCGCTATCGGCGCTGGCTAGTCGGTGCGACGGAAATCGGGGGTGCGTGGCCGAACCGAAACCGACGTGTTCGGAAAAAGCCGCATTGAAAAACGAAAATGTTCGCATAAGGGACCGCTTACCTTCACCTGGTCCGCTCGGGTGCAATTCCGGCGAGCGATGAGTTTCTTTCACATTCAGCGCAGCAGCGCCACCTGTGGACGGCGGAAAAACACCTTATTAAATCCGCCGGAACCCGACATCCAGAAGCGGAGAAGCCGGGCCCTGAACGCGAATGGACGCGGGTAAGTAAATTTGCCCCAATGTGTGTATCGGAGGTGGAACCTTCATCCCCTTTAAAACACGATCACAAATGCCGCAGTGAAACACGGACTGACGAAGATGTGTGTGAAACGGTTCCATGTGGTAGACATGTCTCCGCTTGAGAGCAAGTCACACAATGATTGTGTTTCTCAGTTTTTTTAATATGCGTTTTTAAACAATGGCCAAAATTCCAAAGGTTCAGTTCAGCTTTGAATCCATGTAGTTCAATTGACGTTAAAGCAGATAAGTGAAACGCAATTTACACCTAAGCAGGTGATTTAAGGTAAAGCCTTGGAATGGGTCAAAACGCAATAATAAAAAAAGCAACGCAACACCATCGCGTGAACCGCGCCCTCACCTGGCCCACATTTATTATGCAGTCTCACTCCAGACAGACTATTAGAAGGTGAGCGCAGTCAATATGTTTCCGCTATTGTGTTGCGTTCATCCCGGGGGGAAACGCAAATTGCGTATCGTGTCTGAGGCGCTGTGCGCTAGACAGTGCGTTATGAACCAAACACTGAGCGAACGTGTGATTGCCGCCCTAATAATCAAGTTTCTACAGTCATGGCCATAGTTTTAAGAATGAAAACATATATATTTTCACATGTATCTGTTGCACTCTGCGTTGTCAGATGTTTTTATCAATACAAAATACAAGTGCATCATATTATGGTAACAAAAGCTTTTATGACAGTTAGATGAGTTACTGCAGCAAGTCAATATTGTGTCAGCGTTGACCCTTCTTCTCAGGCCTCTGCAATTCGAAGTCCCTGGCAGCTCTCAATCCACCTTCGGGACCAATCCTGACGACAGCCGCCATATTGCAACATCAATCTTGCTATTGCGACGTGGGGAGAAGTTGCCTTGGAGGACATTCTGGTACCATTCTTTATTATGGATGTGTTTTTAGGCAAGGCGTGGAGAGCGATTCCCTTGGCTGAGAAGCCCGCCCCACACATGATGGGTTTCAGATGGCTTAAGTGGCACTGATACAGACTGGGATCGATCACCTTGTCTTTTCAATAACAAGCTGTCTTTCCAGATTGTTCCAAATAATTAAGAAAGGGGATTCTCAGAGAAAATGTACTTTACCCCAGTCCCTCCTGTACCTTTACATATGTTTTTTCGTGAGAAAGTGGCTTCTCTTTGCTTGCCCTCCTTGACACCAGCCTTGCACTCCAAGTGTCCTCCTACTCAACAGTTGCGTGGCAGAAACACTGTGTCTGCTGGGCTTGCTGGTCCTCTTCTTGGGTGCCCTGGAAGCCTTTTTGGCAACAATGGAACACTCTCTCCGTTGAATTCCTATGAGTGTATATTGTGGGCTGATGGTGCAACCCTTTCTAGCGCCGATACTCTATCTCCGTTAGGCCAGTTTTTATATGGCTGTTAGAGCGATCACTTCTTTATAACATTCTGTAGTGTATATCAAATTGCCATTATAAAACCTGATGCCGTAGCTTTGTTTAAAAAATAACATGTGTATCATTGTCACAAACTATAGGGCCAGACTGTACACGCATTGAGCACAGCCGGAGGGGTGACCCCATGCAGTGTAAGTAAAAGTGCCTGACCCCAATTATTTATGACACCTGTCTGAACTTCGGCGGCAAACCATTATTTTTTATAAACTCACCAGCTTAAATACAATGATTCAGCCACATCGCCAGATACACCCAGCCACAAACGACTTACAACCCAGCTGGCACTGGAGGGCATACGCCAAGGGAAAGTGAAAGAACGAAATATGCAGCCAGGTCTCCAGGTAGCGTCACCACAGCCAGAATTCTTCAAGACCAGAAGGTGTTCCTGCAGGTAGGCCAGCCAGTGCACCCCAGCCTGGTGCACTCATTCATCCATGGACAATACACATTACCCAATTATTTAATAATCTATAGAAAATGATGATCAGGATTATAAAAAAGCTCAACCATGACTGGGTACCAACTCTAACTTGTGCTCTATGGGGGAAATTATCAGACTTGGTATGCCAGTATTTTGGAGTCTGAAATATTGCACCCTTTCACGTCTCCTGGAAAGTTGTGCATGGGATGGACGCAATGTAATAAAAAGCAATGTAACCTTGGATGTGATCATGTGCGGAACCTTTGAAATTGTCCCAAAAAAAACGCAAAAAAAAGGAAATGCAGGCCAACGTATCGTGTGAAGCAGTTGAGGGCGTGTTCACCGTTCGCTAGCGCCCGCGTTCATAACTGCCGCTAGCGCCACACGGGGGCGGAGTTTGGGGACGATCGCATATGCGTTTCCGAGAAATCGCATGCGTTGGGTTTAAATCGCATGCGTTCCCGGAAACACATTTGCGATGCCTCGCCGAGCCCACCAGCCCAATGTGACGCTAGCGTGCGTATGAACGCGCCCTCAGGGTGCTTTCAGATCATGGGTCCCCTTTTGACTAAAGCCGGCGGCGCACATGGCGTTTTGAACCCGTTTTTAAGGCCCTTTTTATGGAGCAGCCGAAAAAAATGCTGTTTTGTTAACGGATAGCTAAAACGGCCCAAAAAAACTAGTTCAAACACCCATGTGCCACCGGCGAAGGATGGTCGCACCACGTGCGTTTTGTCTGCGTTTGCAAACACAGACCAAAGCCGCCCCACCAGGGGCGCGGGCGCGGCCTCGGTTTTTCCATTGGGCGTTTCCATGGTAACGGCCTCGATCGGGAACGAGCACCGGTGTTTTGCATTAAATTATACGCAAAGCAAACGCGCTCGTATCAGTGGGTGCGGCTTTGTCTGCGTTTGCAAACTCGTACAAAACGCGCGTGTGCACTATCCTAGTAGGCCGGGCCACACGCACCGCTTTGTCTGCGTTGAACAAACGCGAACAACGCACTCGTCCTACCGGGGCGCGGCCCATCGCATCGGCGTTTCTATGGAAAACGCCTGCATCTTGGGAACAAGCCGCTGGTGTTTTGCCTTAAATTAAACGCAAAAACACCGGGGCGTTCCAAGATCGCAGGCGTTTCCATAGAAACGGGCGACCAGTGAGTGTTGCAAGCTCAGACAAAGCGCTAACGTGTGGCACTAGCTTAAGGGTGAGACACAATGGCGCGTTTTTGGGGGCCGTTTTTACTAACGTGCGTTTCAGATCGTTACTTGTATAAACAGTTCTGTTTATCTCTCAAGGTAAAGTCATACTGGGACGGTTTATGTCATTCCGATCATCTAAACGCTTTGCTTGTGTTTCTTCTCCTTTGGAATCTGCTACCAAGGCAGCTATTCCATATGTATCTTGGCCGGTTTTCCCACATGCCGTTTTTAAATGCATTCAAAACCCAAGCGGAGGGGGGTGTTGCTCTGAAACTGATGCGTTGTTGGCCAAAAACCTACCATTGCGTTTTGACGCCCTGCAATGTTTCAAAATTTTCCGTTTGCGACAATTTGGTTTCTTCCTTTCCGCTGGGAACAATTTCCAGCCGCTCTTTAATCGAAATTGTCAAGGTAGGTTTCTGTAACCCAATGCGCAAGGCCTTTTGCTCTTATACATGCCCTCTTTTGTTGGGGGAGTTTACACTTACCCTTAGCTCCCACCCCACCCGGTGTACAATGTCATGCAGCCTCTTGCTGCGATGTATTCTCACAACGCAATCTCAAAAAACCTACCATGTTGATCCTTCTTCCTCGACTCCCAAATATACTACTGCGGCTGTTTTCTCGATTCATTTTTACCGACGATGCTGTCATCGGCAAAGGGTTTTGTTATTCCTCCCCTTTAAACAATATTTGCGTCCAAGTGCCCCGTTCATTACTTGTTACTAAGCCTTCACCTCACTATTCACCTATGATCGCCATATCTGTGCTACATTCTAGACCTGCTTTGTCATTTTTGTGTGACCTTCCCCTTTTTCCCCTAGGATGGCACATCACAGGCGCCTGGCGGTATACCAATCTATTATATCACGTCTCTCTCAATTCACTTAAGACACCTTGAGGGCAGAGATCTCAAACCCCCAATATTACTCTGCCTTCCTGTCAGCTATACCATCTCCTGCGTCATTCCTCATTCTTTTAGCTACTTTCATTTCGGTCTCCCCGCTTAACACACGTTTTCTGACCCTTTCTCCCCCTCACCTTGTCATACGCACGCCCACCCCTATTTAGACTACCTTCTCTTTAACCCCAGACCGTCGGGTAGTACCGTCGCTTCAGTTGGTGTAGGGCTAGTTTGTATTTTTTATGAGCAGCCGTATTTTTTTACTACACCTCCCACGTATGGCCCAATGTACACGAGCTCCGCCACTTTTGTTCTGACGTAACGTTGGCACATCTCCACAACCTGCTTGCGTTCATATTTTTGCACAAGACCCATGTGACCCTCTTAGCAGGCTGATTGGGGCTGGAGCGTTGCTCAACTTCAGCTGACGGCAGATTATAAATTTTATGCTTTCCCTAAACCATAGCGATGATTCCAGCAATGTCGCTCTCCATGGCCCCTTACGGGACCCCCCGGATCGGCCCTTTGGCCCTGCGGCGACCTCCACGCTTTGCGCCGTTGTCCCCTTATGACCCTTAGACATATAACAGCTGAGAACGCTGTCCTGTACCACAAACATGCCGGACCCTCTCGCACACCCGCACTAGGGCACCTAGCGCATTTAATTATGTCTTCGTCCCCATTAGTAACCATCAGTTGATGCGCTCTTCCATCCTTTAAAATATTAAAAAATGTGACATTAGCTGCAGAGCTGCTCCTTGTTATAGTCCCACTACAACTCCCCGGCTGCAGCTCCTTGCCCCTGGAACGGTGTTTGTCAAGCTAATTTATGACATACTCTAGGTTTTGCTTACTTCACTTTGACCACTCTGTGTTACAAGTTCGATAGGTTCGCTCGTATGTCTCACAAGTGTTCTGCAACCTCTCTGTTAATTAACAAACACCCTTCATGCATGTTTTTTTTTGTTTCTGTCAGCTTTCCTTCCAATTTGTTTTTCAATTCATCCTTCCAAGACTATACAGTTGTGTTTTACTGTAAGCAGCCCAAACTTAATGCGTAAATCGCGTCACCAAAAAGGATGCCCCCTTTCCCAGTTCTCTTAATTTTATCACAGCTTGACCCCCTTCTCGCGCGCCCGACGTGAATGATAACGAAGTTGACCCGATTGACTGACGTTTCCCCGAGGCTCTGTGATCACGGGAGCCACCATCACTTTACATTGGCCCATAAGAAATTAATTGCCGGTGGTGCCGTTTCGTTTTTTCTCGTAACTAATATTTTTTAACCCCCCTTCCCCCAATGTATGACCCCAACCGCTTTCCCTACGGGCGTGTGGGGGTTTTTTTTTTGGCGTTGTCCCCCAGATCTCGGTCCCCACCCCAGTTTTTTTAATGACTGCATAGTAACATGCCGGTAAGCATCGCGCCGTCCTATGACCCGTAATCCTTGTGTGACTCACTGCCTTACCCCCCCCATATTACCCCTGCAATATCTCAGGTATTTTATTGCAGCCTTTTTCCAGCTATTATCCTAGGATTACCAAGCAATCAGATCGACCTTGATTGTTCACCCTCCTGAGTCCCCTTTATTGGCAAGGATGCCCCTTGTTAGTACTGTTTTGTTAATAGGTTAACCCTTAAGACAACCCAAATGTACTTCAATCAACATACCCTATACCGTATATAACATGCATTTATATAAACCCTTTATGATTCCTCTCCCCGACAGCCCACCTTTTACCCTAACATGGAAAGAGACCATTTCATAACCTACATACAGTTCTTTACTCCTTAAATCTGCATCAACAAAAATATTGATACCCGTACATTTCCATTTTTTCCCCTCATTATGAACGCTATTCTACAAGAACCCCTGCAATAAAAAGTGATCACAAAAACCATATCGTACTTCAGTATGTTCATTAATGGTTTTCTAATATGTTACACACCTCTATTTTTGTCCCGCATAACCCAAACACAACCCTGCCCATCACCCACCCGCTCTCCGTTTAGCCCCCCACTTAATAAGTATTAAAAATTTCCCTGTGATTTGACCATTGGACCGACCCCGCGGCAATGCCTTCCTTAAAAACGACCAGACGCATTTCTTTCTATTCCCTATCCCATATTGGTGTTTTTTATTTGACCCAAATTATTTTGTTAAAACCCGTACCCAAATTCAAATTTATTCATGCCCATTCGACCCCTATCCCCGTGAATTTCGTTTTTTATTTTGTAAACCCTTTACCCGTAATTTACAACCCCTTTTCGATATCCCACCCCCCCATGATTCCTTATTTAGGTTATATTTTACGCTGTGAAAACGGAACAATTTAAAACCGAACCAATTTTCTTTTTCCCTTCCCTTATTAAAAGTCTTAAAAAATTCCTAGTTATCTTTCGCAAGTGATTTTTTTCTTGTGCCTTCTCTACCTCTGCTCCTCAAACACACGAGTCTCCCTAAATTCTCATTTACACCGTATTTTACGGTCTCGGTATACCCACTCCTCTAACCAATTTTTTGGCCCACCTTTTTAAACCCACTGGAATCAATTAGGCATCTCATCCCGCAACCATAATAAATCTGGTTCACCATTCTGGCCTTTCCCCCCTTCCCTGTATTCAACCCCTTTTTTTTCCCGCCTACACGAAACAACAGCATCTCATGACACCGCCTCAAACCTTTAATTTCAACACAAATGCCGTTTACCGATTGGCTTTTTTTTCACAAGTAAAAAAACAAAGCCGACAACACTTTATAGCCTACAAAAACAACCCTTTTCGGTTAACACCGATTTTTTGCACTGTCCCCGCCGTGATCCCCTCTTCTCCCCTTGGACCCCCTCGCTGTGCCCCATACAAACACACACAAAGCATATACGCAACATTTCGGCGGTTTTTTGTGGTCTCTGCCATCTTAGTGGACGGGACCTCGCCGACTGCTCAGGCACCTTTTTTCTCTGGCCCCCCTTTCCTTTTGTTTATTTTTTGGTCGGGACCTCTTTCTTCTTTTGGAAATCGTGTAAAAGCCCTTGCCTTAATTAATCACATTACCCGCACCTGGCGGGCGCCCTGCGCCCGGTCCGCTCGGCTGTGCCCATTAATCAATATGCACCAGCAATTCTGGAGCATATTCTTTGTTTTGTGCTACGTGATCCGCTATACTACACTACCCTAATTTTCTCTATTTGCGTGTCATGCCCGCGTTCCGTCAACCGTGAGCACAAGATCCATTCCACTCGGGCCTTTTTTATCCCCAAACATAGACCACCACGGAGCGCTCCACTTTTGGCCATAGTATCCTTCTCAGCTTACTATTGTGGGCGTTTCTTTAGTTTTGTATATTATGACCTAGTGTTTTTTCTCGATTCTTTTTATTCTCTCAACGGCGAGTATGTGTGGACGACCACCACCCCATGGCGTTATTGCGAACCCCAACCTGCTCAAATACAATCCAAACAGTGAACATGTTTCCTCGCCTTTGCGGCTTTTTTTTTACCTTCTTCTTTCCGGCCGCTTAGCACTCTCAAGCTTTATGCCGGTGGCCCCCCCTTCTTTTTTTATTGGGATTTCCCAGGACACCCATTCCCCTCGGCACGGCTTATTGCACAGACCCTAATGCTCGACTGTAAGGCACAAGTACCACCCGCCAGAACAAATCTTCTGTGGACTTCTATGTTCCTGACCTTTTCCCCTGTGACCCCCCCCAGCTCACCAGTGAGCCCCTGACTTACAAGCCACCATTTTTCGATCTGTTGCCCCAGCCCAGGCTTAATAAATGGCTGCCCTAATTACACCGTTTTCTCACACTACCAACCTCCGGGTTTTTCCCCTTCCCGGGTACCCTACCGTTTGGGGATCTGAAAGGAAGCAGGAGATCGGATTTCCCCAACTCTATACGTTTGTACCCCCTCTCTCTTTTCTTTTCCCCCTCCCCCCCTTCCCCCTCCTTTTTTTTCTTTTTGGAATAACATCTGTTTACATCCTATTCCCCAGCGAAGATTCCTGGCTTTTTGTTACTGGCTCCACAAGCTGATTCTACTCCATTCAACGTAGAAATACGGCGTGTCTTTTTTTTCCTTCCTCTTTTTCAGTATGCTCGTTAGCATGTGATGATGTTCAGTTTCTTTTGTTCTATATTACCAAAACTAATAGTTACAACAATCTACATTTCATGTTTTTTCCCGTCCCATGATTGGGGTCCTTTGTATTTGCCCCCCGCTGTACACTCACCCTGCTCAAATACTATCTCGCGCATCTTAATATGGACCAAGCTCTCAGGCCCTTTGAGCTCCTTCCACCCATGTGGCCCTGTTACATTGCCGTTTTTTTGATATAACGCCAATAAACTATTTGCCTCCCAGGATTGCCGAGGATTTCCCACCACATTAATGTTGCTGTGCCAACAATTGCATTTAGAATACACACAATATGGCTCCCGGCCACCGATTTTCATCATTTCACCTGGTCTCCCATTCGCGCCACCCCTCCACGCCGGTCCTAGCGTTCCCCTTCTGCGGATGGTTACCGATTGCGTTCGTACGGATGGGATTCACGATTATCCGGGCTTACGTTCCCCTCTTCCCCAAGACGCTTCACACCGAGGCCCTTTTGCTCGACAGTTCCCCCTGTCGATTTGCACTTAATCTCGTATGTGTGTGCACTTTTTTGAAGTTGAACCAGTCCCTCCGATGGCGCCCTGCAGGTGTTCCAAGAAAGTGTCAATGCAGCCTTTTTAAAAGAACATGCAGCAGGTTTTCTTTCCTTTTGACCATATTGCTTTCGCCCCGGGTTTTTTCTACGCGCTCACGCCCCCCCCCTTTTTTTCCGCATTCTTCACCCGCCGCGTTTGCCAGCCTGCCCCCCGGGCGATGAGCCACTCCAATCCAGATCTTTTTTATTATTTCAGAACAGACTTACCCTCCAAAGTAGACACATACCCTATCCGCATTCCGCAACCGTACAACTCACAATGCGCTATCCGTTCATGCTGCTAAATATATCTTTCCTGGTTGCGCTATTATAACGCGGCACATCCAATCTTCGCACACGATTAAATGTACCTAGCCTCTTCCGCTCAGATGTAGATAAACTATTATTTTTAGATGTTTTTGGAGCTCAGATACCGCGTACTCTAGACAATTTAAATGATAAACATTATTTAAAATACATAAATAACGAAGTATACGAGTCGATCACTTAAGACGATTCTTGCTTATTTGTACAATCTTTGAATAGGGGCAAGACAGTAGCAGAGCGATTGTCCGACATTCAAACGGACCAAGTCAATTTGAAAGATAGAGATTCCATCTCAGACAAAATATAGTATTGGGAATGCATATGTTTTTGTATCACTATCTAAAGGCCTTATAACATGATGCAAAAACTTGACCCCCTCCCCCCCCCCCGCTCCCCCCCCCTCTTTTCCCCCTCTTCTTCTTTTTTCTCTCCTTTCCCTTTTCTCTTCCCTTTTCCCCTCATCCCCCTCCTCTTTCCCTCCCTTTTTCCCCCCCTCCCCTCCCCCCCCCCCTCCCTTTCTTCCTCCCCCCCCCCCCTTATTCTTTTTTCTTCCCCCTTCTCCCCCACTTCCCCCCCCTTTCTCTCCCTTCCCACTCCCCCCCCTTTCCTCTCCCTTCCCCCATCTTCTTCCCTCTCCTCCCCCTTTTCCTCTTTTTTCCTCCCCCCCTCTTTTCCCCCTCTTCTTCCTCTTTCCCCCCCCCCCCTCTTCCTTTTTCCTTCCCCCCGTTCCCTCCTCTTTTCTCTTTTTTTCCCTTCCCCTTTTCTTTTCCCCCCCCCCCTTCTCTCCCTCCACCCTCTCCCCCTCTTCTTCTTTCTTTGCGCCAACATATCCCCGGCCCCCCCCCGCCGGACAATTCAGGGAACAATCTTTTGTTTTCTCTTTCTGTGCACCAATGTCGCCACACCACACCCCCCTTACCCTTCCAGGCATATACCCGCCCCCCTCCGACCCCACACTATTCCTCAACTTTCAAAACCCTAAATTCAGCTATTAATTCGTAACACCAAACCACATACAACCCAAACAACACCGGGACCCCCCCACATCGTCGCTCTTAGTAAAAGGACTTCTTTCCCCAATTTGTTTTAACCTAATTGTTCTGTTAACCATTGTATCTTCCCCCCCCAATGGTAAACAGTCCTCCCCCCCCATTATGCTGTCTTTTTTTTATATCGTTTCGTTTGTCATAAATATTGTCCATGGTTTTTACTTTGAACGCCAATGCTACCCGTTTTTACTGTGATTCCGACGTTTAAACCAACGGACCACAAAATGGTTCGTTCACAATTACCCGCAAGTTCTGAGCCCGGTTTTTTCTTTGGCCTTGTGATTATATGCGTTTGTTCTGACCAGTTATTTTCTCACCTAGGTACAAAACTTTTCATAGCTGCATCCATTTGGAGGGTATATTTTTTACGATGTCCCAGTTCTCCCAGAATAAATATTAAAGGTAAAACCCCCCTTTTCTACACAAAAGAACATCCTAATTTGCAGTTATACAGCATACCTCCCCCAACCTTTAGCCATCACAATTTTGCAATTAAATACAATTGTTCAGATTCTTTTTTCATTCTTCTCCTAATTCGATTACCTCACATGATTTTTTGTCCCAAACCCTTTTTATGGGTAGAGACACCCCAAGATCCCCCCACCCCCAATTCTTCTAGTGCCTTCCTTTGCGTTGAGCTTCACATGCTCGTTTTAGGCATCTCCTCGTGACCTTTGATTCTCTGCGCCCAGCCAACGTAATTGCACTTGACCACCATGAGTACCATAATCGCCGGTCTTTGCAGACTTGCTCATTTTTTTTTTGTTTTTACTCCACGCGCCTTTGTGTTTATCCTTATTTATCCCCCGACACTGCTCCACCGTTTGCAAGTCTAACCCCCGGCCCTATTTCAAAAAACGCCACTACATACAAAGTCTCATTTGCGAGAATTCATTCTCTTAAACCCAAACGCATTGTTAACTTCTGAGACACTTGGCACCATGCATTGGTACCAATGCGGTTTTCCTTCACGAATTCTAATTGACTATTCCCAGAAAAGTATAGTCACCTCAGTTACTTGCAGCTCATCACCCTTTCACACCGCGTTCTTATTTTTTCCGCTTGCGCCTTTGTCGACAAAACGAATGGAAACCGTCTGCTATTGAAACGCTCTTTCCGCGTGAACAAAACACTGCATGACCACTGAACAACAAATTGACTAACAAACTGATCCGAACACCTTGAGCAAATTGTCAGTTTTTCATCTGACCAAATTCCTCTGATCCGTTACTCTCTGACTCAAATTCTCCTTTTGTTCCTGACGTGCACTCTGCAACGCAAGCTGCTTGGAAGGGGCCTTAGCCCGTTCACCTTATTATCGTGACTCACGCAAACCCACCTTGTAACTACGTTTTATTAGATTCTGCCCCTGTACTGTAGATTCGTTCACTGTCCCATCGCGTTCTTCAGCAAGTCCCCCATCTCCACTTACCATGACCCTTGACGGATTTAAAACATCCCTATGTTTGGTGAATACTCATTATGATGAAACTCATTTTTTTTTTTCCCTTTTTTCTTTCCCTCCCCCCTGGTAACAACAACTGAAACACTCTCAGCCCGCACACAACAATTCATATTTCAGCACAATCCATTTGCGCAAAATTTTTGTTTAATACATGTTGCCCAGCTGTATACGCTGCCCCTATTGGGCCTCCGATTGCGCCAACGAATTCAAGATTGTTTGTCGGGAACCCCCCCCGTCTTCTTCATTCCTATGAATGATCCGTCTTTTTGTGCACACCCTGCACCTGTACTCCGCGACCTAGTCCTGGCTAGATGGATGGACCTGGAACAAAAAGTAGTTACTCATGATTGCTTGATTGTACTAGGACCAATGCAAATGCGATGTGTTTTTACTCGTGCATTGCTTTAGGAAATATAGACCGCATTCATCTGTTTTTGAAAGGAAATCTATGTTCTCTTGGAGCATTGACAAGACACAGTACTGGTGCCCACAAGGAATAACCGTTCCTCCCTGGACTCATTTAGAGATATATATGAAGAATGCTTTGTTCTGATTCAGAAACGTTATGGCTTTGAATTCCCTCACACATTGGGGCACATTTACTTACCCGCTCCCTTGTAGTTCCCGAAAGTGCATTGTCCATCCCGAATGCACTGTGCCGCTATTCACCTAGATCGTGCGCCCGATTTCCTGCATCTGTCGCTTCCCCGCTCAGGTGGAGCATTGACAAGACACAGTACTGGTGCCCACAAGGAATAACCGTTCCTCCCTGGACCCATTTAGAGGTATATATGAAGAATGCTTTGTTCTGATTCAGAAACGTTATGGCTTTGAATTCCCTCACACATTGGGGCACATTTACTTACCCGCTCCCTTGTAGTTCCCGAAAGTGCATTGTCCATCCCGAATGCACTGTGCCGCTATTCACCTAGATCGTGCGCCCGATTTCCTGCATCTGTCGCTTCCCCGCTCAGGTCTGCCGGAGTTCACTATCTTCCTCAGTTAAATCCTGCGGTTTATCTGAATCCGCCGGATCGTCCGACGTCCCCCCCCCCCTTCATGAAATCTGGCGCGATTGCCCCAAAATACGATCATGTGCGCAAAAAATCCCTTTTAAATCCTTGTCCCAGCGGCACAAAATGGAAATCGTCGGGATGTCCGACGAAAGTGCAGTCCGCGGGGCCCTTAGTAAACGAGCCCCATTATGTCACAGGGTAAAGAAACCATAGAGAAATCTGTTCCAAATCTTCTCACTTACCATGAAAGATCCAGTCCAAATGCAGTCATTCCCCAGTATATGAGAAGAGCTCCTATGAGCAGGCTCAGTGACGACCATGTGAAGAAAGCAAAACTACGGCCAAGGGGAGCGTTACGCTGCAAGAAGTATCCTAGGAGCACACCTAGGTGAGACGACAAGAGAAATGTTGTGTTATTGACTTTACAATGTATCACAGGGCCATTGCACACTCAGAGAGGGTTATTTATCGTGCACTGGCTTGTGATACCCCGCAGCTCCTCCGGTGCAGCCAAATGCGCATTTCATTCAGCACAGATATGCTTGCCACACAGCGACGTCTTGCTCTCTCATAGCGGCTATTGTTTGACAAGTGTATTGCTGAAACGTTACAAAAGTGTTTATTGGCCACACAAATAAAACAAACAAATTTCTCACTTGGAGAATTTATGTTATTCTGTCGATGGGGTAGGAAGCCTTCTAGTGCACCTACAAAAGGAGAGTTTGGACAGGCCCAGTATTGATTTAAGTAAAATGTATCCAGCGCCGCATTTTTTTTTTATGCCAAGTTGCCCTTCACGCCCCTCCGACCCCCTAGCATAGAGCGGGCGCAAAGGGGAAAATAAGCGCAAATGCTAGCGGTACGCCACCATTTGCGATTATTTCAGGGCTTCTATGCCAGTTTTCTGGCGCAGAAGCCCGGATAAATAAGCCCCAGAATGTCAGATCAGATATTGTATATCCAGCGGCTACATTGACTGAGTTTCATGTATTGAACTTGGCTATGTGAAATGACACTTGGATAGGAAAAGTTGAGGAATGTTGAAGGCTATGTAAACCTTTGCCAACATCATTGTTTGTACCAGGCAGTTTACATGCATTGCTTTACACAGCATTGCTCAGTCAGATGGATAGGTCGAGGGAGGGAAACTCTATCAAATTCCCCTATGTCCAGAAGAAAGGGAAAATTCTCCATTGACATAGCAGCTATACAGTAGGGGAAGGGGGGAGCAGAGTGCTAGTTCATATGAGATACAAACATACAGATAACATGACCATTGCTAGGAAATGTCCCACAGTCACAAGTCTGAAAGTAGAAGAAGCCACAATTTGGAAATGATGATTCATGAATACATGACAAGTGAAGATTTGTGCAATAAACAGCTAAATGTTGAAAAACTATTTGCATATTTTATAAGGAGAACTCTTATTTCCCTAGTCACAAGTCTCTCACTCACCCAAACCAGTTGCCTACACTGTACTGAGGAGACCCAATCGGGTAGAAACAGTGCTGTCTACAGCTGGGAATCTGTTCCTTCTCGAATAGATAAACTGGTTTGGTTTTAATCCTGCATCATGTCATTAGGCTTCCTGAAGGTCATGCTTGATGTCAGGGGGCTTAATTGGTAGTCTATGTATGGAAAACTCTTACTTCCCAATCTCATTTTATTACAGGAATTTAGTGCCATGTGTGTTTATAGATTTTATCGGGTTTCTGTAGTGTAGTGGTTATCACGTTCACCTCACACGCGAAAAGTCCCCGGTTGGAAACCGGGCAGAAACATGAGAAGTGTGTTCATAGATTTTTCTTGTGCAAAGTTGTCCATGGCATTTAAAAGGGAAGTGAGAAGAAAGCAGAGACTATTCTTTTCTGTGTGGACTTTGTGGCACACATATAACTACATTACTTATAGTGGCTTCTGTAGAAGTGAAGACATTATGAGAAGAGCCTGCACTGACCTGCAAGGATCCCAGCGACAACCTGGTGGGGAAAGTGTGCTAGAATAAGGAGTCTAGATACTGCAATCCCCACCATGAGCAAGCTGTACAATATGAGAGGAAGAGTCCGGATCATGCCTCTGAATGAGATGGAGAAGAAAACTTATTTTCAGGTAAATTAGGCTTGGCAATGGAAATAACATGGTTAAAAAACAGACCTGCACATGAAATGGCATAAAAACAATTTTAAAAACGTATAATTACCTCCTCCTGCACTCATAGGGGGTCATTTACTAAGGGCCCGATTCGCGTTTTCCCGATGTGTTACCCAAATATTTCCGATTTGCGCCGATTTTCCCTGTATTGCCCCGGGATGTTGGCGCACGCGATCGGAGTGTGGCGCGTCGGCACCGGCATGCACGCGATGGAATGGGGGGGGGGGGGGGGGGGGGGGCCAAAAAAACCCCCGGGGTTGGGGAAAACCCCGCGGCATTTAAAAAAAAAAAAAAAGTGTCACGAAAATTGCACTTACCTTCACCAAGTATAGGCCGGTGAATTTCAGGGCATTCCAGCGGACCTCGGCGGCCTTCAGCGCAGCAGCGACATCTGGTGGACGGTGGAGGAACTGCCTTAGTGAATCCCGGCCGAACCCCAAATCCACCGCAGGGGATCGCGAATGGGCCGGGTAAGTAAATCTGCCCCTTATTGTCCCACCTCGTTGCCAGTCCCTGTTTGTTTCTAGAGGTCGGCGCTCCCATCCGCCTGATACACATTGTAAGTGATGCTGTATCAGGAGCGCAGCAGTGGATGGACAGGAGTGCTGCTTCTGTAAACAAACAGGGACACAGCAGTGACGGGCTGCGCCGTGGGACAATGGGAGCGTCAGAGGAGGGAATTATACTTTTTTTAATTGTTTTTTTGAACACCCCAGCAAATAATGCGTGAGAGGTCCCCATTTTAGGCTATGTCTGCAACATGGGCACCATCTTGACAACCACCATATTGAATCAAGGGTTTTTCTAACTGGCAATTAGCTCCTGGTGTTTTGCATGTAAACAATGAAACACATATGTGATTGTTTTGAGCACAATCCAGACAGAACATATAAATGCAGCCTGAGGCCTCACTAATCAGCTGTATTTATACGGAGAATAAACACCATACAAATGTACTCTCTTTAGGCACCTTCTTAAGGATGTGTTTTCTGTACATGTGCCCCTGATGTGAGGGTATGTTCTCATTGGAGTTCGGAGCATCCTATGGAGCCTCTGTCACAGATCTCCCCAAAGATGCTATAATATTTGATCTGGCAACAGAAAATGCCAGAGCTATGGAAACATACTGGTTTTCATTCTCTATTATTGTCTATACCTTTGTTTATTCTAGTTATGTAACTCACAATGGAAATAAATATGTCACATGCTCATGGTCAACATTAGATCTGGGTAACATGTTACCTCTTTAACCGATCGGTGCAGAACATAAATATAGGCAACAGGGCAGCTCCAGTGATCATACAATGTCCCGAGGGACTTCCTGGGAAAAGAATTAAGGTTTGTGTCACATATCTAGTCACTACAATTATGTAATATGGAAGAAGAAAGAAGATGATGAGAAGCTTGTCTAAACTGACCTGGGCCGGTCTCACATGTAGAAGGGAACTGCATCAAGTTATAGCTGCCATGTAGACCAGTTTCATGGACCCACCAGAATGGCCGCTCACCAAAAAGAAACCTGTGGATGGAGAATAGGATTATATCATACAGGGAGTAAAGAAAAATGGGCTTCACCAAGAATGCTATTTTCTTCCAGGAATAGGACCCTATAGTCACATGGAGCTGTCATGAGTGCAGTGCAGGGAAGGTGGAATGCTTCAGCACTCAGTACCTATGTATAAAGGTGATTCCTCTATATCAGTGATGGTGAACCTTTTAGAGACCGAGTGCCCAAACTACATCCAAAATCCACTTATTTATTGTGAAGTGCCAGCATGGAATTTTAAACATTAACTTATTGCTACAAGTTCCTCCACATCTTTCAATCGTATCGGCCCCCTGAGGCCACCAATACAGTTGAAATAAGAAGGGCAATTTCAGGCTATCATTGTAGCTTCTCTCCAGGGTCTCTCTGTACAGGAAGAATGGTGGGCCCAGTAGGAGGACCTCCAAAGATAATGCAGTTCTGTCAAAACCTTGTCACAGTTCCCGCCTGGTATTGCAGGAAGATTCAGTGTTTGGTGAACTATGTCCTAGGCCAATGGCCTGAGTGCCTACAGAAAGGGTTCCGAGTGCCACCTCTGGCACCCGTGCCATAGGTTCGCCACCACTGCTCTATATCCTCAGCCCTGTGGCACAGGTTTATATTAGGGACAGTATGCACCTGCTTCGGCCCACAGACGTATGCATCAGACCTTATTGTGAGTGAAAACCAGGGGAGGCAGCACACACAGAACAGTCTTTTCATGGACTACACAGAGGTAAGGTACAATGGAAATACTTGCACCTCTATAAGGCTGCATTCACACGTACAGTTTATCAGATGCTGTCTTCAAAGTCAAAACCAGGTGTGGATCATAATGGGAGAACATATCACTGAGATGTGCTACTACTCCTCTTTTTTCACTCCACTCCTCGTTTAGACATCGGAAACTAGGCATCTGAAAAACTGAACGTGTGAACGCGGCTTAAAAGCCAGTTGCCATCTGCTTTCTGGTGTTCGTTTTTCAGTTTCTTTTTAAAAACGGATGAATAATGGAGCAGATTTTTCCCATCCAACTCCTTTCCGTCAGAACTTTTACATTGTTTTCTATGTAAACGGATTTGTATCATTTTGTTCCATCAGTTATACATCCGCTTTTTCATGCTCTGATTTTACATTCCAGAGATTCCATGTTACCTCTAGTGGCCAAAGGAGAAAAATAATAAAATGATGCATATAAAAACAGAAAATAACTGATATTAATGTGATGTGGTGTTCACACACAGCTGAAGAGAAGTTTGCCAAATTAACATTTATGTTAACATGTGCTAACAAGTACGTTTGTCAACACAATGTTAACACATGCATTAACTATCGCTTTTTGTAAATTCAAATGTCAACAGCAATTTAACTAGGCAAATATGTCTTCAGCTGTTGCAGTGC
Organism: Engystomops pustulosus; assembly: GCA_019512145.1. Taxonomy (NCBI): domain Eukaryota; kingdom Metazoa; phylum Chordata; class Amphibia; order Anura; family Leptodactylidae; genus Engystomops; species Engystomops pustulosus. Next base: position 42,208,731 of record CM033646.1, read on the forward strand.
GTTTTGGGTGCTGTCACATGTAGCGCTTTGACTCCATTAAGAAACTAAATCAAAGCGCACGGAGGCGAGTCATGGCCCGATTGCATATGCGTTTCTATGGAATTGCATGCAATCTGTAACCAGCACCCGATGTCTTGTATTGTCCAAATGAAAAACAACCGGTGGTTACCGATCATGTGTTTCCATATAAACATATATGCGATAAGGCCGTGACATGACCCCGTGTGCTTTGATTCCATCTTTAAGGTTGCGGTCACACGTACCGCTAGGCGTCCGTTCATAACGCGACGCTAGCCACAGGGGGCGGTCCTAGCCGAACGCACTGCGTTTCAGAGAAACGCAGTGATCGGTTACCAATGCATGCGTTCCCTGGAAACCATGTGCGTTCGGGCCGAGGACCTCCCGTGCGCTGCGTCACGTTTGACGGACGCCTAGCGGTACGTGTGACCGTGGCCTAAGGGTGATGCCACACATGGTGTTTTTGGTTAGATTTTAAGTGTGCGTTTTGAGTCCGTTAAAACGCAAGTTGTTTCGCACGCTGTATGCACCGCAAAAAAGATGGTGAACTTAGTTGGGCCAGTGCGACACATTCATGATTTCTGGAGCACGATCTTAGTGAATCGCCGCAACAACATATAGACGAACAATGCACTTTTAGTAAGTGTGCCCATTGTGTTGACACTGCATGTGAACATTGATCAAGGGTTCTGATCTGTTTCATGCTTCTGTTTTGCAGTTTTTTTAATGGATTGTAATTTAAACAGATGTCTGGATGGATACATTAATGCAAGGTATCAGTTTTTTTTTTTAAACAATAACTTCAATGAATCAGCTCAAAAAACAGATACCTTGCTTTCCATTACTGCCAGTTAGTTCCCGTTTTTCATTTTTATAACCATCCATTTTTGTATTTCTCTACTTTGGCCACTAGAGGTCGCATTGCAACTCCTGAATGAAATTCAGAGCATGATCAGTTTGAAAAAGCGGATGGATGACTGATACAGAACAAACTGATCAGAGCCACGTTTTACATAGAAAACAATGTAAAAATGAACGGAATCCATTATCCATAATAATAATAATAATAATCTTTATTTCATAGTGCCATCAAATTCAGTAGCGCTTTACAAATCCATCCATCGTGAACGAAAACGGAAAAAAAACGTGTTGGTGTTTCAATTAGGTTTTTAAAGGCAATTGGAGGTTCCACCCCATTGAGTTAACATTGCATTTTATGAGTATTCAGTAAATATGCAGGAAATGCCATATAACTCAATGGGGGTCATTATTAAGGGCCCGATCGCGTTTTCCCGACGTGTTACCCGAATATTCCGTTTTGCGCCGTCTGTACTTAACTTGCGGATTTTGGGCACGAGGACGGATTGTGGCGCATCGGCGCTGGCAGTGGGCGACGGAAATCGGGGGGGCGTGGCCGACGAAAACCGCGTGTCGGAAACACAGCCGCATTAAAAACGAAAAGTGTTCGCATAAGGACCGCTTCCTTCACCTGGTCCAGCTCGGGTGCATTCCGGCGCGATGAGTTTACTTTCAGCGCAGCAGCGCCACCGTTGGACGGCGGAAAGAACTACCTATTAAATCCGGCAGGACCCGAAGATCCAGAGCGGAGAAGCAGCGGAACGCGAATGGAGCGGGTAAGTAAATTTGCCCCAATGTGTGATCGGAGGTGGAACCTTTCAATCCCTTTAAACAGACACGATCACAAATGCCGCATGTGAAACACGGACTGACGCAAGATGTGTGTGAAGGTTCCATGTGTAGACATGTCTCCGCTTGAGAGCAATCACACAATGAGTTGTGATCAGTTTTTTTAAATGCGTTTTATTGCCAATCCAAAGGCTTCAGCTTTGAACATGCTGGGTTCAATGGTTTTAGCAGATACAGTGGAAACGCAATTTAACCTAAGCATGTGATTAAGGCTAAAGCCTTTGGAATGGTCAAAACGCAATATAAAAAAAGCAACGCAAACATCGCGTGAACGCGCCCTCACCTGGCCCACATTTATTATGCAGTCTCACTTCCAGACAGGACTATTAAGAGTGGAGCGCAGTCATATGTTCGCTAGTGTTGCGTTCATCCCGGGAAACGCAAAATGCGATCGGGCTGAGGCGCTGTGCGCTAACATGCGTTATGAACCAAACACTAGCGGAACGTGTGATTGCCGCCTAATAATCAAGTTTCTACAGTCATGGCCATAAGTTTTAAGAATGAAAACATATATATTTTCACATGATCTGTTGCACTCTGTTGTCAGATGTTTTTATCAATACAGTAAATACAAGTGCAATCATATTATGAGTAACAAAAGCTTTTATGACAGTTAGAATGAGTTACTGCAGCAAGTCAATATTTGCAGCGTTGCCCCTTCTTCTCAGGACCTCTGCAAATTCTCCCTGGCAGCTCTCAATCACCCTTCTGGACCAATTCCTGACGACAGCCGGCCATTTGCAAATCAATGCTTGCTTTGGACGGTGGGAGAAGTTGCCTTGGAGGACATCTGGTACCATTCTTTATTCATGGATGTGTTTTAGGCAAGGCTGTGAGAGAGCGATTCCCTTGGCTGAGAAGCCGCCCCACACATGAATGGGTTTCAGGATGCTTACAGGTGGCATGAGACAACGACTGGGATCGATTCACCTTGTCTTCGAAACAAGCTGTCTTCCAATTGTTCCAAATTAATTAGAAAGGGGATTCTCAGAGAAAATTACTTTACCCCAGTCCACTCCTGTACCTTTACATATGTTTTTTCGAGAGTAAGTGGCTTTTTTGCTGCACTCCTGACACCAGCCCTTGCACTACATAGTAGTCCTCCTACCTCAACATGCGGCAGAAACACTGTGTCCTGCGCGGGCTTGCTGGTCTCTTCTTGGGTGCCCTGGAGCTTTTTGGCAACAATGGAACTCTCTCCGCTTGAATTCCTATGAGATTTGTATATTGTGCTGAGGTGCACCCTTTCTAGCTGCCGATACTCCTTAATCTTCCTGTTAGGCCAGTTTTTATATGGCTTTTAAAGCGATCACTCTTTATAACATTCTGAGTTAATCAAATTGCCATTATAAAACCTGATGCGTAGACTTTGTTTAAAAAATAACATTTGTGTATCATTGTCAAACATAGGGCCAGACTGTACACTGCAATTGAGCACAGGCCGGAGGGGTGAACCCCATGCAGTGTAAGTAAAGTGCCTGACCCCAATTATCTATAACCACCTGTCTGAACTTCGGGGCAAACCAGTTTTAAGTTTTATAAACTCACAGCTTAAAGACAATATTCAGCCACATCGCCAGATAACACCCAAGCCACAAACACTTACAACCCGCTGGCACTGGAGGGCATACGCCAGGGAAAGTAAAGAAAGAAATATGCAGCCAGGATTCCCAGGTATGTCACCACAGCCAGAATTCTTCAGCCATGAAGGTGTTCCTGCAGGTAGGCCAGCCAGTGCACCCTCAGCCTGGTGCCTTCAATTCATCCATCGACAATACACATTACCCACATTATTTAATAATCTATAGAAAATGATGATCAGGATTATAAAAAAGCTCACCATGACGGTGTACCACTACTAACTTTGCTCCTATGGGGGAATATTATCAGACTTGGTATGCCAGTATTTTGGAGTCGAAATATTTGCACCCTTTCACGTCTCACATGGAAAGTTGTGCATGGGATGGACGCAATGTATAGACAAAGCAATGTAACCTTGGATGTGATCATGGCAGGATCCTTTGAAATTGTCCAAAAAAAACGCAAAAAAAAGGAAATGCAGGGCAAACGTATCGTGTGAAGGCAGTCTGAGGGCGTGTTCACCGTTCGCTAACGCCGCGTTCAAACGTGCCGCTAGCGCACAGGGGGCGGAGTTTGGGCGATCGCATATGCGTTTCCAGAGAAATCGCATGCGATTGGGTTTTAATCGCATGCGTTCCGGAAACACATTGCGATCTCCCGAGCCACCAGCCCAACTGTGACGCTAGCGTAGCGGTATGAACGCGCCCTCAGGGTGCGTTTCAGACATGGGGTCCCTTTTGATATAAGCCGGCGGCGCACATGGCGTTTTGACCCGTTTTGAGGCCTTTTATGGAGCAGCCGAAAAAAAACTGCTGTTTTTTAACGGATAGCTAAAACGGCCCAAAAAAACTGAGTTTCAAAACACCCATGTGCCCCGGCGTAAGGTGGTCCGCACACGTCCGTTTTGTCTGCGTTTGCAAAACACAGACCCAAAGCCGCCCCACCAGGGGCGGGGTCCGCGGCCCTCGGTTTCCCATTGCGTTTCCATGGTAACGGCCTGCGATCGGGAACGAGCACCGGTGTTTTGCATTAAATATACGCAAGCAAAACGCGCTCGGTATCAGTGGGTGCGGCTTTGTCTGCGTTTGCAAACTCGTACAAACGGCGCGTGTGCACTTCCTAAGAGGCCGGCCACACGCACCGCTTGTCTGCGTTCGAACAAACGCAGAACACGCCTCGTCCTACCGGGGCGCGGCCCCATCGCATCGGCGTTTCTATGGAAAACGCCTGCATCTTGGGAACAAGCCGCTGGTGTTTTGCCTAAATTAACGCAAAAACACCGGGTGGCGTTCCACGATCGCAGCGTTTTCCATAGAAACGGGCCTCCGTGAGTGTTTGCAAGCTCAGACAAAGCGCGTAACGTGTGGCACTAGCTTAAGGTGAAGACACACATTGGCGGTTTTTGGGCCGTTTGTACTAAGTGCGTTTCAGATCGTTACTTAGTATAAACATTTCATGTTTCCTCAAGGTAAAGTCATACTGCGGAGGTTTATGTCAATTCCGATCATCTAAAAGCCTTGCTTTGTTTCTTCTCTCTTTTGATATCTGTACCAAGGCAGTTTCCATATGTATCTGGCCGTTTCCCACATGCCGTTCTTTAAATGCATCAAAACACCTAAGCGGGAGGGGGGTGTTGCCTCTGAAACTGATGCGTTGTGGCCAAAAAACCTACCATTGCGTTTTGACGCCCTGCAATGTTTCAAAATTTTCCGTTTGCGACAATTTGGTTTCTTCCTTTCCGCTGGGAACAATTTCCAGCCGCTCTTTAATCGAAATTGTCAAGGTAGGTTTCTGTAACCCAATGCGCAAGGCCTTTTGCTCTTATACATGCCCTCTTTTGTTGGGGGAGTTTACACTTACCCTTAGCTCCCACCCCACCCGGTGTACAATGTCATGCAGCCTCTTGCTGCGATGTATTCTCACAACGCAATCTCAAAAAACCTACCATGTTGATCCTTCTTCCTCGACTCCCAAATATACTACTGCGGCTGTTTTCTCGATTCATTTTTACCGACGATGCTGTCATCGGCAAAGGGTTTTGTTATTCCTCCCCTTTAAACAATATTTGCGTCCAAGTGCCCCGTTCATTACTTGTTACTAAGCCTTCACCTCACTATTCACCTATGATCGCCATATCTGTGCTACATTCTAGACCTGCTTTGTCATTTTTGTGTGACCTTCCCCTTTTTCCCCTAGGATGGCACATCACAGGCGCCTGGCGGTATACCAATCTATTATATCACGTCTCTCTCAATTCACTTAAGACACCTTGAGGGCAGAGATCTCAAACCCCCAATATTACTCTGCCTTCCTGTCAGCTATACCATCTCCTGCGTCATTCCTCATTCTTTTAGCTACTTTCATTTCGGTCTCCCCGCTTAACACACGTTTTCTGACCCTTTCTCCCCCTCACCTTGTCATACGCACGCCCACCCCTATTTAGACTACCTTCTCTTTAACCCCAGACCGTCGGGTAGTACCGTCGCTTCAGTTGGTGTAGGGCTAGTTTGTATTTTTTATGAGCAGCCGTATTTTTTTACTACACCTCCCACGTATGGCCCAATGTACACGAGCTCCGCCACTTTTGTTCTGACGTAACGTTGGCACATCTCCACAACCTGCTTGCGTTCATATTTTTGCACAAGACCCATGTGACCCTCTTAGCAGGCTGATTGGGGCTGGAGCGTTGCTCAACTTCAGCTGACGGCAGATTATAAATTTTATGCTTTCCCTAAACCATAGCGATGATTCCAGCAATGTCGCTCTCCATGGCCCCTTACGGGACCCCCCGGATCGGCCCTTTGGCCCTGCGGCGACCTCCACGCTTTGCGCCGTTGTCCCCTTATGACCCTTAGACATATAACAGCTGAGAACGCTGTCCTGTACCACAAACATGCCGGACCCTCTCGCACACCCGCACTAGGGCACCTAGCGCATTTAATTATGTCTTCGTCCCCATTAGTAACCATCAGTTGATGCGCTCTTCCATCCTTTAAAATATTAAAAAATGTGACATTAGCTGCAGAGCTGCTCCTTGTTATAGTCCCACTACAACTCCCCGGCTGCAGCTCCTTGCCCCTGGAACGGTGTTTGTCAAGCTAATTTATGACATACTCTAGGTTTTGCTTACTTCACTTTGACCACTCTGTGTTACAAGTTCGATAGGTTCGCTCGTATGTCTCACAAGTGTTCTGCAACCTCTCTGTTAATTAACAAACACCCTTCATGCATGTTTTTTTTTGTTTCTGTCAGCTTTCCTTCCAATTTGTTTTTCAATTCATCCTTCCAAGACTATACAGTTGTGTTTTACTGTAAGCAGCCCAAACTTAATGCGTAAATCGCGTCACCAAAAAGGATGCCCCCTTTCCCAGTTCTCTTAATTTTATCACAGCTTGACCCCCTTCTCGCGCGCCCGACGTGAATGATAACGAAGTTGACCCGATTGACTGACGTTTCCCCGAGGCTCTGTGATCACGGGAGCCACCATCACTTTACATTGGCCCATAAGAAATTAATTGCCGGTGGTGCCGTTTCGTTTTTTCTCGTAACTAATATTTTTTAACCCCCCTTCCCCCAATGTATGACCCCAACCGCTTTCCCTACGGGCGTGTGGGGGTTTTTTTTTTGGCGTTGTCCCCCAGATCTCGGTCCCCACCCCAGTTTTTTTAATGACTGCATAGTAACATGCCGGTAAGCATCGCGCCGTCCTATGACCCGTAATCCTTGTGTGACTCACTGCCTTACCCCCCCCATATTACCCCTGCAATATCTCAGGTATTTTATTGCAGCCTTTTTCCAGCTATTATCCTAGGATTACCAAGCAATCAGATCGACCTTGATTGTTCACCCTCCTGAGTCCCCTTTATTGGCAAGGATGCCCCTTGTTAGTACTGTTTTGTTAATAGGTTAACCCTTAAGACAACCCAAATGTACTTCAATCAACATACCCTATACCGTATATAACATGCATTTATATAAACCCTTTATGATTCCTCTCCCCGACAGCCCACCTTTTACCCTAACATGGAAAGAGACCATTTCATAACCTACATACAGTTCTTTACTCCTTAAATCTGCATCAACAAAAATATTGATACCCGTACATTTCCATTTTTTCCCCTCATTATGAACGCTATTCTACAAGAACCCCTGCAATAAAAAGTGATCACAAAAACCATATCGTACTTCAGTATGTTCATTAATGGTTTTCTAATATGTTACACACCTCTATTTTTGTCCCGCATAACCCAAACACAACCCTGCCCATCACCCACCCGCTCTCCGTTTAGCCCCCCACTTAATAAGTATTAAAAATTTCCCTGTGATTTGACCATTGGACCGACCCCGCGGCAATGCCTTCCTTAAAAACGACCAGACGCATTTCTTTCTATTCCCTATCCCATATTGGTGTTTTTTATTTGACCCAAATTATTTTGTTAAAACCCGTACCCAAATTCAAATTTATTCATGCCCATTCGACCCCTATCCCCGTGAATTTCGTTTTTTATTTTGTAAACCCTTTACCCGTAATTTACAACCCCTTTTCGATATCCCACCCCCCCATGATTCCTTATTTAGGTTATATTTTACGCTGTGAAAACGGAACAATTTAAAACCGAACCAATTTTCTTTTTCCCTTCCCTTATTAAAAGTCTTAAAAAATTCCTAGTTATCTTTCGCAAGTGATTTTTTTCTTGTGCCTTCTCTACCTCTGCTCCTCAAACACACGAGTCTCCCTAAATTCTCATTTACACCGTATTTTACGGTCTCGGTATACCCACTCCTCTAACCAATTTTTTGGCCCACCTTTTTAAACCCACTGGAATCAATTAGGCATCTCATCCCGCAACCATAATAAATCTGGTTCACCATTCTGGCCTTTCCCCCCTTCCCTGTATTCAACCCCTTTTTTTTCCCGCCTACACGAAACAACAGCATCTCATGACACCGCCTCAAACCTTTAATTTCAACACAAATGCCGTTTACCGATTGGCTTTTTTTTCACAAGTAAAAAAACAAAGCCGACAACACTTTATAGCCTACAAAAACAACCCTTTTCGGTTAACACCGATTTTTTGCACTGTCCCCGCCGTGATCCCCTCTTCTCCCCTTGGACCCCCTCGCTGTGCCCCATACAAACACACACAAAGCATATACGCAACATTTCGGCGGTTTTTTGTGGTCTCTGCCATCTTAGTGGACGGGACCTCGCCGACTGCTCAGGCACCTTTTTTCTCTGGCCCCCCTTTCCTTTTGTTTATTTTTTGGTCGGGACCTCTTTCTTCTTTTGGAAATCGTGTAAAAGCCCTTGCCTTAATTAATCACATTACCCGCACCTGGCGGGCGCCCTGCGCCCGGTCCGCTCGGCTGTGCCCATTAATCAATATGCACCAGCAATTCTGGAGCATATTCTTTGTTTTGTGCTACGTGATCCGCTATACTACACTACCCTAATTTTCTCTATTTGCGTGTCATGCCCGCGTTCCGTCAACCGTGAGCACAAGATCCATTCCACTCGGGCCTTTTTTATCCCCAAACATAGACCACCACGGAGCGCTCCACTTTTGGCCATAGTATCCTTCTCAGCTTACTATTGTGGGCGTTTCTTTAGTTTTGTATATTATGACCTAGTGTTTTTTCTCGATTCTTTTTATTCTCTCAACGGCGAGTATGTGTGGACGACCACCACCCCATGGCGTTATTGCGAACCCCAACCTGCTCAAATACAATCCAAACAGTGAACATGTTTCCTCGCCTTTGCGGCTTTTTTTTTACCTTCTTCTTTCCGGCCGCTTAGCACTCTCAAGCTTTATGCCGGTGGCCCCCCCTTCTTTTTTTATTGGGATTTCCCAGGACACCCATTCCCCTCGGCACGGCTTATTGCACAGACCCTAATGCTCGACTGTAAGGCACAAGTACCACCCGCCAGAACAAATCTTCTGTGGACTTCTATGTTCCTGACCTTTTCCCCTGTGACCCCCCCCAGCTCACCAGTGAGCCCCTGACTTACAAGCCACCATTTTTCGATCTGTTGCCCCAGCCCAGGCTTAATAAATGGCTGCCCTAATTACACCGTTTTCTCACACTACCAACCTCCGGGTTTTTCCCCTTCCCGGGTACCCTACCGTTTGGGGATCTGAAAGGAAGCAGGAGATCGGATTTCCCCAACTCTATACGTTTGTACCCCCTCTCTCTTTTCTTTTCCCCCTCCCCCCCTTCCCCCTCCTTTTTTTTCTTTTTGGAATAACATCTGTTTACATCCTATTCCCCAGCGAAGATTCCTGGCTTTTTGTTACTGGCTCCACAAGCTGATTCTACTCCATTCAACGTAGAAATACGGCGTGTCTTTTTTTTCCTTCCTCTTTTTCAGTATGCTCGTTAGCATGTGATGATGTTCAGTTTCTTTTGTTCTATATTACCAAAACTAATAGTTACAACAATCTACATTTCATGTTTTTTCCCGTCCCATGATTGGGGTCCTTTGTATTTGCCCCCCGCTGTACACTCACCCTGCTCAAATACTATCTCGCGCATCTTAATATGGACCAAGCTCTCAGGCCCTTTGAGCTCCTTCCACCCATGTGGCCCTGTTACATTGCCGTTTTTTTGATATAACGCCAATAAACTATTTGCCTCCCAGGATTGCCGAGGATTTCCCACCACATTAATGTTGCTGTGCCAACAATTGCATTTAGAATACACACAATATGGCTCCCGGCCACCGATTTTCATCATTTCACCTGGTCTCCCATTCGCGCCACCCCTCCACGCCGGTCCTAGCGTTCCCCTTCTGCGGATGGTTACCGATTGCGTTCGTACGGATGGGATTCACGATTATCCGGGCTTACGTTCCCCTCTTCCCCAAGACGCTTCACACCGAGGCCCTTTTGCTCGACAGTTCCCCCTGTCGATTTGCACTTAATCTCGTATGTGTGTGCACTTTTTTGAAGTTGAACCAGTCCCTCCGATGGCGCCCTGCAGGTGTTCCAAGAAAGTGTCAATGCAGCCTTTTTAAAAGAACATGCAGCAGGTTTTCTTTCCTTTTGACCATATTGCTTTCGCCCCGGGTTTTTTCTACGCGCTCACGCCCCCCCCCTTTTTTTCCGCATTCTTCACCCGCCGCGTTTGCCAGCCTGCCCCCCGGGCGATGAGCCACTCCAATCCAGATCTTTTTTATTATTTCAGAACAGACTTACCCTCCAAAGTAGACACATACCCTATCCGCATTCCGCAACCGTACAACTCACAATGCGCTATCCGTTCATGCTGCTAAATATATCTTTCCTGGTTGCGCTATTATAACGCGGCACATCCAATCTTCGCACACGATTAAATGTACCTAGCCTCTTCCGCTCAGATGTAGATAAACTATTATTTTTAGATGTTTTTGGAGCTCAGATACCGCGTACTCTAGACAATTTAAATGATAAACATTATTTAAAATACATAAATAACGAAGTATACGAGTCGATCACTTAAGACGATTCTTGCTTATTTGTACAATCTTTGAATAGGGGCAAGACAGTAGCAGAGCGATTGTCCGACATTCAAACGGACCAAGTCAATTTGAAAGATAGAGATTCCATCTCAGACAAAATATAGTATTGGGAATGCATATGTTTTTGTATCACTATCTAAAGGCCTTATAACATGATGCAAAAACTTGACCCCCTCCCCCCCCCCCGCTCCCCCCCCCTCTTTTCCCCCTCTTCTTCTTTTTTCTCTCCTTTCCCTTTTCTCTTCCCTTTTCCCCTCATCCCCCTCCTCTTTCCCTCCCTTTTTCCCCCCCTCCCCTCCCCCCCCCCCTCCCTTTCTTCCTCCCCCCCCCCCCTTATTCTTTTTTCTTCCCCCTTCTCCCCCACTTCCCCCCCCTTTCTCTCCCTTCCCACTCCCCCCCCTTTCCTCTCCCTTCCCCCATCTTCTTCCCTCTCCTCCCCCTTTTCCTCTTTTTTCCTCCCCCCCTCTTTTCCCCCTCTTCTTCCTCTTTCCCCCCCCCCCCTCTTCCTTTTTCCTTCCCCCCGTTCCCTCCTCTTTTCTCTTTTTTTCCCTTCCCCTTTTCTTTTCCCCCCCCCCCTTCTCTCCCTCCACCCTCTCCCCCTCTTCTTCTTTCTTTGCGCCAACATATCCCCGGCCCCCCCCCGCCGGACAATTCAGGGAACAATCTTTTGTTTTCTCTTTCTGTGCACCAATGTCGCCACACCACACCCCCCTTACCCTTCCAGGCATATACCCGCCCCCCTCCGACCCCACACTATTCCTCAACTTTCAAAACCCTAAATTCAGCTATTAATTCGTAACACCAAACCACATACAACCCAAACAACACCGGGACCCCCCCACATCGTCGCTCTTAGTAAAAGGACTTCTTTCCCCAATTTGTTTTAACCTAATTGTTCTGTTAACCATTGTATCTTCCCCCCCCAATGGTAAACAGTCCTCCCCCCCCATTATGCTGTCTTTTTTTTATATCGTTTCGTTTGTCATAAATATTGTCCATGGTTTTTACTTTGAACGCCAATGCTACCCGTTTTTACTGTGATTCCGACGTTTAAACCAACGGACCACAAAATGGTTCGTTCACAATTACCCGCAAGTTCTGAGCCCGGTTTTTTCTTTGGCCTTGTGATTATATGCGTTTGTTCTGACCAGTTATTTTCTCACCTAGGTACAAAACTTTTCATAGCTGCATCCATTTGGAGGGTATATTTTTTACGATGTCCCAGTTCTCCCAGAATAAATATTAAAGGTAAAACCCCCCTTTTCTACACAAAAGAACATCCTAATTTGCAGTTATACAGCATACCTCCCCCAACCTTTAGCCATCACAATTTTGCAATTAAATACAATTGTTCAGATTCTTTTTTCATTCTTCTCCTAATTCGATTACCTCACATGATTTTTTGTCCCAAACCCTTTTTATGGGTAGAGACACCCCAAGATCCCCCCACCCCCAATTCTTCTAGTGCCTTCCTTTGCGTTGAGCTTCACATGCTCGTTTTAGGCATCTCCTCGTGACCTTTGATTCTCTGCGCCCAGCCAACGTAATTGCACTTGACCACCATGAGTACCATAATCGCCGGTCTTTGCAGACTTGCTCATTTTTTTTTTGTTTTTACTCCACGCGCCTTTGTGTTTATCCTTATTTATCCCCCGACACTGCTCCACCGTTTGCAAGTCTAACCCCCGGCCCTATTTCAAAAAACGCCACTACATACAAAGTCTCATTTGCGAGAATTCATTCTCTTAAACCCAAACGCATTGTTAACTTCTGAGACACTTGGCACCATGCATTGGTACCAATGCGGTTTTCCTTCACGAATTCTAATTGACTATTCCCAGAAAAGTATAGTCACCTCAGTTACTTGCAGCTCATCACCCTTTCACACCGCGTTCTTATTTTTTCCGCTTGCGCCTTTGTCGACAAAACGAATGGAAACCGTCTGCTATTGAAACGCTCTTTCCGCGTGAACAAAACACTGCATGACCACTGAACAACAAATTGACTAACAAACTGATCCGAACACCTTGAGCAAATTGTCAGTTTTTCATCTGACCAAATTCCTCTGATCCGTTACTCTCTGACTCAAATTCTCCTTTTGTTCCTGACGTGCACTCTGCAACGCAAGCTGCTTGGAAGGGGCCTTAGCCCGTTCACCTTATTATCGTGACTCACGCAAACCCACCTTGTAACTACGTTTTATTAGATTCTGCCCCTGTACTGTAGATTCGTTCACTGTCCCATCGCGTTCTTCAGCAAGTCCCCCATCTCCACTTACCATGACCCTTGACGGATTTAAAACATCCCTATGTTTGGTGAATACTCATTATGATGAAACTCATTTTTTTTTTTCCCTTTTTTCTTTCCCTCCCCCCTGGTAACAACAACTGAAACACTCTCAGCCCGCACACAACAATTCATATTTCAGCACAATCCATTTGCGCAAAATTTTTGTTTAATACATGTTGCCCAGCTGTATACGCTGCCCCTATTGGGCCTCCGATTGCGCCAACGAATTCAAGATTGTTTGTCGGGAACCCCCCCCGTCTTCTTCATTCCTATGAATGATCCGTCTTTTTGTGCACACCCTGCACCTGTACTCCGCGACCTAGTCCCAGTCTAAACGTTGCTTTGTTTTCTTCCTTTTGTATCTGCTACCAAGGCAGATTTCCATATGTATCTGGCCGGTTTCCCACATGCCGTTTTTAAATGCATTCAAAACACAAGCGGGAGGGGGGTGTTGCCTGAAACTGATGCGTTTTGGCCAAACCTCCCATTTGCGTTTTGAGTGCATTTAAAACGTGCCGAAATTTGGCCCGTGGGAAACCAGCCTGTCTTCATTGACTTCAAGGTAGGTTCTGTCCCAGGATAGGCCCTCTTTACCTGCTCAGTGGGGGTCTGACACCCAGCCCCCCCCCAGGTGACAATGTATTGCAGCACTTTCTGGATGTTTCAAAACGCAATTCAAACCCACCATGTGAATATCCCAATATCACTGGGCGTTTTTGATTCTTTTTATGGAGAGCTGTCAGGAAAGGGGTTAATAAACATGGCGTCCAGTGCCGTTATTACTTTTACTAAGTCTTCACCTCACTACTGTGACGCCATATTGTCACTCTCTAGCATGCTGTCAGTGGATGGAGGCACATGCAGGAGCTGTGTTACTACTAAGTTATATATAGTTTCCATATTCACAAACACGAGCCTAAAATATCTGCTGCGTACCTCCCCTCCCAAGTAACGGCCGCTTAACCACGTGACCGTGTCGTAGCCCCGCCCACCTACCGCTATAACCCCAGCCGCGGGGTAAGACCGGCAGTTGGTGCAGGCAGTTTGAATGAGCCTCTCCCTCTCCTCCCTGGTAATGGCCACGTCACGTTGCTATCTCCACCTTGGTATAGCAGACCATGTGACCTGGCCGGCTGAGGGGGTGGAGCTTTGTCACCTCAGCTGACGGCGAATAAATGCTTACAATAGCGATAATACAGCAAGCGCTTCATGGCCGGAGGCTGCGGCGCCCTCCATTTTGGGTCATGACTAGAATATACAGCTGATAACGCTGCCTGTACACATTACATGAGGACCCGCCACCGCATAGGGAAGCGCCATAAATGTCTCTGTCCATAGAAATTCATTATGGTTCCCTTAAAAAAAAAAGACATTAGTGAGAGCTGCTCCTGTATAGTCCATACATGGTGCAGCTCCTCTGCCTCCTGGAAGGTGGTGAAGAAATTGACAACTAGGTTGTACCATTCCCCTTTTGTTACAAGGATAGGGCTGCGTTCACACGTGTTTGAATCTTGTAATTAAAACACATCAGTTTTTGACAGTTTCTGTCCATTTTTTTCAATTATCTTAATAGCTATACAGGTTGTAAGCAGCCAAACCATGGTAAACGGTCAAAAAGGATGCGTTTTTAACCCCTTTCCCGCTCAGCGGCGGATATATCCGCCGTTGAGATGATGCCGGCTCGGCTCTGGATCGGAGCCAAACCGGCATCAGAAATCATGGGGTGCCGGTTGTAACAATACCCCCCCTTCCCCCTGAACCGTTTTCGGGGGGCGCCGATCTGGTCCCCAGCACTGCCTGCAAGAACTGCCGGTAAGATGGCGTCTATGACGTCATCTTGCTGACACTGCTAATACCCTGCAATACATGAGTATTGCAGAGTATTAATCGGACAGGGGATTCATCAGAGAAAATGACTTTACCCCAGTCCACTCCCTGTACCTTTTACCTATGTTTTTTCTGGAGAGAAGTGGCTTCTTTGCTGCCCTCCTTGACACCAGCCCTTGCTCCAAGAGTCTCCTCCTCACAGTGCGTGCAGAAACACTGGTCCTGGCGCTTGCTGGTCCTTCTTGGGTGCCCTGGAGCCTTTTTGGCAACAATGGAACCTCTCTCCTTGAATTCCTTGATGATGTGATATATTGTTGACTGAGGTGCAACCTTTCTAGCTGCGATACTCTTCCCTGTTAGGCCAGTTTTTAATTGCTGTTAAGCTGATCACTCTTTATAACATTCTGGAGTATATGCAATTTGCCATTATAAAACCTGATGCAGTAGACTTTGTAAAAATTAACATTTGTATCATTGTCAAAACTTATGGCCATGACTGTACACAGCATTGAGCACAGGCCGGAGGGGTGACCCCATGCAGTGTAAGTAAAGTGCTGACCCCAATATTCTATACACCTGTCTGAACTTCTGGGGCAAACCAGTTTATTTTTATAACTCACCACTTAAAGACCAGATTCAGCCACTCGCAGATAACACCCAGCCACAAGACAGTTACACCCAGCTGGCACTGGAGGGCATACGCCAGGGGAAAGTAGAGAAGAAATATGCAGCCAGGATCTCCCAGGTAGGTCACCCACAGCCAGAATTCTTCAGAGCCATGAAGGTGTTCCTGCAGGTAGCCAGCCAGTGCCACCCCAGCCTGGTGCACTTCATCCATCTACAATACACATTACCCAATTATTTAATAATCTATAGAAAATGATGACTCAGGATTATAAAAAGTCACATGACTGTGTACCACTATAACTTGTGCTCTATGGGGGAAATTTATCAGGACTTGTATGCCAGTATTTTGGAGTCCTGAAATATTTGCACCCTTTTCACGTCTCCATGGAAAGTGTGCATGGGATGGACGCAATGTAATAGAAAAGCAATGTAACCTTTGGATGTGATCACTGTTGAAGCCTTTGAAATGTGTCCAAAAAAAAACGCAACAAAAAAAGGAATGCAGGCAACGTATCGTGTGAATGCAGTCTGAGGGCGCGTTCATAACGCGACGCTAGCGCACAGGGGGCGGAGTTTGGGGCGATCGCATATGCGTTTCCAGAGAATCGCATACGATCGGGTTATTAATCGCATGCGTTTCCCGACGCGACGATAGCGGAACGTGTCAACGCGCCCTCAGGGTGCGTTCAGACATTGGGGTCCATTTGCTAAGGCTGGCGGCGCACATGGCGTTTTGAACCCGTTTTTAGGCCCTTAATAAGCAGTCCGAAAAAAACTGCTTAAAAACGGCCCAAAAACTAGTTCAAAACACCCATGTGCCACCGGCGTAAGGATGGTCGCACACGTGCCGTTTTGTCTGCGTTTGCAAACACAGACAAAGCCGCACCCACCAGGGCGGGCCGCAGCCCGTTCCCATTGGCGTTTCCATGGTAACGCCTGCGATTGGGAACGAGCCACCGGTGTTTTGCATTAAATTTATGCAAAACAGGCGTAGGGCTGGTTCAGTGGGTGCGGCTTTGTCTGCGTTTGCAAACTCGGACAAAACGGCGCGTGTGCCACTACCCTAAGGCCGGTGCCACACGCACCGCTTTGTCTGCGTTTGTGTTCAAAGCCTCGCCTACCGTGTCGGGACGCGGCCCGATCGCATCGGCGTTTCTATTTCAAGCCGCTGGTGTTTTGCATTAAATTATCGCAAAACACCGGCGGCTCGTTCCCGATCGCAGGCGTTTCCATAGAAACGGGCCGAGCGTTTGCAAGCACAGACAAAGCGCTACGTGTGGCACTAGTCTAAAGGCTTTGTACCAGTTTTCTATCAGTCTTTGCACTTTTTGTCACTTCATTTTTTGGATCAATATAAGATTTCTATATTAATGGTTATGTATTGATTTGAATCGAGTTACTTATGTATAACAGTTCATGTAAAGTCATACTGGGCGGTTATGTCATCCTGTAATCACAGTCTAAACGTTGCTTTGTTTTCTTCCTTTTGTATCTGCTACCAAGGCAGATTTCCATATGTATCTGGCCGGTTTCCCACATGCCGTTTTTAAACGCATTCAAAACACAAGCGGGAGGGGGGTGTTGCCTGAAACGGATGCGTTTTGGCCAAACCTCCCATTTGTGTTTTAAGTGCATTTAAAATGTGCCGAAAATGGCCCGTGGGAAACCAGCCTGTCTTCATTGACTTCAAGGTAGGTTCTGTCCCAGGATAGGCCCTCTTTACCTGCTCCGTGGGGGTCTGACACCCAGCCCCCCCAGGTGACAATGTATTGCAGCACTTTCTGGATGTTTCAAAACGCAATTCAAACCCACCATGTGAATATCCCAATATCACTGGGCGTTTTTGATTCTTTTTATGGAGCGCTGTCAGGAAAGGGGTTAATAAACATGGCGTCCAGTGCCGTTATTACTTTTACTAAGTCTTCACCTCACTACTGTGACGCCATATTGTCACTCTCTAGCATGCTGTCAGTGGATGGAGGCACATGCAGGAGCTGTGTTACTACTAAGTTATATATAGTTTCCATATTCACACACACGACCCTCAAATATCTGCTGCGTACCTCCCTTCCCAAGTAACGGCCGCTTAACCACGTGACCGTGTCATAGCCCCGCCCACCTACCGCTATAACCCCAGCCGCGGGGTAAGACCGGCAGTTGGTGCAGGCAGTTTGAATGAGCCTCTCCCTCTCCTCCCTGGTAATGGCCACGTCACGAGCTCCGCCCTTGTCTGACGTCACGTTGCTATCTCCACCTTGGTATAGCAGACCATGTGACCTGGCCGGCTGAGGGGGTGGAGCTTTGTCACCTCAGCTGACGGCGAATAAATGCTTACAATAGCGATAATACAGCAAGCGCTTCATGGCCGGAGGCTGCGGCGCCCTCCATTTTGGGTCATGACTAGAATATACAGCTGATAACGCTGCCTGTACACATTACATGAGAACCCGCCACCGCATAGGGAAGCGCCATAAATGTCTCTGTCCATAGAAATTCATTATGGTTCCCTTACAAAAAAAAGACATTAGTGAGAGCTGCTCCTGTATAGTCCATACATGGTGCAGCTCCTCTGCCTCCTGGAAGGTGGTGAAGAAATTGACAACTAGGTTGTACCATTCCCCTTTTGTTACAAGGATAGGGCTGCGTTCACACGTGTTTGAATCTTGTAATTAAAACACATCAGTTTTTGACAGTTTCTGTCCATTTTTTTCAATTATCTTAATAGCTATACAGGTTGTAAGCAGCCAAACCATGGTAAACGGTCAAAAAGGATGCGTTTTTAACCCCTTTCCCGCTCAGCGGCGGATATATCCGCCGTTGAGATGATGCCGGCTCGGCTCTGGATCGGAGCCAAACCGGCATCGGAAATTATGGGGTGCCGGCTGTAACAATACCCCCCACCCCCCCGAACCGTTTTTGGGGGGCGCCGATCTGGTCCCCAGCACTGCCTGCAAGAACTGCCGGTAAGATGGCGTCTACGACGTCATCTTGCTGACACTGCTAATACCCTGCAATACATGAGTATTGGACAAAAACTCAATACAACATATTATTAAAAATTGTTGATTCTTTATTAATACAAAAAAACACACAAATACCAGTATAGTTACTGCTGGTGATATATACAGAAAATATTGAATAAAAACACAGTGGTTTGGCACAGAAAAAAGGAATAAATAACCTGGGCAAGTGAGGGAAGTTGTAGTGTATTGGAGCAGGTGAATAAGAAGCTGGGCAATGCAGTATATTAGGTGTGTGATAGCTCCATGTGATACAAGGAGGCTCCTACGTAAAGGAGGATGATAGTGTCTTTAACCCCTTAACGCTCTGCGCCGTAGCTCTACGGCGCAGGGTATAAGGATGATGTATGAAGAGGGTCACTGGCTGAGTCCTCTTCATACAGAGGTGGGGTTTTTTGCATTTTGCACAAAACCCCCACCGCTAATAACCGCGGTCGGTGCTTGCACCGATCGCGGCTATTAACCCCCTAAACGCCGCCGGCAAAGTCGTGGGCGCCGCCATCTTTTTTTCGATCGCCACGCCCCCGAACGTCATCGGGGGGCGGCGATCAGTTGCCATGGTAGCCTCGTGTCTTCTTTTGACACGAGGCTATCTGCAGCTGCATATTCGTTACAATGAGCCAGTGGCTCATTGTAATGAATGTGCTGCAAAAATGCCATATATTGCAATACCGAAGTATTTGCAGTATATGGTAGCAGCGATCTGACTCTAGGGTTATGTACCTAGATGGTCTAAAAGATAGTGAAAAAAAAAAGAAAAAAAAAGTTTAAAAAATAAAAAAATTAATAAATATTAAAAGTTCAAATCACCCCCCCTTTCCCTAGAACGGATATAAACATAACAAACAGTAAAAACCACAGACATATTAGGTATCGCCGCGTCCAAAATGCCCGATCTTATCACAAATATAAAAACGGTTCGGCCGGCGGTGACCTCCGAGGCGGAAATGGCGCCCAAATGTCCGAAATGCGACTTTTTACACCTTTTTACATAACATAAAAATGAAATAAAAAATGATCAAAATGTCGCACGACCTCAAAATGGTAGCAATGAAAACGTCGCCTCATTCGCAAAAATGACACCTCACACAGCTCCATGCGCCAAAGTAGAAAAAGTTATTAGCGTCAGAAGAGTGGCAAAAAATTTTTTTTCTTTTTGTACACATTCGTTTAATTTTTGAAAATGTATTAAAACACAATAAAACCTGTATAAATTTGGTATCACCGCGATCGCACCGAACCAAAGAATAAAGTAGGCGTGTTATTTGGAGCGAAGAGTGAAAGTCGTAAAACTGAGCCCACAAGAACGTGACGCACGTGCGGTTTTTTTTCAATTTTCCACATTTGGAATTTTTTTCAGACTTTGCAGTACATGGCATGTTAAATAATAACATTACGGAAAGTAAAATTGTTACGCACAAAATAAGCCCTCACACAGGTTCTGTACACGGAAAAATGAAAAGTTATGGATTTTTGAAGTTGGAGAGCGAGAAATGAGGCGAAAAACCCTCCGTCCTTAAGGGGTTAAGGGCTATCTAAAAAGGTATGCCAGCTCTTACCAGTTCAAAGATGTTGCAAAACACCGCTGCCAGGTTGGGACAGCAGGGATGCGTCCAACCTGGCAGTGGTGTTCTGAAACATCTTTGAACTGGTAAGAACTGGCACACCTTTATAGATAGCCCTTAAAGACACGATTATCCTCCTTTATGTAGGAGCCTATCTGCATTACATGGAGCTATCACATACCTAATTTACTGCATTGCCCAGTCTCCCATTCACCTGCTATAATATACTACAAACTTCCCTCACTTGCCCAGGTTCATCCGTTTTTTCTGTGCCAAACCATTGTGTTTTTATTCAATATTTTCTGTATATCACCAGCAGTAACTATACTGGTATTTGTGTGTTTTTTTGTATTAATAAAGAATCAACAATTTTTAATAATATGTTGTATTGAGTTTTTGTCCATTTCCCCACCAAGTGAGGGGTATCCGTTTTTGTTTATGTACCTTTGGACTAAACAATGCGTTACAAAGAGCGGGCCACGCCACACGAACACTTCGGGTAGTTATTACATGCACCACATGACTTAGTGGAACCTGGTGGGCCCCCATCTCTGTATCCAACCTATCTTCTAATACATGAGTATTGCAGAGTATTATCATGAACAAGCAATCAGATGATTGCTTGTTCATGTCCCATGGCAGAGTAAGTAAAAAATGTTATTCAATAAAATATAAAGTATTAAATCAATAAAAATGCCCATAAGCCCCATAACATGTAAAGAGACATATAACCCTAAAAAAGTCTAAATCATAACAAAAATTGAACCCGTACAATGAACGCCGTTAAAAAAACTTTTAAAAACCCACTAAAAATATCTTTTACCTATTCATCTTACAAAAAATGCAATAAAAAGTGATCAAAAAAACATATGTACTCCAGATGATACTGGTGCAAAGTACAACATGTCCCGCAAAAAACAAGCCTTCAACCAGCTCCGTAGCCAAAAAAGTAAAATGTTATGCCACTTGGAAGACGGCAATGCAAAAATGATGGATTTTTTCCCCACATTAGGGTTTTGTTTGACAAATTTAGTAAAACGTAAAAAAATATTCATGTCTGGTATCCCCGTAATCGTATCAACCCATAGAAGAAAGATAACATGATTATTAGGCTATACGGTGAACACCAAAAAAAGAAAAAGTAAAAAATCCAGTACAGCATTGATGCTTTTCTACTCCTGCCCTCAAAAGAGTTCCTAAATTTTCAACAGTAGGTGATACCAACCCCATAATGGGCAACATGGCAAAAGCATCTCATCCCGCAAAAAAAAAAATGCCGTTGGATGGCCCCAATAAAAAAAAAAAGCGAAAATTTTATAGCCTACAAAACGAGGCAACGCTGCAGGGTGCTCCTTCCCTCCTGGCCCTCGCTGTGCCCCCATAAAACAAGTCACAGCCACATGTGGGGGTCTCTGCACTAGGGAGAGATTGCAGATTTTATGGCGTATGGCGGATTTTATCTTTTGGAAATGTGTACAAGTTGCTAATAATACACGAGGGGGTGGCGGGGGGTGCATAATTAGCAGCCTGGAGTACCGGACATCTTGTTTTGTGCTCCGTGCTGCTAATTATAAGTTTATTTTCTAGGTGATCCCAGCGTGTCAAGCTTATCAAAGACCACCACTGGGATCAACATAGAAAGGAGCGTAGGCAAGTATCTTCAGTCTCTTTGGGCTTATCTATAATGATAGGTTTCTTTTAATTCTAAGCGATATGTGTGGAGAACACCAGGCGCTGCTCATCACCTGCCAAATACAATCCCAACAGTGACACATGGTGGTGGCAGCGTCATGCTATGGGGGCAGGGACAGGATGACTGGTTGTAATTGAAGGAAAGATGAATGCGGCCAAGTACAGAGAACAAATATGCCAGAGCCCTGACTTAAACCCAATTGATCTCTGGAGAGGCTTACAAATGGCTTCCCCAAACGTTCTCCATCCAACCTGAGGGAACGGGGATCTGAAAGGAAGAGGCAGAGGATCCCCAAATCCAGGTGTGAGAAACTTGTTACATCATTCCCAGGAAGACTCCTGGCTGTACTGGCTCCAAAGATGCTTCTACTCAATACTGAGCAAATGGTCTCAGTACTTATGAGCATGTGATATTTCAGTTTCTTTTGTTATATAAAATAACAAAATCTACATTTCAGTTTTTTTCTGTCCTGATGGGGTGTAGAGTGTACACTAATGCAATATATTGCTTATTTACATATGGAAAGCTCTTGGGCTGAGTTCACATGTGGTGTTTACATTGCGTTTTTGAAACGCAATACAACAGCTGAGGAGATTTGCCCAATTAAGTTGCTGTTAACATTTGCATTTATAAAACACAATGGGGCAGATTTACTTACCCGGTCCATTCGCGATCCAGCGGCGCGTTCTCTGCGGAGGATTCGGGTCCGGCCGGGATTCATTAAGGCAGTTTCCCCAATGTCCACTAGGTGTCGCAGCTGCGCTGAGGAGCATCAGAATGCACTCAAGTTCACCGGCCTATTCCTAGTGAAGGTAAGTGCAAGCTCCGCAACACTTTTTTTTTTTATGCGGCGGTTTTTCCAAATCCGTCGGGTTTTTGTTCGGCCACGCCCCCCAAATTCCGTGCATGCCAGCGCCGATGCGCCACAATCCGATCGCGTGTGCCAAAATCCCGGGGCAATTCAGGGGAAATCGGCGCAAATCTGAAATATTCGGGTAACACGTTGGGAAAACGCGAATCGGGCCCTTAGTAAATGACCCCCATTGTAATCAATTTCAGACTTGCATTTTTTTTCATGCACACACGCATATTTTTTTTAACACGCATTTAAATCTCGACATGCTCTACTTTTGCAAGTCACGCGCGTGAAAAACGCACCATACCAGTCTATGGAGATGCATCAAAAACTCATTGCACTCTGAGACACTTGCAAGTGCAATGCGTTTTTTCACGCAGCAATTGCTGATCTGGACGTTCTTTTTTACCTGAGGGTGATGGCACACTTGGTGTTTTTGGCCCGTTTTTAAGCAGTCCGTCATAAAACACATTCGTTAAAAAAGGCAAACGTTTTCGACACGTTTGACCAATTATCTTAATTGAAACTGGTCAAAAACGCATGCGTTTTTTTACGGACTGCTCAAAAGTGCCCCAAAAATGCGTTCAAAATGCCATGTGTGCCATCACCCTTGGCGTTTCGAACATGTTTTTGGTCCGTTTTTTAAACAGTCTGTCCCTTTTTGACAGGTTTGACCAATGATCTTAATTCAAACTTGTCAAAAATGGATGCTTTTTTTAAACGCATGCGTTTTATAAACACATGCGTTTTTTGACAGACTGCTCAAAAACGTCTTCTTCTTTTTATGGGGGAGGGGGGCGCTCGGCCATTGGAAAAGCATATGCGTTTTAGCCAAGTCCACTTAAATTTTTGAGGCATTTAAAAACTCCAGTTGGGAATCCTCCCTGAGCCACTCATGGTAACAACAACTGAAAACTCTCAGGCCAATATTTATCAAAATTGCGCAAACTGTACTATGTGCAGTGTATAGTACAGGGAGCGCCAGATTCATGATTTGTGGCACCCGTTCTTCATGAATCTGGTGCTCCCTGCACTGCTTCGATAGAGTGCACCAACTTTTTTTGGTGCACCTTTTAACATGCGGCGTGTGACACACTTCTGTCGCACTTTGTATGATAAATGTGGCGCACGGTCCGACAGCACCGGAATGTCCCCTTCACTGCAGAAATTTGTGTTGTGTATGTGTCTCGGACACTTCTTAAATACCTTTACAAGCAGTTTTCATGAGAAAGAATGTGCAAAGTCCGATAGAAAACTGGTGCAAGTGCCTTTGTGAATGACCCGTTCAATATTTTTCTACTAATCCAATGTACCCATAAGGTTATTTTAGTATTTCACATTAATTGATACATTTTTTAGCCAAGGTAACAGTTGATCAAGAAATCCTCAGTGGTTGGAACTGCTACAAGGATAGTACAGGTATTCTACATGCACAGGGGCACGTCCAAACCCATTCACATTCTGTAGCTGTTCAAAGACAATAAAGTTTGTTGAAAGCTTTCCCGCTTTCAAAATGGCGACGTCAACTGCCTGCACGGAAGTGGCCTTCGAATACAAAAGCCAACGTCCTCAACGAGGTGAGCAGGAGGAAAGTCCCAATGTCACGATGGCCGCTCTACGCTCAATCAATGGGAAATAAGTGCCACTTCCAAGATGGCGGCGGCGTTTTCCGACGAAAGAGGTGCGGTCACGCCGCATCACCAAGGTAATTTCCCGGCAGGCCCCACGCCTTACGCTGGCTTTTAAGGTTGCGCGCTGAGGTCGCAGCGGTAAAGCGCGTCACGCACAGGCCGGCAGGAGGAAGATGGCCGCTCCGGGGGAATACTTCAGCATTGGCTCCCAGGTTTCGTGCCGGACTTGCCAGGAGACGCGGTTGCAGGGGGAGGTGGTGGCGTTTGACTACCAGAGCAAGATGTTGGCGCTCAGTATCCTAAATGTGACGGAGGGGCCGGTGGTGGGGGAGGAAAAGCCCGGGCTGGGGGAGGGGGGCCCCACACTATGAGCTGCTGCCTGGAGCGGAGCTGACAGCGTGTAGCCAGCGGGCGGGGGCGCTACATCCGCGCCGCTGCGGCTCCTTACACGTTGCAGGTGCCCGCTGCTCGCCAGCTGTGCTGTCCGGTGACCGGTGTGGTGTGGGCGCTGTGTGCTGGGCTGGGAGGCCTCTCATCTCCATGTGTTACTGTCCTGCAGCACCTCAGGGTGTGATGACTTGGGTGTCTAATGCATCCTGTGTGTGTGCGGTGTTATCAGGGGCCGTGTATGAGGAAGGACCATGCTACCTGTGTGACAAGGTCACTATGATGCTCTGCATCCGCCTGGGAGTCCACCTGTAGGATCGGCACATAGTGTTAGGAATTGGCCCTGGAAAAATGGAAAACCTTAGTATATGTTGGTAGTAACAGGATTTTAAAAATGCATTCCTGTTCTAGGATTGTAGCTGGACTTGGAGCCCTGGGGTTTTTCTGTGTTCTTTGATCACTGCATTTTAAAGATGGTGGACTCCCTTGTTTGGATTTTTGTAATTGCGTTCAAATAGTGAGGTTTCTTTAGAAGTTCTTGTATAGTGCTGGTGGTGTTGCCATTTTCTGTGTAAATTTAGGGGATTTTCCATCGAAGACCATTTACAGGTCAGGAATTTAATATTGAGGAATACTTTACTATAGCCCCTGAATTTGTCAACCTGGAAAATTGTCTTAACTCTTAAAGTTTTGGGTGTGACTGAAGGTTGGATCTGGCAGTGATGACTCTCGCTATAACTGGCGCAGCCCTTATTATTGGCTCTACATGTTTGGTGCCCTTAGCGTTCCTCCTATTCTGGTGACCGTATTGATATGGTGCTATACCACGTTCCCCCAGGTATGAGCAGATAGATGATACCCATAAGTGGTTGTGGGTATAGCTCTCAGTGGAGCAGTAAACTGGCACAGATTTGGGGACACCAGCACCTTGGCTACTATACAGGTTGTTTGCCTTTAGGGTTTCTGTTATGTAGAGAACATGGTATATGTGATTAGGGTTTGTAGCTGGGCCCCCTGGTTATGTGGTTTGTGGTATAATCTATGTTCAAATATGTTTACAATGTCTTGTGTTAAATTTAAAACCATAGCTAGTGATACAGGGCTATTGCCCCCCTTATGGGGCATCCATATTACTTTATCATGTTTTGGACATAATCTCCTTGTAGCTCTAGTCCATTCTAATGTAAATCAGGTTTTCCACAGGAAGTAGGGTCCCTGCTTAGCCGTGGCTGCAGTGAAGTGAAAACCTTAAATAGATTGTGGGCAGAGGTGGCACTGTTTAATTGAAGAGCAGACTTTTTCATAATCTTATTCAACCCCTTTTAAATTGTATCATAAGGAACATGCATGGTACGTGGGAGCAGTTTGCAAATAAAGACACAGTACAGGAATGT
Organism: Engystomops pustulosus; assembly: GCA_019512145.1. Classification (NCBI taxonomy): domain Eukaryota; kingdom Metazoa; phylum Chordata; class Amphibia; order Anura; family Leptodactylidae; genus Engystomops; species Engystomops pustulosus. Next base: position 42,234,824 of record CM033646.1, read on the forward strand.
TGCCACCTTTGTATCAGCTTCATCCAGGGTGGAGGCCAGTCTTTTCAGCCTTTTAAAATGCAGATTGTGTTGGGTTTTGTCACTGGGTGATCTCTGTTAGCAGCGGGACTGAAAAGTAAAGTTAAAATCCATGTCTTTGGCTCATGTTTGGATACTACAGTAGTTACAGGGGAGGCGGGTGAGCAGTTCGATCCAGAAAGAACTGCCTGCCCAGAGCCCTAAAAGTGCACTTTTCAGTTCTGCTGCCACTTACACGTGCAAAGATAGGACTAGTCCACCACCAGCTGCTGAACTGGCGATTACCTGCTCTTCCATTGGTTTTACACCACCTGTAATTGGTATGAGACGGCCCCACTCATTTTTTCTATTCATGTGGGATTGTCATTTCCTGCCATATGTCGTGTTTTCCTTAATCACCTTGTCTACAGAATGCCCCTCGACTAGTGGAAAACCCAACCATGCTGACATCCTCCTGCTTAACCTGCAGTATGTGTCTGAAGTAGAGGTATTGAACGATCGCACACAGACTCCTCCGCCTCTAGCCTCCCTCAACATTGGCAAGGTAGGTTGGACATCTGCTCATCACATTGCATTTGGGTAGATTAGGGGAAACCCCTTTAATCCACTTGCTGACACATGACAGTAAAGGCTTTGCCTTCTTAGGTGTATAGTTAAAGAGGACCAGTCACCCAGAAATTGGGCACTAGGAGCCACTTACTAAAGTAAGCGGCTCCTAGTGCTAAAACAAACGCAGTATTACACTGCTAGCGTTATCAGAAACCTTGGATAACACTATCTAACACCGCTGCAGAGTACATTACAAATGCTGGACCGCTCTCAAAGTGCTCCGGGGCATTCATGAGGGGGGCAGGATTAGGGGTGGTGACTGCATGATGCACGGCAGTCACTGGTGAGCTATGGAGTGTGCAGGACGGTCCGGGGAAGAGGCAGCGCCTCGGACCGCCCCCTCATGAATACGCCGGACCGCTTTTAGAGCACACCGGCACTTCCATTGTACTCCGAAGCGGTGACACCGCTGCATTTGTTTTGACACTAGCAGCTCCTAGTGGCCAATTTCTGGCTGCCAGGACCTTTTTAAATATTTATACATTTAAATTAAGATTCTCTAAATAGAATATTTTAAGATTTTTCCATTGCCGAAAAGTTGTATTCAGTGAGGTGTAAGGTAAGAGGTATAAGCACCTTTTTAGCTGTGAATGTGGCTGCAGACAGGGCAGTGGGTAATTTCCTTTGTCAATAATTACCCTTTCTAGTGTATAGGTTATGGAGCGGTCAATTACCTTGAATACCCTTTAGTTTAGTATTTGCTGGGGCACACAATGCCATAAGCGGCTTTGCATAATTAGATTTTTGATAAAGCTTGACTAGTCTTAAAAGGATTTTCAAGTTTCATTGGGCGGCTGGGGCAAGAGGAAGGTAAACTTCTCCTCATTATTGTTGCATGGCTCTGCTCACGGGGTTGAGAATGATGAGTCTTCATGTTGATTACTGCTCTTCCTGTAATGGCTGAGGCCCTGAGTAGTTGCAGTAGTTGTGTGGCTACCGCCATTGTTGTAACTGAGCCAAAGGGCTGCACTGTGGGAACAGGGAGCCATGGAATGGCACACAGATAAACCATTGTAATGGACTTCCTTTTCCTAAAATCTTAAATTTGTAGTAATCCTTTTCTAACTCTGACCTGATGAAATACAAGGTGGATTTTGCTGCATATTTCACCAAACACCCACTAGCAAAACCCGCAATTGGTATTAACCCTTCGATCACTGCTGGGAAAGCTGGCGGCGACAGTAAAAAGCCAGCGGCGCTGCCATATTGGCTTAGATTGTTGCTCCCTGTGACGTCATCAGGGAGTTGCGATCTGTTACCATGCGGGCTTCAGGTCCTAAGACCCGATGCTGTCTTGTTTTGGCCAATCTATTATAATGTGGGGTTTGTGCATTTAATAGATGTGGGAAATTCCCCATACTACCATACTGTAGTATTTCTGTATATAGTAAGATACATCAGACAACCTAGGGTTAAAGTACCCTAGATCTTAAAAATTGTAAATAATGTACTGTATTTTCCGGACTGTAAGGCGCACATAAAAGCCTTGGATTTCCTTGGAAATCCAAAGTGCGCCTTATAGTCCGGTGCGCCCTATGTATGGCGCAGGGCAGCGGACCATACTTATAGTCCCCGCTACCGGAGACAGCAGATCTCCACGGGAACTGCAGACCACGCGGCACGAACAACTTCTGCCGCGTTCGTTCTGCAGTTCCCGCTGGAGATCTGCTGTCTCCGTTGCGGGGACCTATGTAAGTATGGTCCGTGCCCTCCTCCACCTCACCTTCCCGCGTCGCCGCGTCTCTCTCGTCGGGTTCTCCGCTCCGCCACCGACCCTGCGCCTTATATCCGATGCGCCTTATATAGGAATTATCTATATAAGGCGCATCAGTCCGATGCGCCTTATATTCCGGTGCGCCTAATGGCCCGGAAAATACGGTATATATTTTTCAAATTGCCTCTTTTTCCCTAGAACTGATATAAAACAGTAAATAAATCATCATCCTAGATCTGACAGTATGGTATGCTGGTATATTTATTTTGCGATCAAAATATAATAACTGTTATTTCCGGCGTTTAACCCCGTAACGGAAAATGGTCTCTTTTTTTTGCCATTTTGCAACATTTAAAAAATATTTATAAAAAGTGATCAAAAAGGTAGCAATGAACACCTCAAATGAGACAACACAAAGCTTCGTACACTGCAGTATGAAAATTTTGGTATACGGTAGTTCTTAACTTTTGTAAATGTATGAAAACATAAAACCTGTATAAGAAAATGGCGCAGATGTTTTTTTTTTTTTTTTTTTTTTTTTTTTTTTCCACCAATTTCACTAAATTTGGAATTTTCTTCTGCTTCCCAGGACACAGTATGGAGTATTTAATACCTTCAATATGAAGTGCAATTTGTTACATTGAAAACCAGCTGTCACACAGCTCTTTACATGAAAAATAAGTTATAGGTCTTTGGTGGGGAGTGAAAAATAGAAATGCAAAAACAAAAAAGGGTCTTGTTCTTGAGGGTTAAAGGACATCTACCATCAGAATCAAGGATTGTAAACCAAGCCCACTACCATACTAGTGTTTGCCCCCTCTGGCAGGATGAGCTCCTAGCCCTACTCCATTTTCAGCAGTGCCCTCAGAACACTGGAAGAAGCCCACAGTGGTCCGGCGTATTCATAGCGGGGTGTACGTGTCCGAGGAGGCGGTGACCTATGAATACGCCAGCCCGCTTTGCGTTTGGTTCGGCTTATTCCCTGGCTTTTACAAAAAAGCTCTTAAAATTATGCAAATTAGTCTGTGGGCCTCTGGGCTCTAGAGGTGTTAATGGAGCCTGGAGCCCCTCAGTTTAATTTGCATAGTTTTAAAAGCCTTTTTTTTTTTCTTAAACCAGGGCATAAGAACCTGCCAAATGGAGCGCACACCTGTATGTCAGTATAAAGGTTTACAAGCCTTCATTCTGATGTTAAATGTCCTTTAAATAGGATCTGTTGGATTAGTAATAATGTTATGAAATAACCATTTCTGATCATTCCTAGTTGTTGAATTCCTACATTTCTAGGAATAATTACGGAAAGGCCTTGGATATGGGAAGAAGCTACTGCCCAGACTTCACAACATAGGCCTCCAAATATGTTTTTAGTTCAGTGGTGTCATGAAGAAATTAAAATATAATATATAATTTTTTTTTTCAGCTGGCGAGCAGAGCCCGGTTGGAGAAGGAAGAGAAGATGAGCCAGGCTTATGCCATCAGTGCCGGGGTCTCTCTGGAAGGACAGCAACTATTCCAGACCATTCACAAGACGTAAGTGGTCTGCTCCAACTGCACTGCACAGTATGGTTTTCATTATTCATCCTGAGAATTTAATTACTGTTTGAGTGTTGTCCCCCTCAAACGCTGTAATATTCTAATGGGCTCAATGCTGAAAGACCCTGAACTTGTATATGTATATCTTGTATATGGAGGGGAATAATTCTTTAAGTATATTGTGATTGCCTATTACACCCTGCCAGCTGTAAATGGCTGATGTTATGGGTTACCAGTTGGTTATATGATGGCCCCCATACAATGTAGCCGCTGGCTGATGCTACACTTGAGATTCTGTAGATATTAACAGTTGGAAATTTGTGAGTTGGTGACTGGATTCTCTTACTTCATGCTGAAGCTCTGAAACCTCTCCTCTGTCTGAACTGACAAGCCTTTATTCCCTCTTTAAGATTTCAGAGTGTAGGGGGTAGAGAAAACCTAGCTGCTGTGACCCGCTGCTCCCTTCTCCATAGTTTGTGTGATCTGACTTCATAATGAGCTTCTGTCTTGGTAGCAAGACTGAATTCAGCAAGGAGAGAAGTAGAGATGTAAACTTGCTGGGCTATATTACAAAGACTTTTAACCCTTTCATGACCACCATACAGCTATATACGTTCTATTTGCAGAAAGGACATCTATAAATGTCTTGACAGTACTTCAAACGGCCATATCTACTGAACCCTGGCACGTAGAAACATACGTTGTATGTCAATTTACACAGAAGAATCTCCCCTTTAATATGTTGTATGAATGCTTAACAGAACTGAATATATTCACCCTCAAAGTTTGTAATAATTTTTTTTTTATACACATCTTTGTATACCCGATTGTAACTTAAATAATGGATCTCTCTGGTTCTCTTAATCTTCCATGCACAATCCATAAGAGGAGACTCTCCTGTTTAATATGAATTGTGTTTCTAGGTGCATGGGCTCAGATAAATCTATTCTATCAATTTGGTCTCGCATGTCATGCAAAAACAAAGTAAAAATTGTTGAGATATGTTAACCCTTTCACGACCCGTGACGTAATAGCACGTCACGGGTCGGCCGCGGGTGCATGGAGAGGGCTCACGCGCTGAGCCCTCTCCATAGCCGGTAAGTCTTTGCCTGGCATATTGCAGAAAGCTTACCGGGTTAACCCCAGCGCTCGGGATAGCACCGACGCGGGTGGTTTTCACACAGATCGTCGCCGGCAAGCTGCCGGCGGCTTCAAAAGCATGGTGGACCGTGGCGCCGCCATCTCTATTCGAGGATCGCCGCTCCCCTGACGTCATCGGGGAGCGGCAGTCCCGTCGCATGGACCTCGGTCTCGCGAGACCGAGCGCACTTCTGGTTACCCAGGCCATTACAATGTGTATCAGCATTTGTAATGTAGAGGATTAAAATCCCATATACTGCCATACTGTTGAGTCATAGGCATGTATATAGGATCCGTGCACCCCTAGGGTAAAGGTTACCTCAGGGAGTTGAAAAGTGCTAAAAATCAAAAATAAAAAAATTAAAAAAAAAAATAATTAATAAAAAACCCTCATAAAAAACTCAAATCACCCCCTTTACTAGAATAATATAAATATAAAAACAGTAAAAATCATAAAACACATAGGTACGCCGCGTCCGAAAATGACCCGGATCTATCAAATTGATAACGTTTTTCACTCGTTTAATCCCGTAACGGACAATCAGCGTCCCAAATCGAAAATGGCACTTTTTTGTCATTTAAAAAAATATTAAAAAATCTATAAAAAATGATCACAAGGTCTACAGGTCACTAAATAACTTGATAACAATGTAACGTCATCAATCCGCAAAAACGACACCACCCCCACAGATCCGTGACACAAAGTATAAAAAAGTTACGCGTAGATGCGCAAATCCCAAAAAAAATTTTGTACAGGATTGTTAATTTTTAAATGTATGAAAATTATAAAACCTATTACAAATTTTGGTACCCCGTAATCGTACCGGACACCAAAAGAATAAAGGAGACATGTCATTTGGGCGCACAGTGAAATCCTAAGATCCAAGCCCACAAGAAGCGCGCAAACAATGCGTTTTATTTACCAATTTTTCACTGATTTGGAATTTTTTTTTCTTCGTCCCGTTCCATACACCGGCATGGAATATTCAATACCATCTCTATGAAGTTGCAGTTGTTACCAAAATAACCGCACAACCCGCTCTGTACATGGAAAAATAAAAAAGTTATGGATTTTTGATCATGGGGAGTAAAAAATGAAAATGAAAAAACAAAAAAGGGCCAGGTCCTGAAAGGGTTAAGCTTTTCCAGAGATATCGTCATTTAAAGAATTACATAGCAGAATGTCAAAAATTGACCTGAACATTCAGGCACCAATCACCATGGGTCAAAATTTACATAACTATAAAATAAGTGACTTTCATCTTCCTTTTAATAAGACATAACATTACATAAAGTAAACTTGTACTTTTTTTTGTTTACAATTTGAAAAAAATGCACTTTAAAGTAGTTTTGAGAGATGTCTGGGAATTTTTTTTTTTTTTTTTTGTGGGCTTCATTCATGTGCTCCGTATTTGTATTAATGAATATGGTCTTCTACAGGATAAAGGACTGTAAATGGCAAGAGAAGAATATAGTAGTTATGGAAGACGTAGTAATCTCTCCACCCTACCAAGTGGAGAACTGCAAAGGAAAGGAAGGCAGCGCACTAAGCCATGTTCGCAAAATAGTGAGTTACTGCTAAGTTTCTTACTCTTTTCTCTATCTGCTACTGTCTTGATATGTGAATGTCAGGGTTGCTCACTTTCTACTTCTGGTATTGTTACTATTATTTGTACAAGCCCTTGGTTATATGGGCATTGCATGAGCCTAGTTGTGGATGGTCGAGAAATTCCCAAATCCAACCTGCCACTCCATTCCTTAGAAGTGCAATAGACCCCCATTCACCACTGGGATCCCCAATCCTGTGAATAGAGGACATCTTTGTGTGGATTAACAATCCATTTAAGGAATTCTATGTGTAATTGTTAGTCAACAAAACGAAGGCACAGCCGCCTCATTCTGCTGATTGGTGCCAATTGACGAATGAACATCCCCCTTATGTAACTCTGGCCTATACCAATAATGGTGCCCAAACCACAACCAAAACCCATTTATTTATTACCAAGTGCCAACACAGCAGTAACTTATTGCTCACTGCTCTGTCATCTTTCTATTGTATTGGTGACCTTAAGACATGAATATGGTTAAAAGGAGAAATTTGGATTATGATTGTAGCTTTGCTTGAAGGCCCCCCTGAACAGGAGAAATCATGGGCCCTAAAGCAGAACTACTCTATTACTACTAATTCTTCCTGCTGTACCAAGCAGCCCAAAATATATAGCTGATTGTGGCATGTCCTGGGAAGCCTGCAAGGGGAGGCCTTGAATTCTATTGGGTGAATCCTACGCTGGAGCCCCAGCCTGGGTGCCCACAGAGTGCTTGGAGTGCCACCTCTGGTACTATAGCTTCGCCACCACTGACGCCTATACTAAGGTGTCTTCTAATTGCATGATATTTCCATACCTCTTCTCCCTAATGTCCCATCTTCTTTTTATGCTGTTTTGCAGACATTTTATTTAATTATTTCATGTTTCTAGGTTGAAAAACACTTTAGAGATTTGGATAATCAGAAGGGGCTGCAGAGAAATGCAATTCAACCATCACAGAAGGAAACCAGCACGTCCTCCTGAGCCCTCAGCTGCATCGGCCTGTCCGCCCCTGAGCTGCCTGCTCTTTATTCCACTGTGGTGGGATCCGTGCGAAGAGTTACAGAGAAAGGGGTGGTCAACTTAGGGATGGGGGCAAGCAGGGGGGTGGATCGGGGTGGTATGGGTAGCTTTTATTTCCGGACTAGTCCCTCTCAACCCCTTCCTACAATGGCCTCGAAGTACTGGATTTTGTATTGAGGGGGTTGAGGAGATGCAGAGTTATAGCGGACCCCATGGGGATCCCCTATTTTTTCCCCCCAATTTTTTTTTTTTCGTTCCATTTGCCAGTCCGGCTCCAGTTGAGAATTTTCCCAAGGTTGCATTTCTCCCACAACAGTACTGTTCTCCCAATCCTATTTTTTTTTTTTGTTAATGTTTACTTTTTGTCTTTTATTTGTGTTATGTTTCTCTTTTCTCTCCTGTTGCTGGGTGAAATCCTCAACCCTTCCTCAGCCACCGGGACAGAACAGTGCTTGGCATGGCTCCCTCTGGCCGTGAAAGGGTTATAAATTTGCCTGTAAAAAGAACAAAACTTAAAAAAACAAAAAAAACACAAAAACAGAAAATAAAAAAATGAAAAAAAAGTAAACCCTGTCTGCAAGATATTTCTTGGTTGGCAGCAAATGGTGGTTGGGACTAGGTGTAGATCATTCTATGATTGCCCTTTTATTCTCTTGTTACATTGTAAAAGTGCATGAAGGCTCTTTGGAAATCATCAGGGCTGTCCCTGGTAGAGAGGGATGGTTATTAATATGTGTTATTATGCGCTTTAAACTTTGTGCAATCATTAATAGTCTAAACGTTCTCATACCTAAGCTGATCACAATGTTCCCCTGGACTCCAGTGCTGTGAAAAAACTGCATTCAGTTTCTCTGCAGCGCTACCACAGGGAAAAGCGCTGTAAATGTGGGCAGATAAACAGGTAATCTTCCAGCTTGAGTTTCATAAGGGTTTTCCAGCCTAACTACGTGTCATAACCATGGACAGTGGTCAATAGAAATATTCTTGGTTGTAACACCCAACACCACCTTTCTATTTCTGCCTTGCCTCTGTCCAGAAACAGTAGCACCGCTGCCATCTGAATGGTGGGGATTTCAGAAGGAAGGAGGCCCATGGATATAACACATTTAAAGATCATATGTTACATGCTCAATGTATAGCAAATAGTTGAGGAATCCACTCTGTTCTCCATAAGACTCCACTTATTGAAACTTTAGGAGGTGAACAAAACTCTTGGCTAATTCTACCCTCTACCATCTTCCAGTTGGCAGGGTTGCTCTCATGGCTCCCACAGCACTTCATTATTTTTTCTCTCCTGTTGCTGGGTGAAATCCTCAACCCTTCCTCAGCCACTGGGACAGGACAGTGCTTGGCATGGCTCCCTCTGGCCGTGAAAGGGTTATAAATTTGCCTGTAAAAAGAACAACAAACTTAAAAAAACAAAAAAAAACACAAAAAACAGAAAATAAAAAAATGAAAAACAAAAGTAAACCCTGTCTGCAAGATATTTCCTTGGTTGGCAGCAAATGTGGTGTGGACTATGTGTAGATTCATTCTATTTAGTGCCCTTTTATTCTCTTGTTACATTTGTAAAGTGCACTGAAGGCTCTTTTGGAAATCCATCAGGGCTGTCCCTGGTAGAGGATGGTATTAATATGCTGTGTATTATGAGCTTTTAAACTTTGTGCAATCTATTAATAGTCTAAACGTTCCTAGACAATAAGCTGATCACAATGTTCCCCTGGGACCTCCAGTGACTGTGAAAAAAACTGCATTCAGTTTCTCTGCAGCGCTACCACAGGGAAAAGCGCTGTAAATGTGGGGCAGATAAACAGGTAATCTTCCAGCTTGAAGTTTCATAAAGGGGTTTTCCAGCCTTAACATACGTGTCATAACCATAGGACAGATGGTTAATATGAAATATTCTTGGTTGTAACACCCAACACCACCTTTCTATTGTCTGCCTTGGCCTCTGTCCAGAAAACAGTAGCACCGCTGCCATCTGAATGGTGGGGGATTTCAGAAGGAAGGAGGCCATGGATAACACATTTAAAGATCATATAGTATATCATGCTTCAATGTGATAGCAAATAGTTGGAGGAATCCACTCTGTTCTCCATAAGACTCCAACTTATTGAACTTTAGGAGGTGAACAAAACTCTTGGCTAATTCTACCCTCTACCATCTTCCAGTTGGCAGGGTTGCCTCAATGGCTCCCACAGCACTTCATTAGTTCGGTTCCTGGATCCCCTAAATTTATAATGTTCTACCATTATTTTAGTGTGGTAGTGGTAATGGTAGTGGCAGCAGCTTACATGGGTGTTAATGGAGCCCCTCGGCCTAATTTGCTTAGTCTTTCACCTCAGTGGTAGATGTACTTTAAGGACTCTCACATGTATCTTATGAGCTGGATTACCCAACCCCTGTCCCACTCGGTAAGCATGTGTGTCTTGTTGTTTTTCTCACTTAAACATTCACATCGGCCCCTCACTCGCAGCATCCGCATCGCCTGTTCTGGAGTTTTATCAGAAGGTTTGGTAAATGCTATCAAATTAGTCAAATTAAATGGCTGTTAATATTTGCATTTACAAAATGCAGCAGTTCATGTGATAACACGTGTGGTAATGTATGCATTAACATTTGTTTACAAAATGCAACGGTTAACGGCCATTTAATTAGGCAAATCTCTCCTCAGTTGTTCCATGCGTTCATCGCCACATGTGAATGCACCCTTAAACAGGACCTGTCACCCATAATTTCGGCACTAGGAGCTGCTTACTAAAGTAAGCAGCTCCTAGTGCTTAAAGGGGTTTTCCAGGAATATGAACGTCTGACACAAAACCCTTGGGGTGCGGTCACACGTTGCAGTTAAAGCTGCATCGCAATCAGCTTTGAGGTGGTTTTAGGTGCAGTTTTGTCAATTTAGCAGGTGAAAGACCTGAACTGAACGGGTGAATTTGATTTTGAAGGGGAAACCTGCTCCACAAATGTCATTCACCCATTCAGTTCTTGTCTTTCACCTGTTAAATTGACAAAACTGCACCTAAAACCTCCTCAAAGCTGATTGCGATGCAGTTTTAACTGAAACGTGTGACCGCACCCTTGATGATATAAATAAATGAGTACAACAATACCCAATGTAATTCGTCACAAACCAGAACTTAAATAGTTTGATTTTATGATTACAAAATTTTGCCTCTCTAAAGTAGGTGGGACCAAGATGGCCGCCACTGGAAACTACAGGTTCCATGATCCTTTAGTGCTCTTATGCTCTGCTCCCAGTGATGATGTAACAGGTTTTCTTGCTCTGTTACCATAGTAATGATGTGTAACTGCCATCACCACAACACTGGCCATACTGGATGCACTGCAGCCAAACGTAGTGGTGATCACATGACCTGCCCAGGCAGGTGCAGGACATGTGACCAGCGGCCATCTTGTGGCCTGTGTCTGATCCACAACGGACCGCGCGGGGGAAATTAACGGACTGATTAAAGGGCCAGTAGCATTTTAATTCTTCGTTAGTCTATGTCACCAGCATTTTCTGCTAAGGGGAGCAAAATTTTAAATAAAATATAAGCTAATGTGTAATTAGTTGAGTACCCATTTGTATATGAATTATGCTGATTCCCGGAATACCCCTTTAAACAAATGCTGCTGTGTTAGAAGGATAGCGTTTCCGGAAACCTCCGGTAACGCTATCTAACACTGCGGCGGGGTACAATGTAATTGACGTACTGCCACGTTGGCCTATGGAGCGAGCGGGGCGGTTCAGGGAAGAGGCAGCGCCTCGCACCGCCCCCTCATGGCGAGCGGTCCGACGATTACATTGTACTCCGCAGCAGTGTTAGGGTTACCGGAGGTTTCCGGTAACGCTATCCTTCTAACACTGCGGCGTTTGTTTAAGCACTAGGAGCTGCTTACCTTGGTAAGCAGCTCCTAGTGCCGAAATTATGGGTGACAGGTCCTTAAAGTATAGTATACTACACCTTCTGATATTAGTTGCTTCCTAGCTTAGAGAAGCTGTCACTTTGCTTTACCCCCACTAAACTACTAGACCCCTCAGCTAGGATATGGAATTTCCTTTCTCAGTTCCCTTTTTAGCAATAGCGCGATGTCACAGACGTGACGAGAAGTCAAGCGAAGGTATAAGGCACGGGAAGCCAGAGGACGAGTACACTCTCTCGCTCCCAAGGCGCATGGCGGGTTGAGTTTCATCCGTGTGACTGTGAAAAACATGCATTCAGTTTGTCGCTGCAAGCGGCTACCACAGGGAAAAGCGCGGTAAATGTGGGCCAGATAAAAAGGTAATGCTTCCAGCTTGAATGTGCATAAAAAAGCGGGGTTTTTGTCCCCAGCCTTAACCACTGTTGTCATACACCAGTATGACAAGATGTTTAATAGAAATATTCTTGGTTTGTAACACCCAACACCCACCTTTCTATTGTCGCCTTGCCTTCGTCCCGAAACCATACACGGTGCCATCCTGAATGGTGGGGGGTATTTCAGAAGTAAGGAGGCCCATGGATTAACCCATTTAAAGATTCATATAGTAGTATCATGCTTCAACTGATATAGCAATAGTTGGAGAATCCACTCTTGTCTCCATCGACTCACACTATTGAACTTTAGGAGGGTTGAACAAATACTTCTTGTGCTAATTTACTAAACCGTCTTACCATTTGCTGCCATTGGCAGGGTTTGGCCCATCAAATGCTCCCACAGCACTTCATTAGTTCGGTTCCTGGATCCCCGCTAAATTATAATGTTTCTAGCTACCATTATTTAGGGGTGTAGTTGGGTAATGGGTACGTGGCAGCAGCTTACAGGAGTGGTTTAATGGAAAGCCCCCTCCGGCCTATTTGCTTAGTCTTTCACCTCGGGTAGAATGTAGCTTTAAGGACTTCACAGTATCTTATGAGTGGATTTACCACCCCTGTTCCCACTCGGATAGCAATGGTGTCTTGTCTGTGTTTTTTCTTCTCACTTTAAACATTCAACATCGGCGCCCCTCTATCCGCCATCCGCATCGCACTGTTCTGGAGTTTTATCAGTAAGGTTGGTAATTGCTATCAAAAATTAGTCAAATTTAAATGGAGTTGTTACAATATTTGGCATTTACAAAATGCAGCAGTTCATGTGATAACACTTGTGGTAATGTATGCGTTAACATGTTTACTAAAATGTCACGGTTAACGCGCCATTTAATTAGGCAAATCTCTCCTCGGTGTTCCAGCGTCATCGCCAACAGGTAAATGCACAACCCTTAAACAGGACCTGCCGTCACCCATAATTCGGCACTAGGTGACGCCTTACTGAAAGTAAACAGCTCGCTAGTGCTAAAGGTGGTTTTCCAGGAATATGGAATCTGACACAAAACCCCTTGGGTGCTGTCACACGCGCATTGCAGTTAAAAGCGCATCGCAATCACTTGTGAGGTGGTTTTAGGTGCAGATATTTGGTGCAATTTAGCAGGTGAAATACCTGAACTGAACGGGTAATTGATTGTGAAGGGGGAAACTCTGCTCGCACAAATGTCATTCACCCATTCATTCGTGCTTTCACCTGTTTTTAAATTGACAAATACTGCCACTAAACCTCCTGCAAGAGCTGATTGCAATGCAGTTTTTAAAACTGAAACGTGTGACCGCACCCGATGATATAACTACATGAGTACCAACAATACCCAAGTGTAATTCTCACAAACAGAAACTTAAATAGTTTGCTTTTATGATTACAAAAATTTATTGCCTCTCTAAAGTGAGTGGGGTTTATCACCAGATGGCCGCCACTGGAAATTGTACGGTTCCATTGGCCTTATGCTTATGGTCTCTGCTCCCATGATGATGTAAAGGTTTTCTGGCTCTGTTACCATAAGTAACTGATTTGAACTGCCAGTCACACACAACACTGGCCATGACGATGCGCTGCACCAAGCAACTATGGTGATCACAGGACATTCTGCCCAGGCAGGTGCAGGACATGGTGACCACGGCATCTGGTGTGCCGGTGTCTGAGCCACAACGGACCGCGAGGCGGGGAAATTAACGGACTGATTAAAAGGGCCAGAGTAGAATTTTAATTAGCTTCGTTATCTGTCACCAGCATTTTCTTCTAAGGGGGCAATATTTAAATAAAATATAAGCTAAAGTGTAATATTGTGGAGTAACCTATTTTATAGAATATGCTGTTCCGATACCCCTTAAAAACACATGATGGCTGTGTTAGAAGGATAAGCGTTCGGAACCCCGTAACGCTATCTAACCACTGCGTCGGTGTACATGTAATTGACGTATGCACCGTGGCCTGTGGAGCGAGCGGGGCGTTCAGGGAAAGGACAGCGCTCGCACCGCCCCCTCATGGCAGCGGTCCCGAAGACGATTACCATTGTACTCTCCCAGCAGTGTTAGGGTACCGGAGGTGTCGGTTAACGCTTATCCTTCTAACACTGTCGGGCGTTTGTTTAAGCATAGGGTGCTTACCTGGTCAAAGCAGCCCTAGTGCCGACAATTATGATTGGTGACAGAGTCCTAAAGTATGAGTATACGTAAACCTTCTGATATGAGTTGCTTTCCCGCTCCTTCTTAGAGAAGCTGGCACTTTGCTTTAAACCCCACTAAACTACTAGACACCTCAGTAGGATGGAAATTTCCTTTCGTCCAGTTTTCCCTTTTCTTAATTTCCAATATTACAGATTAACGAAAAGACAAGTCATTCTTCCTGCCTCATTTTCACATGAATTTAAGTTTTGTGATTGCAGAGGGAGGGTCACTTCAGAATCCATTATCTTTGCTTCTAGAATACCTAGAAACCTAACATGTTCTTTGTCATGCTATGGCTACAGAACCAGATGTACAGGCAGCTTAAAGGGGTATTCCCATCTGGGCATTTAAATTTAATTCATTTTCCATATGTAATAATTTCTTCAATTAGATGTTATTAAAAAAAAAAAAAGTTCCTGTGCGAAGATAATTTCTCAAATGTAGTCATGTTGTCCCTTAGAAATGAGAGCTTCCTTGGATACGGCCACCTCACATTTTGACAGCAGTGGCCAGACATGCGCTATTGAGTCCTGCCTGACCTCCTGGATTTGGCAATCATTACCACAGGACGGCTGTAGGACCTGCAGTAACTCCCGGACATTATATATACACAAACCTTGTTTCTTTGTGCAATCACTCCAGCAGAGGTGGCCGTATCCAGGGACACAGTCTTGTTTCTAAGGGACCATAATCACTACTTTTATGAGAAATTATCTCCACACATTTTTTTAATAACATCCCATTGAAGAAAAGTTTATACAAGGCAGATTAATTAATCTGGATGTGAATGCCCAGATAAGAATACGTCTTTAAGACATACTTAGAAATGCAAGATCAACTTCCTGCTCATTTGCTGCTTGTATGTCCAGTTCTTGCAGAACGGAGATGGGGGTCTTAAAGATATTCTTATATTTAATATGACACAATTTGCATGTCAACTGCTAAGCTTGTTAAAATTGCTAAACTCATGTAAAAATGTGGTGAATGTTTATATTGCGCATGTGATTTGTCGTAGGTGGAACATAAAGGGAATTTTTCGTACTAACCACAAACGGCACTAGGAGCTGCTTACTCTAGTAAGTGGGGGTGATGCTCTAGTGAATGTAGTGCCTTCAGCTTACAGTAGGAGGCAGCAAAGATGCTGGAGACAGGCCACGCCGTAGGAATCTTTGTGTCTGGTACAGACTGGAGTCCATACATTGGCTCCTTCCGTCATATCTGGGATTGGTTGAAGCATGAGTGACGCATCCAGGCAGCGTCCTTGGTGTCCGTCCAAGGCTGTCGTGTCTACAAATAAATTTCTCAGATACAAAGATGCCTCGAAATCGATGTATAATGACCCTGCTGCTTCTCCGTCTTCTCCTGACAATTTTTTTTACTACCAAAATATCAATAGAAATAGGATTTCGTTTGACAACACATCTGTTTCTGGGAAAGCTGTGTGACAGTAGCTTTGGCACTCTGCTTTTCCTGAGCCCTGAACACCTGTTGTGGTTTTTTTTTTTAATGGACATCCTGCAGATGATGATATAAATAAGCAGACTTGACATTCAGGATTGTGGGAGAGCTGGGAATAGTGTTTACTCCAGTCAATGTTTCCTATATAAGAATTTTCTCTAGAAATACTACTGTTATTTGCTGTGATAGATGCTGGTAGTGTATACAGTGAGGACAGTGACAGAGCATTTATTAGTGTCCATTCAATGTTATAACAAGACACGTGGATATGATTCCGATGGGTTGTTGCCCCTTATCTATTCAGGTGCCTGAGGGGCTCAAAGGTCCTTCTGTCATGAAAGAAGGCACCACAGTAAAACAAGTTCATACTTAAATATGTATATTTGCATGAAACTGGAAACTCCCTTTAATAAGAGGATGTTGGCTCATTACTTCCCTTCAGTGGGGTTATGCTGACGTGTGCAGACACTGCTGTTACTTGGAGAACTTCATGTATGGAGACAATGAATAAAAAGTATATTTTTTGCTTTTCTTTTGGCAAGAATACCTTGGTACCAATTATCCATCCAAGGTCCCTGAATACCAATATTTTCTACTTTGCAATAACCAAATGTAAGTTCACCTTGTAAGCTAAAAGTTTAGCTAGGGAGCCATCTAGCAGCTATTAGTAGTACAACGATCACCAAACCCTGCATGACCATTAAAACAGGACAGATTTAGCAGATGTGAACAAGGGCATAGCTAAGGGGGCGGTCATATAGCTTGGGCTAATACATCATGGTATGTGCATATAATGCATGTTATTCAACTGCATTGGGTCCCAGAGACCAGTAAGGCCCAGTGGCGTAACTAGGAGTGGCAGGCCGCCATAACAGGCTTCGGCTTGGGGCCCCCCTTCCCACTTAAAAATTATACATATTTGTATACTCACACATGCAAGTTACAATCACACATTTGTACACTTATGCACACTCATATAGAACATATGCAAACACACAGCATATTTGTTATATACATATTATGATGTAGAAAGTGCAGCATAATATGGATATAATGATACACATCCTCCACTCTTTAGGGTGTCTGGCTGGATGCTGGGTCCTCCTGACACTGTGGGCCCCATAGCGGTTGCTATGGCTGCTACCACTGTAGTTACACCCCTGGTAAGGCCCCACACAGTGGTGGGATGCAAATCATTCACTAGACTCTCTGGGGGAGATTTATCATCAAGTTTCTACGGTAAAACTCATCTAGTTACCTGTGGAAACCAATCGGAGCTTAGCTTTAATTTTAGAAACAGCTGTGGGAAAATTAAAGCTGAGCTGTGATTGGTTGCCATGGGTATCTAGAAAAGTTCTGCTCTGAGACTTATGATAAATCTCCCCCTCAGAGTCTGTGTCTGCCCCTGGTATAGCTGGCAGTTTATACACTATTACCATTTACAATCAGCCCTTTTAGGACACAAACCTGCACATATTGTTAAATAACCTGAGACATCGCCATGGTGAATATGTGCCCCTATAGTAGCTAATAGTCACAGCGCCACCACACAGAAGCCAATAGTCACAGTCCTGTAACTGAGTATCTTATGCCACTTAACACAAGGCTGTGGATTGGATTTGATAACCGCGGTGTACATGGTGGGCTTATTGTGTTCTGCATGTGCTATGAGATGGTGTCACGACATTACTGTTTAAATATTTCCTGTGCCATAGGTTATTCCTTTACTGTGGCATCACTCTATATTATCCCTGATGACTGGACTAATTAACACTCCACTATGTAATCCAAGTTTTGTTGTGCAATATTACTATTATAATATCGTTAGATTATCCCTCCACTGTGATATCGCTTTGTATAATTCCTTCCCGCATTGTACCAGTGCTGATTAGATTATGCCTGTACAGGCAGTCCCTGGGTTACATACAAAATAGGTTCCTTGGGTTTGTACTTAAGTTGAACTTGTATATAAGTCAGGCAGTATATTTTACAACTGTAGCTGTAGGATTATCAATAAAACTTCATTACAGACACCTTACAGCTGATCATTGCAACCTGGGACTAAAGTAAAGCTTCCAGAGAGCCTCACCAGAGGTCACAGTGGGCAGAGGTCCATGTGTAACTAGGGGTCGTCTTTGAGTCGGATGTCCTTAAGTAGTAATATTGTAATTGCCATACACACTATCCCTGTACTGTGACATCACTTTGTGTATTATGCAAAAAGAAAACAAAGGTGTAAGCTCACCTGTGGAGAGTAAAGGGTCGCTCTGTGTGACTTTGGCTGTGCTCGCCGGACAGGGGAAGCCTGGTCCGGTCCCAGGTAAAATATGCAAGTATGGACGAAAAAGGAAAGCGTCCTTCGGCACCAGCTTGAGTAAAAAATCTTCAAAGTTTATTCATGACGAAAAAGCAGTAAAAGCAAATAACATGGTGAAAAAAATAACTGAACATGATAAAAACATGTTTGTACAAACAGGACTGGGTGAAGCGTTTTGGACCTTTACATTTTATCGGTCCTCACTCATACCTCTATGACATCTTTCTGGTGCGTACGCATTATAAATGATCCGCAACACTTTTGTGCCTAAAAAACTTGAGTTCCCAACACTTTTTTTAGGCGCATATATACGATAATACATATGCCCCAATGTGTTTTTCTGGAATTGTTTTCAGATTTTATCTCTATTAGGTGAGGTAGACCCATGATTATAATTATTTATTTACAGTGCACCATTATTTCCATGGTGCTGTACAATCATTCAGGGGTTCACATACATTACATTAAGACAAGAACAAATAGAAGTACAAATACAAACTATATCGATCAGGAGACAAGTGGAAGGAGGACCCTGCCCGTGAGGACTCACAACCTATATGATGTCAATTACAGGCCGCTCTCATCTTATTAAGTGGGAGAACTTGCACAATTGGTGGCTGAGTAAATACTTTTTTCTCCACGTAAGTCCTGCTTTCTGTCTGTTCTGACCAACTCCAGTAAATCCCACATGGCAGCACATATTACATGTGTCCTCTTATTTAAGATTATCCATCTCACTTGTCCTGTGTTTCAAAGGGACCATCAGGTTCATTCCAGTTCTTCTCTTGATTTTTTTTACGGTTCCTCTCGGCCATTACAATTGCAGCTATCACAGTAACTAACACAGTTATAGTGATGACCAGTACTGTGGCAGTCTCGGCTACACATAGCTGGTTGTCCACTGATACCAGGGCAGCACCAGAGAGTTGGGGTGGTCCTGCACAAGTGAGGTTGTCATAGTCATCTATGTGCAGATGCCTCACACTGGTAATCTTCCCGAACACTCTCTGCAAGTCACAGTCACATATCCATGGGTTGCCAGATACTTGGATGTGAGTACTGGGGGTTTGGAGGTTGAGGAACGTCTTAAACTTGAGATGACTTAACTGATTGTCTGAGAGAGACAAGAGTCGAAGGGAGTGCAGGGAGGTGAAAGACTCTACAGCGATGATACTAATATTGTTGTCTGAAAGGTCAAGGAGTTCTAGGTTCTGCAACATAAAAAAATATCCCCCTCTAACTGAATCTAGAAGGTTGGACTGGAGGTGAAGGTGACGTAGCCTAGAAAGTCCACGAAAGGCCCCTTGTTCTATAGAACCCAAATAATTCCTGCTCAGGTCTAATTTTTCCAGACTTTCCATGTGTCTTAGACTTTCATAATTCAAGGCAGTCAACCTATTTGCAGGAACTCGCAGTTCTCTTAGGGAACCTAAACCCCTGGAGAAGTCATGAGGAAGGCTACTGAGTAAGTTATTAGAAAGGTCCAAACGTTCAAGGAAGCCAAGAGAACGAAATGATCTTGCTAACACAACCTCAATCTGGTTATCAGATAAAAGAAGGATCCGAAGTGACCACAAGGCTTGAAATGAGGTAGGCTCAAGGCGGCTGAGGTTGTTCTGGCGAAGATCCAGCATCCACGTACTGTGAGGAAGGTGATGAGGAACCATGAGGAGCTCCAGATCTCTACATTCCACTAGGTTAGAGGAGTCATAGCAAAGACAAGATGAAGGACAGAACTGGGTGGGATTTGCATCTGTTGTGTACGTCAGGACTAGGAGGGTAAGCAGTGCTGCCATGATGAAGCACATGGTGAGGGATCTCTTTATGCTGTATCTTCTCATAGCTCTCAAAGCATCTTATGCAACTTTGTGGTGTATTCTTTCTTATTCTATGGAGATATAAAATGAATTAAAAGTTACAATTTGTTGTAGCATAGACAATATAACTGGTGTCTTTACTTAACACATTGGGGCACATTTACTTACCCGGTCCATTCGCGTTCCAGCGGTGGCTTCTCTGACGAGCTTTCGGGTCTTCCGGCGATTCATGAAGGTCCTGCGCCCGATGTCCACCAGGTGGCGCTGCTGCGCCGAAGTCCACTGAGGTGCCCCGTAGTTCATCGTCTTCATTGTGGTGCATGTGAGTATGGCCCGTGCGACCAATTTTTTTTAAAATTCGGCGGTTTTTCAGAATCCATCGGATTACCGTTCGGCCACGCCCCCCGATTTCTGTCGCGTGCATGCCAGCGCTGATGCGCCACAATCCGATCGCGTGTGCCAAAATCCCGGGGCAATTCAGTGGAAATCGGCGCAAATCGGAAATATTCAGGTAACACATCGGGAAAACGCGAATTGGGCCCTTAGTAAATGACCCCCATTGCCTTGGAGAAAAATAATGGAACACCAAAATACCACTTCCCAGATCGCAATGAATGAATGAAGTATTCCAGTGCTTTATAAATTACATGGTGGAATGCCGTAGGAACCATAAGACATAAAAATGATCAACAGTTCACAAAATAGAACAGTTAACAAAACATACTTTATATGTATCTATCTCTCCGTTCCTGTGTCTCTCTATCACTCACTCTCCCTCACTGTCTCTCAATCTCCCTGCCTGTCTCTGTCACTCACTCTCTGTGACTGTCGCCCTGTCACTCACTCTCCCTAACTGTCTCTCATTCACTCACTGTCCCTGACTGTCTCTCAATCTCCCTAACTGTCTCTCATTCATTCACTCTCCCTGACTATCTCTCTGTTATTCATTGTAAACGTGGCAGTGCAGATTCCTTTAGCGGACATACATGCACATACACTCAGCTATATATATATATATATATATATATATATATATATATACACACACACACACACACACACACACAGCAGATACTGGCAGAGACTTTCTGTCAAAATAATGCATTACAAAATCTCTCTCCTTTGGATGTCACTTTGGAAAGTCCCCTTTTCAAAGAAAAAAAGTGATATGACCTATATTCTGTGTAGATGCTGCTTGGAAATAAGGGGATGTCAGTGACAAAAAAAATGACAGTGGATCTTATGTATCCATGTTGTGAATTGACCCTAATGTACGTACGCATTAAAAAATAAAAACCTCTTGTTGAAGAGATTGGCATTTTATTCCTTAAGCTGCTCTAGGAAAATAAAAGCTGTGCTGTGATGGATCCATATTGGAAACAATTTTTTTTAAATTTAGTTTTCTTAAAGGACACCTGTCATTAGGTCTCTGTAACTATTTCTGTCACCACTGCCTATTATAGAAGCCTTTATCTAATTAGTTCATATATTAATCATTCTAACATAATATTTTCTTTATTATGTAAATGAGCCTGGTACATGGAGAGAGAAAGTGATGTCACTACCCCTCCCCTCTCCTCCCCCTGCTCAGGTCTGTGTTTAATGTATAGTAAGGCATTGCTGGTATCTGTGCTTTATTTGTTGACCTGCTCTCTTCTCCTTAAAAAATGTGAGAGACACAGACATCAGCTACGCAAGTATCTGTCATGCACTCTCCTCCTATACACATGTGTGAGACACAGACATGCAAAGTGCCAACATGACAATTTAAGCAGTAACTTATTGCTTCTTGCTGTAGCACAGGTTTTAATCGTATTGGCCTCCTGAATTCACCAATACAATAAAAAGATGATGGAGACATTTGGATTGTAGCTTCCCTCCAGGGTCCCCTGAAGAGAGAGAATCAGGGGACCCAGAGCAGGACCTCCAATGACAATCCATCTCTATCCACACCATCTCGCTCCTCCTGTAGTCCTGGCAGCCAAGGATGTTGCTTTAAAATAGCGCTGAGCATGGCACGTCCTGGGCTGTATTGGATCACCGGAGAAAGTCTTGAGTACTAGCTGGCAAAATCTGTGTTGGGGTGACATTTTTAAATGTCCATGTTCTAAAATTGTTAGTGATGAAAAATGTAAATTTACTTTTAATACTGCATTTTGCATCACCATGTATGTTACCAAGCTCCAAAATGGTTCCTCATGATATGATTTCCATATGATACATAGTATGTACAGGTTTCTGGAAATATTAGTAAATTGTAAAGACTGTACAGCAGACAGAAGAGAATACACATCTCATTGTCATGTTCAAGAAACCAGTCTGAGATGATTCCAGCTTTATGACATGGCGCATTATCCTGCTGAAAGTAGCCATCAGATGTTGGGTACATTGTGGTCATAAAGGGATGGACATGGTCAGCAACAATACTCAGGTAGGCTGTGGCGTTGCAACGATGCTCAATTGGTACCAAGGGGCCCAAAGAGTGCCAAGAAAATATTCCCCACACCATGACACCACCACCACCAGCCTGAACCGTTGATACAAGGCAGGATGGATCCATGCTTTCATGTTGTTGACGCCAAATTCTGACCCTACCATCCGAATGTCGCAGCAGAAATCGAGACTCATCAGACCAGGCAACGTTTTTCCAATCTTCTACTGTCCAATTTCGATGAGCTTGTGCAAATTGTAGCCTCAGTTTCCTGTTCTTAGCTGAAAGGAGTGGCACCCGGTGTGGTCTTCTGCTGCTGTAGCCCATCTGCCTCAAAGTTCGACGTACTGTGCGTTCAGAGATGCTCTTCTGCCTACCTTGGTTGTAACGGGTGGCGATTTGAGTCACTGTTGCCTTTCTATCAGCTCGAACCAGTCTGCCCATTCTCCTCTGACCTCTGGCATCAACAAGGCATTTCCGCCCACAGAACTGCCGCTCACTGGATGTTTTTTCTTTTTCGGACCATTCTCTGTAAACCCTAGAGATGGTTGTGCGTGAAAATCCCAGTAGATCAGCAGTTTCTGAAATACTCAGACCAGCCCTTCTGGCACCAACAACCATGCCACGTTCAAAGGCACTCAAATCACCTTTCTTCCCCATACTGATGCTCGGTTTGAACTGCAGGAGATTGTCTTGACCATGTCTACATGCCTAAATGCACTGAGTTGCCGCCATGTGATTGGCTGATTAGAAATTAAGTGTTAACGAGCAGTTGGACAGGTGTTCATAATAAAGTGGCCGGTGAGTGTATATCATGTCTAAATCACAACATTATAGGGTACTTTATCCTTGTACTGTGCTGTGACATCACAATGTGCATTACCATGATACCTGTAATCACAGACAGGGCCGGCACCAGCACTGGGCAGAGCTGGGCAAGTGCCAGGGGCCCACATAAGGCTGTACATAAGGAATCCATGGGGGTGAGGGGGGCTTTATATAAAATACCCATTAAGGGGCTGTTAGGTAAGATAAACTAGGGAACATTTTAGGGAACAGGAGTATTGGTTTCTTCTTTTTATTTTTTTATAATTTTTATTATAATTAATGCTGCCACAGGAGTTCATTGAAAAGGGGCCCACTGAAACCTGGAGCTGACCCTGATCACAAACCTATATTATCAGGGGAAGCCTTCTTCCTGATGTATAAATGATGAGTAGAACATGTCAGCCGATGCCCACTTCCATAACTGCATGGAATGACTATTCACATTTAGTTTTATTTATGAATTCATCTTTAATGTGTAGATTTTTAATGCCTCAGAGAAGAGTGCTCAAATCATTCTTCTTTATATCAATCACTTCTGTTCAAATCAAAACTAGCAGCGTCCGTGGTGCCCATGAGCTGTGTATAATATTCCAACCTTGTTGTGTTAAAGGTAAAGCCAGCTGCAATACCACACACTTCCACTGGACAAGAGTGGTGCTGTCTTTTAAACTATGTTACAACCCTGAAGCATTTCAGAGGTCTACATACAGTGGGGAAAATTATATAGTCAGCCACCAATTGTGCAAATTCTCCAACTTAAAAAGATGAGAGAGGCCTGTAAGGTTGATGGCACACATTTGGCGCCGTTTTTAAGCGCATGCGGTTTTTGATGGACTGCTTAAAAACGTGCCAAAAACGCTACGTGTGCCATCACTCTAATTGATATCATAGGTAGAACCTCAACTAGGAGAGACAAAATGTGAAAACAGTTCCAGAAAATCACATTGTCTGATTTTGCAAACTATGGTGGAAAATAAGTAATTGGTCAGTAACAAAAGTTCATCTCAATCCTTTGTTATAAATCCTTTGTTGGTAATGACAGAGGTCACACGTTTTCTGTAAGTCTTCACAAGGTTGGCGCACACTGTTGCTGGTATGTTGGCCATTCCTCCATGCAGATCTCCTGTACAGCAGTGATTTTTGGGGCTGTGACTTTGCAACACAGACTTCAATTCCCTCCAAAGGTTTTCTTACCAGCCAATCCTTCATTGCCCTGGTGGTCTGCTTGGGATCATTGTCATGCTGAAAGACTCTGCCATGTTTCAACTTCAATGCACTTTCTGATGGAAGGTGATTTTCACTCAAAAGCTCACAATACATAGTCAAATTCACTCTTTCATGTACACAGATCTATTGTCTTGGTCCCTTTGCAAAGAAACAGCCCCTCGTCATGATGTTGCCCCCCCCCCCCCCCAATGCTTCCCTCCCATTCACTCTCCTCCAAACATTACGAGTTGTGTTTCTACCAAACAGTTCTACATTGGTTTCATCTGACCATATGACATTCTCCTAATAATCTTCTGGAACAACAAAATGCTCTCCAGCAAACCTCAGTCGGGCCCGGATATGTTTTGGCTTAAGTAGTGGGACACGTCTGGCACTGCAGGATCCCTGGTGGGGTAGTGTGTTACTGGTGGTAGCATTTGTTACATTGGTCCCAGCTTTCTGCGGGTCAGTCATTATGTCCCCCGTGTGGTCCTGGGATTTTTTTTCTTGCCTTTCTTGTGATCATTTTGACGGCACGGGGTGAGAACTTGCGTGGGTCCCCTGGTCTAATCGGAAATAATCATTCGAGTGCCATAAAAATGATCACAAGAAAGGCAAGAAAAAAAATCCCAGGACCACACGGTAGAGTCCGCCATAACAACCTCATGCGGCAGAGAGTTCCACAGTCTCACTGCTCTTACAGTAAAGAACCTTTGTCTATGGTGATGGTAGAATCGCCTCTCCTCTAGGCGTAGAGGATGCCCCCTTGTCCTGGTCACAGGCCGAGGTATAAAAAGATCTTTGGAGAGATCCTTGTACTGTCCGTTCAGGTCACTGGTGCCCGAAACTGTACACAATATTCCATGTGTGGTCTGACCAGGGATTTGTATAAGGGCAAAACTATGGGGCAGATTTACTTACCCGGTCCATTCGCGATCCAGCGGCGCGTTCTCTGCGGTGGATTCGGGTCCGGCCGGGATTCACTAAGATAGTTCCTCCGACGTCCACCAGGTGTCGCTGCTGCGCTGAAGACCATCATAATGCACTTCACCGTCCTATCGTGGGTGAAGGTAAGCGCGTGTTGAGCGGCACTTTTTTTTTTTAAATGCCCCCCGATTTCCGTTGCGTGCATGCCGGCGCCAATGTGCCACAATCCGATCGCGTGCGCCAAAATCCTGGGGCAATTCAGGAAAAATTGGCGCAAATCGGAAATATTCGGGTAACACATCGGGAAAAAGCGAATCGGGCCCTTAGTAAATGACCCCCAATGTCTTTATAATGAGAATCAATTCCTCTCTTGATACATCCCATGATTTTATTTGCTTTAGCGGCAGCCTCCTGGCTCTGGTCACTAAAAATGAAGTTTACCATCCACCAATACCCCCAAGTCTTTTTCAGCTCCAGTTTTACCAAGTAATTGACTGTTGAGAACATAATTATATTTTTTGTTGCCATGGCCCAAGTGCATAACTTTACATTTATCTACATTAAACCTCATCAACCATTTATCTGTCCACTCCTCAAGCTTCCACAAATCCCTCTGTAATGCTAAACTATCGACCTCAGTATTTATTACTTTACACAGCTTAGTATCATCTGCAAATATTGAAACTTAACTGTGTAAACCCACTACAAGATCATTAATAAAAATATTAAAAAGAAGTATGTTCTATTCTTATGTGTATTTGAACTTTTGTCTCATTTTTTGCAACTATACTATTCCCTTAAACGTAAGTCACACTTAAGACACTGCACACACTTGAGATCAATGCACACTCGCCGCCAAGCTCATACACTCGCTTTGCTAATGCTTTTTTAAAAGTTATCTGCCACAAAAATCTGCAGAGCTCACTGCACAAGATCTGGCTGCAATCCTCGTCACTGATGAAAAGGGTCTGGTCTCCGGCCGTATCCATTCAGCCTTAGCGCACCATTTAGTGGCTAGATGGATGGACCTGGAACAAAAAGTAGTTACTCATGATTGCTTTCCTTTAAGAGAAAGTGCCCAAAACTACAACACAAATCCCATTTTTTTTTCATAAAATGCCCAAAGTGGCAGATTAAGAAGTAACTTATGTCCCTTCCTGTTTTAGCTTCAATCGTTTTGGCGTCCTGAGACACCAAACAGTAGAAAGAGAGATAGGAGATTTAGAACAATTATTGTTAAGCTCCACCAGTGTCCCCGCATTGAAGTAATCTCAGGCCCAGAGAAGAGCTCCATATAATCCAGCTCTTCCACAATTCTCACTCCTCGCATCACCATCAGATGTGTCCGCCTAAAAATGGCACTGACGCACGGCGCAGTTGCAGAATGAGGCCTGAAGTCCTGTGCTGCGGGTGACGGGCCCTACAGAAAGGGCTCTGAGGCCCCTCTCCACCGTGCCATAGGTCACAACCCTGTGCCCTATTAACGTGTGTCTTATAGGGTCCTTGTAAATCTGCAATAACAAACTGGACCTGCCCAGGTAATATTCGATTTACTTGCAACCCTAATGTGATAGTCTCTTTGCCATATCATGCCTCCGTTTTGTCTTTGTCCCGCTTAGGTTTGGACACCTCACACCAGCTGATGACTCTGGCGGAGTAGAGATTGTCATGCCTTAGAAGGAGGACATGACTTGACTGCCATTCTGGATGCATCTGAGGGCTTGTGTAGCACTTTAGGCATGGAGGTGAGAGGGGATGGGAGAGGAGAAGTCCATTGAGAAATGGTGAGGGATCCTTACCCTTACTATTATTTCCTGCTCCCAGCCACACCATTTGTGACATGTCCCTAGCGGCAAGAACCCAGCACCAATGCGACCACTCTAGAGAAGTCCTCACTATCCAGAGTGGTTTGGGTTCCTTGGATGAGATATGGTCTTCACTGTGGTAGGGTGCAAAAACCAACAAGCTTTCTTTATTCCCCAATAGCACCTGGGCTCCTTAAAAAACATTGCTAGGTCACTCCTTCTTGGAAGCACAACGAGGTAAGTGGAGGAGAGAAACACCCGTCACGCGTGCATCATTATCCGTAGATACAGAGCAAAGCAATAACGACTGATACTCCAGGTAAATGGAGAGTAATATATGGCATGTTAACTTACCAAACCATTTCATTCTAATTGGTCAGATGTTAAAGGAAGAACAAAGGGTGCTTTCCTCCAAACAGTACACATGCTGTCATCAGCTATGTTAAGTGAATTGAGTGGAGACAATGGGGCACATTTACTTACGGCTATTCACTAAGATTGTGCACCTGAAATTAAAATATGTCGCTTCCCCGCTCAGGACCCACAGAGTTCACCATCTTTTTAGTGGCGCATTTAAAACATGGGCTTGCGATACCGCAAATCAGTCGACTGTCCAATGGCACGCCCCCTAATTTGTGTCGCATGGAAGCCAGCGCACTGCACCACAAAAGGTCACATGCGCCACAATCCTGCGCACAACACTTCAATACTGTGCCGGCCGTTTTAAATCTGGAAGAATGGGCACCAGTTCGAAAAAAGTACGGCGCAAGCCCTTAGTAAATGTGCCCATTGTACCACATGTTTTTTCCTATAGAAACATAAAAAGCAGAGAAATTTTTGTAATTCGTACAATCCTTTTAAGATTCACTCATGACTAACACTTACCTTACAATACTAAAAAAAATGCAATGAGGCAGCAATATAAAGGTTATCTTTATTCACCCATGGCAAAACAGGTGCACCTTATATTGCCCGTGTGAATAAAGTCACCTTTATACTTACTGAGTTGCTGCATCATTGCATTTTTTGGATTCTGACCTTACAAACCAGTGGATGGGTTTGTGGAGGCGTGCACCCACTTGGACTTGATCCATTACACTCGCTGTGCTGCTCCTGCTACACGACTTTTGCTACCTTACAAAACTAATACCTCCTCTGTGTTCTTTCAGACATTGGAAGAGCCCATGGAGGATGAGCCAGCGGCCTAAACCCCCCATTCTGGGACTCCACACCACATCCTTTTTTGTATTTTCTTTTCTTATTTTTGTTATGGTGTATCGTTTTATTTTTTCTATTAAAACCAAGAAACAGTCAAAAAAAAAAAGAAAAAAAAAAAAATCAAAAATACAAAAAATTCAATGGGTCAGATGTCATGTGTCCCGCAGGCAACTAGCCACCCCACCCTTCCTATCCTCGGACCCGTCACTTTTACTTACCTACACGCCATGCTGAGTCTGGGCTCCCTAACACTAAACGCTACTGCCAACGTCTCATTGATCTGTGCCTCGTACATCCACCATGCACGCATAAGGTCCCTGTTATTGTGCCCCACAACTCTCAGAGTGTACCCATCACCTATACGCAGCCATCTTCATGATCCATCCACCCTGACAGAGGACTAGGAACCAAGGAGAGAATAAACTGGTGACTTTACTATGGGAATAGAACAATATATGCACTATTTCGCTCCAATTCAATTCTCACATCTTTGTGACCTACAGAAATCCTCCTCCAATCACAAACAATCTATTTCTCAGACTTCCACCATTTTGAGAATATCCTTACTTTGTTTATTACTAGATTTGTAGCCGGCTCAGGTTTGAAGATTGCTGCTAAACACAGGTATTTCTATTTTTTTAGTAAAGATAGAAAATAAGTTCACGGACACTACACCATTGATAAAATATGGCGCATTTTAGGCATTTTGTAAAATTCCAGGGCTGACAGTACCTGGCTTGTTTCTCGACAGTTCATTTCAGCTTTCATATTCTGACACAGCTAAATGTAAGCGGCAATCTGATGTTTGCTCTTGGCATGGCTTCAATAGTAAACAGCTTGTATAAAGAATGGCCATTTGTGTGGCGTGTCCATCCATGACTGGCTTTTGCTTGAGATATCTTGAGATGACTGGTGCCACTCCAAAAGTTTTTTTTTCTGGTCAGCTCAAGCCAACACCAAGATAAGAAAGGACACATACTATGTCATACTAGGGGAGATTTATCATCACGTTTCTGAGGTAAAACTGTTCTAGTTGCCCATGGAAACCAATCGTATTATAGTTTTAATTTAATAACACCTGTGGGAAAATGAAAGCTGAGCTCTGATTGGTTGCGATGGGCAACTAGAACAGTTATTTTCTAAGAGACTTCTGATAAATCTCCCCCATAGTTTGGGATAAAATGCTATGTGTTTGTATAACTCATATACGGACTTGTAGTGCATGGAATCTGTTGGATCTGTTCACATAGGTGCCATGACTGGTAGTCTAAACTAACAATCCTGATAGATCCCATTCGCTAATATGGGCTTGTCAGAGGGTTTCTTTTTGGGTATCTGGCTAAAACAATGACCCAATATCCCATAACCCCTGCAAGAAACCTCAAGTGGTGTGGATGAGTATCTGTTGTATATACTCTGGTGCTAGGTTCTGTTTTATCAAGTTTATGTACTTTATGTCAAAATACAGTGTGGTCTACAGTACAATCTAAAGGAACCCAGAAGAGGTCAACGAAGCCATCATGGTGTCTTTGACTCCTGGTAAAACTTTCATGGCACTACTGTTAATAGAACCAATTACTCATTTTTTAGGGATCTTTGTAATCATTGAGTTCCATTGCACTTGTCAGGTCGTGGATGAAAATATCCAAAAAATTATCCAAACCACATTTCTAACTGCTTACCTGTGTTTATGGAGTATATTTGTGGAAACATATTAATATGGTTGTTCCACATAAAAAGACGCGACTGTTGGGATGCTCTATCAATTTGGACTTGCACTTATTCAGAATGAACTGCACTTATTTGGGAGTTGAGCTGTTCTCCATTAGACGGAGGATTGGAGACATCTTACGTTCTACATTGTGGACTCTTTTATGGTGTGACACTTTGATACTGTCAACTTGTGCCTGCTCATGCTATGTTCTGACCTCTTCTGTAGGTATAGCAGGGTCTTTGACTTTTTCAATGGGCCCGGGTCCTGATACATGACCAGGCATGATTCTTATACGGTTCTGTACTGGTCTGAACATTAGCTCCCCAATTGCAGGTCATCTACACGACTAAACGTAAAAGTTTAAGGCGTTGTTTCTAGTTAGTCGGCAGTCCTGGAGAGCTTGTATGCCATACTCACCATTTATCGAAGTGTCAGATTTCGAGAACCACCACTTATAATCATCAACCTCCCCCCTCAAAAATAGCGGGCAAATTGTCTAAATGGACAATCCTTCAACTGAAAATAAGCCATTCCCTACAGGACATCGGCATAATGCTTATGTGCGTGTGTATATGTGCATCTTACCCCATTTACCATGTAATTGTCCTGGGGTTCACAAAGTAATGGTGTTTTTTGCGTTTTTGTGTTAGTGTGAAACATACACACAGCTCATACAGCTAGAGATCCGAGAGGCTTATCCTGCAAGGACCAAATTGTACCAATTGCATCTATTGAAGGGTTTAACTTTTTAATCTTTGAGATATTTATTGCTTTTCTCTTGTAGTTTCACCTTCCCCTCCCTCCCTGCCCAGTTCATATATTATGTTAATAATGAAACTCTTTGACTGCTATGCAGTCGGCACCCATGATACACTATGATGAACCTTCAGGTCAGAAAATTTGGAAGACCTGGGGATGCAAGGCTCTTGCTTAGACTTTTGGGGCTTGCATTGAAAGGCTTCACACTACACACTGTATGGCATCCAGGTTTATATTTAATATGTTGATATCATTTTGTTCTACAGCAATTTCCTTGGATGGGACACTACTGATTCCATACATTTATACAGGGTAGATCCAGCACTACTTTATCTAACGTGGACTGGACTCTGTGTCAGTGACTACCTTATCGGTGCGGGTTGTTACATTATCTGTCTCTTATAGGAATAAATTGCAGCTTTATTACTGCAGCTCTAGTTTGTTCTCCACCACTCTACATGACAGGACTCCCCAAGATATTGAGCAATAAAGTTGCTATTTTGGGCCATTCTGTTTATAGAGACACCAAACAACCTGTAACCAACAGAGAGACTTGATGGCCCCCTGCAAAAAGAATGGGAGGAAATGCTACAGCTACAAATTATATGGTTGGTATATTGTATAGGACTATTCGCCGCCACAAGCTGTCCACATATCTTTGTGGTACCGCTAATTTAGATAAGGTCTAGATACAGAATAGGGCATTTCTTGAGGTCACCACCCCTTTAATTTTGCACAAGTTTGATGTAAAAACGTCCAAACGAACAAATTTTAGTGCGTGCTTTACATTAGGGCACTTACATATGTCTGTCTCACTGAGACACAACCTGCTAGCTACAATATATAAATGAATGTAGTATCTCTATATTAATAGATTTATGCAACAAACTTTGCAGAAATCGGTAGTCCATTGTATGCACATATACTGTTCCTGGGAATATATGATTTTCAGGAGGTTTCCTGTTGTCCTAGCTCCTGGGAGAGACTAGCTGCTGTGACTCACTGCTCCCCTCCCCTCCATAGACCAATCTTCTGACTCCTGAAGGGCTCCCTATGTAATCAAGCACCCATTCCCACCTTCTTTTGGGTCAAGTTACCATATAATGGGTGGGGCTACATTGTTAGTGGCAGGGTTAAGTGAGGTGTCAGCTCTCTCTAGATTATGCTTTTAGATTATGGTAATGAGGGTCTATAACCTATAGAGCCTGGAACCCCTCAGGCTCATGTGCATAATTTTAAAAGCTTATTTTTGTAAAAACAAGGGCAAAATGAGCTTAAAAGAATAGCATATCCTACCAGAGGGGCACTAACAGTATGTCAGTGTGCTTGGTTTACAATTCTTCATCCTGGTGGTAGATGCACTACAACAACAAATCTGATGCTGTCACTCTCAGACGCTTATTTTAAATAATGGAAGGAGTTGGTAATCTGATGTTGGATTGGTAAGTTTATCCAAACTTTATACTTGAGGCCCGTGTTCTGATCAGTGTGATACTAGATGAATGGATTCTCGACATATTAATAGAGATAGTAATGGCCATTGTTTACAGAGTACTTGTTCTTACTGAGGCCAGAACTTCGGAAAAGGGGCGGGATGGATCAGTGTGGGTGGAAAAACCTTAAACAGATGTCTTAAGGCTTTGACTCCTCTCACCATCACACGCAGTGGACTTGTGCAACTGTCTCGTAATTTGTCGTGTAAATAAATATATTTTTTTTCTAAATTAATAAAGAAACCTCACACATGTTGTTCGGCAGTATTACTGTGCAGAGTCGGGGGGGCTCTGAGTGGACATCATGAAAAGGCTGGTCCCTGTAAACCCCCTTTTTTGTGTGTCTCTATGTCTCCCCCTCACATGCTTGGGTATGAATTTCATCTGAGTATTTTGTAATATGTCCTGTTGTCATTGTATAAATAAAAAAATGTGCTCAGACTTGCGGAAACGCTGTGGATGTCTGATTTCTGGTAAGACTGAAAGTGGTTCACATTTGGGTTGAGTATTACACCAGGACAATATGTCGCATGACAAACACTATAGTTTTTAAAGGTCTGTCAAATTCCAGTCATGGTTTCTGCATTTTTGTTTTGCCTCTTCTGATCAAATCTGTGGCAAAGGCGATTAATGAAGTTTCCAATGCAGAGTGAACAGGGACTTATTTGTCCAGTGTTCACACTTCTCTATTAGAAAAACACGCAGCTTATGCCCCTGCCAAGGTGCCTCCTTATAGTTTCTCTGTCTGGACAGCATGAAGCATCGGTATTATAATAATTTATTCCTAGTAATACATTATTATATTTTTACAGTATGTGTCAGTACTGTGCTAACTGTATCCAACTAATAGGGGGTATAAACTCTTTGGTGTGAGATCACTTCACACATCTCTTTGTTTCAGCCCCATTAGGCTACATGCACTTGAACGTTATATATGGATGTGTGCTAGCATATGTGTTACAGCTAGCACACGTCTTATGCATGACCAGCTGCCCCGGCCACTAATATAAAGCAGGTCCTGGCATTGTCTGGAAATGCCCTTTATTCTCTTATTTTACTTAAATAGAAAACTAAAATTTTCATTTGAATTCCTAAGAAATGGAACAAATAAAGGAAACTTTAATATACTTAAACACATCAAAAAATATAACTCAACAAGATATCATTCTGAGCAGTCACTCAGGATTTCCTCAGTCTCTTTTCTGCAAGTCCCAAAATCTAAACCCCGTACAATAAGGGAGACAGAATAATGACAATTAGGGGGCAGATACAGTGACGCAGAAAGTTCAGCAGGTAGTAAAGAAGAGGGGGCGATATTGGAATGGAAGTGCCTGCTGGAGCCTCAGGAAAAGAAAGGACAGGAGCAGACTATGCCCCTTTCCCGCCAGCTTGGGCACGTCTTGTTCGCCTGGGATAGTGGGCAGTGCAGGCAAATCCCAGTCCAAGAGCGTTTCCTGCACTCCTCGTCACTGATGAAAAGGGTCTGGTCTCCGGCCGTATCCATTCAGCCTAGCGCACCATTTAGTGTGGAAACGCATGTGCGTTCAGGCCGAGGACCTCCCCCTGTGCGCTAGCGTCACGTTATGACGGACGCCTAGCGGTACGTGTGACCGTGGCCTAACATACACCGAACAGCTACTGGGTGCTGCCTCCGGTACCAAAACCTACCCAGACGACAAAAAGCCGCATCCAATGAGCACTGCGGCACTGCTCCCATAGAAATTAATACAAAAGATATAGGGACACCTACCCCTTCACATGTACAGTAGGTCCCACAGTTTTCTATTTTCAGCTCCTGTACATCTCTTATTGTCTTTCCTTTAACGAGAAAGTGCCCAAAACTACAACAAATCCCATTTTTTTTTCATAAAATGCACAAAGTGGCATTTAGATAGTAACTTAGTGCTCCCTTCCTGTTTATAGCTTTCACTCGTTTGGCGTCCCTGAGACACCAAGACAGTAGAAAAGAGATGAGGAGAATTTAGAACAATTATTGTAAAGCTTCCACCAGTGTCCCCGCATTGAAGAATCTCGGCCCCGAGAAAGCTCCATATAATCCAGCTCTTCCACAATTCTCACTCCTCGCATCCCAGCAGATGTGTCCGCCTAAAAATGGCACTGACGCACGGCGCATTGCAGAATGAGGCCTGAAGTCCTGGCTGCTGGGTGACGGGCCCTACAGAAAGGGCTCTGAGGCCACGCCCTCTCACACCGTGCCATAGGTTCACAACCCTGTGCCCTAGTTAACGTTGTTCTTTAGGGTCCTTGTAAATCTGCAATTAACAAACTGGACCTGCCCAGGTAATTTCGATTTACTTGCAACCTAATGTGATATTCTCTTCTGCCATATCTGCCTCCGTTTTGTCTTTGTCCCGCTTGGTTTGGACACCTCACCACCCAGCTGATGACTCTGGCGGAGTAGAATTGTCTGCCTTAGAAGGAGGACATGACTTGACTGCCATTCTGTGATGCATCTGAGGCTTTGTTAGCCTTTGAGGCATGGAGTGATAGGGGAGGGAGAGAGAAGTCCATGAGAAATGGTGAGGGATCCTTACCTTACTATTATTTCCTGCTCCCCAGCCACACCATTTGATGACATTGTCCCTGCGGCAAGAACCCACACCAATGCGACCACTCTAGAGAAGTCCTCACTATCCAGAGTGGTTTGGGTTCCTTGGATGAGATATGGTCTTCACTGTGGTGGGTGCAAACCAACAAGCTTTCTTTTTCCCCAATACGCACCCTGGCTCCTTAAAAAACATTGCTAGGTCACTCCTTCTTGGAACACAACGAGGTAAGTGGAGGAGACGAAACCCCGTCACGCGTTGCATCATTATCCGTAGATACAGAGCAAAGCAATAACGACTGATACTCCCAGGTATATGGAGAGTAATATATGGCATGTTACTTACCATAACCATTTCATTCTAATTGGTCGATGTTAAAGGAAGAACAAGGGTGCTTTCCTCCCAAACAGTACCACATGCTGTCATCAGCTATGTTAAGTGGATTGAGTGGAGACAATGGGGCACATTTACTTACGGCTATTCACTAGATTGTGCACCTGAAATAAAATATGTCGCTTCCTCCCCGCTCAGGACCCACAGAGTTCACCATCTTTTTATGGCGCATTTAAAACATCGGGCTTGCGATACCGCAATCAGTCGACTGTCCAATGGCACGCCCCCTAATTTGTGTCGCATGGAAGCCAGCGCATCTGCACACACAAAAGGTCACATGCGCCACAATCCTCGCGCACCAACACTTCAATACTGTGCCGGCCTTTTAAATACTGGAAGAATGGGCACAGTTCGAAAAAAGTACGGCGCAAGCCCTTAGTAAATGTGCCCATTGTACCACCATTGTTTTTTCCTATAGAAACATAAAAAGCAGAGAAATTTTTGTAATTCGTACAATCCTTTTAAGATCATCTCATGACTAACACTTACCTTACAATACTAAAAAAAATGGCAATGAGGCAGCAATATAAAGGTTATCTTTATTCACCCATGGCAAAACAGGTGCACCTTATATTGCCCGTGTGAATAAAGTCACCTTTATACTTATCTGAGTGCTGCATCAATTGCATTTTTTTGGATCTCTGACCTTACAAACCAGTGGATCGGGTTGTGGAGGCGTGCACCCACTTGGACTTGATCCATTACACTCGCTGTGCTGCTCCTGCTACAACGACTTTTGCTACCTTACACAAACTAATACCTCCTCTGGTTCTTTCAGACCATTGGAAGAGGCCCATGGAGGATGAGCCAGCGGCCTAAACCCCCCATTCTGGGACTCCACACCACATCCTTTTTTGTATTTTCTTTTCTTATTTTTGTTATGGTTATCGTTTATTTTTCTATTAAAACCAAGAAACAGTCAAAAAAAAAAAGAAAAAAAAAAAAATCAAAAATACAAAAAATTCAATGGGTCAGATGTCATGTGTCCCCGCGGCAACTAGCCACCCCACCCTTCCTATCCTCGGACCCGTCACTTTTATTACCTACACGCCATGCTGAGTCTGGGCTCCCTAACACTAAACGCTACTGCCAACGTCTCATTGATCTGTGCCTCGTACATCCCCATGCACGCATAAGGTCCCTGTTATTGTGCCCCACAACTCTCAGATGTACCCATCACCTATACGCAGCCATCTTCATGATCCATCCACCCTGACAGAGGA
The DNA here is from genome assembly GCA_019512145.1 of Engystomops pustulosus. Taxonomy (NCBI): domain Eukaryota; kingdom Metazoa; phylum Chordata; class Amphibia; order Anura; family Leptodactylidae; genus Engystomops; species Engystomops pustulosus. The sequence continues at coordinate 42,271,124 of CM033646.1, forward strand.
CTAGGACCAAGGAAGAGAAATAAACTGGTGACTTTACTATGGGAATAAACAATATATGCACTATTTCGCTCCAATTCAATTCTCACATCTTTGTGACCTACAGAAATCCTCCTCCATCACAAACAATCTATTTCTCAGACTTCCACCATTTTGAGAATATCCTTACTTTGTTTATTACTTAGATTGTAGCCGGTCAGGTTTGAAGATTGCTGCTAAACACAGGTATTCTATTTTTTTAGTAAAGATAGAAAATAAGTTCACGGACACTACAACCATTGATAAAATATGGCGCATTTTAGGCATTTTGTAAAATCCAGGGCTGACAGTACCTGGCTTGTTTCTCGACAGTTCATTTCAGCTTTCATATTCTGACACAGCATATAATGTAAGCGGCAATCTGATGGTTTGCTCTTGGCATGGCTTCAATAGTAAACAGCTTGTATAAAGAATGGCCATTTGTGTGGCGTGTCCATCCATGACTGGCTTTTTGCTTGAGATATCTTGAGATGACTGGTGCCACTCCAAAAGTTTTTTTTTCTGGTCAGCTCAAGCCAACACCAGATAAAAAGGACACATACTATGTCATACTAGGGGAGATTTATCATCACGTTTCTGAGGTAAAACTGTTCTAGTTGCCCATGGAAACCATCGTCATATATAGTTTTAATTTAATAACACCTGTGGGAAATGAAAGCTGAGCTCTGATTGGTTGCGATGGGCAACTAGAACAGTTATTTTCTAAGAGACTTCTGATAAATCTCCCCCATAGTTTGGGTTAATAATTGCTATGTGTTTGTATAACTCATATCGGACTTGTAGTGCATGGAATCTGTTGGATCTGTTCACATAGGTGCCATGACTGGAGTCTAAACCTAACAATCCTGTAGATCCCATTCGCTAATATGGGCTTAGTCAGAGGGTTTCTTTTTGGGTATCTTGGCTAAAACAATGACCCAATATCCCATAACCCCTGCAAGAACCTCAAGTGGTGTGGATGAGTATGCTGTTGTAATATCTCTGTGCTAGGTTCTGTTTTATCAAGTTTATTACTTTAGTCAAAATACAGTGTGGTCTACAGTACAATCTAAAGGAACCCAGAAGAGGTCAAACGAAGCCATCATGGTGTCTTGACTCCTGGTAAAACTTCATGGCACTATGTTAATAGAACCATTACTCATTTTTTAGGGATCTTTGATAATCATTGAGTTCCATTGCACTTGGTCAGGTCGTGGATGAAAATATCCAAAAAATTATCCAAACCACATTTCTAACTGCTTACCTGTGTTTATGGAGTAATATTTGTGGAAACATATTAATATGGTTGTTCCACATAAAAAGACCGAACTGTTGGGATGCTCTATCAATTTGGACTTGCACTTATTTCAGAATGAACTGCACTTATTTGGGAGTTGAGCGTGTTCTCCATTAGACGGAGGATTGGAGACATCTTACTTCTACATTGTGGACTCTTTTATGGTGTGACACTTTGATACTGTCAACTTGTGCCTGCTCATGCATGTTCTGACCTCTTCTGTAGGTATAGCAGGGTCTTTGACTTTTTCAAGGGCAGTCCTGATACATGACCAGGCATGATTCTTATACGTTCTGTACTGGTCTGAACATAGCTCCCCAATTGCAGGTCATCTACCGACTAAACGTAAAAGTTTAAGGCGTTGTTTCTAGTTAGTCGGCAGTCCTGGAGAGCTTGTATGCCATACTCACCATTTATCGAAGTGTCAGATTTCGAGAACCACCACTTATAATCATCAACCTCCCCCCTCAAAAATAGCAGGGCAAATTGTCTAAATGGACAATCCTTCAACTGAAATAATGCCATTCCCTACAGGACATCGCTAATGCTTATGTGCGTGTGTATATGTGCATCTTACCCCATTTACCATGTAATTGTCCTGGGGTTCACAAAGTAATGGTGTTTTTTTGCGTTTTTGTGTTAGTGTGAAACTGATCACACAGCTCATACAGCTAGAGATCCGAGAGGCTTATCCTGCAAGGACCAAATTGTACCAATTGCATCTATTGAAGGGTTTAACTTTTGTAATCTTTGAGATATTTATTGCTTCTCTGTGTAGTTTCACCTTCCCTCCCTCCCTGCCCAGTTCATATATATGTTAATAATGAAACTCTTTGACTGCTATGCAGTCGGCACCCATGATACACTATGATGAACCTTCAGGTCAGAAATTTGGAAGACCTGGGGATGCAAGGCTCTTCTTGACTTTTGGGCTTGCATTGAAAGGCTTCACACTACACACGTGTAGGCAATCCAGGTTTATATTTAATATTTGAATCTTTTGTTCTACAGCAATTTCCTTGGATGGGAACTACTGATTCCATACATTTATACAGGGTAGATCCAGCACTACTTATCTAACGTGGACTGGACTCTGTGTCAGTGACTACCTTATCGGTGCGGGTTGTTACATTATCTGTCTCTTATGGAATAAATTGCAGCTTTATTACTGCAGCCTAGTTTGTTCTCCACCCTCTACATGACAGGACTCCCCAAGATATGAGCAAAAGTTGCTATTTTGGCCATTCTGTTTATAGAGACACCAAACAACCTGTAACCATACGAGAGACTTGATGCCCCCTGCAAAAAGATGGGAGGAAATGCTACAGCTACAAATTATATGGTTGGTATATTGTATAGACTATTCGCCGCCACAAGCTGTCCACATATCTTTGTGGTACCGCTAATTTAGATAAGGTCTAGATACAGAATAGGGCATTTCTTGAGGTCACCACCCCTTAATTTTGCACAAGTTTGGATGTAAAAACGTCCAAACGAACAAATTTTAGTGCGCTGCTTTACATTAAGGGCACTTACATATTCTGTCTCACTGAGACACAACCTGCTAGTAAATACTATAAATGAATGTATGTATCTCTATTATTAATAGATTTATGCAACAAACTTTGCAGAAATCGGTAGTCCATTGTATGCACATATACTGTTCCTGGAATATATGATTTTCAGGAGGTTTTCCTGTTGTCCTAGCTCCTGGGAGGAGCTAGCTGCTGTGAACTCACTGCTCCCTCCCCTCCATAGACCAATCTTCTGACTCCTGAAGGGCTCCCTATGTATCAAGCACCCATTCTCCACCTTCTTTTTGGGGTCAAGTTACCATATAATGGTGGGGCTACATTGTTAGTGCAGGTTAGTGAGGTTGTCAGCTCTCTAGATTAGCTTTTAGATTATGGTAATGAGGGTCTATACCTATAGAGCCTGGACCCCTCAGGCTCATGTGCATATTTTTAAAAGCTTATTTTTGTAAAAACAAGGGCAAAATGAGCTTAAAAGAATAGCATATCCTACCAGAGGGGTCACTAACAGTATGTCAGTGTGCCTTGGTTTACAATTCTTCATCCTGGTGTGATGCACTAAACAACAAATCTGATGCTGTCACTCTCAGGACGCTTTATTTTAAATAATGGAAGGAGTTGGTAATCATGTTGTTGGATTCGGTAAGTTTATCCAAACTTTATACTTGAGGCCCTGTTCTGATCAGTGTGATACTAGATGAATGGATTCTCGACATATTAATAGAGATAGTAATGGCATTGTTTACAGAGTACTTGTTCTTACTGAGGCCAGAACTGTCGGAAAAGGGCGGGATGGATCAGTGTGGGTGGAAAAACCTTAAACAGATGTCTTAAGGCTTTGACTCCTCTCACCATCACACGCAGTGGACTTGTGCAACTGTCTCGTAATTTGTCGTGTAATAAATATATTTTTTTTTAAATTAATAAAGAAACCTCACACTGTTGTTCGGCAGTATTACTTGCAGAGTCGGGGGGGCTCTGAGTGGACATCATGAAAAGGCTGGTCCCCGTAAACCCCCTTTTTTGTTGTCTCTATGTCCCTCACATGCTTGGGTATGAATTTCATCTGAGTATTTTGTAATATGTCCTGTTTGTCTTGTATAAATAAAAAAATGTGCTCAGACTTGCGGAAACGCTGTGGATGTCTGATTTCTGGTAAGACTGAAAGTGGTTCACATTTGGGTTGAGTATTACACCAGGACAATATGTCGCATGACAAACACTATAAGTTTTTAAGAGGTCTGTCAAATTCCAGTCATGGTTTCTGCCATTTTTGTTTTGCCTCTTCTGATCAATCTGTGCAAAGGCGATTATGAAGTTTCCAATGCAGATGTGAACAGGGACTTATTTGTCCAGTGTTCACACTTCTCTATTAGAAAAACACGCAGCTTATGCCCTGCCAAGAGTGCCTCCTTATAGTTTTCTCTTCTGGACAGCATGAGCATCGGTATTATAATAATTTATATCCTAGTAATACATTTATCTATATTTTTACAGTATGTGTCAGTACTGTGCTAACTGTATCCAACTAATGGGGGTATAAACTCTTTTTGATCACTTCACACATCTCTTTGTTTCAGCCCCATTAAGGCTACATGCACTTGAACGTTATATATGGATGTGTGCTAGCATATGTGTTACAGCTAGCACACGTCTTATGCATGACCAGCTCCCCGGCCACTAATATAAAGCAGTCCTGGCATTGTCTGGAAATGCCCTTTATTCTCTTATTTTACTTAAATAGAAAACTAAATTATTCATTTGAATTCCTAAGAAATGGAACAAATAAAGAAACTTTAATATACTTAAACACATCAAAAAATATAACCAACCAAGATTATTCTTGCAGTCTCAGGATTTCCTCAGTCTCTTTTCTGCAAGTCCCAAAATCTAAACCCCGTACAATAAGGGAGACAGAATAATGACAATTAGGGGGCAGATACAGTGACGCAGAAAGTTCAGCAGGTAGTAACAGAAGAGGGGGCGGATATGGAATGTGAAGTGCCTGCTGGAGCCTCAGGAAAAGAAAGGACAGGACAGACTATGCCCCTTTCCCGCCAGCTTGGCACGTCTTGTTCGCCTGGGACTAGTGGGCAGTGCAGGCAAATCCCAGTCCAAGAGCGTTTCCTGCACTCCTCGTCACTGATGAAAGGGTCTGGTCTCCGGCCGTATCCATTCACCTTAGCGCACCATTTAGTGGCTAGATGGATGGACTGGAACAAAAGTAGTTACTCATGATTGCTGATTGTACTAGGACAATGCAAATGCATATGTTTTTACTCGTGCATTGCTTTAGGAAACATAGACCGCATTCATCTGTTTTTGAAAGGAATCTATGTTCTCTTGGAGCATTGACAAGACACAGTACTGGTGCCCCACAGGAATAACCGTTCCTCCCTGGACTCATTAGAGTATATATGAAGAATGCTTTGTCTGATTCAAGAACGTTATGGCTTTGAATTCCCTCACACATTGGGCACATTTACTTACTCCCGCTCCTTGTAGTTCCCGAAAGTGCATTGTCCTCCCGAATCCTGTCCGCTATTCACCTAGATCGTGCCCGATTTCCTCATCTGTCGCTTCCCCCCGCTCAGGTCTGCCGGAGTTCACTATCTTCCTCAGTTAAATCCTGCGTTTATCTGAATCCGCCGGATCGTCCGACGTCCCCCCCCCCTTCATGAAATCTGGCGCATTGCCCCAAATACGATCAGTGTGCGCAAAAAAATCCCTTTTAAATCCTGTCCCAGCGGCACAATGGAAATCTCGGGATTCGCCGAAAAGTGCATCCGCGGGCCCCTTAGTAAACGAGCCCCATTAGTCACAGGGTAAAAAACCATAGAGAAATCTTCCAAATCTTCTCACTTACCATGAAAGATCCAGTCCAAATGCGTCATTCCCCAGTATATGAGAAGAGCTCCTATGAGCGGCTCAGTGACGACCATGTTAAGAAAGCAAACTACGGCCAAGGGGAGCGTTACGCTGCAAGAAGATCCTAGGAGCACCCCTAGTGAGACGACAGAGAAATGTTGTGTTTTTGACTTTACAATGTATCACAGGGCCATTGCACACTCAGAGAGGGTTATTTATCGTGCACTGGCTTGTGATACCCCCGCACTCCTCCGTGCAGCCAATGCGCATTTCATTCAGCACAGATATGCTGCCACACAGCGACGTCTTGCTCTCTCATAGCGGCTATTGTTTGACAAGTGTATTGCTGAAACGTTCACAAAATGTTTATTGGCCACACAAATAAACAAACAAATTTCTCACTTGGAGAATTTATGTTATTCTGTCGATGGGGTAGGAACCTTCTAGTGCACCTACAAAGGAGAGTTTGGACAGGCCCAGTATTGATTTAAGTAAAATGTATCCAGCGCCGCATTTTTTTTTTATGCCAAGTTGCCCTTCACGCCCCTCCGACCCCCTAGATAGAGCGGGCGCAAAGGGGAAAATAAGCGCAAATGCTAGCGGTACGCCACCATTTGCGATTATTTCAGGGCTTCTAGGCGTTTTCTGGCGGCAAGCCCGGATAAATAACCCCCAGAAGTCAGATCATATTGTATATCCAGCGGCTACATGACTGAGTTTTCTGTATTGAACTTGCTATGTAAATGACACTTGGATAGGAAATGTTGAGGAATGTTGAAGGCTATGTAAACCTTTGCCAACATCATTGTTTGTCCGGCAGGTTTACATGCATTGCTTTACACACATTGCTCAGTCAGATGGATAGGTCAGGGAGGGAAACTCTAACAATCCCCATGTCCAGAGAAAGGGAAATTCTCCATTGACATAAGCACTATCAGTAGGGAAGGGGGGAGCAGTGCTAGTTCATATGAGTACAAACATACAGATAACATGACATTCTAGGAATGTCCCACAGTCACAAGTCTGAAAGTAGAAGAAGCCACATTGGAAATGAGATTCATGAATACTGACAAGTGAAGATTTGTGCAAAAACAGCTAAATGTTGAAAACTATTTGCATATTTTATAAGGAGAACTCTTATTTCCCTAGTCCCCAGTCTCTCCACTCACCCAAACCAGTTCTACACTGTACTGAGGAGACCCAATCGGTAGAAACAGTGCTGTCTACAGTGGGAATCTGTTTCCTTCTCGAATAGATAAACTGGTTTGGTTTTATCCTGCAATCATGTCATTAGGCTTCCTGAGGTCATGCTTGATGTCAGGGGGCTAATGGTAGTCTATGTATGGAAAACTCTTTACTTTCCCAATCTCATTTTATCAAGGAATTTAGTCCATGTGTGTTTATATAGATTTTTCTTGTGCCAAGATTGTCCATGGCTTTAAAAGGGAAGTAGAAGAAAGCAAACTATTCTTTCTGTGTAGACTTTGTGGCACACATATAACTACTTACTTATAGTGGCTTCTGTAGAAGTGAAGACATTATGAGAGAGCCTGCACTTGACCTGCAAGGATCCCAGCGACACCTGGTGGGGAAAGTGTGCTAGAATAAGGAGTCTAGATACTGCAATCCCACCATGAGCAAGCTGTACAATATGAGAGGAAGAGTCCGGATCATGCCTCTTAATGAGATGGAGAAGAAAACTTATTTTCAGGAAATTAGCTTGCATGGAAAACATGACTGGTTAAAAAACAGACCGCACATGAATGGCATAAAAACTATTTTAAAAAACGTATAATTACCTCCTCCTGCAACTCGTATTGTCCCACCCGCGCTGCCAGTCCTGTTTGTTTTCTAGAGGTCGCGCTCCCATCCGCCTGATACACATTGAGTGATCTGTATCAGAGCGCAGCGTGGATGGACAGCAGTGCTGCTTCTGTAAACAAACAGGGACACAGCAGGGACGGGCCGCCGCGCCGTTACAATGGGACGTCAAGGAGGGAATTAAACTTTTTTAAATTGTGTTTTTTTGAACCCCCACAAATAATGCGTGAGAGGTCCCCCATTTTGGCTATGTCTGCAACATGGCACCATCTTGACAACCACCATATTGAATCAAGGTTTTTTCTAACTGGCAATAGCTCCTGGTGTTTTGCATGAAAACAATGAAACACATATTGATTTTTTTGAGCACACCAGACAGAACATTAAATGCAGCCTGAGGCCTCACTATCAGCTTATTTATACGGAGAATAACAACCATACAAATGTACTCTCTTTTAGGAGCGCCTTCTTAAGGATTGTTTTTCTGTACATGTGCCCCTATGTGAGGTATGTTCCATTGGAGTTCGGAGCATCCTATGTAAGCCTCTGTCACAGATCTCCCCCAAAGATGCTGATATATATTGATCTGCAACAGAAAATGCCACAGCTATGGAACCTTACTGGTTTTTCATTCTCTATTATGTCTATAACCTTTGTTTATTCAGTTATGTAACCTCACAATGGAAATAAATATGTCACATGCTCATGGTCAACATTAAGATCTGGGTACATGTTACCTCTTTAAAACCGATCGGTGCAGAACATAAATATAGCACAGGGCAGCTCCAGTGATCATACAATGTCCCGAGGGGACTTCTCCTGGAAAAGAATTGCGGTTTGGTGTCACATATCTGTCACTACAATTATGTAATATGGAAGAAAGAAGATGATGAGAACCTTGTCTAAACTCCTGACCTGGCCGTTCTCACATTTAAGGGAACTGCATCAAGTTATATAGCTGCCATGTAGACCCGTAGTTTCATGAACCCACCAGAATGGCCGCTCACAAAAAGAAAACGTGTGGATGGAGAATAGGATTATATCATACAGGGAGTAAAGACAAGGGCTTCATTTTCTCAGAATGCTGATTTTTCTTCCAGAATAGGACCCTATAGTCACACATGGAGCTGTCAATGAGTGCATTGCAGGGAAGTGAATGCTTCACTCAGTACCTATGTATAAAGGTTGATTCACTCTATATCAGTGATGGTGAACCTTTTAGAGACCGAGTGCCCAAACTAATCCAAATCCACTTATTTATGTGAATTGCCAAGCATGGAATTTAAAACTTAACTTATGCTACAAGTTCCTCCACATCTTCCATCGATCGGCCCCTGAGCCACCATACAGTGAATAAGAAGGCATTTCAGGCTATCATTGTAGCTCTCTCCAGGTCTCTCTGTACAGGAGAATGGGGGCCCAGTAGGAGGACCTCCAAATATGCAGTTCTGTCAAAACCTTGCACAGTTTCCCGCCTGGTATTGCAGGAAATCAGTGTTTGGTGAACTATGTCTAGGCCAATGGCCTGAGTGCCTACAGAAAGGGTTCCGAGTGCCACCTCTGCCCCGTGCCATAGGTTCGCACCACTGCTATATCCTCAGCGCTGTGCACAGGTTTATATTAGACAGTATGCACCTGCTTGGCCCACAGACGTCATCATCAGACTATTGTGATGAAAACCAGGGAGGGCGCACACACACGAACAGCTTTTCATCGCTACAACAGAGGTAAGGTACAATGGAAAGACTTGCACTCTATAAGGCTGCATTCCACACGTACAGTTTATCAGATGCTGTCTTAAATCAAACCAGGTTGGATCATATGGGAGAACAATCAATGAGAGGTGCTACTACTCCTCTTTTTCACTCCACTCCCGTTTAGACATCGGAAAACTGCATCTAAAAAACTGAACGTGTGAACCGCGCTTAAAAGCCATTGCCATCTGCTTTCTGGTGTTTCGTTTTTCAGTTTCTTTTTAAAAACGGATGAATAATGGAGCAGATTTGCACTTTTCCTCACTCCTTTCCTCGTCAAACTTTTACATTGTTTTCTATGTAAACGATTTTGTATCATTTGTTCCATCAGTATATACATCCGCTTTTTCATGCTCTGATTTACATCCCAGAGATTCCATGTTACCTCTAGTGGCCAAGGAGAAAAATAATAAAATGATGCATATAAAAACAAAAAACTGATTAATGTGATGTGGTGTTCACACACAGCTGAAGAGAGTTTGCCAAATTACATTTATGTAAACATGGCTACAAGTACGTTTGTCAACACAATGTTAACACATGCATTAACTATCCGCTTTTTGTAAATTCAAATGTCAACAGCAATTTACTAGGCAATATGTCTTCAGCTTGTGCACGTGCGTTTTTGGTGCTGTCACATGTAGCGCCTTGACTCCATTAAAAAACTAAACTCAAATCGCACGGAGGCGAGGAGTCTAGGCATGGCCGAGTTGCATATGCGTTCTATTATGGAAAATGCATGCCAATCTGTAACCACCCCGATGTTCTTGTATTGTCCAAATGAAAAAACAAACCGTGGTTAACCGATCATGTGTTTTCCATATAAACATATATGCATATAGAGGCCGTTACATGACCCCGTACGTGTGCTTTGATTCCATCTTTAGGTTGCGGTCCACAAAACGGTACCCGAGGGACGTCTAGTGCGTTTCCTGTTCTAACGCACCTCATAAGAACTCACCTTAGCATGTCTTTGGGCGGATTGCTGCTGCTCCAGGGTTGTGGTAGTTGGCGCCGAACTGCACTTGCGTTTACATAGAAACGCATGTGATCGCTTACCAATCGCATCGTTTCCCTGGAAACCCATGTTGCGTTCGGGCCGAGACTCCCCGTGCGCTAGGTCACGTTATGACTGGACGCCTAGCGGTACTGTGACCGTGGCCCCTTAATGGTGAAAAATTGCCACATCGGTGTTTTTTTTTGGTAGATTTTACCGTGTCGTTTTGAGTCCTTAAAACCAAGTTGTGTTGCACGCTGTATCCACCGCAGAAAAATATGGTGAAACTTTGTTGGGCCAGTGCGACACATTCATGATTTCTGGAGCACGATCTTAGTGAATCGCCGCACACAACATTATAGACGAACAATGCACTTTTAGTAAGTGTGCCCATTGTGTTGACACAGCATGTGAACATTGACCAAGGTTTCATGCTTCTGTTTTGCAGTTTTTTTTAATGGATTGTAATTTAAACAGATGTCTGGATGGATACGTTAATAGCAAGGTATCAGGTTTTTTTTTTTAACAAATAACTTCAATGAATCAGCTCAAAAAAACAGATACCTTGCTTTCCATTACTGCCAGTTAGTTCCCGTTTTTCATTATTTTATAACCATCCATTTTTTGTATTTCTCTACTTTGGCCACTAGAGGTCGCATTGCAACTCCTGAATGTAAATTCAGAGCATGATCAGTTTGAAAAAGCGGATGGATGACTGATACAGAACAAACTGATCAGAGCCATCCGTTTTACATAGAAAACAATGTAAAAATGAACGGAATCCATTATCCATAATAATAATAATAATAATCTTTATTTAAATAGTGCCATCAAATTCAGTAGCGCTTTACAAATCCATCCATCGTTGAACGAAAACTGGAAAAAAAACGTGTTGGTGTTTCAATTAGGTTTTTAAAGGCAATTGGGAGGTTCCACCCCCATTGAGTTAACATTGCATTTTACTGAGTATTCAGTAAATATGCAGGAAATGCAATATTAACTCAATGGGGGTCATTTATTAAGGGCCCGATTCGCGTTTTCCCGACGTGTTACCCGAATATTTCCGTTTTGCGCCGCTTGTACTTAAATTGCCCCGGGATTTTGGCGCACGCGATCGGATTGTGGCGCATCGGCGCTGGCATGCGCGCGACGGAAATCGGGGGGCGTGGCCGAACGAAAACCCGACGTGTTCGGAAAAACCGCCGCATTTAAAAACCGAAAATGTGTCGCATAAGGACCGCTTACCTTCACCTGGTCCAGCTCGGTGCATTCCGGCGCGATGAGTTTACTTTCAGCGCAGCAGCGCCACCTGGTGGACGGCGGAAGAACTACCTTATTAAATCCCGGCCGGACCCGAATCCAGAGCGGAGAAGCCGCCGCTGGAACGCGAATGGACCGGGTAGCAGGGTAAGTAAATTTGCCCCAATGTGTGATCGGAGGTGGAACCTTCAATCCCTTTAAAACACATCAAAATGCCGCATGTGAACACGGCCTGACAAGATGTGAACGGTTCCATGTGTAGACAAATGTCTCCGCTTGAGAGCAATTCACACAATGAGTTGTGTCAGTTTTTTTAAATGCGTTTTTATGCAATTCCAAAGGCTTCAGCTTTGAACATGCTGGGTTCAATGGTTTTAGCAGATACAGTGGAAACGCAATTTAACCTAAGCATGTGATTAAGGCTAAAGCCTTTGGAATGGTCAAAACGAATAAAAAAAGCAACGAAACATCGCGTGAAACCGCGCCCTCCCTGGCCCACATTTATTATGCAGTCTCACTTCCAGACCAGGACTATTAAGAGTGAGCGCAGTCATATGTTCGCTAGTGTTGCGTTCATCCCGGGAAACGCAAATGCGATCGGGCTGAGGCGCTGTGCGCTAACATGCGTTATGAACCAAACACTAGCGGAACGTGTGATTGCCGCCCTAATAATCAAGTTTCTACAGTCATGGCCATAAGTTTTAAGAATGAAACACAATATATTTTCACATGATCTGTTGCACTCTGGTTGTCAGATGTTTTTATCACATACAGTAAATACAAGTGCACATCATATTATGAGTAACAAAAGCTTTTATGACAGTTAGAATGAGTTACTGCAGCAAGTCAATATTTGCAGCGTTGCACCCTTCTTCTTCAGGACCTCTGCAAATTCTCCCTGGCAGCTCTCAATCACCTTCTGGACCAATTCCTGACGACAGCCGGCCATTTGCACAATCAATGCTTGCTTTGGACGGTTGGGAGAAGTTGCCTTGGAGGACATTCTGGTACCATTCTTTATTCATGGATGTGTTTTAGGCAAGGCTGTGAGAGAGCGATTCCCTTGGCTGAGAAGCCGCCCCACACATGAATGGTTTCGGATGCTTACAGTGGCTGAGACAAGACTGTGGATCGCTCACCTTGTCTGTTCGAACAAGCTGTCTTCCAGATTGTTCCAATAATTAAGAAAGGGGATTCATCAGAGAAAATGACTTTACCCCAGTCCACTCCCTGTACCTTTACATATGTTTTTTCGGAGAGAAGTGGCTTCTTTTGCTGCCCTCCTTGACACCAGCCCTTGCTCCAAGAGTCCTCCTCTCAACAGTGCGTGCAGAAAACACTGGTCTGGCGGGTTGCTGGTCCTCTTCTTGGGTGCCCTGGAGCTTTTTGGCAACAATGGAACACTCTCTCCGCTGAATTCCTGTGAGATTGATATATTGTGGGACTGAGGTGCACCCTTTCTAGCGCCGATACTCCTTATCTCCGTTAGGCCAGTTTTTTTGGCTGTTAAAGCTGATCACTTCTTTATAACATTCTGAGTGTAATGCAAATTGCCATTATAAAACCGATGCACGTAGACTTTGTTAAAAATAACATTGGTATCATGTGTCCAAACTAGGGCCATGACTGTACACTGCATTGAGCACAGGCCGGAGGGGTGAACCCCATGCAGTGTAAGTAAAAGTGTCTGACCCCAATATTTATACCACCTGTCTGAACTTCGGGGCAAACCATTTTAGTTTTATAAACTCACAGCTTAAAACAATGATTTCAGCCACATCGCCAGATACACCCCAGCCACAAACAGTTACAACCCAGCTGGCACTGGAGGGGCATACGCAAGGGAAAGTGAGAGAAGAAACGAAATATGCAGCCAGGATCCCAGGTACTGTCACCCACAGCCAGAATTCTTCAGACCAGAAGGTGTTCCTGCAGGTAGCCAGCCAGTGCACCCCAGCCTGGTGCCTCATTCATCAGCGACAATAACACATTACCCACATTATTTAATAATCTATAGAAAATGATGACTCAGGATTAAGAAAAAGTCAACATGACGGTGTACCACTACTAACGTTGTGCTCTATGGGGGAATTATCAGGACTTGTATGCCAGTATGTTGGAGTCTTAAATATTTGCCCCTTTTCACGTCTCCTGGAAAGTGTGCATGGGATGGACGCAATGTTAGAAAAGCAATGTAACACCTTGGATGATGATCATGTTGCAGGAAACCTTTGAAATGTGTCCAAAAAAAACGCAAAAAAAAGGAATGCAGGCCAACGTATCGTGTGAGCAGTCTGAGGGCGTGTTCACACGTTCGCTAGCACGCCCGCGTTCAAACGTGCCGCTAGCGCCACAGGGGGCGGAGTTTGGGGACGATCGCATATGCGTTTCCGAGAAATCGCATGCGATTGGGTTTTAAATCGCATGCGTTCCGGAAACACATTTGCGAGCTCCCGAGCCCACCAGCCCAATGTGCGCTAGCGTAGCGTATGAACGCGGCCCTCAGGTGCGTTCAGATCATGGGTCCCATTTGTATAGCCGGCGGCGCACATGGCGTTTTGACCCGTTTTGGAGGCCCTTTTATGAGCAGTACCGAAAAAAACTGCTGTTTTTAACGGATAGCGTTAAAAACGGCCCACAAAAACTAGTTTCAAAACACCCATGTGCCCCGGCGAAGGATGGTCCACCACGTGCGTTTTGTCTGGCGTTTGCAAACACAGACCCAAAGCCGCCCCACCAGGGCGGGGCGCCGGCCCCGTTTCCCATTGCGTTTCCATGGTAACGCCTTCGATCGGGAACGAGCAACCGGTGTTTTGCATTAAATATACGCAAGCAACCGTCGCTCGGTATCAGTGGGTGCGGCTTTGTCTGCGTTTGCAAACTCGGTACAAAACGGCGCGTGTGCCACTCCTAAGTAGGCCGGGCCAACACGCACCGCTTGTCTGCGTTCGAACAAACGCGACACAGCCTCCCTACCGGGGCGCGCCATCGCATCGGCGTTGCTATGGAAACGCTGCATCTTGGGAACAAGCCGCTGGTGTTTTTGCCTAAATTAACGCAAAAAACACCGGTGGCGTTCCAACGATCGCAGGCGTTTCCATAGAAACGGGCTCCGTGAGTGTTGCAAGCCAGACAAAGCGCGAACGTGTGGCACTAGCTAAGGGTGAAGACACAATGGCCGTTTTTGGGGGCCGTTTTACTAAGTGCGTTTTCAGATCGTTACTATGTATAAACATTCATGTTTATCTCAATGTAAAGTCATATGGAGGTTTATGTCATTCCGATCAGTCCTAAAAGCTTTGCTTGTTTTTCTCTCTTTGATCTGTACCCAAGGCAGTTCCATATGTATCTGGCCGTTTTCCCACATGCCGTTCTTTAAATGCATTCAAAACACCAAGCGGGAGGGGGGTGTTGCCTTCTGAAACTGAATGCGTTTGGCCAAAAAAAACCTACATTTGCGTTTTGACGCCCTGCAATGTTTCAAAATTTTCCGTTTGCGACAATTTGGTTTCTTCCTTTCCGCTGGGAACAATTTCCAGCCGCTCTTTAATCGAAATTGTCAAGGTAGGTTTCTGTAACCCAATGCGCAAGGCCTTTTGCTCTTATACATGCCCTCTTTTGTTGGGGGAGTTTACACTTACCCTTAGCTCCCACCCCACCCGGTGTACAATGTCATGCAGCCTCTTGCTGCGATGTATTCTCACAACGCAATCTCAAAAAACCTACCATGTTGATCCTTCTTCCTCGACTCCCAAATATACTACTGCGGCTGTTTTCTCGATTCATTTTTACCGACGATGCTGTCATCGGCAAAGGGTTTTGTTATTCCTCCCCTTTAAACAATATTTGCGTCCAAGTGCCCCGTTCATTACTTGTTACTAAGCCTTCACCTCACTATTCACCTATGATCGCCATATCTGTGCTACATTCTAGACCTGCTTTGTCATTTTTGTGTGACCTTCCCCTTTTTCCCCTAGGATGGCACATCACAGGCGCCTGGCGGTATACCAATCTATTATATCACGTCTCTCTCAATTCACTTAAGACACCTTGAGGGCAGAGATCTCAAACCCCCAATATTACTCTGCCTTCCTGTCAGCTATACCATCTCCTGCGTCATTCCTCATTCTTTTAGCTACTTTCATTTCGGTCTCCCCGCTTAACACACGTTTTCTGACCCTTTCTCCCCCTCACCTTGTCATACGCACGCCCACCCCTATTTAGACTACCTTCTCTTTAACCCCAGACCGTCGGGTAGTACCGTCGCTTCAGTTGGTGTAGGGCTAGTTTGTATTTTTTATGAGCAGCCGTATTTTTTTACTACACCTCCCACGTATGGCCCAATGTACACGAGCTCCGCCACTTTTGTTCTGACGTAACGTTGGCACATCTCCACAACCTGCTTGCGTTCATATTTTTGCACAAGACCCATGTGACCCTCTTAGCAGGCTGATTGGGGCTGGAGCGTTGCTCAACTTCAGCTGACGGCAGATTATAAATTTTATGCTTTCCCTAAACCATAGCGATGATTCCAGCAATGTCGCTCTCCATGGCCCCTTACGGGACCCCCCGGATCGGCCCTTTGGCCCTGCGGCGACCTCCACGCTTTGCGCCGTTGTCCCCTTATGACCCTTAGACATATAACAGCTGAGAACGCTGTCCTGTACCACAAACATGCCGGACCCTCTCGCACACCCGCACTAGGGCACCTAGCGCATTTAATTATGTCTTCGTCCCCATTAGTAACCATCAGTTGATGCGCTCTTCCATCCTTTAAAATATTAAAAAATGTGACATTAGCTGCAGAGCTGCTCCTTGTTATAGTCCCACTACAACTCCCCGGCTGCAGCTCCTTGCCCCTGGAACGGTGTTTGTCAAGCTAATTTATGACATACTCTAGGTTTTGCTTACTTCACTTTGACCACTCTGTGTTACAAGTTCGATAGGTTCGCTCGTATGTCTCACAAGTGTTCTGCAACCTCTCTGTTAATTAACAAACACCCTTCATGCATGTTTTTTTTTGTTTCTGTCAGCTTTCCTTCCAATTTGTTTTTCAATTCATCCTTCCAAGACTATACAGTTGTGTTTTACTGTAAGCAGCCCAAACTTAATGCGTAAATCGCGTCACCAAAAAGGATGCCCCCTTTCCCAGTTCTCTTAATTTTATCACAGCTTGACCCCCTTCTCGCGCGCCCGACGTGAATGATAACGAAGTTGACCCGATTGACTGACGTTTCCCCGAGGCTCTGTGATCACGGGAGCCACCATCACTTTACATTGGCCCATAAGAAATTAATTGCCGGTGGTGCCGTTTCGTTTTTTCTCGTAACTAATATTTTTTAACCCCCCTTCCCCCAATGTATGACCCCAACCGCTTTCCCTACGGGCGTGTGGGGGTTTTTTTTTTGGCGTTGTCCCCCAGATCTCGGTCCCCACCCCAGTTTTTTTAATGACTGCATAGTAACATGCCGGTAAGCATCGCGCCGTCCTATGACCCGTAATCCTTGTGTGACTCACTGCCTTACCCCCCCCATATTACCCCTGCAATATCTCAGGTATTTTATTGCAGCCTTTTTCCAGCTATTATCCTAGGATTACCAAGCAATCAGATCGACCTTGATTGTTCACCCTCCTGAGTCCCCTTTATTGGCAAGGATGCCCCTTGTTAGTACTGTTTTGTTAATAGGTTAACCCTTAAGACAACCCAAATGTACTTCAATCAACATACCCTATACCGTATATAACATGCATTTATATAAACCCTTTATGATTCCTCTCCCCGACAGCCCACCTTTTACCCTAACATGGAAAGAGACCATTTCATAACCTACATACAGTTCTTTACTCCTTAAATCTGCATCAACAAAAATATTGATACCCGTACATTTCCATTTTTTCCCCTCATTATGAACGCTATTCTACAAGAACCCCTGCAATAAAAAGTGATCACAAAAACCATATCGTACTTCAGTATGTTCATTAATGGTTTTCTAATATGTTACACACCTCTATTTTTGTCCCGCATAACCCAAACACAACCCTGCCCATCACCCACCCGCTCTCCGTTTAGCCCCCCACTTAATAAGTATTAAAAATTTCCCTGTGATTTGACCATTGGACCGACCCCGCGGCAATGCCTTCCTTAAAAACGACCAGACGCATTTCTTTCTATTCCCTATCCCATATTGGTGTTTTTTATTTGACCCAAATTATTTTGTTAAAACCCGTACCCAAATTCAAATTTATTCATGCCCATTCGACCCCTATCCCCGTGAATTTCGTTTTTTATTTTGTAAACCCTTTACCCGTAATTTACAACCCCTTTTCGATATCCCACCCCCCCATGATTCCTTATTTAGGTTATATTTTACGCTGTGAAAACGGAACAATTTAAAACCGAACCAATTTTCTTTTTCCCTTCCCTTATTAAAAGTCTTAAAAAATTCCTAGTTATCTTTCGCAAGTGATTTTTTTCTTGTGCCTTCTCTACCTCTGCTCCTCAAACACACGAGTCTCCCTAAATTCTCATTTACACCGTATTTTACGGTCTCGGTATACCCACTCCTCTAACCAATTTTTTGGCCCACCTTTTTAAACCCACTGGAATCAATTAGGCATCTCATCCCGCAACCATAATAAATCTGGTTCACCATTCTGGCCTTTCCCCCCTTCCCTGTATTCAACCCCTTTTTTTTCCCGCCTACACGAAACAACAGCATCTCATGACACCGCCTCAAACCTTTAATTTCAACACAAATGCCGTTTACCGATTGGCTTTTTTTTCACAAGTAAAAAAACAAAGCCGACAACACTTTATAGCCTACAAAAACAACCCTTTTCGGTTAACACCGATTTTTTGCACTGTCCCCGCCGTGATCCCCTCTTCTCCCCTTGGACCCCCTCGCTGTGCCCCATACAAACACACACAAAGCATATACGCAACATTTCGGCGGTTTTTTGTGGTCTCTGCCATCTTAGTGGACGGGACCTCGCCGACTGCTCAGGCACCTTTTTTCTCTGGCCCCCCTTTCCTTTTGTTTATTTTTTGGTCGGGACCTCTTTCTTCTTTTGGAAATCGTGTAAAAGCCCTTGCCTTAATTAATCACATTACCCGCACCTGGCGGGCGCCCTGCGCCCGGTCCGCTCGGCTGTGCCCATTAATCAATATGCACCAGCAATTCTGGAGCATATTCTTTGTTTTGTGCTACGTGATCCGCTATACTACACTACCCTAATTTTCTCTATTTGCGTGTCATGCCCGCGTTCCGTCAACCGTGAGCACAAGATCCATTCCACTCGGGCCTTTTTTATCCCCAAACATAGACCACCACGGAGCGCTCCACTTTTGGCCATAGTATCCTTCTCAGCTTACTATTGTGGGCGTTTCTTTAGTTTTGTATATTATGACCTAGTGTTTTTTCTCGATTCTTTTTATTCTCTCAACGGCGAGTATGTGTGGACGACCACCACCCCATGGCGTTATTGCGAACCCCAACCTGCTCAAATACAATCCAAACAGTGAACATGTTTCCTCGCCTTTGCGGCTTTTTTTTTACCTTCTTCTTTCCGGCCGCTTAGCACTCTCAAGCTTTATGCCGGTGGCCCCCCCTTCTTTTTTTATTGGGATTTCCCAGGACACCCATTCCCCTCGGCACGGCTTATTGCACAGACCCTAATGCTCGACTGTAAGGCACAAGTACCACCCGCCAGAACAAATCTTCTGTGGACTTCTATGTTCCTGACCTTTTCCCCTGTGACCCCCCCCAGCTCACCAGTGAGCCCCTGACTTACAAGCCACCATTTTTCGATCTGTTGCCCCAGCCCAGGCTTAATAAATGGCTGCCCTAATTACACCGTTTTCTCACACTACCAACCTCCGGGTTTTTCCCCTTCCCGGGTACCCTACCGTTTGGGGATCTGAAAGGAAGCAGGAGATCGGATTTCCCCAACTCTATACGTTTGTACCCCCTCTCTCTTTTCTTTTCCCCCTCCCCCCCTTCCCCCTCCTTTTTTTTCTTTTTGGAATAACATCTGTTTACATCCTATTCCCCAGCGAAGATTCCTGGCTTTTTGTTACTGGCTCCACAAGCTGATTCTACTCCATTCAACGTAGAAATACGGCGTGTCTTTTTTTTCCTTCCTCTTTTTCAGTATGCTCGTTAGCATGTGATGATGTTCAGTTTCTTTTGTTCTATATTACCAAAACTAATAGTTACAACAATCTACATTTCATGTTTTTTCCCGTCCCATGATTGGGGTCCTTTGTATTTGCCCCCCGCTGTACACTCACCCTGCTCAAATACTATCTCGCGCATCTTAATATGGACCAAGCTCTCAGGCCCTTTGAGCTCCTTCCACCCATGTGGCCCTGTTACATTGCCGTTTTTTTGATATAACGCCAATAAACTATTTGCCTCCCAGGATTGCCGAGGATTTCCCACCACATTAATGTTGCTGTGCCAACAATTGCATTTAGAATACACACAATATGGCTCCCGGCCACCGATTTTCATCATTTCACCTGGTCTCCCATTCGCGCCACCCCTCCACGCCGGTCCTAGCGTTCCCCTTCTGCGGATGGTTACCGATTGCGTTCGTACGGATGGGATTCACGATTATCCGGGCTTACGTTCCCCTCTTCCCCAAGACGCTTCACACCGAGGCCCTTTTGCTCGACAGTTCCCCCTGTCGATTTGCACTTAATCTCGTATGTGTGTGCACTTTTTTGAAGTTGAACCAGTCCCTCCGATGGCGCCCTGCAGGTGTTCCAAGAAAGTGTCAATGCAGCCTTTTTAAAAGAACATGCAGCAGGTTTTCTTTCCTTTTGACCATATTGCTTTCGCCCCGGGTTTTTTCTACGCGCTCACGCCCCCCCCCTTTTTTTCCGCATTCTTCACCCGCCGCGTTTGCCAGCCTGCCCCCCGGGCGATGAGCCACTCCAATCCAGATCTTTTTTATTATTTCAGAACAGACTTACCCTCCAAAGTAGACACATACCCTATCCGCATTCCGCAACCGTACAACTCACAATGCGCTATCCGTTCATGCTGCTAAATATATCTTTCCTGGTTGCGCTATTATAACGCGGCACATCCAATCTTCGCACACGATTAAATGTACCTAGCCTCTTCCGCTCAGATGTAGATAAACTATTATTTTTAGATGTTTTTGGAGCTCAGATACCGCGTACTCTAGACAATTTAAATGATAAACATTATTTAAAATACATAAATAACGAAGTATACGAGTCGATCACTTAAGACGATTCTTGCTTATTTGTACAATCTTTGAATAGGGGCAAGACAGTAGCAGAGCGATTGTCCGACATTCAAACGGACCAAGTCAATTTGAAAGATAGAGATTCCATCTCAGACAAAATATAGTATTGGGAATGCATATGTTTTTGTATCACTATCTAAAGGCCTTATAACATGATGCAAAAACTTGACCCCCTCCCCCCCCCCCGCTCCCCCCCCCTCTTTTCCCCCTCTTCTTCTTTTTTCTCTCCTTTCCCTTTTCTCTTCCCTTTTCCCCTCATCCCCCTCCTCTTTCCCTCCCTTTTTCCCCCCCTCCCCTCCCCCCCCCCCTCCCTTTCTTCCTCCCCCCCCCCCCTTATTCTTTTTTCTTCCCCCTTCTCCCCCACTTCCCCCCCCTTTCTCTCCCTTCCCACTCCCCCCCCTTTCCTCTCCCTTCCCCCATCTTCTTCCCTCTCCTCCCCCTTTTCCTCTTTTTTCCTCCCCCCCTCTTTTCCCCCTCTTCTTCCTCTTTCCCCCCCCCCCCTCTTCCTTTTTCCTTCCCCCCGTTCCCTCCTCTTTTCTCTTTTTTTCCCTTCCCCTTTTCTTTTCCCCCCCCCCCTTCTCTCCCTCCACCCTCTCCCCCTCTTCTTCTTTCTTTGCGCCAACATATCCCCGGCCCCCCCCCGCCGGACAATTCAGGGAACAATCTTTTGTTTTCTCTTTCTGTGCACCAATGTCGCCACACCACACCCCCCTTACCCTTCCAGGCATATACCCGCCCCCCTCCGACCCCACACTATTCCTCAACTTTCAAAACCCTAAATTCAGCTATTAATTCGTAACACCAAACCACATACAACCCAAACAACACCGGGACCCCCCCACATCGTCGCTCTTAGTAAAAGGACTTCTTTCCCCAATTTGTTTTAACCTAATTGTTCTGTTAACCATTGTATCTTCCCCCCCCAATGGTAAACAGTCCTCCCCCCCCATTATGCTGTCTTTTTTTTATATCGTTTCGTTTGTCATAAATATTGTCCATG
The DNA here is from genome assembly GCA_019512145.1 of Engystomops pustulosus. Classification (NCBI taxonomy): domain Eukaryota; kingdom Metazoa; phylum Chordata; class Amphibia; order Anura; family Leptodactylidae; genus Engystomops; species Engystomops pustulosus. Next base: position 42,292,947 of record CM033646.1, read on the forward strand.
GTTTTTACTTTGAACGCCAATGCTACCCGTTTTTACTGTGATTCCGACGTTTAAACCAACGGACCACAAAATGGTTCGTTCACAATTACCCGCAAGTTCTGAGCCCGGTTTTTTCTTTGGCCTTGTGATTATATGCGTTTGTTCTGACCAGTTATTTTCTCACCTAGGTACAAAACTTTTCATAGCTGCATCCATTTGGAGGGTATATTTTTTACGATGTCCCAGTTCTCCCAGAATAAATATTAAAGGTAAAACCCCCCTTTTCTACACAAAAGAACATCCTAATTTGCAGTTATACAGCATACCTCCCCCAACCTTTAGCCATCACAATTTTGCAATTAAATACAATTGTTCAGATTCTTTTTTCATTCTTCTCCTAATTCGATTACCTCACATGATTTTTTGTCCCAAACCCTTTTTATGGGTAGAGACACCCCAAGATCCCCCCACCCCCAATTCTTCTAGTGCCTTCCTTTGCGTTGAGCTTCACATGCTCGTTTTAGGCATCTCCTCGTGACCTTTGATTCTCTGCGCCCAGCCAACGTAATTGCACTTGACCACCATGAGTACCATAATCGCCGGTCTTTGCAGACTTGCTCATTTTTTTTTTGTTTTTACTCCACGCGCCTTTGTGTTTATCCTTATTTATCCCCCGACACTGCTCCACCGTTTGCAAGTCTAACCCCCGGCCCTATTTCAAAAAACGCCACTACATACAAAGTCTCATTTGCGAGAATTCATTCTCTTAAACCCAAACGCATTGTTAACTTCTGAGACACTTGGCACCATGCATTGGTACCAATGCGGTTTTCCTTCACGAATTCTAATTGACTATTCCCAGAAAAGTATAGTCACCTCAGTTACTTGCAGCTCATCACCCTTTCACACCGCGTTCTTATTTTTTCCGCTTGCGCCTTTGTCGACAAAACGAATGGAAACCGTCTGCTATTGAAACGCTCTTTCCGCGTGAACAAAACACTGCATGACCACTGAACAACAAATTGACTAACAAACTGATCCGAACACCTTGAGCAAATTGTCAGTTTTTCATCTGACCAAATTCCTCTGATCCGTTACTCTCTGACTCAAATTCTCCTTTTGTTCCTGACGTGCACTCTGCAACGCAAGCTGCTTGGAAGGGGCCTTAGCCCGTTCACCTTATTATCGTGACTCACGCAAACCCACCTTGTAACTACGTTTTATTAGATTCTGCCCCTGTACTGTAGATTCGTTCACTGTCCCATCGCGTTCTTCAGCAAGTCCCCCATCTCCACTTACCATGACCCTTGACGGATTTAAAACATCCCTATGTTTGGTGAATACTCATTATGATGAAACTCATTTTTTTTTTTCCCTTTTTTCTTTCCCTCCCCCCTGGTAACAACAACTGAAACACTCTCAGCCCGCACACAACAATTCATATTTCAGCACAATCCATTTGCGCAAAATTTTTGTTTAATACATGTTGCCCAGCTGTATACGCTGCCCCTATTGGGCCTCCGATTGCGCCAACGAATTCAAGATTGTTTGTCGGGAACCCCCCCCGTCTTCTTCATTCCTATGAATGATCCGTCTTTTTGTGCACACCCTGCACCTGTACTCCGCGACCTAGTCCTTTTCACACACCATCTTCGTCAGTCCGTGTTTCACATGCGCATTTGTGATGGTGTTTTTTAAATGGGATTGAAAGGTTCTCACCGTCCGATCACAATTGGGCAAATTACTTACCCCCGGTCCATTCGCGTTCCCAGCTGCGCTTTCTCCGCTCTGGTTCGGGTCCCTGCCGGAATTTATGGTAGTTCTCCGCCGCCACGGTGGCGCTGCTGCGCTGAAGTAAACTCATCGCCGCCGGAATCTCCCGAGCGGACCAGGTGAGGAAGCGGTCCCTTATAGCGACACCTTTTTCGGTTTTAATGCGGCGGTTCTTCCGAACACGCGTGTTTTCGTTCGGCATCGCCCCGCCCCGATTTCCCGTCGCTCCACTAGCCAGCTCCGATAGCGCCACAAATCCTTGACTCGGTGCGCCAAAATCCTCGGGCATTAAGTACGACGGCCGCAACACGGAATATTCGTGTAACATCTCGGGAACGCGAATCGGAGCCCGTATTAATACCCCCATATTGAGTTATATTGCTTTCCTGCATACTTTACTGAATACTCTAAAATGCAATGTTACTCAATGGGGTGGAACCTCCAATTGCCTTTAAAAACTAATTGAAACACCAACACGTTTTTTTTTTTCCGTTTTCGTTCACGATGGATGGATTTGTAAGCGCTACTGAATTTGATGGCACTATGAAATAAAGATTATTATTATTATTATTATGATAATGGATTCCGTTCATTTTTACCATTGTTTTCTATGTAAACGTGGCTCTGATCAGTTTGTTCTGTATCAGTCATCCATCCGCTTTTTCAAACTGATCATGCTCTGAATTTCATTCAGGAGTTGCAATGCGACCTCTAGTGGCCAAAGTAGAGAATACAAAAATGGATGGTTATAAAGAATGAAAAACGGGAACTAACTGGCAGTAATGGAAAGCAAGTTATCTGTTTTTTTGAGCTGATTCATTGAAGTTTATTTGTTTAAAAAAAAAAACTGATACCTTGCATTATGTATCCATCACAGACCATCTGTTTAAATTACAATCCATTAAAAAACTGGCAAAACAGAAGCTGAAACAGATCAGAACCCTGATCAATGTTTCACAATGCGGGTCAACACAATGGGCACACTTACTAAAGTGCATTGTTACGTCTATATGTTTTTGCGGCGATCACTAAGATCGTGCTCCAGAAATCATGAAGTGTCGCACTGGCCCAACAAAGTTCACCATCTTTTTTGCGGTGCATACAGCGTGCAACAACACTTGCGTTTTTAACGGACCTCAAAACGCACGCTTAAATCTAACCAAAAACACCATGTGTGGCAATCACCCTTAGGCCACGGTCACACGTACCGCTAGGCCGTCCGTCAGAACGTGACGCAGCGACACGGGGAGGTCCTCGCCGAACGCACATGGTTTCCAGGAAACGCATGTCATTGGTAAGCCGATCACTGCGTTTCTCTGAAACGCAGTGCGTTCGGCTGAGGACCGCCCCCTGTGGCTAGCGTCGCGTATGAACGGACGCCTAGTCGGTACGTGTGACCGCAACTTAAAGATGGAATCAAGCACACGGGTCTGTCACGGCCTTATCGCATATATGTTTTATATGGAAACACATGATCGGTAACCACCGTTGTTTTTTCATTTGGACAATACAAGACATGGGTGCTGGTTACAGATGCATGCATTTCCATAGAAACGCATATGCAATCGGGCCATGACTCGCCTCCGTGCGCTTTGATTTAGTTTTCTTAATGGAGTCCAAACGCTACATGTGACAGCACCCAAAACGCACTCAAACTGACAGACATATTTGCCTAGTAAATTGCTGTTGACATTTGAATTTACAAAAAGCGGTAGTTAATGCATGTGTTAACATTGTGTTGACAAACGTACTTGTTAGCACATGTTAACATAAATGTAATTTGGCAAACTTCTCTTCAGCTGTTGTGAACACCACATCAAATTAATATCAGTGTTTTTCTGTTTTATATGCATCATTTTATTATTTTTCTCCTTTGGCCACTAGAGGTAACATGGAATCTCTGGAATGTAAAATCAGAGCATAAAAGCGGATGTAATACGATGGAACAAATGATACAAATCCGTTACATAGAAAACAATGTAAAAGTTGACGGAAGGAGTTGGATGGGAAAAATCTGCTCCAATTATTCACGTTTTTAAAAGACTGAAAACAACACACCAGAAAGCAGATGGCAACTGGCTTTTAAGCCGCGTTCACACGTTCAGTTTTTTAGATGCAGTTTCCGATGTCTAAACGGGAGTGGAGTGAAAAAGAGGAGTAGTAAGCACCTCTCAGTTGATATGTCTCCCATATGATCCACACCTGGTTTGACTTTGAGACAGCATCTGATAAACTGTACGTGTGAATGCAGCCTTATAGATGTGTCAAGTCTTTCCTTGTCTGTACCTCTGTGTAGGTCCTGAAAAGACTGTCTGTGTGTGCTGCCCTCCTCTGGTTTTCACTCACAATGTCTGATGCATACGTCTGTGGGCCAAGCATGCATCTGTTCCTAATATAACCTTGCCACAGGCTGAGGATTAGGTGGTGGCGAACTAGGCACGGGTGCCAGAGGTGGCATCTCGGAACCTTCTGTAGGCACTCAGGCCATTGGCCTAGGACATAGTTCACCCAACACTGAATCTTTCGCAATACCAGCGGGAACTGTGACAAGGTTTTGACAGAACTGCATTATCTTGGAGGTCCTCCTACTGGGCCCCCATTCTCCTGTCAAAGGACCTGGAGGAAGCTACAATGATAGCCTGAATGCCTTTTTTTCACTGATTTGTGGCCTCAGGGGCCGAAACGATTGAAGATGTGGGGAACTTGTAGCATAAGTTAATGTTTTACAATTCCATGCTGGCACTTCAATAATAAGTGATTTTGGATGTAGTTTGGGCCACCGGTCTCTAAAAGGTCACATCATGTATAGATGAAGCACCTTTATACATAGGTACTGCGTGTAAGCATTCATCGCTTCCCTGCACGCACTCATGCACAGCTCCACTGTGACTTAGGGTCCTATTCTGGAACAAAAAAAAATCAGCATACAAAAATCTTGGTGAAGCCCATTTTTCGTTTACTCCCTGTATGAGTAGTCCTATTCTCCATCCACAGGTTTCTTTTGGTGTCGTCATTCTGGTGGGTCCATGAAACTGGTCACAGGAGCTATAACTTGATGCAGTTCCTCTACATGTGAGAACCGGCCCGGTCAGTTAGACAAGCTTCTCTCATCTTCTTTCTTCTTCCATATTACATAATTTAGTGATATATGTGAACCACCTGAATTCTTTTCCCAGGAAGTCCCCGGGACATTGTTGATCACTGGAGCTGCCTGTTCTGTTGCTATATTAGTTCTGTCACCGATCGTTTAAAGAGTAACATGTTCCCATATTCATGTTGACCCTGAGCATGTGACATATTATTCCATTGTGAGTTTACAAACTCGAATACAACAAAGGTCGAGACAATAATAGAGAATGAAACCAGTATGTTCCATAGCTGTGGCATTTTCGGTTGCCAGATCACAGTATATCAGATCTGTGGGGAATCGTGACGAGGCTCCTAGGATGCTCCGAACGTCCAATGATAACATACCCTCACAGCGGGGCACATGATACAGACAACACATCCTTAAGAATGGCGCTAAGAGAGTACATTTTTGTATGGTGTATTCTCCGTATAATACCAGGCTGATTAGTGAGGCCTCAGCTGCTTTATATGTTCTGTCCTGGTTGTGCTCAAACAATCACTATGTGTTTCAATTGTTTACAATGCAAACCAGGAGCAATTGCCAGTTAGAAAAACCCTGAAGTCAAATATGGTGGTTGTCAACGATGGTGCCCATGTGCAGACATACCCTAAAATGGGAGCCCACCTCACGCATTATTAGCTGGGGTGTTCAAAAAACCAATTTAAAAAAGTTTAATCCACTCCTTGACGATCCATTGTCCACGCGCGGCCCGTCACTGCTGTGTCCACTGTTTGTTTACGAAGCGCATGCTGTCCATCCACTGCTGCGCTCCTGTACAGCACCTTACATGTGTATCAGGCGGATGGGAGCGCCGACCTCACATCGAACCAACAGGACTGAGGCGGTGGGACAATACAGGTGTCAGGAGGAGGTAATTTTACGTTTGTAAATAGTTTTTTATGCCATTTCATGTGCAGGTCTGTTTTTTAACCAGTCATGTTATTTCCATTGCCAAGCCTAATTTACCTGAAAATAAGTTTTTCTTCTCCCATCTCATTCAGAGGCATGATACCGGACTCTTCCTCTCATATTGTACAGCTTGCTCATGGTGGGCATTGCAGTTCTAGACTCCTTATTGTCTTAGCACACTTTCCCCACCAGGTTGTCGCTGGATCCTTGCAGGTCAGTGCAGGCTCTCTCATAATGTCTTCACTTCTACGAAGCCACTATAAGTAATGTAGTTATATGTGTGCCACAAATACACGAAAGAATAGTCTCTGCTTTCTTTCACTTCCCTTTTAATGCCATGGACAAACCTTTGCACAAGAAAAACCAATCTATACACACCTGGCACTAAATTCCTGTAATATAAAATGAGATGGGAGTAAGAGTTTTTCCCCCATACATAGACTACCAATTAAGCCCCCTGACATCAAGCATGACCTTCAGAAGCCTAATGACATATGCAGGATTAAAACCAACCAGTTAATCTATTCGAGAAGGACCAGATTCCCAGCTGTAGACAGCACTGTTTCTACCCATTGGGTCTCCTCAGTACAGTGTAGGGCACTGGTTTGGGTGAGTGAGAGACTTGTGACTAGGAAATAAGAGTTCTCTTATAAAATATGCAAATAGTTTTCAAACTTTAGCTGTTTATTGCACAAATCTTCACTTGTCATGTATTCATCATCATCATTTCCAAATTGTGGCTTCTTCTACTTTCAGACTTGTGACTGTGGGACATTTCCTAGTCATGGTCATGTTATCTGTATGTTGATCCATATGAACTAGCACTCTGCTCCCCCCTTCCTACTGTAGTCTGCTATTCAATGGAGAATTTTCCCTTTCTCTGGACATGGGGGAATTTGATAAGTTTCCTCCCTCGACCTATCCATCGTGACTGAGCATGCTGTGTAAAGCAATCATGTAAACTGCCTGGTACAAACAATGATGTGGCAAAGGTTTTACATAGCCTTCAACATTCCTCAACTTTTCTATCCAAGTGTCATTTTCACATAGCCAAGTTCAATACAGAACTCAGTCAATGTAGCCGCTGGATATACATATCGTATCTGACTTCTGGGCTTATTTATCCGGGCTTTCTGCGCCAGAAAACTGGCATAGAAGCCCTGAAATAATCGCAAATGGTGGCGGACCTGCAGCATTTGCGCTTATTTTCCCCTTTGCGCCCGCTCTACATGCTAGGGGGTCGGAGGGGGTGAAGGGCAACTTGGCTAAAAAAAAATGCGGCGCTGGATACATTTTACTTAAATCATACTGGGCCTGTCCAAACTTCCTTTGTAGGTGCCTAGAAGGCTTTCCTACCATCGACAGAATACATAAATTCTCCAGTGAGAAATTTGTTTGTTTTATTTGTGTGGCCAATAAACACTTTTGTAACGTTTCAGCAATACACTTGTCAAACAATAGCCCTATGAGAGAGCAAGACGTCGCTGTGTGGCAAGCATATCTGTGCTGAATGAAATGCGCATTTGGCTGCACCGGAGGAGCTGCGGGGTATCACAAGCCAGTGTGCACGATAAATAACCCTCTCTGAGTTGTGCAATGGCCCTGTGATACATTGTAAAGTCAATAACACAACCATTTCTCTGTCGTCCACCTAGGGTGCTCCTAGGATCTTCTTGCACGCGTAACGCTCCCCTTGGCCGTAGTTTGCTTTCTTCACATGGTCGTCACTGAGCCCGCTCATAGGAGTCTCTTCCTTCTATATACTGGGGAATGACGCATTTGGACTGGATCTTTCATGGTAAGTGAGAAGATTTGGAACAGATTTTCTATGGTTTTTTACCCTGTGACATAATGGGGCTCGTTACTAAGGGCCCCGCGGACTGCACTTTTCGGTCGGACCTCCCGACGATTTCCATTTGGTGCCGCTGGACAGGATTTACAAAGGGATTTTTTGCGCACATGATCGTATTTTTGGGCAATCGCGCCAGATTTCAATGAAGGGGGGGGGGATCGGACGATCCGGCGGATTCAGATAACCGCCAGGATTTAATGAGGCAGATAGTGAACTCGGCCAGACCTGAGCGGGGAAGGAGGAAGCGACAGATGCAGGAAATCGGGCGACGATCTAGGTGAATAGCGGCACAGTGCAATTCGGGATGGACAAATGCACTTTCGGGAACTACAAGGGAGCGGTAAGTAAATGTGGCCCCAATGTGTGAGGGAATTCAAGCCATAACGTTTCTGAATCGAACAAAGCGATTCTTCAATATATCTCTAATGAGTCCAGGGAGGACGGTTATTCCTTGTGGGCACCAGTACTGTGTCTTGTCAATGCTCCAAGAGAACATAGATTTCCTTTCAAACAGATGAATGCGGTCTATGTTTCCTAAGCAATGCACGAGTAAAAACATATGCATTTGCATTGGTCCTAGTACAATCAGGCAATCATGAGTACTACTTTTTTCAGGTCCATCCATCTAGCCACTAAATGGTGCGCTAAGGCTGAATGGATACGGCCGGAGACCAGACCTTTTCATCAGTGACGAGTGAGGCAGGAAACGCTCTTGGACTGGGATTGCCCTGCACTGCCCACTCTCCACAGGCTGAACACAGACGTGCCAAGCTGGCGGGAAAGGGGCATATGTCTGCTCCTGTCTTTTCTTTTCCTGAGGCTCCAGCAGGCACTTCCACTTCCATATCGCCCACCTCTTCTGTACTAACCTGCTGAACTTTCTGCGTCACTGTATCTGCCCCCTAATTGTCATTATTCTGTCTCCCTATATTGTACGGGGTTTAGATTTTGGGACGTGCAGAAAAGAGACTGAGGAAATCTGAGTGACTGCCTCAGGAAATGATATCTTGTTTTGTTATATTTTTTTGATGTGTTTAATATATTAAAGTTTCCTTTATTTGTTCCTATTTCTTAGGAATTCAAAGAATATTTTTGTTTCTATTTAAGTAAAAATAAGAAATAGGGGCATTTCCAGACAATCCAGGACCTGCTTTATATTAGTGGCCGGGCAGCTGGCTCATGCATAAGACGTGTGCTAGCTGTACACATATTGCAGCACACATCCATATATAACGTTCAAGTGCATGTAGCCTAATGGGGCTGAAACAAAGAGATGTGTGAAGTGATCTCACACCAAGATTTTATCCCCTATAGTTGGCATACAGTTAGCACAGTACTGACACATACTGTAAAAATTCTATATAATGTATATAACTAGGAAATAAATTATTAATAATACCGATGCTTCTGCTGTCCAGACAGAGAAACAAATGAGGCACTCTTGGCAGGGCATAAGCTGCGTGTTTTTCTATTAGAGAAGTGTGAACACTGGACAAATAAGTCCCTGTTCACATCTGCATTGGAACTCATTAATCGCCTTTGCCACAGATTTGATCAGAAGAGGCAAAACAAAAATGGCAGAAACCATGACTGGAATTGACAGACCCTTTAAAAACCTATAGTGTTTGTCATGCGACATATTGTCCTGGTGTAATACTCAACCCAAATGTGAACCACTTTCAGTCTTACCAGAAATCAGAAATCCACACGTTTCCTGCAAGTCTGAGCACATTTTTATTATTATACAAGACAAACAGGACATATTACAAAATACTCAGATGAAAATTCATCCACAGCATGTGAGGGAGACATAGAGACACACACAAAAAGGGGGTTTACGAAGTGGACCACAGCCTTTTCATGATTGTCCACTCCAGAGCCCACTGACTCTGCACGTATACTGCCGAAAACAACTGTGAGGTTTTTTTTCTTTATCAATTTACAGAAAAATAATCTATATTTATTTACACGATTACGAGACAGTTTGCACAAGTCCACGCTGCGTGTGATGGTGAGAGGATTCAAAGCCTTAGACAATCTTTTATATGGTTTGTTTTCCACCGCATACACCTTGATCTCACCTCCCCCTGCCACCCTTTTCCGAATGTTCTGGCCTCAGTAATAACAATATCTCTGTAAACAATGGCTATTACTAAATTATATTTCATCCTGTTCGAGAATCCATTCATCTATATCACACTTGTGATCAGAACACTGGGCTCAGTATAAAGTTTGGTATAAACTTACTAAAAATCCACATCAGATTACCATACTCCTTCCTTATTTAAAATAAGCGTCTGAGAGTGACACAATCAGATTTGTTTTAGTGCATCTACCACCAGGATGAAGAAGTGTAACCAAGCACACTGACATACTGTATGTCCCCTCTGGTACGACTCGCTATTCTTTAAGCTCATTTGCATTGGTTTTTAACAAAAATAATCTTTTAAAATTATGCGACATGAGCCTGAGGGTCCAGGCTCTATGGTTTATAGACCCTCATTACCATAATCTAAAAAGCTAATCGAGAGCGAGCTGACACCTCACTTAACCCGCCATAACAATGTAGCACCCCACCATTATATGGTAACTTGACCCCAAAAGAAGGTGGAGAATGGGTGCTTGAGTACATAGGGAGCCCTTCAGGAGTTCAGAAGATCTGGTCTATGGAGGGGGAGGGAGCAGTGAGTCACAGCAGCTAGGTCTCCTCCCAGGCTAGGGACAACAGGAAACCTCCTGAAAATCAATATCTCCCAGGAACAGTATATGTGCAATACAATGGACTACCGATTCTCTGCAAAGTTTGTTGCATAAATCTATTAATAATAGAGATACATACATTCATTTTATATATGAGTTAGCAGGTTTGTGTCTCAGTGAGACAGACATATGTAAGTGCCCTTAATTGAAAGCAGGCACTAAAATATTGTTGTTTGGACGTCTTTTTACATCAAACTTGTGCAATTAAAGGGGTGGTGACCTCAAGAAATGCCCTATCTGTTATCTAGAATCCTTATCTAATTAGCGGATACCACAGAATATGTGGACAGCTTGTGGCGGCGAATAGTACTATTACAAATAATACCACAACCATATAATTTGTAGCTGTAGCATTTCCTCCCATTCTTTTTGCAGGTGGGCCATCAAGTCCTCTTCTGTATGGTTACAGGTTGTTGGTGTCTCTATAAACGAATGGCACATAAATAGCAACTTATTGCTATATCTTGGGGAGTCCTGTCATGTAGAGTGGTGGAGACCTAACTAGAGCTGCAAGTAATAACGCTGCAATTTATTCTATAAGAGACAGATATACTGTAACAACCCGCACCGATAAGGTAGTCCCACTGACACAGAGTCCAGTCCACTTAGATAAGTAGTGCTGGATCTACCCTGTATATGTATGGAATCAGTAGTGTTCCCATCCAAGGAAATTGCTGTAGAACAAAATAGATCTCAACATATTAAATATAAACTGGATGCCCATACAAGTGTGTAGTGTGAAGCCTTCAATGCAAGCCCAAAAGTCTAACAGAGCCTTGCATCCCCGTCTTCCAAATTTTTCTGCACCTGAGGTTCCATCATGTGTACATGGGTGGCCGACTTGCATAGCAGTCAAAGAGTTTCATTATTAACATAATATATGAACTGGGCAGGGAGGAGGGGTAAGGTTGAAACTACAGAGAAAGCAAATAAATATCTCAAAGATACAAAAGTTTAAACCTTCATAGCTGCAATTGGTACAATTTGGTCCTTGACAGGATAAGCCTCGGATTCTAGCTGTATGAGCTGTGTGCATATGTTCACACTAACACAAAAACGCAAATACACCATTACTTGTGAACCCCCAGGACAATTACATGGTAAATGGGTAGATGCACATACACACGCACATAGCATTATGCCGATGTCCTGTAGGGACTGGCATTATTTCAGTGAAGGGATTGTCCATTTTAGACCATTTTGCCCTGCTATTTTGAGGGGGGAGGTTGATGATATAAGTGGTGGTTCTCGAAATCTGACACCTCTTATAATGGTGACGTATGGCATACAGCTCTCCAGAGGAACGCGACTAACTAGAAACAACGCCTTAACTTGTCTACGTTTAGTCTGTAGATGACCTGCAATTTGGGGAGCTATGTTCAGACCAGTACAGAACCGTATGAATCATGCCTGGTCATGTATCAGGACCCCTGGGCCCATTGAAAAGTCAAAGACCCTGCTATACCTACAGAAGAGGTCAGGACATATGCTGAGCAGGCACAAGTCTGACAGTAATCAAAGTGTCACACCATAAAAGAGTCCACAATGCTAGACGTAAGATGTCTCCAAACCTCCGTCTAATGGAGACCACTCAACTCCCAAATAAGTGCAGTTCATTCTGAAATAAGTGCAAGTCCAAATTGATAGAGCATCCCAACAGTTCGGTCTTTTTTATGTGGAACAACCATATTAATATGTTTCCAAATATACCCATAAACACAGGTAAGCAAAAAAGGTCAGAGTTAGGCAAAGATGAAAGGGTTGTGTTTTGGATAATTTTTTTGGATTTTTCATCCACTGACCTGACAGTGCAATGGAACTCAATGATCTACAAGTCCCTAAAAATGCTAATTGGTTCTATTAACAGTAGTGCCATGAAAGTTTTACCAGGAGTCCAAGACCCATGATGGCTCCCGTTTGACCTCTTCTGGGTTCCTTTAGATCCTGTACTGGTAGACCACACATGTATTTTGACTAAAGTACATAAACTTGATAAAACACGAACCTCCTAGCACCAGAGTATATTACACGAAATACTCATCCACATCCACTGAGGTTTCTTGCAGGGGTCTGGGATATTTGGGTCATTGTTGAGCCCAGCATACCCAAAAAGAACCCTATGACTAAGCCATTCATAGCGAATGGGATCTACAGGAATGTTGTTTTTTAGTGTTACTACCAAGCAGGGCACCTATGTGAACAATCCAACAGATTCCATGCATCTAAAGTCAGTATATGAGTTATACAACACATAGCAATTTCCATATACCCAAAAACTAATGTGGGGGAGTTTATCAGAAGTCTCTAGAAAATAACTGTTTTCAGTTGCCCATCGCAACCAATCAGAGACTACACTTTCATTTTACAACCACAGGTGCTGTTTATAAAATTAAACTGATCTCTGATTTGTTTCCCATGGGCAACTAGAACAGTTTACCTCAGAAATAGTGATGATCAATCCTCCCATAGTATGAATAGTATGCTGCTCCTTTTATACTTGGTGTTGGCTGAGCGACCAGAAAAAAAAACTTTTTTGGAGTGGCACCAGTCATCTCACGACTCAAGCCAAAAGGCAATGTCATGGTGGATACATGCCACACAAATGGCCATTCTTTTATACAAGCCTGTTTTTACTATTGAAGCATTTGCCAAGAGCAACAATCAGATGCAGCTTACATCTTATAGTGCTGGTTCAGAATATGAAAGCGTGAAATGAACTGCTCGAGAAACAAGGCCAGTGTACTGTCCAGCCCTGGATTTTTACCAAAATGCCTCTAAAATGTCGCCCATATTTATCATGTGTAAGTGTCCGTGAGTATTTTTTCTATCTTTACATAAACCAATAGAATAACCTGTGTTTAAGCAGGAATATCTCAAAAACTGAAGCCGGCCTACAACATCTATAGTAATAACAAAGTAAGGATATTCTCCAAATGGTGAGAAGGGATTGAGAATAGATTGTTTGTGATTAGGAGGAGGATTTCTGTAGGTCACAATAGTAGAGTGAGAATTTGAAATTGGAGCGAATAAAGTGCCATATATTGTCTATCCCAATAGTAAAGTCACCCAGTTTATTTCTCTTTTCCTGGGTTCCATATCCTCTGTCAGGTTGGACTGATCAGGAAAGATGGCTGCCTGGATAGGTGATGGGTACACTTGAGGTTGGGGCACAAGAACAGGGCCTTATCGTGCATTGGTGATGTTACGAGGCACAGATCAATGATACGTTGGCGTAGCGTTTTAGTGTACGGGAGCCGACTCATGCATGGCGTGTATAACCTAAAACGTGACGGGTCCGACGGAAGGAAGGGTGGGTGTGCTGTCTTGCCTGCGGGGACACATGCATTGACCATTGAATTTCTTGTATTTTGTATTTTTTTTTTTTTCTTTTTTTTTTTGACTGTTTCTTGGTTTTAATAGCAAACATATAAACGTCACCAAACAAAACTAGAAAAGAAAATAAAAAAGGATTGTGGTGTGGTGGATTCCCCAGAAGGGGGGTAGGGAGGCCGCTGCTCATCCTCCATGGGCTCTTCCAATGGTCTGAAAGAACCCAGAGGAGGTATTATTTTGTGTAAGGTAGCAACAGTCCGTGTAGCAGGAGCAGCACCGCGAGTGTAATGGATCACGTCCAAGTTGGGTCCGCCTCCACCAACCACCCGATCCAACTTTGGTTTGTCAGGTTCAGATTCCAAAAAAATGCAATTATGCAGCACTCCAGTAAGTATAAAGGTGGACCTTTATTCCGCCAGGGCATATAAGGGGTGCACCTTTGTTTTTGCCTTGGTGAATAAAGAATAACTTTATATTGCTGCCCTCATTGGCCATTTTTTTTAGTATTGTAAGGTAAGTGTAGTCATGAGCTGATCTTAAAAGGTTGTAAACAGATTACAAAAATTTCTCTGCTTTTTTATGTTTTCTATAGGAAACAACTGTGGTACAATGGGCACATTTACTAAGGCTCTGCGCCGTCACTTTTTTCGAACTGTGCCCATTCTTCAATTTAAACGGCCGGCACAGTATTACGGAAGTGTGGTGCGTAGGATTGGTGGCGCATGTGACCCTTTTGTGATGCAGCTGCGCTGGCTTCCATGCGACACAAATTAGGGTGCGTGCCATTGGACAGTCGACTGATTTGCGGTATCGCAAGCCTATGTTTTAAATGCGCCACTAAAAGATGGTGACTCTGTGGTCCTGAGCGGGGAAGCGACATATTTATATTCAGGTGCACAATCTTAGTGAATAGCCGTAAGTAAATGTGCCCCATTTTCTCCACTCAATTCACTTAAACATAGCGATGACAGCTGTGGTACTGTTTGGTAGGAGATAGCACCCTTTGTTCTATTCCCCTTTAACATCTGACCAATTAGAATTAAATGGTCTGGTAAGTAACATGCCATATATTACTCTCACTTATTACCTTGGAGATCCAGTCTGTATTGCTTGCTTCTGTATCTACGAATATGATGCATCGCGCTACGGTTTCTTTTCTGCCGTCCCCACTTCACCTCGTTGTGCTTCCAAGAAGGAGTGGACCTAGACAAGTTTTTTAAGGAGCTCCAGTCTTGCCTATGGGGATAAAAAAGCTTGTTTGGTTTTTTTTTGCACCCCACCACAGTGAAGACCATATCTCATCCCGAAGGTACCCCAAACTCACTCGGAATAGTGCAGGCTCTCTCTAAGGTGGTCACGCATTGGGCTGGGTCTCTGCCGCAGGACACTGTTCATCAATGGTGTGGCTGTGGAGCGGAACATAATAGTAAGAGTAAGGATCCCCTCACCATTTCTCATGACTTCTCATCTCCATCCCTCTCACCTCCATGCCTAACAAGTGCGACACACAGCCTCAGTATGCATCACAGATGGCAGTCAAGTCATGTCCTCCTTCTAAGGCCATGACAACTCTACCTCCCGCCAGAGTCATCAGCTGTGTGGTGAGGTGTCCCCAAACCTAAGCGGGGACAAAGCCAAAACGGAGGCATTGAATATTTGGCAAAGAGACTATCTATTTGGTTGCACAGTACAATCGAATATTTATCCTGGTGCAGGTCCAGTTCTGCTTCCTTGCAGATTCTACAAGGACCCTACTAGCCACTAGGCATTTACCTAGGGCAGTGGTTTGGTGAACCTATGGCACAGGTTGCAGCGTGGCACTCAGAGCCCTTTCTGTAGGTAACCCGTCACCCCAGCACAGACAGGATTTCAGGCCTCATTCTGGCAATGCGCCGTGCGCAGGCCATTTTTAGCGACACATCCTGCTTGTGACTAGCAGAGGAGTGAGAAATTGTGGACAGAGCTGGATTTTATTGGAGCTTTTCTCTGGGCCTGCAGTTCTTCAATGCGGGGACACTGGCTGGAAGCTATAAACAATAATTGTTTTCTAAATTTCTCCTTCCTCTTTTCTACTGTATTGGTGTCTCAGGACGCAAACGATTGAAAGCTATAAACAGAGCAGGGAGCATAAGTTACTTCTTTAATTGCCACTTTTGCATTTTATGATAAATAAATGGGATTTTGTTGTAGTTTTGGGCACTTTTTCTCCTTAAAGGAAACCTACCACTTTAAAAATGACCCCTCCTGACCCACAAATACCTTAAGCTAGCTCAGATGAGCCTGTGCCGGCCCATATTTTTCAATTAACCCAACACCGCGTATTTGTAGAAACAGTATTTTCTTGTGGTAGTTAAAATCCTCTCTCGGCGCTTCTATAAGCGTCATAACACAGCGCGCACCCCGTACCCTGCTCGCGATCACGCTGTCGTCAGCAGCGCTCCCTTCACAATTTGTGTGCCCGAGAGCCGGTGACGGACCGAGCTCTCGGTCCCACTACTAGCGCATTCGCACCCCACCTCCTCCTGGCGGCGTCCGCGGCCGATCCATTGCGCATGGGCGAAGTCCCGAAGCCCTCGTAGTATCGTGATGCTTTCGGAGAGAGACCGGAAGACCACCTCCACTATGCTCGCCGCTATCCTATTCGCCCATGCATGGGGATCCGGCCGCGACGCTCCGGAGGAGGTGGTGCGCATGCGCTAGTGTGCCCGAGAGCTCGGTGACGTCACCGGCTCTCGGGCACAGTCACAATTAGTGACGGGAGCGGCGCTGCGACAGCGTGATCGCGAGGCATGGTCCGGGTGCGCGCTGTATGACTCTATAGATCGCCGAAGAGATTTTACTACCACAAAAAATAATGTTTCTACAAATACAGCGTTCAAAATGGTTTAATTGAAAATATGGTCCGGCATCAGCTCATCCTGAGCTAGCTTAAGGTATTTGTGGTCAGAGGGGTCTTTTAAAGTGGTAGGTTTCCCTTTAAGGTTCATCATCATGCCTGGTGTGACCAGTGGTAAAATTAGTTGGTCACAAAACGCTTTTTTTAAGTTGGTAGCCTAATTTCCTAGAAATTTCATCAGATCGGGCCGTTCTGGAATGTCACCACATGCAATACATACAATGTCTACATAGACAGTTGTTTTCTTATAGTCAAGTGGCCCATTGTGTAGGACATACAAACTGCCTGTCTGTAACAGCACCAATCCTGCTCCATGTAACCTATCTGGAGCTTTTTGTGTTCAATCTAATAACATTTAGACAATGAATTCTTCATATTTATTGTTTCTTTACGATAAAGTTTTGGTAACAAGAATTGGTAAACTAGTATTCGGTCTAACTTCTGATATATGTCATTTTTGATTTGCAAATAACATGATTGGATGGATTAAAAAATAGGTGAAGTAAAAGTGAAGGTACCACTAAATCCTGTCTAATTCACTTAAATTTCAATTATCAGGACCTGCAGATGTGAGTTAGATAGCCCCAGTGCTATACATTTTGTAAAGGTGCATCATCAACTACTGCCCACCATAAATAGGAGACAGTTATGTGATAGTATATGATTTTCAGTATTACTTTGATGTATTCTAATCCAACAATACCTCAAAATCTACAAGATCCTATTCTTTCAAGAAAGGATATTTTCTAAAACCTTCCTTATTCCTACAAGGCATAAACACAACAATAGATGTTGCTTGAGTCCTTAAAAAGCCAAAGTGACTAAAAGGACGTTTTGAATCTACAATGTGTTTTAAATGAAAATAAAGAGCTCATTTTGTGATTGTGAATGTTCTTATATGTTTGACAATCTGCTTACATTTTGCTGTAACTGAGTCGCCTCCAGTGGGCTCTGGTGCCCCCTCCACTGCATCAAAACCCGCTGAGACTCGGACAAGGTCTGGTTGCAAATCCTGGGCTATGGAGCTGACGCACCAACCTGTGGGCAAGATACAATGTTAGTTGATAGCAAGACATCACGCAACTGGGACCACCACCTGTTACATGGGTGAAAGGGTGGTCTTCTGCATTGAAATATCATGTGCTCTACTCCTTTTTAAATGGAATGGCAATAACAATACATGGATGGTTACCAAACCAAAGAGTGCCATCCACCTCTCATTGAATAAAAAGGGAACAAAAATACATTTCACTAGAATAGTACAGTACCTAAAAGCGCCAGGTACTCCGCTCCCTACAGGTGGATCCCTCCCCCTGTCCATGCGATGTTCACATTAAATCCAATCCACAACCGGCACCACCTGTAGGCATACAGAAACATTATCCACACATCTATTTGGTAGCCATGAATCTGTAGTGTTCACCTATCGGGAGTTTCCTGTAGAAAGTCTTATATCATACAACATGCACTCTGACATAAGCTGCAAGAGCAAGCTCTACCACATGAGTCTCCCTACCACATCTCACAGAGCCAATCTAAGGACGAAGAATGAGAACCATCTGTGGGGCTGTGAGACCATACACAAGACACTTGGGGGTTCAACATCTTATAACCCTCTTCACGGGTGGTGTGACAAAGCAGCAAACAGTATCCGAGAATGATACCCAAGGTCTGACCTCAATCCCAAGCTCCTGTCCCCTTCCTCCGGTCACCAACACTTGGGACCCCCCAATAAGTCTGTGTCGAACGTGACCTATGCCACATCATAACATGTAAGCAAGGTCAACGCACTACCTCTCTGGAGAGTCCACTGCCAGAAAAAGTTTCCCATCATCATAACGGTGGAGAGAACATATTAGGACAATTGGGGTCACTTGTAAAGGCTTGCTGGGTGCCATTGCATGGTGGATTTCCTTGAGGGGTAATATACAGTGTAATCAAAATAGCTCCCTCCTCAAAAAAGGGATAACTGTAGTGTTTGAATCCTGGCAAACTCACCCAGATCCCCTAGAAGGATCCTACCCACGTTCATCTTTTGACGGAGCATCTTGGCAGCAATGGCTACAGATTGAAAAAGCAAAACCCCCTAAATGGTAAAAAGAGGGAAGCATTATTAATGGCTTTTCTTAAAAAAAAGTAATCTCAGACTCAGGTCCTCCCCATAATCCTCATGATTTTTATCAAGATGACACTAAGGTAATTGTTTTAAGTCAGTGTTAAATGTTATGGCTACCTTCTGCTAAACCAAGCGCCCCTATCTCTATAACGACCCCCCCCCAATGATACTTACATGGCACAGCTCTTCTGCATGGTGCCCTGGTGGACAGGATTTACTGCAAATCCATTCTGTAGATCACACTAATGTTTTTTAATGGTCCTTAAACATAACTTGATGCTCTTACTCCAATTGTCCATAACATGGCTAACCTTTAGTTCTCCAGATGCTACTTTAAATGTCAGCTCAGTAGAGATCCTACGGCCGTTCTGACCGCTGCAGGAGAATGGGGAGTCATTCCTACGGTGGCACTATCCCCTGTTGTTTGAATAGATCATAACTGAAATAGCGGTCACTGGACGGGGTGTATGAGTGGAGGGCTGGTGATATAATATGCGGCGGTGAAGTTACTAATGGACACAACTCCATGCCGAACTTACAACCAATGCCACCGCAGGGGCACTGCATACATCTTTCTGGAAAGTGGTCCTAAGAAGGATGGAATAAAAGTTGGAGAGATTGGGTTACAAACAGAAGAATTAAGTCATGTGACCTAGCCATCACTTGTTTCTATGCATGACTATACCAACATTTATGGTATTATTTATGTATAAAAAGACACGAGACCCTTTTGGTGCTCTATTGTATCGGCCATCTAATTTCCCTTCTCCCCAATTTTTAATGTTTAGGGTTACCAACCCTTTTACTGCACATGCCACCCCACCCCCTTAGTTACCCTCCCATAAATCAAGTACTTTTGAACCCAGCTCTAAATTTTTAGTCCTCATCTGAATTCCCAGCAAGCGGCAGGTCCTCTCTCTTCAGCCCCTCACCCAGCAGGTTCTTGCTCTCCGTTTGTGGCGGCTTTGAGGGCTGTCCCGTACAGGAGGGTGTGGTGCTCTGTATGTACCGTCTGAATCTCGGCCAGCGTGGCCTTCCTGCCCCGCACGCGCTGTGGGAGGGACATCATGTCACTCTTAGTGTATTGCACCCCATGATTTCCCCTAAGATTATATCCAATGCTCATATTTACACACCTGCTGTGGCAACAACATGCCATGTCTCCCATATCCACTCTGAGCTATCGAATTACGCGTACACCCCGTTGTGTGATCATTATGTCATCCCCATCCATTCACATATCATCTTCCCAACTTTAACTTCCCTGTAAATCACCTGGCAAATTTGTTTTAGTATAACTCGGTTCCTGTAGACGGTACCAGATACCTTATTCTCCCAGCATGCTCTTGGTGGGTTGTTTGGTGTCCCCACAAGTTCACTGGTGTTTTCAGCATCAGTGTGTCGTAGACTAAACCTGTGAGGAAAATCAACCAAATGAATTTCCAATACCCAGTAGAGAAGGGAAACAAGTTTGAACCAAGTGTTGGACTTGTAACCAACCACGATCTGCAGAGGTGATAATGAATTTGGGTCTTCCCGTATAAATGGAGAAACAGTTGTGCATGTGTATTTATCTCTATAGGACTTCCCTAGACGTTGCTTGCTTCAGAATTTCCTTGAGATGAATGAGCAGCATGCACTTAATGCTATTTACAGTCCATTCATACAAGAGTTCCACATAACTGGTTGATGCCAGTTGGTAAACCTCAACAATCAGACACTGGATAGGCAAACACTGAGCTCATGTCAGATCATACCACCGTAATTTATGTTTTTCAGTTCCCCAACAAAGAGCCTGGGGATATGTGGGGTACAAGACCTTGTTTTTGTTGTAACCTTTCTGTGCATATGGAGAGGAGAGGACTGGCAATACCTGTGGAGCTGAGTACTCTGCGCCGTTGTTCTGACTGATAGCGGTCAGTGGAGCTGCCGTAGAAGACTGTGTGCGACTCAGGGCTGATGAGGAAGGGACCTTGATTACAGAGGCGAGAATCTGGACATCTGTATGGACCCAAGACAGTCTCAGATTAGTAGAATCCAATGACAGTATGGTCGCCAACTCCAATTCAATAACGTGTTCATTGTGATGCTTCATTTAGTAGTAGAAATACACACGCACCGAGGAAATCAGACCTTAAGCGTCTATACACAGTCCATAGATTAGTGAGAAAGAACCCATACATGGCTGATCTGAATATACAATAAGTCCATTTGTCAAAAAGAACAAGATATCAAAGAAGAAGCAAATTTCCATGAATAGGTCGTCCCCAGGGTCTACATACAAGTAAGTTCTGTAGGTTTGTCTTAAGTTGAATTTGTATGTAAGTCGGAACTGTTACTTTCTCATTGTAACTTCAGACAATTTTTTTGGTCCCTGTGACGATGCATTTTAAAATGTTGGGTTGTCATAAGACCCGGGATTACCAATCAATCTTAGTTGCAGACACATTTATAACTTGTTACAGCTGATCATTTTAGCTTAGGACAAAGTATCAGTATACCACATCCGATGTCCCTGTCTGGAAACTAGGTGTCGTCTGTACGGCAACGAGAACTTTCCTATAAGGAATAATTGCAATATCGGAATCTGGAAAGCCCACTGCGGACCGGGATGCTGCCTGAACAGGCCCTTATTTTTTTTTTAAAAACTCACTTGGAATATCTCATGTATAATAGAAAGCGAATACCACAAAATATATATACAGAAACTCCTCTCCCAACGGCCAAAAAACAGTGTTTTTCTCTACCCCATTTAGCAAGACATTATCCAGGGGTGGGGCGTGGAATCATGAAAGTACTACCAATCCCGACAGGGGCAATAAACCTTTTGTATTTTACAAAACGGATGGGCACTACTACATGGTTGGCCACTAAGGGTGGGAACCCATGTGGGGGTATCAGATGCAATATAATGTAGATATATTCAGTAACACATGACCAAATGATTGACCACAATCAAAAGACATTCAATGTAGAAAAACTACAATAAATGACATGATATATAAAAGTTCATATATCGTATTTGAAATCTTATTCCAATATGGACTTAATAAAGATGTATAACTTTTTATATGTGATATATGAACATCACCAAATCCCTCCTTCAACATTCAGATCTCATTATGATTAATTTCAACAGTCGTCTATCATTATTTACCTACACATAGTAACTAAGCGCACCAATAGACAGGCCACTAAAACCAGAGTGTCAGAACACATTCCTGAATGCAAGTAAAATAGATCAGCCAATTACAGAGGCATCTCATGCCTGCCAAAATATCTTCTTACTGTTTTATCAAGGCAATACCTCAGCCTACGGTCACCCGATAGTTCCCACCCGAAAAGAGGTGGATATAGAGTCTGTAAACTCAGCAATGTATGATCTTAAGCGAAAAACACATAGATCGACACTATGGGGTCATTATCTTTTTTTTCTTTTTTTAATTGCTTTTGGAACTTGGGCGTCATTGCAAATTGTTGCGCCTTTCTGGGTATTTTTGAATGTCCACCATACATTTTGTATTGGTCCAGTAAGCCAATTTATCTTCTCTACCAATGTGTCTAATGTCGCAAATAAGAAAACCTTAGAAAATGGAAAGAATTACCGGGGACATTGGTGTCGACACTTTTGAGAACATTTTAACAAATGTCTCAAAAAGAGATCTGGAAAACCAAACTTAACACAAAAAGGAGATTGCTAAATACCACAAACCAAACCTGGTTCCATGTGGTAGACAAATGTGTCATGCTTGAGAGCGCATTCACACAATGAGTTGTGTCACGTTTTTTTAATGCGTTTTTATGCATTCCAAAGGCTTCAGCTTTGATCACATGCTGAGGTTCAATTGCGTTTTAGCAGATACAGTGGAAACGCAATTTAACCTAAGCATGTGATTAAGGCTAAAGCCTTTGGAATGCGTCAAAACGCATCAAAAAAAGCAACGTAACACATCGCGTGAACCGCGCCCTCACCTGGCCCACATTTATCATGCAGTCTCACTTCCAGACCAGGACTATTAGAAGAGTGAGCGCAGTCATATGTTCCGCTAGTGTTGCGTTCATCCCGGGAAACGCAAATGCGATCGGGCTGAGGCCCACCCCCTGTGCGCTAACATTGCGTTATGAACCAAACTCTAGCGGAACGTGTGATTGCGCCCTAATAATCAAGTTTCTACAGTCATGGCCATAAGTTTTGAGAATGACACAAATATTATATTTTCACATGATCTGTTGCACTCTGGTTTGTCAGATGTTTTTATCACATACAGAAATACAAGTGCAATCATATTATGAGTAACAAAAGCTTTTATTGACAGTTAGAATGAGTTACTGCAGCAAGTCAATATTTGCAGCGTTGACCCTTCTTCTTCAGGACCTCTGCAATTCTCCCTGGCAGCTCCTCATCAACTTCTGGACAATTCCTGACCGACAGCCGTCATTCTTGCACAATCAATGCTTGCTCTGACGGTGGGAGAAGTTGCTCTTGGAGGACATTCTGGACCATTCTTTATTCATGGATGTGTTTTAGCAAGGCTGTGAGAGAGCCATTCCCTTGGCTGAGAAGCCCGCCCCAACATGAATGGTTTCGGATGCTTACAGGTTGGCATGAGCAAGATGGTGATCGCTCACCTTTCGTCTCGACAAGCTGTCTTCCAGATTTCCAAAAGAAAGGGATTCATCAGAGAAAATGACTTTACCCCAGTCCACTCCCTGTATCTTTTACCTATGTTTTTCTGGCGAGAAGTGGCTTTCTTTGCTGCCCTCCATGACACCAGCCCTTGCTCCAAGAGTCCTCCTCCACACAGTGCTTGCAGATGACATGTTCTGCTATACACATGTGTGAGACACAGACATCAGCTACACAAGTACCTGACATGTTCTGCTATACACATGTGTGAGACACAGACATCAGCTACACAAGTACCTGACATGTTCTTCTATACACATGTGTGTCACAGACATCAGCTACACAAGTACCTGACATGTTCTTCTATACACATGTGTGAGACACAGACATCAGCTACACAAGTACCTGACATGTTCTGCTATACACATGTGTGAGACACAGACGTCAGCTACACAAGTACCTGACATGTTCCGCTATACACATTAACTTCCCAGCCGGGTGTTTCTGGTGTCCTTCGCCAGCTCTTTGGTCTTCACCATAGTGGAGTTTGGAGTGTGGCTGAGGTTGTGGACAGGAGCCTTTTATACTGATATCAATTTCAAACAGGAGCCATTACTACAGGTAATGAGTGGAGGAGAGAGGAGCCATTACTACAGGTAATGGGTGGAGGATAGAGGAGCTATTACTACAGGTAATGAGTGGAGGAGAGAGGAGCCATTACTACAGGTAATGAGTGGAGGACAGGGGAGCCATTACTACAGGTAATGAGTGGAGGAGAGAGGAGCCATCACTACAGGTAATGAGTGGAGGAGAGAGGAGCCATAACTACAGGTAATGAGTGGAGGAGAGAGGAGCCATTACTACAGGTAATGAGTGGAGGAGAGAGGAGCCATTACTACAGGTAATGAGTGGAGGAGAGAGGAGCCATTACTACAGGTAATGAGTGGAGGACAGAAGAGCCATTACTACAGGTAATGAGTGGAGGAGAGAGGAGCCATCACTACAGGTAATGAGTGGAGGAGAGAGGAGCCATTAATACAGGTAATGAGTGGAGGAGAGAGGAGCCATTACTACAGGTAATGGGTGGAGGACAGAGGAGCCATTACTACAGGTAATGAGTGGAGGAGAGAGGAGCCATTACTACAGGTAATGGGTGGAGGAGAGAGGAGCCATTACTACAGGTAATGAGTGGAGGACAGAGGAGTCATTACTACAGGTAATGAGTGGAGGAGAGAGGAGCCATCACTACAGGTAATGAGTGGAGGAGAGAGGAGCCATTAATACAGGTAATGAGAGGAGGACAGAGGAGCCATTACTACAGGTAATGAGGGGAGGACAGAGGAGCCATTACTACAGGTAATGAGTGGAGGACACAGGAGCCATCACTACAGGTAATGAGTGGAGGAGAGAGGAGCCATTAATACAGGTAATGAGTGGAGGACTGAGGAGCCTCTTAAAGGAAAACTACCACTAAGATTAACAAAAATTTAAGTAAATCTTTGCTGGGAGAGGGAGGTATCTATTACTCAGGAGGCCTGAATTCTTAGTAGCCCGAAGCACTGGACATCATGTCCCTGCACTCCGGCCTCCATATTATAAGTCTATTTTCCAGACGATCCCGGCATGTCATGATAAAAGAAGAACACTGGTGGGATTGGGATAAAGAGGACCGTAGGTGAGTATGTTAAGTTTGATGGTTTTGTGTATCTTAATAGTAGTTTTCCTTTGAAGAAGAAGTTACAGGTCTGTGAGAACCAGAAACTTGTTTGTAGGTGACCAAATACATATTTTCCACCATCATTTGCAAATAATTTCTTATAAAAATCAGACAATATGATTTCTTGGATTTGTTTTCACATTCTGTCTCTCATAGTTGAGGTCTACCTATGACAGTTAAAGGCCTCTCATCTTTTTTAGTGGGAGAACTTGCACAATTGGTGGTTGACTAAACTTCTACTTTTCCATCTATCTATCTACCTACCTACCTATCTACCTTTCTGTATGTCCTTTTACATATTTAGATTTCATCTACAGTCAAAATAAAGTTAAAAGCTAAAAGAAAGACCCCTGTAATAAGATGAAAACTAAGCTTTTTGCATCTTTCTGTAATTGTCATCTATATACTGGGTGTTGCTCCTGCTATATTATATATATATATATTGGCTGTCTTTCTATACCATCCTAGCTTCTTGTAGTTTCTTTAATATTATCTTTGATATCTTACTATTAACCCTTACTATCCATGTTTCTTACTCTATCCCAAATTGATGTGACATGTCCCTCCTCCTTACCTTGGTTATGTAGATTCGTCACATACCAGCGATCACTGCTTTCGGTCCGTTCTCCAGTGCCTGTAGATGTGGGTCAGATATGTGTGTTGTAACATAAGCTCCACATGGCAATCAAATCCCCCAGCAGGATTATTAGGGGCGGATTATGCCCATTCTGTCCTTTCATCTTCATGGCAGCCATGGTTTTCAGTTCATAGTATGCCAAGCTTTAGGACTTCTTTTACCTTCCTCAAGTTATCTATCAAGTTCCGCAATTTTCTAGTTGTTGCTACCTTCCTTTGTAAATTATTTCACTTCTATCAGTGAATATCAATTATTTCTAGTAACTCAATGACTTTTGTGAGATCCTCTGATGTCATCGGCTTTATGCATAATTTAAGAATAAGGCCGTTGTTTACCACCTTTGCCACCTACAACGTACAGGTAGAAACAGCACTCACTTACCTTTAAATTGGCCGGATGTGGTCAAGGTCCTGCACTAATAAGACTTGTGTGTCATTTGTTCCTCAGGAAGGGGACACCTGTAAGATGCGTCTTGTCCCTCGGCCTTACGAAACTAGCTACCGCGTAAAATATGCATGGTGACAATAAATTATTGATGGGGATGCTCTTTCAGGAAGCCTGGGCTCTTTGCTTTACAGAGCATTGTTATCAATGATACATCTGGCCGGTAATCTGACCGCTTCATTACCACTGGTCTCCTTAGCAGCAGGTCCTTAAAATGCATATTTGAATTCTTCTTGCAAGGAGTGAAAGTGCTCGACCTTTAGGTGACTGCTCCTTTTGCTGCTCTGCCATTAAGATATCTGACCAGTCCATGTAAAGCGCTGAAGAATATGATGTCGCTATATAAATAAAGTTTTATTAATTATTTAGATGGTGGATGTTTGTGGGAATGGCACGGCTCCCTCCAGTAAATGTCCCTGGATTATCATGCTTGGCTTTGATGGTAGATTTCCTTTAACGACCTTACAGTAATGCAAGAAGCATGTGACCTGTTATTGCTTCTGGGTTCATACAGTTTTTAAGTCACATGAAGAGGTGTCACAACCCTGAGAACCAATAGTAGGCCTAGCCTAAGTTCTGCACGGGCCCCCCAAGCAGGGAGGAGCAGTGCCCGGGCTGTCATGGTGTTCTAACAGACCTGATCGGAACGGCTGTTAACCCATTCAATACCACGGTCAATGAAGTGACCACGGGATCGATGTACCTATGGAGGGGGCTCCCTCTCCTCCCAGCACCCCGCAATGTGACCGCGGGGTGCCGTCTTCTTAGCCGGGGACCCTGGCTGAACTGAGTAGCTGCCTATCATCCTATGCAGATGCATAGGCTGACACTTCTAATGCACTGCAATACATGGTTATTGCAGTGCATTAGTATGAACTAGTGATCACATCATGAGTAATGTGAAAATAAAAAAGGAAAAAATTACACAAAAAACCAAAAAATAATACAAATGAAAAATGAAATTCATAAAAATGTCCCAAAAGCCCCTAACACATATAAAACAAAAAAAATAAATAAAAAAGTGAAAAAGTAAAAAAATATAAAAACGGTTATTCCTGGCGGTGAACCCCGTAACGGAAATATACGCTCAAATGTCCGAATTGAGACTTTTTTGCCTAATAAACCTACATAAATTTGGTATCCCTGTGATCGTAATTAACCAAAGAATATATTAGAGATGCCATTTGGAATGTATAGTGAAAGACGTAAAAACAGGGCCCACAAGAAAATGGTGCAAATGCGGTTTCTTGTCAATTTTACCGCATTTTGAGTTGTGGCATGGAATAGAAATTACCGTCACTATGGCGTACAATTTGTTACACAGATTATAAGCTCTCAAACAGCTCTGTACACATAAAAATAAAAAAGTTATTGATTTTTGAAAGTAGGGAGCGATAAACATAAAGTTAAATGGAAAAAGGTGGAGCCTTAGATTGTGTTTCGAAACGCAACCAAAATGCCACGTGTGAACGTGGCCCCAGAGGCTCTACAAACACATCATGTCACCTGAAAACTATTGTGGCCTACAAAAGCTCAATGGCTCCTTCCCTTCCGTGCTACGCCATGTGCCCTGACAGCGGGTTACATCCACATGTGGGGTATCCTCTTACCCGGAAAAAATATATTCCCAATATATTCCTAAATGCATTTTCTACTTTTATGTGGGTACTTTTGCGGCTAAATTAATGTATTGATGATAAATGTTAGTCAAATCAAACCTTGATTGAATTTCTGTAAAATACATAAAGGGTTAACAAGCTTCCTACCTGTTGTTTTGAATAGTTTGATGGGTGAAGTTAATAGAACAGGGTGATATGTGGGGGTTTCTATAAACAGAACTTCCAAAACCCCTGTAGAAATTAAATAGTCCCTAAAATAATTGATTCTAATATTTTCTTGAAAATTTGGGAGAATGCTGTTCAATTTGTGATCTTTCTAGCCTCATAATAAAACAAAAGGACTCTTATAAAATGACGCCAACACAAAGCTGAGGCATGGTAACTACAAAGCAACTACTTTGGGTAGTAAGACTATGGGGCACATTTACTTACCTGGCCCGAGGAGTTCACACATTGGGGCAGATTTACTTACCCGGTCCTGTTGCGATCCAGCGACGCGTTCTCTGACGAGGATTCGGATCTTCCGACGATTCACTAAGGTTGTGCGCTGCTGCGCCGAGGTCCGCCGGAGTTCACCTGGTTCTTCTCGGTGCATGTGAGTGCTTGATTTTGCAACACACTTCGTTTTTTAAAAATTCTGTGTTTTTTCCAAATCCGTCGGGTTTTCCGTCTACCACGCCCCCCCCAATTTCTGTTGTGTGAAAATCCCGGCGGAATTTGGCGCAAAACGGAAAAAGTGCGGCCGCGGAGCCCTTAGTAAAAGAGCCCCTTTATCTGTGCAGCGATTCACTAAGATTGTGCACCCAATATCCTGCATGTGTCGCTTCCCCGCTCAGGTGCTCACCTTCTTCTTCCTGGTGCATGTAAGTGGTTGATCTTGCGACACAATTTGAATCTTACATCCCGCACTCAGTCCGAATCAGTTGGATCGTCCGATGGCCCGCCCCCCTGATTTCTGTCGCATGAAAGCCAGTGCAGCTGCGCCAAAATCCGATCGTGTGCGGCACAATCCCAGCGCGAACCCTTGTTAAATACATGTCAAAGCTGCGCAAATCCCGAAAACAGCGAATAAACCGATGAAAGTGCAATCCGCGACCCTTAGTAAATAAGTTGGAAAAACAGAACATTTTGAATTTTGAAAATAGCACATTTTTTCAAAATGTTTACCAAATTCACCTATTTCATGAATAAATTCAACATGTATCAACCAATATTTCCCACTATTTTGAAGTACAAAAAACAAAAATAAACTCAAAAACACTTGGCTAAATTAAGGCGTTCTCAAGTTATAACCGAATAAAGTGACACATGATGGTTTTGAAAAATAGGCCTTGGTCATCAAGGCGTAAATGAGCTTGGTCACTAAGGGGTTAAAGAGGATAATAATAATAATCTTTATTTATATAGTGCCATCATATTCTGTAGCGTTTTGCAAATCATATACACCAGAACGTTAATATACAGGCAGTCTCCGGGTTACATACAAGATAGGGTCTGTAGGTTAGTTCTTAAGTTGAGTTTGTATGTAAGTCGGAACTGTATATTTTATCATCGTAAACCCAGTCAGAACTTTTTTGGTCTCTGTGACAATTGGATTTTAAAAATGTTGGATTGTCATAAGAATCAAGATTAACACTAAAGCTTCATAACAGACACATTTGATAACTGTTACAGCTGTTTATTGTAGCCTAGGATTAAAGTACAGTAAATTACCAATATCCAGAGGTCCGTTTGTAACTAGGGGTCGTATGTAAGTCAAGTGTTCTTAAGTAGGGGACCGCCTGTATATCACTATATCAGTGAGGGCAGGTTTGTTTATATCTTTATGTTATAAACTGATGTGTAAGTTATTACTAGATGTAAACCGGAAACTGTTTTCAGGGACAATTCTATTATTTATTCCGTGACGCTCTTGTAATCCTCTTGGGCAGGTTGCACATGAGCCAGTTTGTCCCATGATGGTAAATTCAGCAGACACATGCAGTAACTTTTTGCAGATCAATACATTTAAGCAACACTCATATATATATTCTTATCTCAACTTCAAAGTACCAGACTTAAAGGGGTTGGCCACTTTACCGCATGTTTTTGGAAAGTGCTTGTGGGGGGCAGGATATTAGGTAATTTACCATTATACAGTACATCTAATAAAAGTTCTGCGCTGCTTTCTGGATATGTGAAGTGAAGCCTCCTGTATTTTATCTCATCAGCCAGGGATTCCTGTCCATGGAGGGTCATGTGATCTTTAACTGGCGATTGTTCATGGACAGATAGAGATCACATGCCCCTCCATCTGCAGCCATTTTATAGTCAGGAATGCCTGGCTGATGAGGCAAAAGACAGGAGCAGGGCTAGCACCAGCACTGGGCAAACCCGGGCAAGTGCCTGGGCCCAGGGCTGCTGGGGGGGGGGGGCACATAAGGCTATACATAAGAAATACATAGGGGGTGAGTTTTTTAAATTTTTCAATAAAATAACCATTAGGGGGCTGGAATGATTAACTCTGGAATATAACAGGAGAATTTCTGAATTTATAATGCTGCCATGTAAGTTCACTGCAAAATGGCTTACTGAGTCTCCGTCACCCAGGGGACTACTGTAACCAGTAGCCGACCCTGGACAGGAGGCTTCACTTTACATATCAAGAAAGCAGAGCTTTTAATAGATTGGTAATATCCTGCCCTCCGCACATACAAACACATTATAAAAACATGAGGTTAAGTGGACAACCTCTTTTTTTTGCTCCCCCTCTATGTTTAACACTCACTCACTGCTCAGTATTTCCTCTCCCACATTTAGCAGTGTAAAAGATAAAATACAAGATCTTGTCATAAATCTCTCAGTTTTTGTATAGCAGCACAATACGGGGGGTGGGGGGTAAAGGGTACACAATCTTCTGCGTTATCTATAATGTATAAGCTGTGCTGTGTGAAAGGAGAAGTGATGAGGAGTAGAGCAGGAGCTGTGCTGTTTCATGTGAGATCCAACCAGATGGACAATAGTGTGATCAGTGCTAAGGATTGCCCCACAGCCAAACTCTGAATGTAAAAGCTGCAATTTGGAAATGACTGATGAATGCAGGACAAGAAAAGCTCAGAGCAAAAAAACTGCTCAGTGGATCTTATTTTACGGCACTACAGGAACCTAGCACCATATGTGTCTATTGATTTCTCTTGCACAAAGGTGCCTATAGCCTTTAATTAAAGCATTATATACAGGACTTATCCTGTTTAGGCCCAATTCACACTTGCGTCCTTGGTTTTTCTTGCAACTCTGTTTGTTCTCTGTTTGAGGTAATTACATGGAAGGGTAGTTTCCTTTTACTATTTCTTTATTTATTGCGAAAAAATTACATGGCTAGTGCACTATGAGTGGGATAGTGCTATATACAGTAAATAGTGGCCAGGTATAAAGAAAGTGGCTGAGCACAAGTGTTTATCTGTTTTCTGGCGCTCTACTCAACTTTATGATTAGTGTCATGTAACTTCCTATATCTAGGATACAGGAGAAGGATATTTGTGTAGCAGAAAGTCTCTATTGCATTGACAGCTGCCACTTTTGCCCATTTCCACTCATTGCAGCCAGAAAAGATGTAGGGCTCATCTTGATCTTGAGCATCTCTGTGCTAGAAAAACTATTTACAGATGATTGGTGTTACGGTCACACAGACAACAGGATGGTACTTGGGAGTACCCGGGAGGAAAGTCTCTATGGGAAGAGTCTGGAGGAAGGAGTCTGTGGACCAGTGGACCCTCTGGACCACCGCGGGAGATGGAGAGGCAGTAGCTGGCACAGGACCCAGGCGGGCAGGAACGAAGAAGTCCTTGGAGGAGAGTTGGTGGCTTGGAGGCGTCTGGGAACGCTGAAAGACGGGAGCCACCAGGAGCGTCTGGGCACGCTGGAGACAGGAGACACGTAGGCGCCTGGAAACGTTGGAAGAACACGGAGGCGTCTGGAAACGGAGGAACCGGAGCGTCCGAAAACGCTGATGGGCAATCACTTCAACAGGAACCGCTGTGGGAAGCGAGGTGTGGAAACCTTGGAAGTTCCGGTAGAATGCTAAAGATCCGGCCAGGAAGGAAGGGAGGATCTGGATTATAAGGGCTGAGCCGGATTAGCCAGTGCCAATCAGGAGGACACTGGCCCTTTAAGGCTGAGAGAGAGGGTGCGCACGCGCCCTAGGAGTGGGAGCAGGCGGCCTCGGCAGCAGGAGCCTAGTCGGGAAGCAGGCTCGTGGAGAGTTAAGTCCGGGCCGGGGAGCACAGCTCCACGCCATGCCCGCGATCTGCAACAAGGATCGTGAATGCATCCGTGACAATTGAGAGCTAGCTGTAGTTCTTTAGTCCCTTGCTTGTGGCTTGTTAAAGGAAATCTACTTCCACAATCAAGCATGATATACCAGGGTCACTTACTCATAGATCAAGGCACTGTGACTGTGGTAATCTGCTTATTTATCTTATCCATGGTCTCCTTCCTTCTAAAATTAATGTTTAAAATTATGCTAATGAGCAAGAAGGAATCTGAGGATGTTACCAGGCTAAGGAATTCCCGCCATAGAGGGAGAGGAAAGTGCAGAGGGAGTTTTTAAAGAGGACCTGTCACCCCAAATTAGTGCCCCCATCCAAACATACCTACTGAATCTACTCCCCAGCCCCTTTCTAATGCTGCCCATTTCAAAGCTCTGACATTAATCAAACTTCAGTAATCGGCGCTTAAGAATATGACACATAACATACACGATGTCTGATCGACGCCCCCCTGATGAATAAGCCGGACTGTTGGTCCGTCGATCAGACATCGTGTATGTTATGTGTCATATTCTTAAGCGCGTATTACTGAAGTTTGAATAATGCAAGGGCTTTGAAATGGGCAGCATTAGAAAGTAGATTCAGTAGGTATGTTTCGATGGGGGCACTAATTTGGGGTGACAGGACCTCTTTAACTCAAGTGAAGAGGTTTCATAACCCCAAGAAAAGTGGTGTTGTAAAGACCCTGGTGGACAATGGTACATCTGTAAGAGTGCCCACACTTTTCATGTGTCATTAATAATATCAGTGTCTTCTCACTAAAGGGCCCTTAGGCACTGGGGCCCAGGAGCAACAGCTAATGCAGCACCCCTTACAACTATATCCTTGATGTACACAAAGGGAAACAAAAGACAATCTGGGTTTTGTAGGCTAATTGGGATTTGAATGAGGATTATATACCAGAATATCGATTAGATCACGTTACAGAGTGAGGGCAGGTTTAAGTATATCTTTTTGTTGGCAATAGCCAGTGTTAGCAATAACGACAAAATGAGAATGATTTGAGTCTGTTTAATGTCAAACTTCATTTGAATCCAATCCATAATCTTCAAAACACTTCCATTTCCTTCTCCCTTCAATGAGTTCACCGTTGCATATCCATCCTTCGTTCCCTCTTTTTGTTACAGACCAATAAATAGACAGATAGTAATTTGGCACAGTATCACTCAACCTCCTTACTCATTCACTCCCCCTAGTGGCAGTCCTTCTCACCCCATGCATCCATTGTTCAAAATATACAAATTACCCCTGTTCTTCACAGACAGTGCCAGTCTTCTTAATGGCAAATGCCAACCCAATGCCATCAGGCTATTTCGTCAAATTGCTTCCATAAGTCATCAACTGTAACAGGAAGGGTTAACCAGTTACAAACATGGCTGCCGGCAGCTTCCTTGCCACTAATAGTGGCTTTTCTTTACTAGCACTGCATTTTATCTGCATGTGCGGTTACAGATTAAGAGATTTCAAGACCCGGCGGAGATTGACTCACAGTTATAGAAAGCTATATACAGCTGGGATGTGACAAGCTGGCACACTTGTGTATAGAGATTTATAATGGATATATATCTGTATACACACACAACACACATACAAACCTCTCACTGTCGCTGCTCTGTGGAATGCACAATCCAGTCGTGCATACACCTCCTGGCAAGGGTATTAGGTGCCATCCAAAAATAACAATATGTGGGTACTTCTGGTGAAATGTATACTATTATATATGATATTATAATATGCATACATTCCAGCAGTACGCCATATAGTAAAACAAAGCTAACGCATACATCCTGGTATACAGACCGTACCCCTTGCATACTATGCACCTTAGAATTAAGTGCATGTTCTAGATGCTTCAATCATTTGTAACTAATATCTACACAAGAATCATCCATTTTGTGGGCCAAGACGAGTATTTACCAACCTATCCAAAGCAAATGAGGCTCCTCAAATGAGCTTAGGTAGGTAGGTTAATATTGGTTCTTACAAAAAATGGCGTCATCCAATGTGGGTAAAAGTCACACTTGCCGTAGTCACACTTGGAAAGAGGAGTCTGTGAATCACACATGGAAATAATAGTTTGGGTCGGGAAATGGTAAATGGATCACACTGTTCTTGAGATACCAAGGGCAGGAAAAAAGACAGAGACCACCAGCACAAACACAGCACAGAGACACGCAAAATCCAGGTAGAGAGGCTGCAGTCACTGCTTAGGCCACTAGGGGACCAAAAACCCCCAGTCATTGCAATGTCCTCATTAATTTACAACCACTGGGGCCACTTCATAAAATATCTGGAGGTTTCCCAACCCAACTTCCATTACAGAGACCTGATGTCCACAGAAATACATGGTTGGTATGAAGACACAGGCCATGGCGCTGTAGCCCCGATACTTCCTGGGGGTATTCATTGTCGCCAAGTAGGAAATCAACAAAGAATGACAATCACTTGTCAGCATCCCAGTAAATAGTACTCCAAACCCCCAGTTTACTTGTTGGGTATGGGGAGGGGGCAGTTGGCTGCAGTTCCATCACTGAGGGAGGGGCAGATATTTTGCAGGAGAGGACAAGCAGTGTCCACCACCTGCCCAACTTTCCCCATCCTTCATTACATCCAAACTAAGTGGGAGTGGAACATTGGAGGGTGGCAAGTTTCTTTTCTAATTCCGAGACCTAGGGGTTGAGAAAAAGGTAGAGAGAATTACATGAGATGTCATACAGAAGTATATAAAATACACCAGAGCACCAGAGGAGGGGAATGATGCTCCTGGTAGTAATGGTGTTTCATACATTGACTAAATAAATGCATAATAGGTAGGAGTAGGGATATGTGAGGTAACACTGGCAGTAAACATACTCATATGTTACCATTTGGGCCTCATATGCCTTTCTACAATTATTTTCTAAACATGTAACTTGTTCTGGGTTATTTCCAACCTTTCCACGGTTCGTTATATCCCTGGTCTTGTGATGTCACACAGGTGCACGGCTCGTTATATTCCTTGTCATGTGATGTCACACAGGTGTGCGCCTTTGTGACATCACATGACCAGGGACATAATGAGCCGTGCACCTGTGTGACATCACATGAACAGGGATATAACAAGCCGTGCACCTGTGTGACATCACATGACCACATACATCACATGAGCTTGGACTGTTTTTTTTTCCACAGGAAGTAAACAATGAAGCTTCTTGTTTAATGACTGCAATCAGACATCTAGAAAACTGAAAGTAATTGATACAGAAAGTATAATGGAAAATTGTATAATTTTTCATAACAACAGTAAGCTTAATTGTTTGCTGAAAGTGGACAACCCTTTTAAGATTTTGCAGTAAGTTTAAAAAGTATTATGATGTTTTTTGTGGTTAAAGGAATTAATTCATTATGTATACAAAGAAAGTGTAAAAACTGTAGGAGATAGACTCCCGGCTACACTTCATGCCTCAACTATTAGACTGTGCTTATTCTTAGGAAGTCCAACTTATGTGATCACAGAAGTTGATTGCTTTCTCAGTAGATAAATAGAGAGCAGTGTCCTCCATATATATTGCTTTTGCCTGTGCAAGGCTGTGAAAATATATTGCCCACATGTACCCTTTAAAAACCAAATTGTGGCTATACATGATCATGTATGACAATTGTTATATAAAATTTCTGTAAGAACCTTTTCCTGTAGTTTCTGAATCTCTGCTGCATGTGCAGTTTCTACTTCTTCCAGTGATTGCTTCTGCATTTCCTCCTTCTTTAAGAAGTCCAGTTCCCTGAAAAAAAAAAATATATAAGTAATTTGTTATAGAGCAATGTACATATCCTGATTTCAAGATTGTCAATAAAACCTGAGACTCATCTCAAAGAAGGTTAAGTTTAAGGCTAGAAGCTCAACCCTAGGTGGTTGCAACGACATTGCTTACTTTTGCTGGTACTCCTTGATCAACCGTTTGGCTTTACTGTACTTGCGCTCTAGTCCCTGGTGTTGAGCTTGGGTCTCTTTCAGATGTTCATCCACAGCCTGACATAAACTTTGAGCCTCCATCCAGTATCCCTGCAGCTTCTCTACACGATCCCTGTTCTCCTGGACACTTTGCTGTAGTTGAACTTTCTCCATCCGCCAACGAGAACGTTCTTGTTCCAGCCCAGCTAACTATAAAAAGGGAGTCAAATGTGTTAGAAAGGATGCCAGTATTATTGTTTCAGCATCAAATAGATGTACCCGATTCAAAGGTTTATGACATTATATTTAACATATAAGGGGTTTTATATAATAACAATATATCTATTGAGAAGAAATAATCACTAAAGGGGTCTCTTCACCTGTAGACATCATCAGAATAATAAGCATGCCAAAGCCTCTTTTGGGTTGGGCAATTGTAAACTAGTTCTGAATCTCCTTGTTGTCCTTTGATGGAGTGAAGAATTAAAATGTACCTACTGGTCCAATGGTGGATATGGGTATTAGTCATAGGACTCCTGATGGACTTGGTTGCCTAACCCAGTGATAGATTGACAAATCAGTTACTGTCTTACCTTCCTCTTGAGCTGCTGGATCTCGGCTTCTGTAACAGCATGCTTTATCTGTAACTGAATACATAAATGAAACACAAATGTGAATCACTGCACCATGTGGACAAGCACACTTGACAAGATAGAAATTATATGATACACATGATTTTACCTCTTTGAATTTGTGCACTAGTTTCTCAGGATCCATCTCGACTGGGGACAAGGCATCTTCACCTTCAGGTAACTCAAAAACTTCAATTGCTAGATCACCACCGGGAAACATAGGGCTCATCTCTTCATCTTCCTCATCGGTAGCATATTCCCCTGTCTGAGCAAGCACAAAAGCAAACTGGATTAGGTGGCGCCATATATGAATGGGCTCTTGTGTCATAATATGAAGTCTCCACTTACTTCCTCATCATCTTCATTACACTGATTGTAACGTTGTTCCATGTTTTCCCTTTGCCACCTTTCTTGTTCTAGAGTCTGTTGAATGAGTTGAGCAACTTCACTCTGTTCCCCTGGTTTTTCCCGACCAATTAAAAACCTGGTAAAGATCAATATTATGAGATGCAGTCGTAATGAGTTATATGTAAATTGACATCCTAAAAAACATCAGGCATTAACATGATATTATTTGCCTTACTATCTCAAATTGAGGGATAAATGATGAGGAGCAGTGCCACCATCCTACAATATGACAGAACTTCATGACAGAACTGCTGGAATACTCTTGAGTTATAGAGGTTGGAACTTAAGATCTAGGATGCAAAATTGGACTACCAATGACAAAGTGCATCTCACCTTACACGTCCCTTGGTATTTCTCAAAACAGAAGCTGCAAAAGACTGTGTAACCCCAACCAAACTTGTCCCATCAACTTCCACCAAAAGATCATTCACTTGGATCCTGTTGGAGAAAATTCCAAATGTTTGTTACACAAAGTTACTCAGATCACAAAGAGAATAGGTGAATTCTTTATTACTATGATAAGAATACTACAGGAACGCCCTGGGTAAGCAGTATAAACTAGAACAATACCTTCCATCCCGGTGAGCTGCTCCACCTTCAGTCACAGTTTTGACAAATATTCCAAGTTTTTCAAGACCCATGTCAGCTCCAGCCCCCATCCCAATAATACTGATTCCAAGACCCTCAGAGTCTGCAAGGGAAGTTGAGAGAAATTCATTGCTGTCAAAGTGGTATGATCAGTGGAATAGTAGTGAAAGAATATAACCTAAAACTGTGCATTTCCATTATGATCTGTAGGACAGTTCCAATGGTTGGACAAAAATTAGATGACTGAATGTTTTAAAACTACAAAATGATAAAGTATATAACTGTTGCGTATTAAACTGATATTTACATCATACTGTATGGTACTGCTCAGTATGGTATTATTATACTGTATCACAGTGTAAGGCTACATTCACACAACCGTGAGCTCATCCGGGCCGGATCCCAGCTGAGCACGTGGCCGGGTGCAGAAGAGGGTAAAGGGTACCGAGTGAATGCGACATGTCCTATCCTTTTCATTGTGGCTTCCCAGCTAGGTCATGGTGTGGTTTTTATTGGGAAATATTGTCATGAGGAATATGTTGGCTAATAAAGATGTGTCCAGTAGATGACAATACTAGATCACTACCCTTCTCTGTTAATTTACATTGTCACAAAGATCTGGTATGTTCTCATGTTTGTAAGTTTTCCAGATAAGATAACCCAAAGTTTAGGGTGAGGCGTTCTATCACAGTTTGTGGTTGCTATGGCTGGCATCCCCTGGACACAGATACAGTATAAAGCATGCAAGGAGCATCAGCTTCTCTCTTGTTCTTTAAATTATCTGTTTTAATAATAGTAGAATTTGGCTGCATCCAACCCCTGTGTGTGTAAGGTTCCCCTGAACTTCAGGGTACCCCAAGTATATACAAAGTTTGTGTTATGATTAAATCAACCCCTGTTTATAGATATATATAATTCCAGGCCCTTTCATTCCTTCTGTTTCACTCTTATGTGTTCATACTTAGTATATATAGCTCAATGACGTTTCTTCACACATCCCGCGTGCACACCTCTTACTCATACCAATGTCTCACTGTCAATGATTTTTGCTTTATCTCATTGGTAACCAATGCCAGTTTTGCTCTCATTCATTCATTCTTAGAAGAAAGTTTGCTGTATATAGAAGGAGGTGACCGATCTCACAATCTACATATATAAACATTTCAGGATTAATGTAACGGTTTGGATTTATTGGTCTAATATTAACTATTAAGGGGAGGTGAGCTGACTCTAAATCCCTGGTAAGTTGAAAAAATGCAATACTGTAGAAAAGGATTATCCTAGCCTCCATGTAGATTAGATCCTGGATAAAAGCAGCAAGCATTTAGTCTCCCTGCAGCGCCCCCACAGTACAAATGAAACATTACACAGTTTTCTTTGAAGTCAATCAACTGTCTGTGTGATGCAGGGAAGTGCAGAGGAAGGGCTCGTGCACACAATGAGAAAATTAGGACATTACTAACTGTATATTCTACAGCTAGCCAATGTCCACATTCACTTCTATGGGCTTGCTATTGGTCACCTTGAGTACGAAGCAATAAACAACTACAAAATATGGAATTAAATGAGAATTTCCAGGTCTATGATACTGATACTGGATTTATATAATAGGTCATGGATATCAAATTGGTGGGTGGCCAAGTAGAAGCTGTGGCCACCACACAGATATTGGAGCTGTATTTTGGGCTCTGTGTTGATTTTGGCATCGAGGGTGTGACAATTAGGACTCTTACCAAATTGATATTGATGTCCTATCTATGGGTCAATAAACCTGTTAATAAAACTGTTAACTGTTAGGCTATATTCACACTGCCGTTGCCCGACCGTACCGTACCGTAGCGGGCAACGGCAGTGTACGGGGAGAGGAGGAGGAGGTGAGCGCAGCTCACCCCCGCCCCTCTCCATAGCAACCTATGGCGCACAGCCCCGTATTACGGGAAAAGATAGGACAGGTCCTATCTTTTTCCCGGGTACGGAACGGTACGGTGCCGCACGTGTGCTGCACCGTACCGCTCCCGTAGGGTGCCGTGCGCCCATAGGAGTGTATGGGGGACGTATATCGGCCGTATATACGTCGGCCGTATATACGTCCCCCATACGTTCGTGTGAATGTAGCCTAAATCATATCATCTGTAAGAAGAAAGCTAATGACCAGTAGTGGATTATAACATAGGCGGCCTACGCCTATCGCCTCCCATGGCCACCTAAACCACCCACCAAATTTTGTACTAAGAAGGACTTTCTCGCATGAAATCCTTGTACATCTGTTCCTGCTCTCACTACACATGTACACAAGAGCCATTTGAAGGCTCTCCAAAGGTCCCGAGATCGCAGATTGAAAGCAGGAAAAAGTGAAGCATCCTCCATTCCCCAAGAAGTCGATTCTAGTACCATATGTAGGAAGTGATTCCACACTTGTAGGGGCTATGATAATTATACAGCCCAGGGACCAGGGCAGTCTTAATCCGCCCCTGCTAATGACATCACCAGTATACAATTATATTAAACATTATGTCGGGGGGAGGGATCACAATGAATCAAAAACAAAGTTAAAAACCAAATTGTCTTCCGTTAGATTCAAAACATATGTACAGTTTTTGATGCAGTTTTCTGTGCCAAAGCCATAAGTGGATATAGAAGGAATGCACATTATAAGCCCCTTCAATCTCAACTTCATTTCCCATTTAATGTCCAAAAAATGCCTAAAAAACCCTCATAAATGGGAAGTCTTATTCCAGGCTTAGGCTGCATGCACACGGACATTTATTTTTCTGTATTCTCTGTTGATTCAATGAATAGTACAAATACTTTTCTATGGGACCACACACAACCTTTCTGGCCAAGCCATAAATTTTAGCAATGGTCCAAGTGATCTCACACATGAATCAAAAGAGCAGAATTGTTCTGTGGACATTCAAAGTTCTCCAAACAAATCCGATGTGCCCCAAACTACCCAGCCTACCAAACAACAGACAGATTTATCTGAGACAAAACTGTTCTAGTTGCCCAAGGAAACTGATCATAGCTCAGCTTTCATTTTCCTACAGCAATTAATAATAATAAAGCTGAGCTCTGATTGGATTCCATGGGCAACTAGAAAAGTTTTACCTCAGATAAGTCTCCTCCATATTACAAGTCTGTTGTTTGTGGACCAGTAATGCGCATGTTCATGTGAGGGTAGGCTGGGTAGTTTGGGACACTTTGGATGTGTTTTAACCCTGATTTCATATGTATTTAGATTTAGACACTTGCGCTCGTGAAGGAGCAAACATGTTGTTACAGCCAAAACATGTGGTGTTTGTTCCTGTTAAGCTATGTGAAGACATCCTTGTGACTACTCTATACTCTATCTAAATGATAATTTATTGGCTTTCAAAACTTCAGTTTACAGGAAAGTAGTGTTGCATGACTTGCATGGTGATATACCATAACAAAGCCATAAGTGAATTGTGATCTGCAAGTTAACAGTTAGAAATCTATTGAATTATTGAACAACATCTTCTTGCAAACTTTGGTATAAAACATTGACGAAAAAGTCACAGTCGTGTGAATAAGGCCTTAGTGCTGTGTGGTTGGATAACTGCAATATTTGTTAAACGTAATGGAATTTTGCACCAAGGAAAACCACGTGGAAATCTAAGGCCTTTTGTATAGAAGTGAGTTTATTCTGTGTGTGTGCCAGATTAACTGGACCAAAAACTGAGCAGCTAAACTGAGCTGACATGCTAAGTTCTGTTCAGCAGTTCTGCATTTGGGCCATTGAAGTGTTTTCTGCACTCGAGGTTCCCAAGAGCACAGTTGCCTCGATAATTCTCAAATAGAACAACTAGAATTCTTCATAGAGCTAGCCGCCCCATTAAACTAAGCTGAGAAGGGTCCTAGTAAGAGAGGGCCCTATAACCCAATTTAGAACCCAAGAACTCTAAGCTCTAAAGATCCTGTGTACAGTTGGGAGATCCTTCCAGAAGGTTAACCATCACTGCAGATCTCCAACAATATGGTCTTCATAGCTGAGTGTTAAAAGACACAACATAATAAGAGCAGATCTGGATTCTATTTCTTACTTTTATCTTGGACAGTCTAAGTGGAGAATTAGTCCATAGTTTTCCCATTTAAAAACAATAAAACATATGGATGTAGCTTAATGTGTGTTAAAGTCCTCATTAAATATTAACATTTCTACAAATGTGTCTACTACATTAGGACGTCCATACTGGGGAAGGGCTTTTTTTGTGGTGAAACACATATAAATTGGTTTTGACTCAAAAGGAAACTGCTTGCTTCTTGGTTTGAACAATTAAGAAGAGAAAATGCAAATTTGAATATATTTAACTTTTAATGCCACAATTCTTAATGAGTCTATGATATAATAATGGCATTGAGTATATGTATGGCCCAAGTTTTTAGACTAATATACCACAAGCAGAAAACACAAGCCCTCCAGCACAAAGCATCCCAGCCAATAGCGTGTTGACATAATTAGAGACCTCAGTTAAGGGCAGACATACACTGCACTTTTTTTGAGGAACCAGTTTGCTGACAGCTTGGTACTCGCCATATTTAACCTAAATTATGGCTCTCCAAAAAACTTCTGATTTGTGAGGTAATCCACCAATAATTGTTAGTAGTGTTATCACTGCCTCCATTCCTCTAATCTTTGACTGAGGAATCACAGCCAGAATTTCCTTTCCCTGGGGCAAAGATGCAAAGATTAATTTACCTGCTCTAAGGCTATATACACATGACTCCTGTTTTCATCCGTGTACTATATGTTTTTTAATGTGGCACTGACACTTTCATTTCAAAGGACCCATGCAAACAAACTTGTTTTTTTCGTGGATATGTAGGAAATTCAGAGCAAGTGCTTTTCCTGCTTGTTTGCGGCTTGGAACTTCCCATAGAATATGAAAAATATGGATGCCAAACAAGTGTAATCCATGTGCTATCCTTATTAGCGGATGAGTTGCTTGGCAACACAATTATGTGACCCTTTAAGTGGTTTGGACATCGTTTACCTGTTTTTATTTTAGTGGATTTACCAAAACGTATGACTTACAATTTAAAAACAGGGAATGTTTAGGGTGCGGTCACACGGTCCGTTTTTAAATGCATGCATTTTAAGTGAGTTTTAAAATGCATGCGTTTTCAGTCCGGACTAAAAGCGGGCCAAGAACAGACCA
Organism: Engystomops pustulosus; assembly: GCA_019512145.1. Lineage (NCBI taxonomy): Eukaryota > Metazoa > Chordata > Amphibia > Anura > Leptodactylidae > Engystomops > Engystomops pustulosus. The sequence goes on from CM033646.1 coordinate 42,335,785, forward strand.
AGAACGCACCATGTAGCCAGACCCTAAGGCTCAGCAACAGATTACAGGCTGATAACATACGGACCACAGAAACTGAACACACATCTGTTGTTTGCATCAACCCTGTATCTAAAAACTGGACCTAGACTCTGGTGCCTATGGGGGCTCTAGTACATAATGAAATTCCAGTATTATAGGAAACACTTGGTTAACATCAGTTCTAAATATGCCCAAGGCCCCTGAAATTTCATGTTACACCTCTGGGAGTGGGATTACACATTTTAACAAATGTATTATATTCCATACCTTTCTCCAGTTCTACAGGGAAGAGGTCCAGCCTCTCCACTCTCTTCTCAAGCTCATATTCCGCTGAGGCAGCCATAGGATCCACATCATCGTTACGTCTGTCATATTCCTCATTGGAGTATGTGCTAAACACCTGTAGAGGTTAAGGACTATTAGTTTCACAGAAGATCATCTTGCTTTAGTATAATATCATTTGCTTATGTTATTGGAATTCCACTAGAAAAATTGACATTAAGGGTAGAGAATTAGTAAATTATGGCCATGTACACAAAGGACTGGTTATCTCTGAACTGTGTTGTATCATCTGGTATCTTGTGTATATGATGGCACCGCTGATATTTCCAGCTTCTCGTACTGTCTGGAGACTTCTGTCCCCTTGTGTTTATAAATGCATAGCAACCACCTGATCATATACTGTAGACATAACCACTTGCTTTGAAATTCTCTAGTATAAATTTGTCACTTAAATTTTGTTATGTGGACTTTGGAGATTATAATGCTGTGTGCCCTTGAGTCAGAAGGGGAACCTTTGTTAACCATAGGTGAGAACCTCTCTGGCCTGGATCTAGATTGTGGTGATGAGACCATCCAACTAGCTCATATGTAAAGGGAATCCCAAAACAAACATTGCTCCTAGGTCACACCACAACCTGATCTAGTGTTTTGGCAATGTTTCCTTTAAGGTGGTTAAAAGAAACATATGTATCATAGTTTTACGGCTTCCACTTTTCTTGAGGTTGGCCTACTCAATCATTGCAATGTATCTTAAGTTTTTCCCCTTTGTTATACATGTGATGAGTTGCCTGTTTAGTCTCAGTTTTGAGACTTTTTGTGTTGTGAAACTTTTTGGTCCCAAATAGTAGCTCCCAAAAGTAAGTCTGGGTCTAGAATGCTCTGCTAGGGACTTATTAGGCGCAAGAATGGGACAATTTCAGAGCATAAAAGGCTCACAAGTTGAGCAATCATCTGGGCTACAGAGATGAATACGACATCTGCACTAAATCCTCGAGGCAGCTAACTTTCTGCACTCTGCTTGATTCTGCGCTTAAAAAGTCTCAAACTGCGAAAAGTATCACAAAAGTCTTGCAAAAAGTTGCAAAGCAATAGAAGTGATACATGTCCCCCTTTAAGGTTCTTTTTAATATATAGGGGGGGGGGGGCGCACACAATGTCCTATCTGCAGGTAGCCTGTTAAAAACAGGAGTAGCTCAGCAGATTGTATATAGTGCTGTATTTGCAGGTGGCATGCTATATAGTGGGAGATGTTGAATAGATTGTACATAATGTACCTTGTGTACGGTGTAGCACGGAGCCACACGTACCGCCACTGGGAGCCTATTGCCATCTATGGAGCCATATATATGTCCCCACTACGGTCGTGTGAATAAAGCCAAAGACTATCATGGGACCTGGGCTGTATGAATAGAATAGCCCATAAAAGTCTTGATTTCACTTCCTACATATGTTATTCAAACTGCTTGCTGCCTGATTTCAAATCATTGATTTCAGGACTTTTGGAGGACGTTCAAAGGTCCTCAAATGGCTCTTATGTACATGTGTATTGAAAGCATAAACAGATTTACAAGAATTTCATGGGTAAAATTTGGTGGGTGGTTTGGGTGGCCTATATTATAATCCAATACTGTCTGCAGGTAATATCAGTTAGTATCACATAAACCACTTGCATTATTCCCATATTCACTGATCATTATGCATTTAGAGTGCAGTTATGGTGAGGACCAGAGGGTCCTTGGTTGAGCTGATGTTTTTACACAACAGCGAGGCTCAGCCAGATTAGGATCCATGAGCAGAGTACACGGAAGTTGGCTGATCATGTGCTACTGTGGTTTGTGATTATTTTGTCTTTTACAACATATTAGACCCTCCTGGACCATGAGTATAATTTTCCTCTTGTGGTACAGTGTTATGTCAGAGATAAATCCTAGGTCAGAGAGTGGCTGCAAATCAACCCATCTAAGCTATTGACCAATTGCCCATGTGGCCTCTTTTTTCAGAGACCACAACAAATATTATTATTTATTATACTGCACTAATATTAGATCCATGAATAGTAATTTATGATTACATTTATGTGTTTTATAGAATTCAACAGTGTGTTATGGTTGCAGTGTATGGTGGAAACATTAAGGGTAAATGGGTTGGTTAGGATTATTTATTACAGGAATACCTTACCCCTGTCCTTGTGCCCCATTACAGCACAGCACCTCCTGTCACCATCAGACTTCAGAGGTGACATCATGTGACAGTAAGCACCCACTGCACCCTAATGCACAAGACCACTTCATCCTTGCACTGGCCTCAGAGGCATTCGGCTGAGACCAGTATAAGGCTGCAGTAGGTGCGCACTGTCAATGGAACATGCAAATCTGCACCGTATACTGTACAAGACCAGCACTGAAGGAGGTGCCTCCCTGAATCAGAGGTAAGGAGAGAGGTAAGTATAAGTTCCTTGTTTTTTAATATCTATCCAATGGAAACTTTCAGCAGAAATTGAACAAAAAAAAATATGTTGTGAAGCAGCTTAAAGGGGTTGTCCGAGAGTTGTGAAAAAAAAAACTAAAGGTGGCTGGAGGGGGCTGCTTAAAGTAATAAAGATGTCCTTACCTTCCGGCACCCTCCGGTGTCCCGCGCTGCTTTCGCTCCGGTCCGGGTGCCATGTAAACAAACATGCCGGCCACGCCTATCCGTCCCTATTCACAGCATTGTGTATGGGGGCCGGAAGGTTGTCGGGTCTGGCCGGAAGCTGTGTCCAGCACTGCTCCCGGCGGCCATGTTTGTTTACATGGCGCCCGGACTGGAGCAACAGCAGAACGGGACAACAGAGGGCGTCTGAAGGTAATTATATCTTTATTTTTTTAAGTAGCCCCCTCCGGCCACCTTTAGTTTTTTTTCACAACTCTCGGACAACCCCTTTAACACCTTCCAGATCACGTTTCCTTCATGGTGCAGTGTAGTGGCATCATCCAGAAAAGCAGTTTTCAAGTGAGACGTAAATTAGTTGTGTAATGTCAAGCTCTCCCTACCTCAGATCACCCCCTCTGCCATGACTGACATTATTCACCAAACTTCAGGAATGAAGGGCCTTCAATTACTGTTAGGTATTTATTCTTGGGCAAGGAGAACTTGACTTAATTGTTAAATTCTCCACCTCCTTGACTTTATAGAACCAATTTACATCTCACTTCAACCCTAATTTTCTGAATGATGCATAATGAAAATGAAGGTGTTGTCACGTTTGACAACATATTGGTAGTGGTTGGTCGATTTCTGCTGACAGATTCCTTTTAAGGTGTTATTTGAAAGTAGTTATTTTTTTTAGGTATGGTTGTGACATTTGACATGGTTATTTTGCCATACTTTCTGGCATGATCATTTTTACACTGTAACATCATGGGGGAGAAGGAGTACTAACAAATGGTACCACACAGGACTCATTTCTATAACTAAATATCTTTCATTAGCAATCACCTCAAGCCTGCACCCATAGGATTGTGGTGATTAGACCATCTACTTGGGAGTATTGGACTGGGGCCCACTCTTCGTGAACCCTAGGAAATAGACCAAACTTGCATGTCTGCTGCATTACTTCAGGGGTCCAGAGCCTGGGCCCTTGTTGGGATCCTCTGGTACTTTGATGTGCCAGTCCAACACTGCACCTGGGTTTTACATATAGATGAGGGAACTCCACAAAAAAAATTTGGTCTCAGGTCCCATTTCTGTTGCAGGTTAAAATCACCACATCCTAACACAGTGTTATGGTAATGTTTTGACAGAGGTATTAGTTCCGTAGTTGTTGTACTGCAGACCACACCAAAACTAAAAGGGGATACCTGGGATTATTTATTTCTTAAGTATGGTTGTGACGGCTTACACTGTTATTTTGGCGCCATACTATCTGGTAGGGCTATTTGTACATTGTAATACTAAACACTGTATGGGGGAGGAAGGTAAAGTGAAGAAATGCTACCACACAGGGCAGTATTCTAAACTAAATACCTTTCCTTCGAGATCAGCTCAAGTCTAAACCCTAAATGGCACCTTTTGGGTACCACACAGGCCATTATTCTAAAACCAAAAAATCTTTAATTATATATCACTTCAAGTCTATGCCAGTATTGTGTACAGTGTGTATATGAGTAGGACCATGATAAAGTCTTGTACATGTACATCATACATCTCTTACACCTACATTTCTACCACCACTGGTCCATGGTCCCCCACGTCATAATTTCAGATCATCAGGTTACTTTGTGACCTATAGACAAATGGCAATTCCTTGCTAATCCAATAAGAAGATGTTGCTGACCAGTCATGGATTAATCTGCTCTATAGGTTTGTGCTTACTAGGTGACATCAAAACAAAGTCAAGCCAACTACAACAAGGGAATTCATTCTGGTCACATCAGATTCCTTCGAGTACCACCTGAAGTTCTTAGACAACCTGTTGAACCCCAAAACATTACAGTAACCAATCACTAATACTACTCCTAACCTAATGTGGCTGTATACTTTTATCAATATTGTGCATTTGTATCAATAATTAGTAAGTAACTAATAATACACTGTTCACATGTTACAGGGATGTAGTAGAGCAGGGATTTTTTTTTGCCACAGGTCCTAGTTATAATTCATAGCCATGTTTTACAATGGACTAGATCATTATATTCAATGCTACTATGCCATAAAGGGTTAAATTGAACCCTGATACATCTGTCAACATCTACAATTCTCAATGGGATACACTTTTTACATAATCAAATAGTCTTTTGCATGTGATCGGATCATGGCTCTGTCGACACATATAATGCTGTAGACCTCATGCAGATGACATCTATGAGAATATACTTCTTTGTCTTAGATTCAGAATTGTATTGTAGCCGAACGCTCAGACACAATAACTGCAGACGTAATCTATGTACAGGTTTGTGATTAGTCCTAATGGAGTTATCTGTGGATGGGGAAACTAGATGTGCCTCAGTCTTCTGGTTACGGCATCTTGTCTATGTTATCACTACCCATCCAGACCCTTGACATGACATTTCATTTTACATGTTAATTGTTATAGGACTAGTGTATAATGCTAGGTTCCATCCATGCAGCTGTAGTCAGCGTTCAGGAACCTCTACATATATCAATAGCCCCAATAACAGGAAGCGTGGGGGACTCCCTTCCCCCCACACACCCTGCCAGCCTGCCACTGTCCCCGCAGCAGGAAGTGTCATACAGACACACACACTTCCTCCATTCAAACAGCTGAATGTGTATTACAGTGGAGAAACCCAAGCCCCCCTCCTCCCCAGAATATGGCTATGTGCTTATGTAGACAGATACGTATATAGGCAGACTTGCTTAGCCAATAGCAATGTCCATGGTGCTAGATGAAGAACAGATACAAGCCTGTCTGTGTCGACCGAGGTATTATATCCATGCTGGTGTCATGGAAACTCCACATGCCTCAACATACAGCATGCACCATTCCTGGAATCTTTAGCAAAGGAGAGTGGGATTGCGTGGCCTTCTAAGGGCAATGGGAAAGTGTTGTAATGGCCTATATATTCAAAATACAGAGATGAGCTGAGAACGTAGGACTGAAAATGATGTTGGTCTTACCTTGATGGGCGCTGTACTAAAGCGTATCTTCCGGGAGGGCACTGGCTCCTCTTCTTCAGATAGACCCTCAATCTCTTGACAACTGTTGACCGCCTCATAAAATCCATCCTCATCTTCATCCAAACCACTTCCCCCTGAGTCCTCCCCAAGTCCACTATAAGCACTGAGTTCTATAACTTCGACCTCGGACCAGTCTTCCCTTTTGTAATCTTCTTCTGCCACCTCAACCTCTTCTTCTAGCTCTGCTTCTCTAGCTGTCACCCCCTTGGCTTCTGAGCCTCCATTTTGAGTTACAGCAGTGCCCTCTTCTTTTGATGCCTCTGTTTCCTTAACCACATCTGTCTCTGATTCTCCACTTTCTTCTACTTCCACTGGTTTTATTTTACATATCTCTTGGACAGAGCTCGGCTTTTGAGCAGCATCAACCACCTTTCCAATGGGCTTTTTCTCTTCTGTAGCCTTGGCTGCTTCTGGTTGGAAAAGTCTTGTCCGCCGACCAGTTGGGCCTTTGATGGGAACTTTGTGAATGTTATTGCGGAGGTCTGCATTTTCAAAAACTGCACTCAACTGGCTGACTGTGGGTGAGACAGCATCCGTGTCCAGCTTGTCAAGCGATTCTGTACTCCCACCGAACCTCACTACAACATCTAGTTTTCTGTCCTGAAACCCCCCTCTTTCCTTTCGCAGGAAAATTCTGTTGGTAGTCTCCTTTTCTTGGAGATTCCTCTCGAATACTCGGCGTGCCTCCTGCAGTTTGGAAGGTTGTCTGTCCACATTTGTATCGAAATGGCTTACCCGTTCTGAGACACTGGTACCCAGCTTCAGCAGGGCGCTGTGGTTGACGTTTTCATTTAGGCTGCCGGCCCGCGGCAAAGTCAGTCGGGATGGCTTCTCCTTGGCCTTACTAGTGTCATTCTCATTACCTGCTGGACCTGTCCCCATCTGCAGGAACATGTTCTTGATACGGTGCACATTGGAACCATATTTGCACCTTGATTTGCGCGCTTCCTCGGACTCTGCCTCAGGTGCCCCATCTTTATTACCACGTAGCGTCTGCACTCCCACCTCATATGCATTCCTGTGTGGAGAAGAACTCCTGGGTCCCCCACCTGGGGTCTTACCCTCTGTCTTCATCATTTTTGGGATGTAGGACGTGGGTACCCAGATCTCATAGTCCTCTTCTCTTCTCTCCTCCTCCTCCAACCTCCTCCTTTTTGTGTCTGTCACATCAAGCTGAGTGAAGCATCTTCTCTTCTATGGAACGAAGTAGAGGGAATATGCAGTGCAGCTATGAAGCGGAGCTATGAAAAACACAGTCACCCACCATATCACTGTAGCTGATGCATCCTGGCCTAAACTAGCATCACGAAAAGCAACATCCTCCTTCCTCCTTTCTCTCTGTGACCCCCCTCCTTTCTGTGTATCACTCCCCCTCTCTTGCGCTCTCCCTTTTTTCCTGCCTTCTGCAATCTGAAGGGGTTCCCGCAGGGTCCTATAGAGAGAAGGATTACCAGATCTGAACAAAAACAGAGAGGGAGGAAGGGATTACGGGGAAAAATAGAGTGATCCATCTGTCAAAATGTATTAAAGGGATGAAGGAAGATAACGGTTTTGAAACCCTTCAAGTGTATGCATATATGACACAACTATATATATATATATATATAGTGTTTGTGGACATATGTGATAATACATCTGCATATGTAAAGTGTATATATTTATATACCTACACACTTCTTTACATACTTTTTATGCAACAAATCCTTACCATAAGTCATCAGGAATTTCCTTTTTAATTGTGAACCTGCTAGCTCACTACAGGCAGCAATGGGTGCCATCTGAGGTAAACTTCTCGCCTCATCTGAAGGATGGTACACCCCTCCTAGCTGTTATTATTAGCATTATAATGTTTGCTTTGTATGAGAACACCCACACTTACCCATGTATTGTCACATTAACATAACTTTATAGCTGATTGTGTTTCAGTCCTAGAAGGAACACTTATTATTACTGGACGTTCATGAAGATAACAAATTTTAAGCGGTTTCCCAATCACAGGGTGTCCTCCTGATGGGCAAATGTCTAATTTCCCTGCAGCTTCACCTAAGGGCAAACAAAACATTACACAATTCAAAATGAATGAGCTGACCATATATGCAGAGAATTTCTGGGTCCTCCAGATTATAAGGATGCTCTTTTGTAGAAAATAGAAAAGGGCTCTGAATATAAGACCCCCTAATGCAGGTTTCCTTAATGTTGATATGAACTTACGATGTTGTCATGGTGACAAGAAAGAAGTGTATTCATATTATCGGGGGGATAACGTGGAGAGGTTGGCGATTATGCTTACTCACAGATATAAGGATGACATAGATAGGTGACCTGGAAAAGGCGATCATCTAGTTCACTTCAATGTGACATAGAGCTACATGATCAAGTGTGGCATCCAGGGAGGATGGGTACATACAAAAATAGTCAGACGTAGCAAAGCTGAGGTTACCATTTGCCACAAGTAATGGATAATTATATAGCGCTGGTAAAACTTTAATTTTGTACAGTGGTTATTGACCTAATTGTTTTACATGTCAAGAAAAGTATACATTTTCTACATAACCGAGGTAAATTTTAGTAAAAAACACAATGGGGCACATTTACTTACCCAAGAGGGGATTGGGTAATTTGAGTGAGTTGGGAGTTTGTGGCCAATAGTGTGCAAGGGCATGCAGAATTGTCAGTTGGTGAGGAAAACCCACCTGCCTCTACCTAAGTTGCTTAGTTGTGACCAACGTGGATTGGGTAATTGGTAGTTTAAAAAAGGGGTGGGGGGTCAATGAGTTACAGGGTGTGTGTATAACCTTATTGATTAAATGTTATTTCATGTTTGCTGTCACAGTGGCCAATTTGGGAAGTCAGAGGGTCCTTGATGTGGAAATTGGTGGCGAGGTGGAGCTACAGGGTATGGTCCACCTCCAAATTTATGGTAAGAATATTTGATTGGTCAATGCGCAAGGCGTGACTCGTTCAGGTTGGAGTCAATGTGCAGTGGAAGAATCACTTAGCATGGAGCAGGTGGCTGGTTGTAAATAATGGTTTAGTATATGGATCTGGGCACATTGATCTGTTTTTGGTGCTTCAAGGATTATCTTAGTTGTGGTCATTTTTTTATAAAATTTAATAATATTTGTATTGTTCTGTTCATAAAACTTTTGCTGCTATGACCACACCATTCCAAAGAGACGGTTGTAGTGTTGTTCTTGGGGTGTATGGATTTGATCTGGGGGTACAGCAGTGGTATTGCTGGTATGACTACCTTGACAACCCAGTTAAGATAAAAAACCTATCTTTGTATACCCTATGCCGTATGCATGAAATTAATATGTGAGAGTCTCTTCAGGATCCTATGTCTATCGAAAGAGTAGATGCAAAAGATATCTTTCCTCCCTTACATAGAAAAAATATAGATGACAGGTACTGAGTAATTCTTTATTTCCCCTTCTTGTGGCGCTGTAACAAAATTCAGCACTTATTGGCATATTTGCTTATTAAATTAGATAATAGACAGTAGAAGTTGATTTAATATTGAAAAATGTGGGGATGGACAAATTCTAATAGAACAATTTCACACTAAACATGTTTACATATGGAAACAAAAGTAATTCAGGGATCCTTATCATGAATCCATGAATCCCTCTGATGATGGTGATCTTTTGTAGTGTTGATCAACTTTTTTGGCAGGGAAAGTTGGGTAAAAGATGCAACGGATGTTGCTCATTGCGAAAAATATTATGCTCCCGGCATAAGTAGGAAACCTCTCCCCATTCCCCCTAAGCAGTTCTGCTTCCTTCTGTGTTGCTGTTATGTGTGGCTATGAAGCTGGCAGTCACAGTGACGTCAACACATTGGGGAACATTCACTAAGAACAGTGCAAACTGCACTAGATTTCTGGCGAACACTCTTCATGAATCTGGTGCCCCCTGCACTGCTCTGACCTTTAACATGGGGCATGCAACACAATTCTATCGGATTTTGCATGATACATGTGGCACATGGACCAACTGAGCACTGGAACGCCCCCTAATTTGTGTCACATGATGCCTAGTGCAGCTGCACCAGAAAAGGGTCACGTGCAAAATACAAATGTGGCGCAGGCACTTCATAAATACCTGTGCAAGAAGTTTGTACTAGAAAGAACGTGCAAAGTCTGAAGGAAAATTGGCACAAGGGCCTTAGTAAATGTGCCCCACTGTGCCTGCAGCTGCGGCTCCCTGCATCACTCTAGCATATGACTTTATCTGTGTCTCCAGCACAGATAAAGGGTACAGCAGGGCCAAAAACTTGTCCCACCAGGACAGTCAGAGACAGACCGATGATATAATATGGCAGTGGCGATGTAGTACAGGTAGTGGCCCATATTTGCTCCTGCAGCTTATTCAGTTGATATGATGAGCACGATTATACCAAGATAACCTCTTCATAGCAATGGAAACCATTTGCCACGGTCACCTTAGAGGTTGCGAATTAGAATGATAAAAGTCGTACCCGCAGAGCTACCCTGATGCTCACACAAAGACAATTATGTGTCGTGCTCTTCTATGTAGGTAGAGGAGAAATGTTTTTTCCCCCTAACATGCAGACAGAATTGTACATATTGATCCCATCCCGCAGTGTGAGGAACATTGATCCGCAGTAGTGAGAGCCAGCAGCAATGCTTACTGTAGGCCCTACTCACTTAACCCTTGCATTCCCATATCTGCCTGAGGTTTTTCCTGCTGCTATCTGCGTGTACTGGCTTCCGCCATAGATCACTGGGGACTATAGTGATAATGTATTTGTGTCTGGATTCGCATGTGGTTGGCAGAAAACTACATCCCCCACAATGCAGCGCATGCAGGGAACAGCTGGATTGGAGGAGAGGAGGGTGGGGGGCTTGTGGAGACAGCAGGGAGGTTTAGGAGAGTGGGGGTGGAAGAGACAGGCTCTGGGTTGCATGGTAACAGGTTTGTAAGCAGAGCTGACAGCAGGATAATGAGGGCTGTGACATGTTTGAGCACTGCATGCGCATGGCTCTGCTTTTTCCCCCGGTGCATGTGGTGTGCTCTGTTGTGTAGGTGGATGACAATTTGGCCTTCATAAAGGGGAAAAAATAATGTTAATTTTAGATTTTGTTTATGTTAATTCGAAAAAAATCTGTGTGGTGATGGTTCCTTTAGAGGCTGCAAATGCAAACATCCACGTAGAGGCAGCCATCTTGTGGTTATTTACTGTTATATATATAGCAAGAGCCGATTCTGTAGCCTTTATATGGGTGGGAATCCCTCATATCAGCTCGGGGTGGTCTCACAGTTATACACTGGGACTAGGGGCAGTGCCAGGTGCCCCAGTTCATGGTTATCGAGTGAGATGGAGGGGGGGGGGGCAGAATAATTTGTTACGCAGGATTTATGCCATTTTAAGTTGGATGGACAGGGAGGGTGACTATGTTTTCTAAGGGCCCCCATATATCCAGCATTTATACTATACTATACTATACTATACTATAGGTGGTGACCACCGTGAGTGTGTTCTGTTTAGGATTAACACTTTGTTTTCTAGACCACCATATATCCAGACCTGGCCCTGAGAACAGTGCAAGGTAACATACACAGGGAGAGCATACAGTTGTATCTTTTAAGATTAATATGAAAGATGATATAGATTTATAGATAGATGATAGATGGATAGATGCATAAATAAAAAGTAATATATATATATATATATATATATATATATATATATATATATATATATATATAGATAGAAAGATATGAGAGAAAGAAACAGTTGAAGAGAGATAGAAGATTGATTGATGGATAGATAATAAATAAGTGATAGATATGATAGATAATAGATAGGAGATAGGTAGATAAAAGATATATGGACAGATAGATAATAGGAGAAATTCCTAATACCTATTTCCAAGAGGTATTAAAAAAGCAACACATCATCTGCCCACAAAAGTTCACATGCAGGGGGCGCCTTTAGGACAGGGAGTCCTGGGCAAATGCCCAGTTTGCACCCCCCTAACGCCGGCCCTGGTTGCAGAATGGGTTTGCTCACAGATCTTAAGGGCCAGGGTGTGAGTCCAGGATACTTACAAGATCCCCATGACAAAACCAGTCAAAAGCAAGTGCTAGACATCTTAAAAAATGTTTGTCTATACAGTTTCAGGAATTTGCAATATAAGGTCAAGTAAAATTTGCATTTAGCAGTACAGTGAGTAATTATTCTCGGTGGGCCCCTGGGACGTCATTCTGTTATTTCTCTCTACTGCACCGTTCTCATTATCTTGCTTTGTGTGGTACTGCAAATACTTTTTACTGAAGGACAGAAGGGGATATCACATATTATGGGCCTACCCAATGATAAGCCATGTAATGTATTGGAGGATACATCTAGTTAATTTGTTTTACTGGACTCCTCTTGGCCTGAATTATTCTGTTGCTTTGCAGCAGTGGGGGATCTGGGTTTAAATCCAACCTATAACTCTATTTCCAGGGACTCCTATGAGGGTTTGTGGACTAGTTGTTACAGAAATAATGTCGGCATAGTATATCAGGGATACATAAATAATATCTGTAAAACGACTGTAGTGACAGTCATTATACACAAGCTGCCTTCAGTTTATATGCTAATAAGATCCCTTCTCATGTTCTGTCTGTTCTGCACATTCAGAAGCCGGTACCCCTCCCCACGCCCATTCTCAGTGTCTGTCAGGTCACATGCAGGTTAATGTCACTTTGCCTGGGGACACTGTGTCTGTCAAGTGACTTTGTGCCTCCTACACAACAGGGGGTGAGATGATGGTGATCAGTGGAAAGGAGGAGAGAAATCAGAGGAGGAGAGGAGGGGGCATGTCTGTTGTCTGGTAATGGCATTGGCATCCGGGCACAAAGGTTTTTGGGGATCAGTGTGAGAAGGATATCTATTATTCTATTTCCATTATTATCCATTATCTAGTATTAAATAAAATTTTGTGAAGAAATATTTTATGATAACTTTGGCTTCCACAATAAGGACATGATCAAAAAAGGTCTTAAATTAGGTAAATACAGATTCCACCATTTTGTCATTTATTTGCCAAAAATGAAACCAAAGTGCAAATGTGTTAAAAACTACCGTAAGTAAATCAATATCTTCTATAACAACCTTCACTAGCAATAAATTGTAGTAAACATTTTTGTATATATTTTTCAGTCTATCCTGTTGTTATGGAGGAATTTTGGCCCTCTCTAATTTAATGTTACTTCAGGTCATTGATTTACACACAGATCTCTTAGGGTACGTCATACTACAGAGTTCGGCTGCAGCATAATCTCCATGTCTGGCTTTCCAAATTAGATTTTGACCGGCATGTCCTATATTTTTAGTGGAATATAGGGCATGTTGCTTTTTTTTGCTGCAAATGGAGAAATATGCTTGTAGAAAATGGAATTGGCAGATTCACTTCAATGAAATTAATGGGAGGTGGATTTTGCACCTGTTTTTTTCTCCCAGACAATCTGTCCTATAATCAGCTGTGTAAACTAGCCCATAAGGTCTCTATTGGCTTGAGTTCTGGACTTTGACTGGGCAATTGCTCGCTATACCTTGGTTCTTTTTTTTTTTATTTTTTGGTGAGCTTGGGATTATTGTCCTGTTACATGACCCAGTTTTGGACATGCTTTAGCTATATGATAGATGGCCTCACATAGTTTGTCAAAGAAAAAAGCGACTCCATGAGACGCCCTCCACTCTCTTCAGTACACAGGTAACAAAAGGAAATAGGATCGTCACTCACTTGTTCCAATGCACGTTGGATGTTCTTTATTCAACCATGATAAAAAGCACTAAAAATTACAGCCAAGTTATTGGTAAGTGGTACATCTTACTTATTTCAGACCGATTGAGGTCCTTAGTCATAGATAGTCTATGACTATGGACCTCAATAGATCTGAAACGCGTAAGATTCAATAAAGAACATTCCACATGCATTGGACGACCCTATTTCCTTTTGTTACCTGTCTAGAATAGTTTGGTATACATTAGTCTGAATGCACTAGATCAGCAAACTGCAAAAACTTCTGCTTTAATAGAGGTGGTCACACTTTCAGATGATCAATTAATCAAAGGCATTTGATTAGCAGCATCTGGATGTTCCTTATTTTTTTCTCAATGTTACTGGCACGAGTTCTCACAATCCTTCTGCATCATGGCCTAGTTTTTGTTAAAAGGGCTATCCAGAAGGAAAAAAAAGCAATTACTGCTGAATTCTCACACTTAAATCCTCCCCTGTTGTACAAAACTGAGACTGTTCCACTTAACTGTAATGATGTACTGTTTCCAAGCCTTCAAGTTTCTGTACTGAGGAGATCCAGCTCCTCAGTTGCAGCAGCTGCCAACTATTATATGCACATAGAGAGAAGCACATACACAGTTTGGTAGCTCTAGACAATGTGCAATTACATAGGGGCTGTGTCTCCTCAGTACAGACGCTTGAGTCCAGCATCCAGTCATATTATATAATTACATGGAACACACTGGGGCTCATTTACTAAGGGTCCAACCCCGCACTTTCGTCGGGTTTCCCAAATATTACTGTTTTGCGCCGAATTGCCCCGGGATTTTGGCGCACGCAATCAGATTGTAGCTCATCGGCGCCGGCTTGCACGTGACAGAAATCGTGAGGCGTGGCTGTCGGACAACCCGACAGATTCGGACAAACCGCGGAATTTAAAAAAGGATTTGTGTCGCAAGATCAAGCACTGACATGCACCAGGAAGAAGAAGGTGAACTCCGGCAGACCTCGGCGCAGCAGCGACACAGGAAGGAACTCGGACGCACGATCTTAGTCAATCGCACCGGACCCGAATCCACATCGGACAACGCACCACAGGATCGCGACGGTACCGGGTTAGTAAATCTGCGCCACTGTCGCCTGTAGTCTGCACCCCATCACAGTGCAAGTGGAAGTGTAGGCCTTACCATGTATGGCATAAATATCTGGTCTCTATATTAAAATGCAAAGACCATCAGCTATAGTTTGGATAAATCTCAAATTACAATGCTCAAAATTAAGGGAACACCAAAATACCACATTCTTAATCTCAATGAATGAAATATTCCAATGACAAATACAAAAGTGACCAAAGCAATAGCCAGAGGGGATGAAAATAGAGAAATGGTCTGTGATCACCACCTAAAGAACCACTCCTTTATTTGCACAGAAGCAGGATACATTGATTCAAAATCTGTTTTGAATCATAACTAGAAAGGTTGATTTCACAAAAGTATGATTGATTTGGAGATACTTTATTTTGGTTTGCTCTTTTCTTTTGGCACAATTTTTTACAGGTGCACCCAGGTGTCTATAAGTTTGCTGGTAAGTGTGTCTTTTGCAGTAGTAGTAGCTTTGCAATTGCAATAAAGATGTTTTCTTTAATTTGTCCCTTTTTTCACCCATTTTTGAGCAAATTAGCAACCTTTTACGTTCAATTCTATACTTGGGGCACATGTATCTTTGTTTTTTGTCTGCTGCTTCTTCTTTTTTTGCTTTTACTTTGGACAGTATGTATCGTTGACTCTGGTTGCCTGTGATACATTGGTCTATATTGTCTCTTTCTTTAAACCTGCATTTGTCTCTATTTTGCCAATACTGCAGGCTCCATGGGCAAAGTTTTCGGTGAGCTGGAATCTGTGTATGTCTGTGGGTGGGCAGTAAGGTGGCTCAGTGGATAGCACTACAGCCCTCCAGTGCTGGGGTCCAGGGTTCAAGTCCCATCCAGGTTAACATCTTCAAAGAGTTTGTTCTCTCCATGTTTGCATGGGTTTCCTCCAGGTCCTCCGGTTTCCTCCCACATTCAAAAAACATACTGGTAGGTTGATTATATTGTGAGCCCCATTTTACTTTCCTTCCTTTTATTTTTATATAGCATACACAGATTACGTAGCGCTGCACAGAGCTTACCAAATTGGTCCCTATCCCCAATGGGGCTCACAATCTAATCAACCTACCAGTATGTTTTTGGAGTGTGGGAGGAAACTGGAGGACCTGGAGGAAACCCATGCAAACATGGAGAGAACAAACTCTTTGCAGATGTTGACCTGGATGGGACTTGAACCCTGGAACCCAGCACTGCAGGGCTGTAGTGCTAACCACTGAGCCACCGTACTGCCCACCCACAGGCATACACAAATTCCAGCTCAGTGCAAACTTTGCCCATGGAGCCTGCAATTCTGGCAAAAAAGAGACAAATGCAGTTTTTAAGAAAGAGACAATATAGACCAATGTATCACCAGAGACAACGATACATACAGTCCAAAGAGAAAGCGATAAAAGAAAAAGCAGCAGACAAAAAACAAAGATCCATGTGCCCCATTGTGTTGTTCAAGCTTTCCTTTTAGTTTTATGAGCAGTGTATTTTATGCCAGACAAAGGAAAGTATCACCCAGTGGTTTGATAACGCCAAAGGCCGATTCCTTGTGTCATGCAGCACCATCCCTTCAGGTCCTGCATGAGGCAAGACACAATTATATCACTTTTACTTTGATTGCTCTGTACATTTTTACAAGAAGTGGTTACTAACTGGGGTCAAGCAAAATGGCAGTAACAAGCAAATAGGGCTGGTGGAAATGTGGCTCTTGCTCCTCCTATATTTTCTGGATGTTGGCAGAACAGAAGATCTTTTTAAAGCTTTTCAAGTGGTCCTTGTTTTCTTATGTGGTAGGTTTGATCATCCTCACTATATGTATAGCTACTCCCTGCAGAGATAACATCATACAGCGCTGGCCCTATGACCGCTATGTGACAACCATCTGTTATTGCTGCGGCAGCCGCTGGCGTGTGTCAACGCTTTCTCAGCTACTCCTCCACCTTTCCTACACATGAGAAACGTCACTAGTTTGCTGTGTTGGAAAATTGTTTCTAATTCTTCTGAAAAGCTCTTTGTCTGTTGTAATGGATGGGTTTTTACAATGTATATATGTCTGCTGCTTGTCAGGATTCTGAAGGAGATGAGCATTAGAATATTTTCTTCAACGTCAAGGCTGTCACTGTGGGAGAAAATACATTTCAGATATATTAGAAGCAGAAGTTTAACAATAAAAGGGTCTTTTTTTTCAATGTTTTTTTTGAAAAGCGCCACTCTTGTCTATGGGTTCTGTCCGGTATAGCAACCCATCCCCTCCATAGAGATGGCGTTGGTCATTGATGCTCCACTGGTCATATAATAGTATTACTTCCATGTTTTCGGACCCTTATATTAGCTGTACAGGGTATGAATGTCGATATGCATGACTTATTAAGCACTTTGGTTCCGGCTACGTCCCCTGCATATTTTAAATAGAGAAAGTGAGTCAGCCGACAAAGCTCCATTTATCTCAAGACGAGGTCAACAGCATGAATTTGACTTTCTTTTACAGCATGTGACGGTCCAGCATCCATGACAACAGGTCTCGTTGTTGAGCACTAATTTGGAATTTGTAGGATAATCTTTGTCTCTATGGTTATTTAGTTGCTTGCAGTTCATGATTTTGTTACATGCACCAGCTTATGCTAAAATACAGTAGTCAAGTAGCAGGGTAAAGCATGGACGAAAGTGCAAACAACACCCCACAACATCTTGACCCCAATTATCTAGAGTGTCTTTTTCTGGAGGACCCAGTACATTAATTTTTCTTCTGCATCATGTAATACTTCATCTTTCCAGCAGAGGAGCTGCAGGGAAATGTTACACTTATTGCCAGACTCTGTATCTTCCTTCTGATCATTGGGACCCTGTATTAATACAACTGTGATCAATTTGTTTTTGAGGGTACCTCCTAATTAAGGGGTTTTTCAAAGTGTACAGCCTTTTATTGCTATCTAGTGTGTAAAGTGATGTCACTTTGGATTTTATTTACTTTGTTTTACATTTTACTTAGTGTAGACATATTCACACTTGAATGTTAGATAATACGTCTTGTGGTTATTGCGGCCAGGCCCTGGCATGCCTCTGTCCATGTGTCACCACTGACTATGTCTCTCCTCCCCTCCAGCTGACATTGTCACTCTTCTACTGTCCATCCCTTCTACTGTCACAGCAAACATGGCACCTCGGAGTGTGGCCCTTCTGACAGGCATGTCCTAGCCGTACTGAATGTGTGTTGTATGTACTGTGTGTTGTAACTTCTATTATGTGCTTTTTGCTATTTATCTTATTATCTTTACATTTGCTTTATTTTTTTCTGTAACCCTCTTTATGATTCTTCCAAACTTCTTTTCCCACTAATGCCTGCTCTGCCCATCATCCCCTTTTTGCCTGATCTATAACATTTATCTCCTTCTTTTCTGCCTGGTATAACCTCAGCTTTAGATGTGACAGTTCTCTATATATATCTGTGGGATATAAATAAATTGACACATGTGTGGGCGATTGTGAGTGTATTTATAAGTGTCCTAAAGAACTTATTTATGGACTAGATTCATTAGAAAACGGCTCAGTACATTGAGTGGCAAATCGTCCCTGTGCTTCTATTAACCAGAAGGAGCAGACTTATCGATATATCATTCCTTATGATGTGCACACTTATACAGGCCATTAAACATCCTGGTGAATCTTCATGTTTAAACAAATTGCATGAATACGTTTTCTATCTATATCTATAATTATCAACCATATCCATTTATCATTATCTATTTGTCTATCTAGACTTATCTTTTAATTATCTGTCTACCAATTATCTATCTATCTATCTATCTATCTATCTATCTATCTATCTATCTATCTGTCTGTAGAAAATTCCAATTCTGCAGTGCTGCCTATTCTTTGGACTATCTATCTCAAAACAATGATGCCACAAATATATAGTGTATCTCATGTATACAACATCGATGATTTTGCACTATGATCAACTACAAAGTTTCTATTGTCTGAACTTATATTACTCATTGCCCATAATTTCTGCTACTGTTGTTTGTTCCATTTGCACAGGATAAATTGATTCCAAATCCATGTTGATTCATAACTGTACAGGTTGATTTCACAGAAATGTGATTGTTTTGGAGATACTTTATTTTGGTATGTTCATTTTGCGCATTTTTGGATATTGCAATAGTTTCGATATTGCATATTGCACAATTTTTTTGTAACTACACCACTGGAAGTATTGGAAGATTTAGCGACGCAATAATTTTCTGTTTCAATAGTTTTTATACCAATAATGTAGTAATACTTTTTAGTCTTTATAACATATTCTGAGGTCTGAAAGCTGTTTTACATAGGAATGGATTGGTCAATAACAAGGCTTTTTGTGTCTTTATTCAATGGGCAAAACACCAGTGAAATTCGGACTTCCAATCTCCACTATTTACCTCCTTATGTGAAAACACTCTTTGGCAATAAGCTCTTGGAGGAGTAATTGAAACACAGATATATGTTCATATATGCAGGGCTCGACCTTGAATATCATTGAATGGCATACCATCAGTTAACAAGCACTCAGTGTTTTGCATATGTGATCGGGTCAAGCCACACCCTGATGCGTTTGCATATGTAAATGCAATACAAGTGCCATATCTGACTGCACCCAGACATTGTTGCCTTGTTCTGTTGGTGCCTTTCTTATTACTTTAGATACATGTGGGAGAATTTAGCATGTCCTGCATGTAAAAACTCCAAAACCAACATTTTTGCAACTTTAGGAGTGATTGGGTGGCGAGGCGACATAAACCCCCGGACCCACTGTATTTACTATAGTACTACCTCATTTACTGCTTATGAAATATCATTAGTATATCTGGCATTAAATACGTTAGTCATAATACAATCCTTCCAAAGTGTTTGACCATAATTGTGCCCCAGATAGCATTCAGATCACATTTTAATTATCACTACAGAAATCCAGGTAATTTCAGGGTAAGGGTTCCGTTACTTTTTTTTATATCTGCAGCTAGATGCAATTGAACCTTCATCTTTCCAAACCTTTAAGTCTCATGTGTGTTTTGTTTCTGGACAAAGTTTTATTTTTCTAGCATACAAGCCCTGAAATAAACGTAATGCCTAGTGAACTTCCAGGTTCCAGGTGATTATTTTCGACTTTACGACACCTTTACGTCAAGTGGTCGTGGAGGGGAGTGAAAGGGGCATGGCCGTGGGCACTTGCTATTGGCTGGACCAGTGAAGCCTGAACAGTAGCTGGTAATATCGCAGTTGTACGCCAGGAGCCTCCTGGCAGTGCCGGACAGGTGGGTTTTCATCATGGATTGGCACTCAATTTATCTGGTCCTAACCATATAAGTGGATGCTCTGTCAGAGTTTTCATAGGTCAATAAACACATACAATATAATAAACACAGAGTTTAACTAACAAAGAGAATTATTAACTTTCAGAGTGCTCCGTACATTGGCTTAGTTGGATCTGGTTCTTTGTGTAATACCCATGTAGAGGTTACATTTTTTCTTTCCTCCTCTCCTCAGTACCCCTCTGGCTGTGTTTCTTTGGTTGTCTCTGCGATCAGCATGTCTACCCATCAGTGGGCACATTTTTTGTACACAAGCTGGACATGATGGAGTACCAACAGCGCTTCTTGAATAAATCTGGTGAGTCATAAATCCATCCCTATAATATTATTGATTTCCAAAAACTATTTGCTCAGGTGGACAGAACACCCTAGCGCAATACATTTGGCTTGCTTTGGGTAATGTGTAGTCTTTTATTTGCTCTTGCGGTAGCGCTGATTATCAACTCACTCTGGCAGATTTATCAAGCTGTCTGAAAGTCAGAATATTCTTAGTTACCCATGGCAACCAATTACAGCTCAGCTTTCATTTTACCAGTGCTCATGAATATTTTAAAGGGGAGCTGTGATTGGTTGCCATGGACAGCTAAGAATATTCTGACTTTTTAGACAGCTTGATAAATCTGCCCCACTGTCTGGAGACCCTTTTTAAAAAAATATCTTCTGTAAACTGCATTTTGAGGAATTAACTTATTAGCAATTTCCCTACAAGTGTTTAGTAGCGATTAAGGTAATTCACAGGCTTCACAGTAACCAAATGTTTCCAGTAATATGCTATCAGTGATATGTTTAAAGAGGGTTTACCGAGTTTGCATATTTGCTTAGCTCTTCAGTTTCCCATACTATTGAATGGAGTAGCAGGAAGCATGACCTACCTGCTGCTCCATCCACTATTGACCCCTGGATTCCTTGGGGTCAGTTCTTGTGAACAGTCGCCCCTACAACTTTCCCTACCCTATCCCGTGGCAAATTAGATACTCCTTTAAGTTTCTGGGGGTCTCAAAGATAAACACAGGGGTCCTGGGCATCCCTTTTGAAGAGGGTCATAGTCATGCGTGCACACTGCTTTGTTACCCTCAGAAGCAAATGAATACTCTCCTGAGATGTTAACTTACTGAATAAAGGCACCAGCATACAGCTAGCAAGATCTACAACAAATCTGCAGCATTGCAATTGGCATCAATTTCAGCTCATCTCTGGAGTGTAAATATCTCTAGCTTCCATAGAAGGCAGTATATCTTCAGTAGAGAACCAGAATCCAACAACTGGAAGGCAATAGAAAGCATCCAACATTTTATATTTCCCAAAATTCCCTAAGTGCAGACATGAATGCTTGCAGAATTAATAATGCATGCATGCAAGATCAGATCGGTAATAAAATAGATATATTCAGATGTCCATTTCTAATCAGTAAATTTTCAGTGGGTACGGAAAGTATTCAGACCCCTTTAAATTTTTCACTCTCTGTTTCATTGCAGCCAATCAGTAAATTCAAAAAAGTTATTTTATTTAATGTACACTCTGCACCCCATTTTGACAGAAAAAAAGAAATATAGATATTTTTGCTAATTTATTAATCAAGAAAAACTGAAATATCACATAATTATCATTATTCAGACCATTTGCTGTGACACTCATATTTAAGTCACATGCTGTCCATTTTCTTCTGATCCTCCTTAAGATGGTTCTACTCCTTCATCAGAGTCCTGCTGTGTTTATTTAAACTGATTGGAAAGGCACACACCTGTTGATAAAAGACCTCACAGTGCATGTCAGAGCACATAAGATTCATTAAGTCTAAGGAACTGCCCAAGGAGCTCAGAGAAAGAATTGTAGCAAGACACAGATGTGGCTACAAAATAATTGCTGCAGCACTCAAGGTTCCTAAGAGCACAGTGGCCTCCATAATCCTTAAATGGAAAAAGTTTGGGACGACCACAACTGTTTCTCAACCCGGCCGTCCAGCCAAACTAAGCAATTGTGGTGAAGAACCTTGGTGAGAGAGGTAAAGATGAACCCCAAGAGGACTCCCAGACTATGGGTAATACGATTGTCTTATAATTTTAAGCGGTATGTGTGGAGAAAACCAGGCACTGGTCATCATTTGTTGATGCATAGGCTGACACTTTTAATGCACTTCAATACATGGTTATTGCAGTGTATTAGTATGTACTAGTTATCACATGATCACTAGTTCATATGATAGTATTGAAAAAACAAAAAAAGTACAAAACAACACAAAAAATAAATAAAAAATAAAATTCCTTAAAATGTCCCAAAAGCCCCTAAAACATATGAAACAATAAATAATTAAAAAAATTCCCAATCTATAAAAATGCAGGTTATGCATTTTATTCCTGGCAGTGAACCTCGTTGTAGAAAAATTAGCTCAAATGTCTGAATCAGCACTTTTTTTTCCTTTCACGACACATAAAAAATGTAATAAAAATTGATGTAAAGGTCACACAGCCCCGAAAATGGTAGCAATAAATACATCAGCTTGTCCTGGAAAAAATGACACCTTTGCTAACTCCATATTCCTAAGTATGAAAAGGTTATTGGAGTCAGAATATGGTAACAGTAATAATTTTTTGGGGATACAAAAAGTTTTTTAATTTTTGGTAAAATCTATTAACTAATAAAACCTATACAAATTTGGTATCATTGTGATCGTAACGAACCAATGAATATATTAGAGATGCCATTTGGAGTTTACAGTGAAAGACTTAAAAAACAGGGCCCACAAGAAAACGGCGCGAAAGCGGTTTTGTATTGTATTTCCACTTCCCAGTAGATGGCATGGAACATAAAATACCATCACTTGGAAGTACAATGTGTTACGCAGAAAAGGGGTTAAAATTCCTCCTATACCACATGATAAAAAGTTTACAAATTCTCTGGGATAAAGGTTTGTGGTACCTGAGGCCACGTTTGGAAACGCAATCCAAAGGCTGCACTCGTGATCACATATTTTTGTAACATTGGGGCTTTTTTTAGGTCTGCAGATCATATTTCCGTCGGACTTCCCAGCATTTTAGGGATTTGCGGCACTGGGACAGGTATTTAGCAGGGGATTGTGTCGCACGCAATTGGCTTTCATGCGGCAGAAATTGGGGGGCGTGTCGTCGGACGATTTTGGATTGAGCGCAGGATTTAACATTCAGTTTGTGTTGCATCCAGTGCACTTAACATGCACCGGGAAGAAGAAGGTGAACTCTGTTAGACCTGTGCGGGGTGAAGCGAAACATGCAGGATATCGGGTGCACGATCTTAGTGAATCGCAGCACAGTGCATTGTCGCAGTGCATTGTCTCAGAGGCTCTACAAACACATCATGGCACCTGAAAACTACTGTGGCCTACAAAAGCTCAATGGCTCCTTCCCTTCCACGCTTCGCCATGTGCACTGACAAAGGGTTACATCCACATATGGGGTGTCCTCTTACTTGGAAGAAACTGCACAATATATTCCTAGATGCATTTTCTACTTTTATTCAGTTTATGTGGGTAAATTTTGTGGCTAAATGAAAATATTAATGATAAATAGTAGTGAATTCCAAATCAATCCTTCATTATGTTTGAATTTCTTTAAAATACATAAAGGGTTAACAAGCTTCATACCTGCTGTTTTGAATATTTTAAGGGGTGAAGTTAATATAACAGGGTGATATGTGGGGGGGTTTGTATTAACAGAACTTCCTATAGAAATAATTGGTCCCTAAAATAATTGATTCCAAAATATTCTTGAAAATTTGAGAGAATGCTGTTTGATTTGTGATTCTAGCGTCGTAATAAAACAAAAGGACACTTATAAAATGATGCCCACACAAAGCCGAGATACGGTAAATGTTTGTTAGTAACTAATTTCGGTAGTAAGTTTGAAAAGCAGAACATTTTGAAGTTTAATAATAGCAATTTCTTTCTAACTGTTTCCCAAATTCACCATTTTTCATAAATAAATGTTAAATATATCAACCAAAATGTCCCACTATTTTGAAGTATGAAATGCAACGGAAAAACAAAGTCAAAAACACTTGGGTAAGATAAAGCGTTCTAAAATTATAACCAGATAAAGCGACACATGCTGGTTTTGAAAAATAGGTCTTGGTCATATAGGCACAAATGAGCTTGGTCACTAAAGGGTTAATAATGAAAAGACACTTGGTTTTTGTGTCCTTAAACAACAACTCTTTTTTTGTCTTAACATATGTAAAAAACCCCTTGGAATGTCTTCTTATCATCCTCAATGTTGTGTTGTTTATGTAAAGAAATATAAGGATCAAACGTGCCCCATCTGCTGCTCATACAAAGAAGTGCATATATGTGGCCGGAGAGTAGTGATCCCACGACTTCCTCTGTTACTATAGAAACAGAAGATCGCTGTATGTTCAATGCAGATAGAGGGCGCTCTACTCTATTGCTATAATTGCAAATCATTTAAAGGGATTTTCTTATCATCTGAAAATGTGAGTGATGAAAATAGAAACCGGTTCTCACACCTGATGTGTGGTCTATCCTGCCGGCAGATGCCTTTCCTCATAGTCATGTTATGTCCATATGTGATTGCCTCAGTAGCATTCTGCTTTCTTTTGTATTAACAGGTCAATTGCTCCCGATTACCTTTCATGCTAATTTGTTGGGGTTCCCTGACCTGCCAAGATGGTTGCGTTATAGCCAGCGCTCCCCCTGGCACAGTGCATATCTGTATGGCTCCCCCACCACGCCTGACAAGCATGTCATAGAGGTACAAACGTTATGATGTAGAAATGCTGGATATCTCTATATTTACTAATTCCCCGGATGTATTTCTCAATTGTCCATCAGGTAACTGTATACAACAGGAAGACCTTTGAAATCCTTCGAGAAAAGATTATTATCAACATTCTTTCTGCAACAGGTAAGTGGCTTACACTATGATAGTCCTACTGGGGGAATCAAACATCCATGCAACTGATGTAGACTAGCACCTCCGAGCTCTGGGAGCTAAGGCTACTCTGCTCTGCACACATACCTTGAGGAATCTACCATCAAATTTACATCTGTATGTAGATTCCTGATTTTCTTGAAAGGGGCTTTCCATAAAAGATATTTATCCCCTGTCCACTTGTGATCCTCCAATTGTACAATCCCTGGGTTCCCGTTAGTTCGATCCTTCTGTGATCAGATATGTTTCCCGTGTCCTGTAGATACACTATCTTTAATAGGTAAATACCCTTCAAGAGCTTCGTAATCCAGGGACCCCCTAGGTCAGTGATGTCGAACCTTTTAGAGGCCGAGTGCCTAAACCGCATCCCAAAACCCCCCTTATTTATCGCGAGGTGCCAATCAAAAATTAAAGCAGTAACTTATTGCTCCCTGTTCAACAAATTTCAATCATATTGGCCTCCTGAGGACAGCTAGAAAGATGGAAATTTTTCATCATTTTAGCTTCTTTCCTGAAAGCAGCATCTTTTAAGTTGCTTGGAACTGCAGGAAGATTCTTTGAGTCCTGTCTGGTGTGCTGGGGAGATGGCCCGGGTGTCCACAGAAAGGGCTCTGTGTGCCGCCTCTGGCACCAGTGCCATAGGTTCGCCACCACTGCCCTAGGTGAAATTCTATAATACATGGCATTAATTTAAGTTATCATGTGAAACAACTATGGAATCTGTGATTTTTAGAGGAGTTGCTGTAATTCCTGGGGCCAACCACTACACAGAGAAAATTGTAGTACTTCTGTTCTCTTTGCTGATTTTGGTGCTGAAGGCCAGTCCTTGTGACCCCATAGATTTGATATTGATGACTTATCCTATGAATAAATCATCAATGTTCTAATAGTAAGAAACCCCTTTAATATATTTCTTTGTCTTAAAGCGAACCTGTCAGCAGGAATGTAATTTTTCGCTGGTGACAAGTTCCAATGGCTATATCAGTTATACTGATTTTAAAAATGCCTTTGTCAGCATTCTGAATTACCTTATATACTCGAGTATAAGCCTAGTTTTTCAGCACAAAAAATGTGCTGAAAAACCCAAACTCGGCTTATACTCGAGTCAAAAAAATAAATATATCTAAACTCACCTTTCCGGTGACCCCTTTATATCTTCTGTGCGATCTGTCCGGCAGCGGCGGCAGGCTATATACACTGGGGAAGGGTCTGGCAGGCTATATACACTGGGGCAGGGTCTGGAAGGCTATATACACTGGGGCAGGGGCTGTCTGGCTATATACACTGGGGCTGTCTGGCTATATACTGGGGAGGCTGTGACCAATGCATTTCCCACCCTCGGCTTATACTCGAGTCAATATGTTTTCCCAGTATTTTGTGGTAAAATTAGGGGGCTCGGCTTATACTCGGGTCGGCTTATACTCGAGTATATACGGTTTGTCAGTACTTTATACAAGTTTAATTCACATTACCTAGCTCACGGCCAGAAAAATGGGGTGAGTCCCAGCCTGAGTGTGCATCTGTCTCTTCATGCATTCTTCCTCTCCTCAACCCAATCCCCCTTCCCTGTCTGCTCAATGCACATGACAGGAAGTGGGGAGAGGGGAGCAAGTTGGATGAATGTGGGGAGAGGACACTGAACGAGGCTGCAGCTGCTTTCAATCCTCCCTGGGAACTCACCACACGCTGCTGGCAGGGAGGAAAGTAATGTGAATTAAACTTATATAAACTACTGAAATGTTTCCGAATGCTGGCAAATTTCCGATTTGTGCCGATTTTTCCCTGAATTCCCCCGGGATTTTGGCACACGCGATCTGATTGTGGCGCATCGGCGCCGGTATGCACGCGACGGAAATCGGGGGCGTGGCCGTACAAACACCCGACGGATTCGGAAAAACCGCCTGCACCCACGATAGGAGGGTGAACTCCAGTGCATTCAGATGAACTTCAGCGCATCAGCGACACCTGGTGGACGTCGGAGGAACTACCTTAGTGAATCCCGGCCGGACATGAATCCTCCGCAGAGAACGCGCCGCTGGATCGCGAATGGACCGGGTAAGTAAATCTGCCCCAGTGTGTCACACTTTTTCTTGGTCAAAAATGTTCCAAAATGTTTGCGTGTCTTAAGAAACACCTTTTTCTACTAAGCCATGACCCTTTCTTCTAAGGCAAACATTCACACTATATACTTGGTGACGGGGGCCACATTGCCCCATTTTCATTAACTAGCCTTGTCCTTCTTCTCTACTATTGATATGTCTCTTTCTTAAGAAGCGCCACCACCATATGAAGCTGAATTTTTGGTCACCAATGTTGATGTGGAAGAAATGCTCCCACCTGAAACCCGCCACGATTTCCAGGTCCCTCTGCAGGAACTTTGGGATACCCAGCGACTTTTTGTCATCAATGTCACATCAGCGCTGGACAAAGGGGGAAGAGTACCGCTACCACTGCCCGGACTAAAAGAGGGGTATTTATATAAGTGACAAGCAACAACTCTCACAGATCATAAAGGCATCATATACCCATGATAGGATGTCACAGGGTCCACGGGGCTGAGATACGGGCAGGGGCGGACTGGCTATATAATCCACCGGGGGAAATCCTAATGGGCCGATTGCTCTGGGGCTGGTGGGGCCAGTCTAAAAATAATAAACCATGTACTCACCTTTCTGACACCCCTCGCAACTCCGATACATGATGCAGTCCAGCCGGCAGTGACCGCTCTGTGCGCGTCTGCTGCGACTATAATAATATTATATTTTACTTAGGTGCAGTATTATAGTAGTTATATTCTTGTACATAGGGGGCAGTATTATAATATATTTTACTCAGGGGCAGTATTATACATTCTTGTCTATTGGAGAAGGTATTGCAGTAGTTTTTTTGTGTATATATAAGTGTTCTGTTCTTTTAAAAAAGAAGCGTTATTCCTGTATAAGGGAGGCAGTGGGGGTCTCTCTGCGCTGTACATCTTGATTTAGACCATTTATCAACAGTTTGTGTGGAGTTTAGTAATTCCCCCACATCACATGGTCACGCCTACTTGTTTTGACCCCGCCCACAGAATGGGGCCACTTTTACAATCTTTTCTAGGGAACTTTAAATTCCCAGTCCACCCCTGGATACACAGAACTGTTTGTCAGTATGGTCAATGCATATTTTTTGGTTCTAGTACCAGAAAACATATTATAGTTCCAGAACTTATAATGACTGTTCACCCCCTAGTCTTGTGAAAATCATCCTTGTATCTCAGTCTCAATTAGGAAATCCCCTTTAACCATTCCTAAGTCCGTGGTCTCTCAGCATACGGCTGTCATCGCGTACTTGTAGTTGTGTCATCACAGGTAGGAGATCAATGCCCTAAGATGAACCTTCTCTTCGCCAGGAAGCAGAGGTTAGAGGTCCCTCTGCAGCATCCATTTAATCCTCATAGCAGCAACATCTGTGCAGTATTAATGTTCCCACTCCCAGAAAGTAATCCCATGTTGCATTAACTGTTATTAATGTCACTGCCATCCACATAAGTCCGTGCTCCCTTTACTTGACAGTGTGCCTAATTACATTGTGGGCAATGCCAAGAATGCCATCTTTATAGGACATTTAACATTTGCTCATTAAAATGTCAACTGAACATTATACAACACTTGGTTTTATGTCCTCTATCTGGGAAAGCTGGGTGACATCTTATATCACTGAATGATCACTGACTTGCCATACAGCCTTCTGTACTCCAGAATGGGAATCCTGCCTAATAATGTAATTATGCATCCCGGATTTCCATATCTCTGCATCTCTGTTGTAGGCAACATATCAATAGATTTACAGATAAAGTTACAACTACACTGAATTTTCAAAGAGCACTGCCCTCCTGATTTAATAAATGTTATAAATATGGCTGCACATAACCACCACCAGGGGGAGGTATTTGCATATTATCATGTATAGAATACTACTAAATCGGACCTGTAAATGTGTGCAGTGAACTCCTCTGCTTGTGTACAGGGTATTTGTGAAGGTGGCATCTGTTGTTCCTTTCCCTGAATGTCTTTATGAGACCCAAAAGCCGCAGATCCGACAGCAGTGTAAGGAAGGGAGGAGGCCATTGTTATGTCCTGACCTAGTGGCAAATGACTTCAACATTGACTGGTGCAATGTGACCTTGGTGAGTAGCTGTAGTACTGAATATGACCACCAGATGGCATAGGCTCACACTATAGTGTACAGAAAGCTGTACCTTTAGATGTAATAAGTATTTTTTATATATTCATATATAATTCTTAAAGAAAGAAAAAAAATTATAAAATACCTATGATTCAGAATCAATACATTAAGTCTGAGTCTGTTTCAACCCTTTTAACCTCCTATATATTGTCAGCTAATGTACAATGTTTTTCTATCAAGTTTGATATTCTGGTACATTTAGTACTCCAGTATCCAGTATGTTGTCTGAGTAATTCTGAACTGGTTTATGTTACAGGTAGATGAGTCAGGGTCCTCTCCTATGCCTCCTAGTTATGAGCCGCTGGCATGGGATGAAGAATTTAACCCTCCTTCCGATGAATTAAGTGAAACAGACTACTTTACTGATTACCTGCTGACTATGCTACTCCCCGTTCTCATTGCCCTGTTGCTGTTCCTGCTATTGTCCTACATCATGTGCTGCCGCAGGGAAGGGGTGTAAGTACTGAGTGACACAATGAATGGTCGTGTAGTTAATTCTAGCAAATGGAACCCCTTTTAGGAACTTTGCCTGTTTCCATTAATATGCACCAATAGGGTTTAAACTGACAAGGGCTCTGTTATAGGATTGAACATTCAATTAAGCAATTTTGTTATAAATGTCCAACTTGGCAGCATCTTTAGCATGGAGAAAGGGCTTCAGATTAGGACATAGATAGATAGATAGACTGTTACTTGTTAGTGCCATACACCTTAAGTTCCTTCCTGGGCAGATACTGCTATCAGTGAGAGTATTGAATGTGACCTACCTGGTACCAATATCTAAGTCAATGCTCCAAATAACCATGTAAATAAATACTGCAGATGATGATAAAAGAAGTAGCATCATAGATTGTGGTGATCATGCCCACAAAGGGAACCTGTCACCAGGGACCTCATTTTCACTAAAGACAGGATACATAAGCCTGCAGTTCACATCTGCCTTTCTGCCTTTTCTAAGCATTTGAATTACAATATAAATGTGTGTTATAACTTACCATGCTCCAAGTCAGAATCCTATTTGTAGTTCCAGGGGTTAGCTTTGGTTTGGATGCATTTAAAAAAAACATCATGTGACTTGTCTGAGCTGCTCTTAGCCCCCACTGCTAACATTTGTTTTTTGAAATGCATCCAAACCAAAGCCCAACCCCTGGGACTACACAGAGGATTCTGTCAGGCTGCAAGGTAAGTTATAACACACAATTATATTGTAATGCAAATGCTGAGAAAAGGGATATTTGCACTGCAGGTGTAATGGGCTTCTGCAACTTGTCTTTAGTGAAAATGAGGTCCCTGGTGACAGGTTCCCTTTAACTGTGCATTTGAAGGTCATACATGCAGGAAGGTACCTTAATCATTGGCCGATCTTGTCCATGGTGGTTTTGGATTTATGATGATGTCTTGGGGTTAGGAAGTAAGACCTTTGATGATATGTTTGATGATATCATTGATAAGGCAAAGGCATCATGATTATTGGCACAGTGTTAGTGATTTGTGACCTGGTGTTAGGTATCATTGGTATAATATTACATCTCATGATAACCGGCAAGGTGTTTGGGATCACTACAATCTAAGGAACTGTAATGATCAATGTTAGGGGAATAATAATTATTAACATCGTTGAAATAAGGATGGCAATTAAGGAAAGGGCACTAGAAGATTGAAATTGTATATTCATATAACAGTGGATAGAATGGTGGCTGCCTGACGATTATTACATTACAATATATTATTACACTATTTCTGTACAACTTGATATCTAATCTCACTGTTGTTTTTATTTTAAGGCAAAAAAGAGACGCTGCAACATCTGAGTAAGTAGCAGAATGTCCTTCCGTAATAACTTTCTTCCAATATAATTAATATATTCTACAGCAATTCACTGCTTTGATATGACCTTATCCTCATGAAACTTCTAATAGGGTTTCCCTACCCTTAGTAGTGCTGTGCTACAAGACTTATTGTGCAGCTTTACCTTGTCTATATTCATTAGATAGAAAATATAGTATATTTGTAGTGCACTTTATCAGATTTTTTCGCTTAGTCTTCATTTCTTGGTAGAGGAAAACTTATTACAGTTAATAAATAGTATGACAAAGCATTTACTGAAGCTCCTTTTACACTACATAGTACTGGGTTTCCTTTACTTGGCTTTCAATCCTGGCTTGATATATAGCAATGTTCATCTTGGTTGGCACTGCTCTCATATACCATGTGTGATCCACAGAATCCAGCTAGTTCACCAACAGTCAATCTTCTCCAACACGGAAGAGCTTCGGCACATGGCTGCCAACAGGGATGTTCCTCGACCTCTCTCCACTCTGCCCATGTTTAACGTGCGCACAGGACAGAGGACATCTCCCATGGAGCTGTCAGGTGATAGTGCTCATGTGCCTCTGATCCTGTCTCAGCAATGAATGTTCTCCAGATCCTTTCCTCCATTCCTCAGCAAGGTAAGTAGCCAACGAATGCAACAGTAAGTGAGTGGGTATATTATATTGTATCAACAGACTGATAACATATAAATACACAGTAATACGGATCTGTTCATGTGACACAACATCTATTAGGGAAAATCATGAAATAGGTAGGTTTATTCTTTTTATACAATAATAATTATTTGTGAAATTAGACAAGTAAACTACAATCCCAGTTTCTATCCCAAAACTTGATATTTCCTGAAATCCAATGTGCTGGCTATATAAAGTTATATCTATAGTTGTGAGCCTACAGTGAGGATAGTTACTTCAGTTCTTGTCATGGAGATCCCAGCCAACCAAAGTTACTGCATAGCACCTTCTCTCTCTCCCAATGAACACTACTGGTGTTGGAAGTACATATTTTATCAAGGGTAACTCTTATTTTTTTTAAAATATTTCTAGGAATTATCCGGAAACTGTCGGTCTGGACGATGCTTCTTGGCACCGGAAATAATCTGTCAAGATTATGTTTTCCTACTGTAGTCTGTCTGGTATTAATGGCTACAGTAATAGGCTGCTAAATAAAGTTACCATCCTCAGGATATACTGTATAAAGGTTACTGACTTGTCTCACCTTTCTTCTAACTTAGCAGGTAATAAATTAGCGGTTATACTGGCATAGACACAGAATACATACAACACATTGACTTTACCAGCTCTTTTATCTAAATTAAATTAGCATAGTAAACTAATATACTGTGCTGGTTCTTCATACTACATGATGCAATGTATAGGTGTATTCTGTATAGTTACTTTACATATATAGAACAAGCATGATAGGGTACGGTTTTACAATGTGATGTGATTCGGTGGAAAGAACATTTCTCACAATAAACTTTGTGTTAAAAAGTGTTAAAAAGTCTGGTTAAATAGATCCTCAGTAGAGAATGGGGGTAACAAGTAGTAGGATCCTGACCTATGAAAGGTTAATTGAGGATGCATCATTGATACCTGTAGGGTGAACGTTCCTATAAGACCATGAATGAATGTTAAGCTTTATTTTGATCTCAATTACATTTCATCGTACACTTGATGTGAACCTCCTAGATGTCTTGCTTCTTCCATTCCCATTTGCGTAAATAAGTATCCTTCAATCATTCACCATTGGGACCTTCTGGAATTAGGAGGTGCTCCCCACTATCTCATTTTATGACCCCTTTAAGTCTTTAACAAATGCAGTTTATGTTTTAAAAATGGTAATATATGATGTATCCGTTATCATTTACATTTATTATATCTTCTGACAGTACAACTCATATATGGTTACATAAGATCACTGATTTGGGTCTTTATTGCGGCCCCAGCACCAGGACTACCTGTGTTCCTAGTGAACCTAAATTACAACTCTGCAGTGTTCTAAGTTAAGTTCCAAAGAACCACGGAAGAACTGAATTATGTCCATACTATACATATGAATGACCCTATAATTTTTTTACCAAATTATATATCATATATGATCATCCAGTAAATAAATATACATACATACAGATATTCATTTTACCTCATCAACCTTTCTCTTTTGCTTATTCCTATTCTTCTTGTCTCAAGGACTTGGTTTTTTTATTCAGAAACAACATACTGCAATCCTCCGTGTCCTCCAATCGTGTAGTTCAGCCATTATTTCATCCCTCCAGTGTTGACATTATTTCTTTAGTATTCTGTCTGTCGTTTCTATAGTATTATACAATTCTTTTCCCAGAATTCCTGGATCCACTTATCAATTCCCTCAGGATTTTCCATGTTTTTAGTAAACATTCCCTGTTGCCTTAAGCTTCTAAATAAATGAAGCTCTTAAGATTATTTCTCCAGACTTTTTGACATTTTCTAGTGCCCATTCATTAGAACTTATTCTTGAGACCTTTGGTCTACAAAATATATCCAGAGATTGCCAAACTACAACACCCAGCATGCCCGTACAGCGGTATAATGTTAGTAGCAGCAGTGAAATAACTACTAGGTGCACACATGTTAGTTGTAGACACACCACAGCAATGTCTTCTTGAAGATCCTTCTCCCATCACTTCTGACCTCACTATAATTCTGCTCTTAGACCTCAGGCTGTCACTCCTGAGATCTCTAGCTTCACAACAGTGGAAGATAACCCATCACATTGATGTCTCAGGTTAGGCCTCTCTCATTCCTCTTCAGATCCCAAACCTATTCTGCTTAAAAACCCCTTTTACTGGCATTTAGGAAGTGCTAAGAGTTCTAGTGGAACACATTGGATCTAACTATTATTACAATCTCCAACTCTGTTCTTCTTCTTCTTTAGATATTTTTCTCTTTCAGCTCTCTTTATCCAGATTTGTTCTCTTTCCCCTCAGTCATACATTGATTGAATCTTACCAGAATTCTGTGTGTGTGTGTAAGAATCCTCCTCTTCTTGGGTATCCTTTTCTCTGAGTCTCTAGATGCTCTCCTCCTTCTCATCTCACTGCCCTTTGCCCTCCTCCACCGGCCTCCCTGATGCTTCCTGTTTATATAGGACACCCACTCCCTCTCAGACACACAATGTCCTCTCAGTATGATACAAAAAGGTCTTTTATTTAGAAAGCTTTAGTCTAAAGTTCACATATGGAAAAAGTCCAACATTAATAATCTACCAAATCTTACGTAAAATGAATCTTTAACTATTGCCTGTCTAGTAAACTGCATGATAATACACTGCTACTTCATTTAAGGGAGTTGTTTCAGATGTATCTGGTGTGAGCTGCAAGGGGCCTCGTTTCCAGAATACATTTATAAAATATAATAATTCAGTAGTTGTTAGTAGCTTAAACATCCCCAATGTCCAATAAAAAGCTCTAGAACATTAAATAGTTAAAGATGTATATTGGTCATATACGTTGATGGTCTATGTTTAGGATGGACCATCAATATGT
Source organism: Engystomops pustulosus (assembly GCA_019512145.1). Classification (NCBI taxonomy): domain Eukaryota; kingdom Metazoa; phylum Chordata; class Amphibia; order Anura; family Leptodactylidae; genus Engystomops; species Engystomops pustulosus. The sequence goes on from CM033646.1 coordinate 42,370,499, forward strand.
GTCAGTGGTCATCAAGTCATCAAAGTACTGTAGCCCATTATAGGTAGCACCTAAAACAGTAACATCCACACATATATGGCCATATTTGGAACTACACCTTAGGCAATTAAACTCACCTATCAGTATCAGTCAATGCACTATGGTCCGTGACAATGTCTCTGTACTATAGTGAAGTGGGTGAGTTGTACCAGAAAACCTCTCTGCTCCTTCGTTTTGCAGATGATTGAGGTTAAGTGTTTGGATCAGCAACAAACTACACATTGATGTATGTCCACAGGAAATCCAATTTTATTTGATAAAAATAGGAAAACTTACCTGAGAATACACTAATGAAGAATTTATGCATACCATTAAAAAGTTAAATAATTACTGCTAGAAATAGCTGAGAAGATGTTCAGTTGAGGACCATGTAGATGGATTACTAGCTTTACCATTATTGCTGATGGGAGGACCATTCTTTTACCTCAAAGCATTATGGGAAATTGGTAGACAACAGAGGTCTCTGATGGGAGTGTGGTAGAAGTGCACATAGGCTTGTCCATTGATAATCTCATAGCTCCTCACATGAAGTCCTTGTTGGTGGCCAGTAGAAACATATTCAGGGGTCTCACAATACATGCCTTTCCTTCTGAAGCCAAAATGATTGCAGGTCCCATGTGGTCCATATATAATATTTTTATATATTTAATCCATGCCACAATTCCAGTTGCTTCTCCATAATCTTCTCCAGTGTGTCACATAGATGAGTGACCCTTCACATCTTTATAATTCATATATAGATCCAGATGGTTGTATATGTTCTATGCCAATTATCCAGTGAATGTTAATGTGAATCCTTATATCCAGTTGTGTATATTTCTGCAGGTGGGTGCACAATCCATGGTATGGGCTTTTCTGGATGCCGGTAGAGTTTGCTTTGGGGGTCCTGTCTGTGCCTTCTGTAGAGCACTGACATGTAAGACCCTTCTCTTGCTTGTGCTTCATTTTCTGGCCTTGTCTAATCTGAAATGTTCAGGATGTGAGTGTTTTTCATTCTTCCCTTCAGGTGTCATCACAGGGGTGGAGCTCAGGGTACAATGCCCCCATTATACCATGCTCTTCATACCAGAGAGGGTTGCAGGGAGACAAGGAATGCTGTGCATAAGCTTCGCCTCCCTCCTCCTTTATACTACTGCAAACACACACGGCCCTTGTACTTAGGTGGAGGAGCTCACATATGCTGTGTATTGCAGTTTTAATGTCCTGTATGTAAACAGTGTACACATTTTTAATTCAGAAATTTTAGGAAAGATGTGTTTCTGTACCTGAGGAAGTTGGGTAGCGCCCTCAACTTATAAAGCTTTTACCTATTTACTCTAATGACACTATCCTATGAAGCTCACTCTATGCTCATTATAGCTTTATATCGTTATACAGTTTCAATACAAAATGAGCTGCTTTATACTTAATAAATGAGAAGTCACATGTCAACCCAAGCAAGTATACTAAACATTCCTGAACTAGAAAAAATAAAAGGAGACAACAAAAGGACAGCGTCTCGTATAATACTGTTGAGAAATACGTTCAAATTGTGAAAAGGAGAAAAATGCTAGGGGGAGCTGTGAGAGCAGCACCACTCCCTCTGAGAATCATGCTCAGCTTGACAAGCTCTAAAAGAGCATGTAATACATGTACACGGAGATAGTAGCGGCCCTTCAGCTACTGTAGCTACCTAGATATTGAGGTACATGTTCATTTGGAGCCCCATAAAATGTTCACCCACTTTCCATCTCTAATTATACAATTACGGTATATATTTATATTGAGGAATATTGTATTATATTTTATGAATATCTCAATATGGCGACTATTGATGTCTCCTAATGACATCAATGCTTTTTTACCAATTAACTCACATTCATTATGCCGTGTAGAATACATATCATGGATGTGTTCCACTATGTTCCCAAACAGAGTTACCATTATAAAGTTCTGACTTGCATAGAAATTCAACTTAAATACAAAACTTAAGAACCTATCCTGTACGTATATTTATTATTACTATACGAAAGTGTATTATCCGACTCCAATGCACTGTGCCGCGTTTCACTAAGATTGTGCGCCTGATATCCTGCATGTGTCGCTACCCTGCTCAGGTCTGACAGAGTTCACCTTCTATTTTGTGGTGCATGTAAGTGCTTGGGCTTGCGACACAATTTGAGTCCAAATCAATCGGATATTCCGGCGGCACGCCGCCCAATTTGTGTTGCACAGAAGCCAGCGCAGCTGCGCCAAAAAACGATCGTGTGCGTCAAAATCCCAGCGCAGACACCTGTTCAATACCTGTCCAAGCCGTGCAACCCCTAATCCCGCCCCCTAATGAATTCGCCCAACCGCTTTTTCAATTGTACAGCGCTGCAGTGTTTGCGTTATCGGAGGTTTCTGATAACGCTAGCAGTGTGGCACTAGGAGCGGTGTACTTGAGTTTTTAGAGGTAACAGGTCCTCTTTAAGCCCGAATCGCATATGGCTGTTTGGATAATAAAGCACCCTACTTTTACCAACGGAGTTATAATTAGCAGCGCTGTTCCAGCACCTTCCACTACACAATCATGAGTGCTTAAAGGACATCTACCACCAGATTACCTGATGGTAGATGCTTATTACTCACCTCCCAACCCCTTCCTCATCAGCAGTGAACTTCATAGAGATTTTGTTCTACTAAATACGGAGGTTCTAAAATATGCTAGAAGTTTACTGCTGATGGGGACGGGAAGATGAGTAGTAAGCATCTACCATGAGGTAATCTGACGGTAGATGTCCTTTAAAGAGGTTGTCCTGGATAATGTTATTTTTTAAAATGGACACCAGGGGATAAAATACACCCTATACTCACCTCTCTCGCGGTCCAGGGCAGTACCTAATATGACCTAGTATGTGTATACAGAGGTTTAGAAGTCGTGCTGCATCTACAGTGTATGTCGCCTCCAGCCTCTTGCTGTAGTCTTTAGACTGTAGCCAACTTGCAGTGTTGACATGACAGCACTTATGAGCCTGTGTACATAAACAGAGACCAGCAATGATGGGAGGAGTAGTGCTGTATAAGGGCTCTGGAGAGAGCTAAATATACATTGGTTATTATTTCTATACACTCTGTAGGCCATATAAAAAGAAAGTTTCTCAATCAATAGTGTATCCCTGATGCTAGTTCGGCAGAGGAGCCACTAATTAGGTTCTGCTCTCCAAGAGCACATAAACAATGAAAAAGATATTAGTTTTCCCCCCTACCAATGTTCAATTGTAATAAAACTGGTCAGTCCATATCCCAATCTCCAGTCTTCCATCGGGAAAAGAGGATTATAGAGAATACTATAGAATTCGAGAAAGACATTTGCATTCCAAAAACGATCATGCTAAAACCTTTGATGATCCAGTACTGCTGCGAGGGTTAATTCACACCAGTGTCTATACTCATGCTATTGATTCTAATAAAAACTGGGCAAAACATAGTGCAAAGATCTTTTGGGTTAAATGGGGTTTTCCCACCAAGCAAGTTAGGCCGTATCCACAGAATAGGGCCTAAATTACTTATCAGTGGGGGTCTCAGTGATGAGACCCCAACAGATCACGATGATCAGGGGTCCAATGGCTTCATTTGGGGCAAAGTATTTGCATATTTCCTGTTTCTTTAATGTATCTGTATCTCACTATAACACATTTACACCAAAAAATTTTCCTATCTTATACCATCATCATAAAAACATTGCTCAACACCATAAAAAATTGCACAATTCAAATTTTCCTACTTTATTTTAACCACCAATTTTTACCTCATTTACTTAAACTGCTTTCTTTCAAGTCCGTTTAAACTATTCACAGTTCCCTTTCAGGTACGTTCTCTAGAGCAACCTTAGCGACAGTACCGGATCATCAAAAGTTGGAGCACTCGATCATTTGTTTTGAAGAGCAAACATAGTCTTTTGGGGTAATATCCTCTTTTCCAGATTGAAGACTGGAGATGGTGATTTAGACTGGTCTGTATTATGACAAATGGAGACTGGAAGAAGTGAGCACTAATCAGCTAATCAGATGGAGCCACGGGCCCGGGGAGAAGAAGCCAAAAGGTGATTTTTTTTTTCAAAATGATGGTGACAGACTGCACGGGGGGTTATTGGCACCGTGAGCCCCTAAGGCCCCCCTTTTGATTAGAAAACGGGGGGCCCTTGAACATAGTCCCACTAGACCCAACATGATGGGGGCCCTTATTATAATATAGGTGGTTTGGATGGTGGCCTGGGGTCCATGGCCACCACCCAAACCACCACCCAAATTTGATACAAGGACTTTCACCTATGAAATCCTCATACATCTTTTCCTAATCTCAATACACATGTACACAGGAGCCATGTCAGGACCTTTGAAGGTCCTCCAAAGGTCCTTAAACTGCAGATTGAAAGCAGGCAGAAGGGATGTAACCTCCATTCTCTAAGAAGCTTGATTCTAGTATCATATATAGGAAGTGCCAGGGCCCATGGCAGTCTTAATATGCCACTGGCACTTATATCCCATCTCCTCAATTTTAACTATGATGCTAAATTTTCCACAATGGCGTAACTACTGCCGTAGTGGCTGCCGCAGCCGCAATGCTTAGGAGTCCTCTGTGCCCGGGAGGCGTGCTCGAGTCCCTCCATGTTCATGCTACTGCCCATCCCTTAGTCCACCTCTGTGTCTGTGTGTCTGGGCCGTCCTATCTTCTTCCTGCCCGAGGTCATATAACGTCACATGAGACTTCCCATGGAGGTCTAGAGCACCAATGCACCGAGGATAAGTATTTACTATATATATTTGTGTTCATGGTATGTATCTGCTGTACCTGTGTGTGTATCTGCTGTATGTGTGTGTTTATGTATATGCTGTATGACTGTATATGGACTTTATATGATGTATGGTTTGTGTATATGATATATGGTATGTATATACTGTATGTATGATATGTATATACTGTTTGCATGTGTGAATATGGTGTGCTTATTCTTTCTTTATGTGTACATAGGGAGCATATATTCTGTATGTCTAAGTATATGATGTATATATACTATTCGGGGGTCATTTATTACATGCCAGGGCTTGTGCGCCGGTGTATAGTAACCCCGCTGAGCATCCAGCACTGCTGGATACATCAAGAGGCTCCAGCCTCTTTATGTGTCCAGTGAGTGGGTTGCTGTGCAGTGTTTATTACTATGGCAGGCCCACCCTCCGGCCCACCCTGCCTTTCCTCTTCACGCCCTTCCATGCCCCCCTGGCGTGGAGGTGGCAGAAAGAAGGGAAATAGTTGAAATGCTGGCAAGGAGCAGAAGCCCTTATAAATGCCCCCATTGTGTTTAATGCATATATACTATACAGAATGTGTGTATATGACTTGTATATACTATGGGGGGAAATTATTACTGCTTCACCACCAGTTTTCAAGTGCCAGCTTATGATACATTCCCCCCTATGTGTGTATATGATGTGTATATACTGTATGTGTATGTATGGATGTGTACATACTGTATTTTGACAGATACTTTATGAGTTAGTATAAAAGTGTTTAAATATATGTATTTACATTACTATGTGCGTATGAGTTTATACTTGTGTGTGTGTGTTTAAGAGTGTATTAATATGTGTAGAACTTAATGTGTGTATATAAGTGTATAAATGTGTGTGATTATATAAATGTGTGTGTACTAATATGTAGATATTTTTTTAAGGGGAAGGGGGGCCACCATGCAGAAATTTGTAATGATGTCACACTGGTTGGCAGACCACTGTCCTCTGTTCTTATGTCACCAATTTTTTTCCGTAAGAGGCAGGGGGAGTAGACGTAGCAGTTGCACCATGCCCTGTGCATTTGCATTCAAGATAAAAGACCCTCAATCACATCAGTATTATAGATGGCTCATGGTAGGTGGGGTCTTTCAGCAATTTTGGTCAGAGATCTAGAAGCTTCAAGTTATACCTCTCTAGAGGCTTAATTCATCACTTTTTAGGTTCCGAAAATTTTTATACCTGGCCATCACATCCCCTTGAATTGTTGTTTGGCACTGTCTACAATAATGTGATTGAGCTTAATTTCTTCAAGGTATATTCACACGGCCACTATGGGGGCTGTGTATGATTTGCGACCAGATTATGGCCCCCATACACGACACAGTCACTGGGCTCTGTAATCAATAGTGTGCTGCGTGGGATTTCTGCAATCTCCCTGTCTGGCAGATTGTTGTGGGATTGAAAGGAGGGAAGGGATCAGATGGAGAAAAGCTGCAATGGAGAGAGGCAGACAGAGCTGCGGATGTGATAAAAAAATCTGTTTATGAAGAATTCTTGGTGAAAAATCTTGGCATTTACTAATCGCTTTATAGGTTTTGCCTCAAAAAATCATCTTCCAGCCAGCTTTCCTATGTCTTTGTTTCTTTTGGCAGCGTGATGGCCACTATATCATGAATCTTTATCTTTTCTCCTTAAATAAAATTTGATGCATTGTATAGTATTAAAAAGTATGATGGATTAAGCCATCTCTACTACAAAAGTTGTTATTTTCATATTACATAGTTCATAAGGTTGAAAAAAGACACAAGTCAATCAACCACAACCTATAATTCCACTGTCTTGATCCAGAGATGGGCAAAAGCCTTATGGGATATTTTACAGTACTATCTTAAGTGGGAAAGTCACATACAAAGAAATCCTCCATGTCACTGAGTCACATTAAATTTAGAGTCCATGAGCTTCCACCTTCATCTTTTCCCTTAATTTTATAAACAGTAAGTGAATTCTATGGTGATCAGAGCATTTCCTCATGGAAAGTCTAAAAATCAGAGCTAAGGGCAAGTGATATCGGTTGTACTCAAGGGGATGAATTGCTTTATATACCGGATCTACAGATACAAACATGACAGGTCTAAAGATTGATTGCTAAATATACCTACAGATCCTCCTACACCACTGAGAGATGGCATATTAATGCGTTTAATTATCTCGTACAGTTTTTGGGGTTCTGATCATAGGGAAGCTCGCCATTTTATTTGTTAGAAATTCAATGACCATTTGGATGCCATAGAGTAGCATGTTGTCCCTTGGCTTTCTATACACTGTTTGTTGTCTACTGTGATGTCATTCAGTGCCAACTTTTCAATCATATACTTACTCACTTGATAATCAGCCGTGTTATTCTACCTATCGTGTACCTTAGAATTTTATTTCTTTGCCTTAGAATGATGTAAATAACCACTAACACTAGGGCCACCTATATAGGAAACACATTTATAGTGTGTAGGAAGAAAACCTTGTGAAGAACATAAAAACTCCAGGTATACCTTGCCCTTGGTTGGGATTGCACACAGGACTCATGGAAACATTGCCTAGTTGGATGCACCACACATCAATTTGAAGGAACCTGCAGTTAAGTCAGTTTAATCAGATTGTGTAGTAGTCCTGAATAGATAACCTTGATCATTAGAACATTTTCTGGACAGTAGAGCCCACCTATAGACACAGATTTGTCTGGTCTGATGAAAATGACATTTGGGCAGAAAAATCATACACTCATAATCTTGAAGTCTACAAAGAATGGATTGTTTGCAAATCATTGGCTTTTAGCTATAGAAGAACCCCAATTAATTGACTATGGTCTGTAAGAGCATTTCGCATCCTTACATAAACCAACGCTAGCTAGCTACTTCTAAGCACTTAGCCTCAGCCTGATTTCATTTGAGTTGATCCTCTTGAAAACAAGATGGCTACCTCTAACAAAGGGGAATCTCTTTTGACATCTCAGTCTTTCATGATGGTGTTGAATGGACAACTATTCCGTTTACCCAATGTTAATTGGCATCCCATGATTGGACATGAGAATCTCACAGCAATCTAATTTACATTTGACTACTCAAGACGTATTAGCCAAAGGTAATCACTCCTATGACTTTAATAAAGAACATAATGTTAGACATCTACTATGGGGTTTTTGCATTTTTTGTGGCGCTCCCACCACCTGTTCTCCTTTCCGATCCACTTTTTAGTGGTCAGTGTCAGTGTTTTCCACATCCTCCCACTCTGCTATGAAAAGGGGCATGTTTTCCCTGGAATGGAAACTTTTACACAATTAATATTTGTCTTTTTCATTTTTTGGCGCTGGAAAGTGGTGGAGAGTAGATCAAAAGAAAATTGATCTAGTGGGATAGAAACAGTTCACAGTTCTCCACCTGTGGAAGTTTGGGTGCTGATAATCTGGTGGACAATGTTGGCTACATCCTCCGACAGCTGAACAAATTTGTGGCACTCGGGACAGAAAATGGTCCCAGAGACGGAAAATAGACCCAGGGACAGAAATATTATCTGCTAAGTGTTACAAAATTAAATATGTACCTATTTACCAACTGGTAAACAGAAACCAAACCAGTGGAGGTAATGACACTTTATATAAATATCCTCCAATATCTCTACATTACCAGTTATAGTTCATTGGGAGTTATTAGTGTTGGATAGAGAAGGACCACCGATCACAGTGACTGTTTTGGACCATATCACATGCTTTATTTCAGCAATCAAAATAATTAAAAACATCTCAATTTATTATACAATAACAAAACAGGTACAGATCCTTTGGTTTTTCAGTTCAAACCCCATGGCATCACTGTCTCGTTTTGGTTTGGACAAAAAGATGGAAAATGAAGAATGAAAAAAGAGAACGAGAAGGAGCAATGGTGAAGACAAAGAAGACAAAGCAAAACACCAAGACAGACAGGACCTTATGACCTTGTGTTCACGGGAAAGGGGTTTAAAAGAGTTGGGAAAATGGAAAGACAGTAGCACCTTTAATTGGTGGGGGAGGGTTAGAGGAAAAATATGGGCAATAGATCCCTTCTATTGAATAGCACCAAACTGAAGCGATTGTGGAGAAGACCATCAAAGAAGCAGTGAGACCTTAGCACCAAATGAATGGGACATAACAGTGAGGTAGTCTCAGGAAATACAAAACACACATTAATACTCTACATTGCTCACCCTTCTAATACTGTAAGAGCCACCAATATCAAGATATTTTGTGGGACCTTCAGTATGACAAGGATGACACATCATGGAGGAAGAACTTCAAGAATGATGGAGAAGAAGTGAAAGGAGACACTCACACCCAGAGAACAAAACTCAAGTCTTTCATGATTTCAAAACACTCTCCACACACCTTCAATTTTATTTTTTCATATTTATTTTTTTTGCCACCTGAACAAATGAAAAACAAAAAAAACATTTTCTTTTTCTTAAAAAAGGTGCATTACATGAAATGATCTTGTTTACTCCTCTTCTACTTTAGGATCATTGATCCAACTTTCTCCTCTCAAATCCGGGGACAGTCATAATTTCCTTTTTTTCCAAAGGTATAACAACATGTTCAAGGTTCTGGGAAGGCCAATGTAAACAGGGGCACAGATATTGAGAAAGGTGATAATTCTCCATCCCGTGAACACAACATACACGGGCATGGTCTGTCCTTTGAGAGATGTTCTTCAAAGCATGACTATCTGTTTTTTCGTGTAATGCTTACGGAAACAAGAAAAGTTTTAGAGATGAGAGGAACATCAATTTCAAGTCCGCATGAGATATTCTCCTGTCCTGGAATTTGTGTTTTGTTTTTACACGAAGCAGACTGGTCCAATCTCAATTCCGAATTCCTGGTCTGCAGCTCCAATATCCATGGGTGCAACATCAGTGATGGGCAGGCGTGATGTCTTTGATGTCTTGTAATCAATAACGGTCTTACCCCATTGTCCTGTGTGTTGCTGTTGAAGAAACAATGATTATTAGCATCTAACTTTTACATAATACATTAGAAGTTAGTAACTTTTTCAGATTTGAGGTTCTCTACCAGTTTTTAGACCTTAACTTACCGTGCAGCCATCCTCTGTGACACTGTATGTGAAGCGGCTGTTGCCCTCTGCTCTGATCTCAATTTCGTTGGAGCCTTGAAGGAGCAGGGCCTTCTTCAAGTTGCCAGTTTCTTGGTCCATGTAAGCCACGCTGTTCTTGCAGTGGTAGGTGATGTTCTGGGAAGCTTCAGTGGCCATAAGGCGCAGGAAGGTAAGTTGGATAGAAACATCAGCTGGGTCAGATCCCTCACTGCCATATTCGAACTATGAGAAAATAAGATAGGGTTATTATGTAACCTATTTGGTCTTCAATAGGACAGATTTGATAGTCCTGATTTAATCCATTCCATAATTTCTAGAGCTACCCATCCTGTTGAACTTTAATTACCTGGAATCCTTCACTCATTGTCTCTCCAAACCAGACATGTTTCTTCTCACGTGGGTTCTTGCTAGTGTACCAGTTCTTCTGTGGGATGGTGGATTGAGTAGGATACACGCAGGTCTCTCCAGTCTCCATGTTGCAGAAAACCTTGATGGCATCAAGAGTACATCCTTGGTTGGGGTCAATCCAGTATTCACCTGTGTAAAAGAGGAGTAATGACAATATGAAGTAAGGTCAGCAAAATATGGAATGGGTAAAGACAAATGTCTGTATCTTCAATTGCTTACCGCTCTTCCAGTCAGAGTGGCACATCTTCAGGTCACGGCAGGTGCGGGCTGGGTTCTTTCTGGTACCCTCAGGGCTGCGGATGTTCTCAATCTGTTTGCTCAGGCTCTTAAGGGTGGTGTCTACCTCCATGTCACGGTCACGCATCACATTGGCATCATCAGCACGATAGTGTCTATCAGATTTCTCTTGAGGAGGTTGGGGCATGAAGCTGAAGTCAAATCCACCGCTTGGGGGGCCAGGAGGACCTGGGGGACCAGGAGGTCCAGGGGGACCCTAGTATTTGTAATAGAAGTCAATAAAGTTTAGTCAAAGGAAAATGATGTCAACATCATAATTTGACTAGCCTACAAGTTAAAGAAAAAAGGATACTCACAGCAGGACCAACATCACCAGTACGACCACGTGGACCAGGAGGACCAACGGGACCAGGCAGACCATTAGCACCATCTTTACCAGGATTGCCAGAAGAGCCAGGGGGACCCTAGTATTGATAAAGCACAAAGTTAATTTTGAAATTTAGGCCTGTAGCATACATCATCTTAGCACAAATGATATTGTCTGTGCTAACAGAGAAGTGCAAAGAAAAAAAAATACTTACTCTTGGACCAGCAGGACCAGAAGCTCCAGATGGACCTTGTTCACCAGAATGACCCTGAAATAAAATGGGGTCTTTTTATATTTCAAGGTTTACAACTTGTGAGGAAGAAACTCCTCATTGAGATTCAACCTGTAGAATAGGTATAATTCAGTTACCACTGGCACTTACAGGGGGACCAGGTGGTCCGGGAAGACCGTTGAATCCTCTGTGTCCCTTCATGCCTCTTTCTCCTTGTTCACCAGCTTCACCCTTGTCTCCACGTGCGCCTTGAAGTCCCTAAAAGCAGAAAATATATGGGTGATCAAGGAATGTATTAAAAGAGTGCTGAAAATAAGAACTAGTGGAGAAAGTCAGTCTACTTACAGCGGGGCCACGAGCACCAGAAGGACCAGCGGGGCCAGCAGGACCAGCGGGACCCTACAAAAGAAAAAGAGAAACAAAACCTGGGAGTTATCTAGCTGGACAACATATTAATATTATTTATGCAGATTGGTCAGTAACATTTCTGATGTTGTGTGCAAGTAGTCTTCAAAAGACCCAATCTGAATTTATTATAGCGGAAACATCAGATTTAATGGTGGCCACTAGATGATCCATTGCCAAATAAATTCTCTCAGGTTTAGAAGTATAAATTGCAGCTTTGGTACCCCAGTGCTAGATCTGTAACATATCCCAACCCATGGTGTTCTATTTATTAAACAAGGTTGGCTTTAATAGGGAAGATTGTCTCTTGTCCCTCTCTTGTACCCCAGGGTTCAAGTGTCACTTCTGCATTACCTAAAACTACTCCTTCACTCATATCAAGCTGGTTATGCTCAGATATCTCTAAAGTTTATATGTAAAGTTTGCATCAGGTTGACAATGTTTATCTAACTGATGCAATAGACCAAACATGAAACCAGCATCAGCAATTCTTCATCATAGGTAGCTGTACCTGCATAACATAAAATTGATCAAAATGGATGATTTCAACGTAAATAATATTGATAATATTTGGAAAATAACTATACTTTTAGCCTATCAATAACGGAAAGAAGGTTTAGGCTGACAAACGCAGGCCTAAATAAGAATGCTTCCAGAATATTCCTAGATTGATTGTGCATCCTATGTCCAGTGTCACAGTAAACTTATGGCCAGATTGAATGATGCCTACTTCTCTCTTATTTGTATGTTCAATCTGATCTGAGGCTTACTTTCCAATAAGGGGCATACTCACAGTCTCACCACGATCACCACTCTTTCCAGCAGGGCCAGCTGGGCCGGGAGCACCAGGGGCACCAGGAGCGCCAGGAGGACCAGCAGGTCCGGACTCACCACGATCACCCTATGGAGAAAGAAGTAGTCATATTAAAGGACAGTTTTTATTAGATACAGTCAGTTGAATCAAATATTCCAATTTGGGTGGTCTTTACCTTAGGTCCAGCAGCACCATCACGACCAGGAGAACCCTCAGATCCAGGAGATCCCTACAAAAGAAGAACATTTGATATGTAAGGAAATGCTAATTCACAATCTGATCTTCTGCAGGAAGTTCATAAGCAATATATCATCACTTGGGTTCTTGGTTTAAAAACCACAGCTCTGAAGATGTAAAATGGCTTGTTCTTGTGGGTTGATTTTATGTTGTACTATACATTTTATTACTGATAACATCTGAATCTTTTTTAGGTATATTGACAAAGGAAGTCCCACTGGATGGGGAAAATAGAAACAGCATAAAACTCAATGGATCTCAGGGTGCAGACATGCCTTCTAAATTCAAACTTCTCCTTACTGCCAAACTTCCAGTTAGAAGGAAAGGGTTCTCGGGACCCCTATTTATGTGATCAATAAGGTCTCAGATGTGTGGAACCCCAGTTATCAGACATCTATAGATGACAAATGTGTGGCAAAACCTTATAAATGTACTAATATAATAAAAGATTTACCTCACGACCAGGTTCACCAGGAGGTCCAGCAAGGCCAGGTGGGCCAGAAGGACCTGGGGGACCACGTTCACCACTTGGACCACCTGGGCCTTGTTTGCCAGGTTCACCCTAAAAGGTAAGATAGAAAAAAAACAAATTAGATAATACTACATGAAGATCAACGATGTGTATGTGTAAGTAATAATTCAACATATTCAAATCTATGGTGTGATGATTTTAGCCTTGTATTCTCATATATGTTATAATGAAGTGAAGATGAAGATGTTAAGTATCTGTTATATTTTATCCAAATATCTTATATTATGTCCAAAATTTGATGTAAAATTATTTAACATAATGTAATTTACTGTATGTGTTGTGGTCAGTAACAAGTGGAATCAGCACCCATGTTGGGGCCTACCTGATGGTAAATGTAAATGATTGTGTCTCATTAAATTTGATACTCACAGTGGGTCCGGGAAGACCAGGGAAACCTCTTTCTCCTCTCTGTCCAGGAAGACCAACTGTACCACGGGTTCCAGCAATACCTTGAGGTCCAGGAATACCAGGGGGACCCTAAACATAACAATCAGATGTGCTTTAGGAATATATATTAAACAAATACTCCAGAGAATAAAACTCCAGAGGATATACATATATGTACTGCAAAGTAGGTGCACTGTAGGCCGAAAGCCTGCAGTATTTTTCAAGTACTCATGAAGGAATTCATTTTTATAAAGGGCTAAATGTATAATGAGGTGGATACTTACAGTAGGGCCATCGCTACCAGGAGAACCTTTTTCGCCAGAAGGTCCGGGAGGTCCAGCAGCTCCAGGTTCACCAGGACGTCCAGCAGGGCCAGTCTCACCACGGGGTCCTTTTTGTCCTTCCTTTCCAGCTGGGCCAGGTGGTCCTGGAGGTCCAGCATTTCCCTACAGATGTAAAAGGTTGTTTTAAGTAAGTTGTTTTCCATGTAGAGTTGTATCTACTGTAAATAATAGTGTAGAGACCTACTCAAAAAAGTTACCATAAAATGGATAGTGCACTTGAATAACTCGATAAAAATGTGTACTAAGTACTTTTTGTATCTGGTTGGGTTGCAGGCAGCTTGGTGCTCTCTTTGTTACTGTTGTTTGGTGTTTAAAGTTCGGGTATCAATTTGTGGGCCTAGCCTAAATATTAGATTTGTGGTTCCTATCCATTTCTTTTGTCAATAGTACTTCGTTCACTACTTTTGTATCACTAAAGCTGTAGTATATAGTGTAGGTAAAATCTTTAGACATTAGCAGCATTGGTGCATTTCTTTCTATGTGTAATTGTGAGTGCACTTATGGCAAAAGATGGTACTTACAGAGGGGCCAGGGGGTCCAACACGTCCAGCAGCACCAGGGAAACCAGTAGCACCCTACAAAGGTGAAAACCAAGATTACATTGGCTCCTATATTCCAAAATATAGTTTTACAATTGAAGAAATCTTTGGGTCATTAAATAATTATCAATACATTTAGTAGCATATACTTACAGGAGGACCAGCAGCACCACGAGCACCTTTGGGACCAGGAGCACCAATTGCACCCTAAAAAAGAAGAGTAGATATATTGCCATGAATTTATAGATATTGGGAATAACAATAATTATATATAGAGGTTATAGAACTAGATGTAAACTTACAGCAGGGCCAGGAGCACCAGTGGGACCAGCAGGGCCTGGAGGACCAGCATCACCTTTGGGACCATTATCTCCTTGTTCTCCCTTGGCACCAGGTTGACCATCAGCACCCTAAAGAGAGAGAAGGAAAGGTCAGTATGGGTAGTTGCTCTCTAATTTTTAAGTACTCATGGCTAATACTTTATAGGAAGTCCTATTTACTACAATAAGGTTTACTAAATTTATTTGGTATCGATTTCAAATAAATGGTCAAACTTTTAGATATAAATACTTATATAAATATAAATATCAGATAGAATTGAGATCTATAATAGTAATCCTATAAATTATTTGAAGATTTTTAATTATTTGGTTTATATAAAACTGTAGATTCTTGGTGAGTCTGTACTTATATTGGCATAATATAAGGACAACTCTCAAAAAATAAGGATATGTTTACCCACTGTTTGTAAAAGTTTCAGTTGAGCAATGTAAAATAAGTTGCTAATTGAAATTATAAAATTGTTATATGTGAGGGTCAAAATATAACAAGAATACTTACAGGAGGACCAGCAAATCCAGCAGGGCCAGGAGGACCAGGCTCACCACGCTCACCCTATAGAAGAGACAGGTAGACCATTGTCACAAGGTATTCCATGATTGATCCTGAAGATGGTAGTAGTCAACTTATTTTTCTAAAAGATACTTACGGGAGCACCACGGGCACCAGTGGGGCCAGCAGTACCAGCGGGGCCAGCTTCACCCTGTAAAGAAGGATAATTGACTGTTATCGATGGTGAATACTGGAAAAGTACTGTATAACCATGGCCAACTACATGCTTGAGCCTAATGGACAAGGGCTTAAGGGACAACAATATTCAAAGAATTCCACCAGAGGATAAATGGCATGGGGAAGAAAAAAGACTTTATGCCCAGCTAAGGCTGCTCATGCAAAAAAGAATTATTTATGGTGCAACTTTTTGTATGCATTTTATTTAGTAAATATTTAACATCACAAGCATTCAAAAAATATCAATTCTGGCCATATAATTTTCTGCATATGGGCTGGGGACCCTCTTTTGAATGTGTAAAGGTATGTCCACATGGTGCATACTGTAGTATATCCACAAAGGCTGCATACAGTTTTTTTGCTACAAAATTTAGAAAAATTTTACAAGTGGGAGCAAATTAGATAAAATTGAAACAAAATTTAATCCACATGCTGCCAAAACACCTGCCAAAAAATTGATCTATGGTGTGGATCTTGCAGAGCATTAAGGTAAATTTGCAGGACATTTGGTCCAATATTGCTGTGAATTTCGCATATAGTGTGGTTTTTTTTGAAACTGTGTATTTAATTGTGGGAAAATTGAGGGCATTACTCCTGCATAGACACAACCCAAATGTAACACTTGTTCATTGGGAGAGGTCTAGGTGAAAAATCTATGAGATGACCACCCACATTGAAAAGTGGTGTGCACCTGGGGTTTGGTCCTCCCAAAAATATGCACAGTTTGCATATTGGAAATCAAATTTGACTTGGATAAAATGGATGCACCAAATGATCCTTTGGAGAGGTTTCATTGTAGTTGAAATTCACTTACTTTGTCACCAGGAGCACCAGATGGTCCAGGTGGACCAATTGGGCCAGTCAGACCTCTAGCTCCATCTTTACCAGGGGCACCATCGCTTCCTTTAGGTCCTTGATCACCCTGTAAGAAGGAAGATAGATTTAATAATTGAATATAATGTAAAGTTTATACTAAGAATACTGAAAAAAACATATAGTAAAGAGAATTGTAGAGGATTGTAGAAGGATCACGTGGATTAAGACACCATTAAATACAATTTAGATCCATAATCTATTAAACCATATGTTGCCACTTACTCTGTCTCCCTTAGAACCAGGCAGACCAGCGGCACCACGCTCACCGGGCATTCCTTGAAGACCAGGGGGTCCTTGGCCACCAGGGGAACCTGGAGCACCAGCTTCACCCTATTATAATAAAAATATAAGAAAACATAAGGAAATCAACATAACAGTTCATTATAATTCTGTAATACTGGCTAAAAGATCCTTATGTAACAACATAAAATGGTCTATTTATAAATATTTGATCTTTTTTTTTAATTTAGTCTATTATATCAATTTTATCTTTAAAGGTTTTTACCTAACATAATGTATTAAATACATTTCATATCTGTATGTAAAGCTCTGCTATTTTTCTTTTATCCAAAATCAAAGAACAGGCCTCCAAGGATACAATGTCCCCCCTTAATTTGCATCTATGTGCAGGTAAACTCACCTTAGCACCATCGTTACCAGGAGCACCATTAGAACCACGGGGTCCCTGAGGGCCAGGAGGACCTTGGGCACCACGTTCACCAGGGAAACCTCTTTCACCCTAAATGAGATAAAAGTAGTAAGTCAATTGTCAATTTTAACTCCTGAGCAGGTACTTACACTAATAATGGTTTATTGTCTAAGTACAAAGTACAGTATGTTACTAAGGTCTGTACTAAGGTCCTGATATTGAAGAATAGTAATATCAATCCTTAGAGGAAGCAGTAGCTTATTTGCACTTCAATACAGCACCCTACTATTGTAGACCAACCTTCGTTTACAAAGAAAGTGGTAGAGAGGGAATGTTTATTGGACATTACTAAATCAATGTCTAAAGACATGATACTTACTCTGGGGCCAGAAGGACCAGGGGGACCAACATCTCCAGGAACACCCTATGATGAAAAAGACAATGTTAATATAATGATATCAACATAATTATTTTAGGTATAGTCCAAATTGCTTTGCATAAAGCAAAAAGTTCCATTCATCCTAGACATAAATCCTCACCTGTTCACCGGGTTTGCCGCTCTCGCCAGGGGCACCTGGAGATCCGGGAAGACCCTATGAAATGAAAAATAATATTTTAATATTGTGGTTTTTGTTGTGAAAGGTTACAATAGTTAAGTTTCTTTTCAAGCATGGATGCTAATATCTGAATATTAATTTCCAGGACTATTACTCCTATTATGAGTGTATGGTAATGCCAGCATATCAGGACTACTGAAAGTGGCCACAACATGATTACCATCCAAGACAGAGGACAAATGCAATGTATGCACAATGCTCTTATGTAGGGCTGAGAATATCATCTGTGGGCCTAGATACAAGACCTGGAAATTAAGGACAATTAGCAGCCATGTTCTGTGCAAAAGGACTTACTTGGAATCCAGGGGGACCAGCGGGACCTTGTTCTCCTCTTTCACCAGCAGGGCCCTAAAAAGGATTACAGATAATGGTTACATCTGGTTGAAAATCCATAATAGTAGTGAACATTGGTGGAAAATGATAATACTTACAGCAGGGCCAGGGGGACCTTGAGCACCAACTTCACCATCTTTGCCAGCAGCACCCTAAAAGAGGTAGAACAAACAAGTGTTATTGAAGATGCAAGCATGGATATCAACCTACTCTTCAGATAACTACTTGGTAAAGCCTTACTGCTGAGTTATGCTGTTGGTATCTGGTGTGGATGATTAGCGGCCTATAATACAATTACTTAAGAATTCCTAGAGCTTGATACAGGGATATGTGAATGAAACTCTATAAAGATGGTTATGGTCTTGAGCTTTACATAATGTTGTAAACCTTATGATCTGATTCTTATGATCTGGCTCCTTAGGTTTTTAGGTTGTCAGAATGTAAAGTTTAGGTCATCTGAAATACTTACAACTGGACCTGGGGGACCAGCAACTCCTCTCTCACCAGACTTTCCAGGCTCACCCTATGGAGGATAGAGAATATGATTAAACATTTTATACAAAATTGGGAAGATTTGTGAAGAAACGCAATAACAATTTTAAAATACTTACAGCGGCACCTTTTGGTCCAGGGAATCCCATGACACCAGATTGGCCTCTAGCACCAGGGGGGCCAGGAGGTCCAGGGCGGCCATCTTGACCAGGGGCACCCTATGTCATGGTGGGAAATTAAAAATCAAAAGTTAGAATGCAAATCTAAGTGAAGTATAGCTAAGATCAATGGAAGGTAAAGAAGACAACTTACAGCGGGACCAGTCTTGCCATCAGGGCCAGGGCTACCAGGGCTACCAGTCAGACCCTAAGAAGGCAGAAAAGAAAGAAAGATTTAAAGTTGTATTCTACAGATAAACTGAGATCTATAAGTCTGCTTGCTTAATATTATGTAAGAAGCCTTTTTTGGCTTTTTGTGTTTTGTCCTGGGATAATCTCTCACCTTAGCACCGGGAAGACCGGGCTCACCAGGGCGGCCACTCTCACCAGGGGATCCCTTGGGACCAGCAGCGCCAACGGGACCACGTTCACCAGGGGGACCCTAAAATAGAGAAATAATCAATGTTAAAATTGAGAGTTGGCAACCCAGAGCCTTAGAGGTGTCAATACCAAGTCCATTGGGAAAAAGTCATGTATACAATCGGTGGCATTACACCTTATTCAGTTGAAAAGTAGTTGTGGATAGTCAGCAGTCATTTAAGTCTTATATTTCTAGCTTTTTGGGCCAATAAATTAAACTACTATGCCATCATTAAGTCCATGGAGTCTCACCTTGGGTCCAGAAGCACCATCGGAACCGGGGAAACCACGGCTACCAGGGGCACCCTATAAGAGAAAGTGACATGGTCAAATAAAGAAATTCTTTCATGGAGGGATAGAAACAAAATAGAAAGTCTGATGACAGGAAAATAAAAATTGAATTTTATATATATTTTGTAAAGCATGGCCTAAAATTCAGCAACATCTCAAACCAATCATTTATTACTAGAGTAAACTGACACCCATTCTATCTTGTATTTATATGTTAAAACTAATTACATCATAATGAGTGAAGAAGATAATCTCATCTCCATAGACAACAGTACTACAGTAGGTCATAATTATTTAGGCTTTCACTGATGTTGGGCAAGTCCTTTTATAATTTAATTTCATAGAATTTCATTTTAATATTTCAAGGCCTCTTGTTCTTCAATGATGGCTGCCATTTTGTGGGCAGGGCCAAAATGTTCTACATGAAGACAGGAAGTAGAAAAAAGAGATGACATCACTGGTTTACCTACATGATGTAACCTCTATGTAACACTGCATTCCTTAAATTGCTACCCTGAGAACTCTCTTATTAGAGAGATCTTATTTCTATAACAAAGCACTCAATAACTTCAGACCTCTCTTAACAAGGTGACTGGAAAGTGTTCCCTGACCTTATACAATTTGGTCAACAATATATTGTGGAATATCAAGTCAAGGATCCAATGTTATACCTGTTCTGATGCATTTTGAAATATACTGTTTATTAGGAAAGTGAATACTGTATTGGTATGGGATGTTAATCCCTTTAAACATTAAATATTCACATGTGTGTGACTTTTTTAGTCATACACTTTATGTAGGCCTTCCATAAGTAAGATGATATGTAAAGTACATGAAATGAGAAGATGGAATGTAAAATGGTCAGTATTTGTTGACCACAGTATATAATTTGGACTTTTTGGGTAACTTACACGTTCGCCAGCAGGTCCGGGAGGTCCAGAAGGTCCAGGTTCTCCACGGGATCCTCTCTTTCCTTCTTCACCAGGGGGACCTGGGGGTCCGGAAACTCCAGCAGGGCCCTGCAGAAGATTTAAAAAGTGAGCCTTCTGCTTCCACCTTAATCAGATGGTTTCATTTGAAAAGGTATAAGTGAAGATGATACTTACAGGTTCTCCTTTAGCACCGGGCTCACCCTTGTTTCCAGGGGCACCAGGCTCACCCTACAATAGAGATAAAGCAATATGTAAGACTATGTTTAACATAATCTTCCTAGGTCTTATGCTACACAGAATTAGAGATCATCTTCAGTATTGATCTACTAACTCTACTTGTAATTTATACACAGACAATCATAGTGGTTGGCCATGTGTATAACTAATGCAATTGTGTATTTCGGACTATGTTTTTAGAAGAATGGTCATATATTGTTAGTGTTATACTTACATTGTTGCCTTTAGGACCAGGAGCACCACCAGGGCCCTGAGGTCCAGGAGCACCACGGGCACCAGGGAAACCAGGAGCACCAGCAATACCAGGAGCACCCTATATTATGTTAAAAAATAAAGCAACATATTAGGGATTGCAGTAACATATTTAGAACATGTAGATAAGATGGAAAGTGCTGAGTGAATAGTTTTGTGGTCAGATTGTTCAGAGAAACAGAGGTTAAACTGAGAAAATAGACAGATCATAATGGATACTTACAGTGGCACCCTTGGCACCAGGTTGACCATCAGTACCAGGGTTTCCCTAAAATAAAGAACATATCAGTAAATGGTGTTGTTAGGGAGATAAGTCTAAAATCCTGAATTTGAAGGTTCCTCAGACACTTACAGATGGGCCAGGAGAACCAGCAGGGCCGGGAGCACCAGGTTCACCACGAGCACCTTGGGGACCATCAGGACCACGAGATCCTTGGGGACCAGCATCACCCTGAATGGTAAAGAATATGGGTCATTGTGAAGCATAAACTATATCATCATTCTAAGATGTGGATTAAGTGACCAGGAGTTTCTCCACCTAGCATGTATTGATAGATATTAAGGGCGTTGACTTGCTTTAGTTCTAGAAGTATATTATTCTGTTCAGATATTTATGTCTTACCTATCTACAGCTACTATGTTAAACATGAATACAATTCAGAAAATATTGTTGTGTTATCTGCAGGTGTATAAAATCTTACCTTGGGACCAACACCACCGGGGAATCCAGGAGGTCCACTTGGGCCAGTGGGGCCCTAAAACACAGGAAATAGAAATGGTAAGTCAAGGTAGACATTTGCTTCCATTTCAAATACGGAAAATGTGAAATATTGATAGCTTCTAATGACTAGACCCAGACAGATCTACTGTATTAAAACAGGTGAATACATCATATATCAACTATCATAAGATTTGTAAAAGCACATATCCTAGAAATTCATAGTAATCCAAGGCTACTTACAGGGGGACCAGCAGCACCAGGAGAGCCATCATTACCACGAGCACCCTAAAGGGCAAAAGGAGATGCTTATCTTTAATACCATTAAGATGATTCTTCAGTAAGCCATGAAGGTTTGGTAAAGACCAAATTTACTTACAGCAGGGCCAGGGGGACCGGGACGACCTCTCTCACCAGGGAGACCACGAGGACCCTAATCAACAAAGATCAGAATAGCATCATGAATGATATCACAAATTGTCCTAAATAGACAAAACCCATCATAGACAACCTTTGTTATTCTGATGTTCTTTATTTTTACCACAACATTTTTATCCTATGTAGAATTTGGACAAAAGAGCAACCTTATGCCATAAGTGAAATATAACATAAATATATACTAGAAATGTACACACTTATTTTATCACCTAAAGCAAATTTGCTTTATTTACCTAATAATCTAGGTTGTGTTGTACTCACAACTATAACACTATTAATGTCCATTATCTTAGAATTATTACTCACCACTTGTCCAGGGGCACCATTCTCACCAGCGGCACCAGGTTCTCCCTAAAACAGACAGATTACAAGACATTAGGATCATCAAATTGAATATTTTGGTAATTTAGCTATTACCCATGATAGGATATAAGCGAAGACCTACCTTGGGACCAGCAGGACCAGTGTCACCCTTGGCACCATCAAGACCATTGAAACCCTATGTATGGAGAAGAAGAATGGCATAAGACTTTGCACCCTTAAGGCTTACTAAAAATGGATGATGTTTTCATGCTGAACTCACTCTGTGTCCCTTCATTCCTGGAAGACCAGCAGTTCCTGGAAGACCACGGGCACCCTAGAATTTAATGAAGAAAATATTAGGTACAGAAGAGGTACTATCACTGATAATACAAAGTCACACAAGTCTTAGTGGTGTGTTCACTGCCATTGAATAATGCCCACCAAAGTCACTACTTGAATTTCATTCAAGTGTCATTACAGCCTGTCCCTGGTTTATGTTCAAGATAGGTTCTTTTGGTTTGTACTTAAGTGGAATTTGTATGTAAGTCGGGACAGCTATATTTTTTTGTCCCAGTGACAATTGGATTTTCAAAATTTTGTGCTGTCACAGGAAAAATGATTATAACTAAAGTAAAGCATTCAGAGAGCTTCACCAGAGGTCACAGTTGGCTGAGAGGTCAGTCTGTAAGTAGGGGGTTGTCTGTAAGTTGGGTGTCCTTAAGTCAGGGAACACCTCTACTTTAGAGCAAAGAATACATTTATTTCAGATGGTTGATTGCAGATAGCATCTTGTTATTTCCATTGACTCTTAATCTTATTGATTTCCTTAAGGACCGCATTAAAAGGGTTGTAATAATCTTACCTGTGGGCCTGGGGGTCCACGTTCACCAGGGCGGCCAGGTTTGCCAGCTTCACCCTATTGGAAAATGAAGCAGATTATTAATAAAGGAAATCAAAATGTGAACAATAGATACAGTTTTGTGCTCATCATTGGCTGTATACAAGGTTTGTTGGAATTTATTGTTGTATCCATGGCCTTATTCTAGAGTGTAGGGTATATACAAAATGTTAATATTTGGAACATTACAAGGTAACTCTGTACCAATGTGCCAAGACCTAGCCCTACTTTAGTTCTTTAAGCACTACACCACTACCTCATCTCTAGTAAATGCCATTATAGTTTTAGAAAATGTTCTGTTGGCGGCCTCCATAATATTATTAGTTCTCTATATGGGCTTCCAATTGCATACAGATACTTACATCTTCACCGTTCTTTCCTGGGGGTCCTGAGGGTCCACGGGGTCCCATAGCACCCTGAAAAAGATGATATGTTCGTTTAAACAAATATTTTTGGGCACAACTCTTATATTAAAGCACTAGTATAGCCTGTCCTGATGCTGGGGTTTCCTATGAATCTAATAGTCAGCTAAATATAATGGTATGGGGTTTACCAAGTTGTCTATAGCAAGGGCTCATTGTCAGGTTGGGTTTCATTTTTAAAAATAAAAAAAATATGCTGCAAATAAGATCTAAAATTATATGTGGATAATATATGGTTCCGATTGTATAACCAATGGCTACTAAACTGCTGGGTCTAGGGCCTCACTGACAGTGGGAGAAGAAGGCCTAAACTATAATTGAGTAACTTGCTAAAGGCCATTGTGTATAAAATAGGGAATTCAATTTGTAGAAGTCTTTAGGCCTGTAGCCTTTTTTCATTGAAATGCTACTACCTCCATATTTAATGGTGCAGCAAGTAGCAGGTTATAGAAGGAATTGCATTTTGACATTGTCTGAGGCCTAGTACATGGGGCATATTGGATATCATTGGAAATGGCATTTTCACTTTTTCCAAATCCAATTTACAAGTTTTGCTTCAGAAATATTGTGTCTAGTCTAAATGGTAGAAAGATACTTACAGTGGCACCAGGTTCACCGGGTTCACCAGGGGGTCCTTGAAATCCTTGAGGTCCCTGTAAAGGTAAAAGAAAGGTATGGTAAGATAACATTTACTATATGTCTTGCTCAAAGAGCGGGGTGATAAGTGGTCTAAACGTAATGTGTAGCCAGATTCTGAAGATACTTACAGGTGAGCCAGATGGGCCAGGGGGACCACGAGGACCCATTGGACCCTAAGATGAAACAATAAGGAGAGGAGTTTAGTTTGGATCTGAAATGACAGAACCTAGAGGAGGAATTCTCGATAATATTAAGTTACACAACATTAGAGCTACCTTTACTATGATGTGACCATAGCAACCATTGTAAAGAATCATATCTCTCGATTGTACCAACTGAGAAATGCTAAGAAATCAAGTAACATCTTACCATTGGACCGGGCATAGAGACACCAGCAGATTTCTCATCAAAACCATAAGACATTTGAGGAGCGAAGTTCTGTAAAGAAGGAAAGAAAGATGCCTCTGTTAGATATGGACATTATCCTACAATAGTAGAGGTAAAACATGTAAAATCAGGTGAAACACTTACTCCGCCAAGGCCAGGTGGACCAGGGGGGCCTGGGGGTCCTGGAACTCCAGGGTTTCCGGGAATGCCATCTCTGCCAGGTATGCCAGGTGGTCCCTTTAGCAAAGACAAAATTAAATGTTACTAGAAGGTATTAAGGTATCACTCTCTACACATAAGAACCATGAAGTAATTACTGATAGTTATAGTCTCATAAAGTCTGGAATGTCTTAAGGTACAAGTCTGGACAGAGTGAAGTAACTGATAGAAATTCTAAGCTGTGGTTTTTTGTTTCTTTAAAAAAATAAGACTTTTTAAGGGCAAAGTTCAGAATCCTGCAGGTGAGGACCTGTTGAAGGTTCTATAGCCTTGACATAAAGTACATCTGTCAACTGTTTTATATAGAAGGTTGTAAGATATGACCAACTGTGAGATCATGGCCTAAACTTTGGCACTTACCCTCTCTCCCTGTAGGCCAGTCTCTCCCTTGGGCCCCTAGTGATGAAAAAGAGATAATGTTGAGGAAATTTGAATGTAAATCTAGAAGAGTTAATATATACAAAATGATCCATGAGATGTACCCAAAAACATTACTCACCTCAACTTGAGACTGAGTATCTGTTGGATAGAGAGAAAGAGAGAGAAAAAAAATCAGTTTATCCACACACATGTGAGTTTGTGAGTTGCTTGGATGATCATATCATTTCTATGTTGCTTCTAATCTATTAGATGCTTCCACAAAAAAATCAATATGGCGTCATATGTTCTAATATCTACTAATCTTCAAGGCCTACAATGGCTACAACCTTATACAACAAAGCACTGAAAGAGAATGTTGATATTTATTGCTTACAGGAAGTGTCGGGGCAAATTGGGCAACATTCTCCGAATGGGATTTCGGGGTTTTCGCAGGGAATCTCTTCACAGATCACTTCATCGCAAAGTACGTTTCCGTTGTCGCATACGCAGATCTGGCAGGGTTCGGGTTTCCATACATCTCTATCACTATACCTATTGCCTTCATGGGTGCATTCAGAATAGGTGGCTGCAAAGATATAATTGGAGGGATTCATTAGATCATTTAGAATCAATACTAGAAATTGCCCGCAATGGGACCAGTAATTCAGTATGGAATCCCACCTGTAAGGAAGCAAATCCCTTCTAGCAACCATGAAAATCAACATTCACATTAACCTGCCAGGGCTACATGGAATGGGTTAAAGTGCAGGGAGAGCACAGCTGGGTTTTTTCAACAACATCTGGTTTAAAAGCAAGGAACATGAGCAAAAAAGTTATCATCTGGTTCCCATCAACCAGGCACAGTGACAAGGGTGGAAGCTGCCAAAAATACTAAGAGTGGGAGGAAGGAGAACAAAATATTTGGAAGGGATTTGTGTTTTCCAGGCTAGGGTCTCTTCCAAACCAATGTACATCAAAAGTGCTCAGGCTCCATGAGGGACAAAAGAGGGGGAATAATGTGGAGGAGAAGGGGGAGGAGGAATAATGGAATCTGAGAAGGTGGAAATGTTCTGGGTGGGAGCAGCGGCTGGTGGGGAGATCCTGTGCTGGAGGCGGAACCTGCGGCCTTCGAGCAGATGGAGATGTACAGGATGGGGCATGTTCAGGTACAAGTGGAATGTTAATAGGTGCTAGCAACCATCATCTCACAAGGACAGAAGTGTCATATTCACATCTTTCGCCTCAAGCTATAATAAGCTTCCTAAAATTCTTTTACAAATTCAAATTATTTTATTAATACATTATACATTATAATAAATAATACATTTTGTAATGCAGAAATGTAAAACAAAAGACTCAAAAGCACCATGCAGGTGTTAAAGAATAGGTACTGAACTTTTTTTTGTACCACACCCATTCATGTCATTGCTTTACATCACAGCACCGCTAGGGGGCAGTGATTCACTGTTGTCTTTAAACAATTATAAAACTTAAAAATAAGATAAAATTAGACTTTATTTGTTAATCTGTATCAGAATTAAAATGAAATTAGAATAACTAAAGAAGTGGCAATAGTAATGTTATAAACCCTTACGACTTGTGGCCAAGGACAATAGGTTTTGCACATTGCCTGGAGTTCCTCTAGTGGCCACTAGGTGGCAGCAGTGTAGCAGCTTGGACCAGTATGGTAAGTTAGCATCCTGATGCTGGAGTTCTGAAGTTATGTCTAGACTTTTATATACTGGAAGCTGTTAACATTCCCAGATGAATCACTCCTTACCATGTTTTATTATTCAGACCCCCCCCTTTCTCACATGATGAGTTTAACAGAATGTAATGAAAACCACATGCAACTTTCTATCCCTCAAGCCCAATTTCCAAGCACACACTCATGAGATAATATGTTTTCAATAGAAACAATGCATTAACTCATACAGGAAAAGAGGATAAAGAGGAATCCCACCCCTAAGTTTACATAGGTCCTTCCCATCACCTTCACATTTAACCCATCAAGTACATACATGCATTAAACACAATTTCTTTTTAAAACTTCCAAATTTATTAGTAAGCATTTTTACCCACATGCATAGAAAAGCCCCATGTAGCTCTGTGAGAGTTGTAGAACTACAACTCCCAGTATTGCATCAGGTTTGAAAGTATCTGCAGAGCAACAGGTTGCTTCCACATTATCTACATCTACAAGTGGACATTTCAGGTGCACCCATCCTTGCAGATGTAGGTGCCCATCCATGACCTGCACAGGTAATAGTGTTGTACTCACCATCATCTTCTCCTTGACATTTTGCTGCTAGGATGGTCGCTGCTATTACCAGCAGTAATCGTGTATCCACAAAGCTGAACATGTCTAGATATTAGACATGTAGACTCTCTGTGGTCCTGCCTAGATCTTCTTAGGTCCTAGTCATACAGGGGTAGGTTTAGTGGTATATCTCCAGTGCAGACCCCAGCAGAAACTTCCTACTGTGTCCCAGCTGGACAGGGTCCCCTTTTATATCTATCCTCCACTTTGAGAGGTGGGGTCCTGGGATCTTGCACTCTCTATCCTTTTTTTTAAGGTTGGAACATTGGTCCAGCCCTTTAACCAATACCAATCTCATACACAGACTCCTAAGAAAAAAAAGCACTTCAAACAAAGGCAGCTCCTCCCTGTGCAGAAGCCTGAGGAGTCTTATTCTAGCTTCGTCTTTCTTAGGAGACAAGATACTTTGTCTTTTACATTGAACTTAATTACTGTATTAGATCTGGGGTCCCCTTATACTATTATTCTCTGTGCTTTCTAGTAGTAGCATCATCCTATCCTGAACCCCCTTATGATGTTCCAAATTCTTGAGGTCAATCTATTGTTTTCCATGGCAAAGTAGAAGTTTATTCATAGCAGGGCTGAGTTGCTTAGATGTAGAAGTAATGAGTTTAGTTATTCCACGTAGCATTAGATTTTATTTCATTTAGAATAAGAAGTTACATAGCAAACCCAGCTCTGCTACATCTGCAAATGGGGATATAGTTTCCATTGCAGGTACATTATGTTCAAAAACTTCAATGTATAACAATCTGTACCTGTATATGATGAGTTAAAAAGAATTTATGAATTTTTATTTAGAATATGATTGTAATAATTTTGTGTACATTTTAATTATTTTTTCCATTTGCTACCAATATTAACTAATATATATATATACATATATATATATAGAAAATACAATGAAGAGATAAAATATACATTGTAACCTTAAATTAATTGTAGTAGTGTTGAGTTTGACAGAAGTAGCAAAGCTTAGTTTGTCATTTGGCACACCAGAGCATTCCCATAAGAACACAGGTGAACCTTTAAGGCAGGGACCAAGTGACCAGGTCAGCTCTGCGCCATTTGTCTGCAATTATTATTTATTATCTATTAAATGTGCTGTTTTAAGACAATCCATAAGAAGTCTTACTTTTTCCTCTCTATTTTTGGCAGTGGCTCACATTTGTTTCTGTTTAAAAAGAGCCACGTTGGATGCTTAAAAATGATATATGAAATATGTCATTTGCTTTCTACAGGCAGCAATTATAGGGAGCAGTGAGTGTTTACCCGCCAGTGACTGCTCAATGAACCGTCCTCGTTGCTGGACAATGATATAGAATGAAACGGCTTTTTTTGTAGGGTATTTTATATATTTTTTATTTGGGTATATTCAGTTTTGGATGGGTTTTGGGTTTGTGGCTTTGGTTTATACATAATGCATGAGGAAAATGCCTGCCTGCCTGTGGTTTTCCCTGGCAAAATCAGCTGTTCATTGGGGGTCAGAACTTGGAAGTTGTGGTAATCATCTCAATATTAGGGGGGTTGTCTATAGTGGTTGGCATGTTCTACTGAAGCACTAAATTACCTTTTTATGGACCACCCAGTTATAAAGTCTGTATGAATATATTATATGGTTGGTGGCATTCACCAACCTGGCAGCCTCCTTAATATTGAAGAGGTCAACTCAAGGAACACCTGTTGTGAAAAGACTGTAAAGGTGACCTCAAGCATGTTGGGATTTCTCCATACTGGTTCATAGAGAAGATTTTAAGGATGCGGCCTCCCAAAATGATGTCTATATGCACTTGTAAGGCATGGATGGGTCTTCTAGGCCCCAGATTAAAAGGTCTCACAAAACTCTCTGGGGTCACTTAGTTATGTGGAACTGTTATACAGGACAGTCATAATGGTTAGGCCTCATATTAACCAAAAATGTGAAGTTCCTAACGTGATCAGTCCAGTAGAAGTCTAGCTTTGCCAAAATACAGGGCCTGCTGGGCTTCTAGGGGCCATTACATGTTCAATGCTTATCCAACTAAGAGTTTCTACCAAAGCCTGAGCTACAGTTAACTAAGCTATGTTTAATTTCTCATCACAGGGCCAAATTAAGCATTACACTTTACAATGAGGTTGTCCTTGTAGTAC
This sequence comes from Engystomops pustulosus, assembly GCA_019512145.1. Classification (NCBI taxonomy): domain Eukaryota; kingdom Metazoa; phylum Chordata; class Amphibia; order Anura; family Leptodactylidae; genus Engystomops; species Engystomops pustulosus. The sequence continues at coordinate 42,400,085 of CM033646.1, forward strand.
AAGAGATGACATGTCCTCCTGTTATAGATGCTTATAGATACTCCATGTAACTGCTCTTTACTCTGGTCCAGGGATAAAGACCTTGATGTCAGGACCCCAATTTCCTAATATCACACACTTTTGAGAGAGAAACCCAGGCTGACTTATGTGGGCCTCGTTATATCATATATAGCACATTACAGTGTCTTGGTATTGGGGGGTATTGGAGACCCATCAGAAATACAATCTATTTTATTAGTCTGTACCTCCACCAAAGAGGCAGAACACCCCGAATAGCAATGCTTAAGCCGCTCTTTTCCACAGATATCAAAATGTCACTTTATTGAGAAGAACTGAAAATTTCCTTCCAATAACTAAATCACAGGCTTGTGGATGCCTAGCCACTGAATTGTCACTGAGTAGTCATTGCACAATCAACATTAAACAATTAATGATAATGAATTATCATAGTAGGTACAGTGGTGCAGTGAGCACACAGAACCCTAGAAATATCAGTCATTTAGAGGTACCTTCTTCAAAAGACAATCTCTTTGAGGAGACCACCCTACATCCACACCATGGAGTGATTTAGCAAAGACTGGAATTTGGCACACTATAGTATTATGTATTTCCCCCACCTCCTGATAGATTGGACAGGTACTTGGTATAGAATTGCACTTTAGTTACTGGTGCAGGCTATGGGCAGTGTGCAGGTGCCCACACTCTGCCGATGACCACACCCCCTTTTATGACAGTCCACGCCCACTAGGCATGGAGGTGGCCTAAGGGGGGAAATAGGCCTATTTCTGGCCACACTCCAGAAACTGCACCTATTTCAGAGCTTGTATGTCTGAGGATTGTACTTTTTGGGCGAACAAGCTCTGAAGAATCCCCCCCCACATATTTACTGCTATTTTTTTACCATTATGTTTTAATTTTCATTTTGTCTGAGAACACCAACCTTGCAATAGACCCCGTTTTAATGAATTTGAAGTGGTTAACATCTATAAAATGGATAGATAAAATATTGAGTAGATGAATAAGAGATGGAAAAATAAAGGAAAGGAAAATAGAGATATGATAGTTATAAGATAGATAGATACTTGACGTCATTAATACCTGGATAGATGATAGATAGATGAATCATATATAGATAGCCATAGAGATAGTCAGATATTAGATATACATAAATAAAAAATGGATAGCAGAAAGGTAGGTAGATAGATGAATAATGGGTTGATAGATAGATAGATAGACAATAGATGGATAGATAGATAGATAGACAATAGATAGACAATAGATAGATAGATAGATAGATAGATAGATAGATAGATCCTGGATACATAGACAGTGAAATAGACCCATTCTCTTGATTGATAAAATGCTGGATAGACAGATCTTCCTCCCCCTCTCGCTGACACGTTGTATTTGGGGGGATGGTGCTCTCCGCTATGACTATTGTGTGATAGTATAAAGTGTAATTAGAACCACAGTACAGCCCAGTAATCCCATCCAAGTAAAGCTTGGTCCAGCCCCACACATCCACGCAGACACGTTGCACGATCATTTCCCTGGCCCTCCCTATGATTTCTTGTGGCTGGAAGCCGTCCAGGGCAAAGATGTGTCTTTAATTTTTGAAGCATGACAGCTAAGAAAAGAATGCATTTTTTTTTTCTATATGTAGAAGCAGAAAACAGACATTGCCACCTCACCACTTGCAGTCTGACTGCTCAGAGACCGGAGGAAGGAATGTCTGTTCTACAGAACTCTCCTCTGCTTCTATCTCATATCTATCTACATACATGGTGTATGTAACTACGTATGAATCTTAAAACCTTAAAAACCTTAAAAAAAATCTTAAAACCTGCAGCAATATCATTCTCTTCTATTCATTTTTAATATTTACTCTGGACTTTAGGTGCCACCTGCTAGAAAGTACAAAGAATGTGCTGAGATTTTGCAGCATGTGCATGATGTGAACTGTGAAACCTCTTAGAAGTCAGTTTTATCAACATTATAATCTTTACTATGAAATTATTTACCGCTGGAATGTGCTACATTTATGGCTTAGGGGTTCTTTACATTTTTCTATCCTAGTGCTGGTTAGGAAAAAAACTGACCCATTGTAGTCAGTAAAGTCATTCACATAGACACAGCAATTCATTTTTACTCTAGTTTCTCCCATGCAGGTCTATAGAGGTACCAAAAAAATTCTCATGTCGTCTGTGTCCATTCAGTTTTTCCAGGGAGGTAATAGTTGGACTCAAAGACCAGACAAGAATCAACTACGGATCTGACACGTAGAAATACACAGATTTTTTGTGGTCCATACCCAAATGGGTTGTGTTGAGCCAGCCATACGCGCATCTTTATACTTATGGGTATGCTGAGTTATCATTATCGGTGTTTTGTTTTGTTATAGTTATGTTTATATTGCTTTATAGTTATGGATATGATGAGTTATAGACATAGGTCTGATAAGTTATCGTTGTTATGGACCATATCATATCGTATGTTGGACCATATCTTCATTGTTGAGTTAAAAAGTTGGCAATGGATCCAGTATCTACCTCACATGCTTGCCATGAGCATCAATGCCTCCATGAAGTAGTGAAGATAAAGACAAAAAACAACAATGGAGGGCGGCGCCTCGGGTAATAATGTAAGGTAAGGAATGAATAATAAACAACAGTTCCCAATGGGGTGATCACGGTCTGCTGCACCACTAGCCAAAAAACAAAAAACACCGGTTCCAAAAAAGTAAACCGGTGGTAACAAGTAAATAGGGATAGAAAGGCTAGACTATACGGGCGCTGACCACCACTATAGGAGTATCTACGGCAGCATATACTGACTCAACTCCAAAATGACAAAATCCAAATTTATTAGTACAACAATATTGGGAATGCGTGATACAACAGGGTAAAAATGATATTAATAAATCCTTCTAACGCGTTTTGGGTCCAACGACCCTTTCTCAAAGGTGGGAATCCTCAAAGCTCAATGAACTGAAGTAACATTATATAGAAGAGTGGGCTAAAATTCTTCCAGATTGATGTGAGGGACTGATAACTCTGACAGAAACAAATTACTTCAGATTATTACTTCTAGAGGTGGTTGTACAAACCTTTATCGTTGGACCCGAAACGCGTTAGAAGAATTTATTAATATCATTTTACACTGTTTTATCACGCATTCTCAATATTGTTGAGTCTGTACTAATAAGTTTGGATTTTATCATTTTGGAGTTGAGTCAGTATATGCTCCGGTAGTTACTCCTATAGTGATGGTCAGTGCCCGTATAGTCTAGCCTTTCTATCCCTATTTCCATGAAGTAGTGGCTGAAGTTGTCCTTATTTTACCTCTGCCAATAAAAGACGGACTCCATATTTTCTGTGCCTAAACTCCAGTGGTGGACAATTAAGCTTTATTGTTAATCCTGGTTCTTTTGACAATCCAACATTTTTAAAATCCAATTGTCACCGAAACAGAAAAAATTTTTGTCAGGGGTTACAATTATAAAATTTACAGTTCCGACTTACTTGCAAATTCAAATTACGAACAAACCTACAGAACCTAGATGTACGTAACCCGTGGACTGCCTGTACAATCATTTGAAAAGCAAAGTACACCCTATGTATGGTATTACAAGTCATGGTGATGCTGTCTTAAGAGATCTTAAAAGTAAGTGAAACCTCAGAAGAACAACAGATGACAAAGTAAATAATAGTATTATCAATTCACCAAAATCTAGGAATAAATGCATAAGATGTGTGTGAAAATTTAAGTATACTTATACTCTTTACAACATAGTGAAGAGGGAAAGTAGCAGTCATCAAATGTTATTCATTAATTGATCATCAGCCAGTGTGACCAACTCTATAAAAAGAAATATGTTGGCCTGGAGCCTACAGGTGTATGTTACTAGAATGCCAAGGAGGAACATATTCAGCAAATCTAAGAGAAGCAATTGTTGTTGCCCATCAATGTGGAAGGGTTACAAGGACATTTTCAAACCACTTAAAGTCATTTTTACAAACATACAAGCCTCAGAGAAACAGTCCATGTGTTACATCTGGGATTCAAGTTCATGGCAGAACTATTAGAAAAAGACTGAAAAGAATGGCTTGTTTGGTAGAGTTCTAAAAAATACATGGAACAGGACTTAAAGAGAACCCGTCATGCAAAATAACCCCCCTAAACTAAATATATTTTCATAAACTGCCATTAGAGAGCATTGCCTCTATCCCTTCATTGTCCCTCTACATGCCTGTAAACCTAAGCAATGAGGTCCTAAAGCTGTATGCAAATGACCTGTGAAATGTCCAATGAAGCATTAGCATATTCAAGCTGTCCACTCTATTCATGAGTGGGAGGCACAGCCACACCCCCAGTGCATGACTGACAGCCTGTATAATGATGTGAGGCTGTATAATGATGTGCTTCCTGGTGCTGGTGGCCACACCCCCTGCAGCCTGTCTGTACATGTGTGTGTGTTTAGGAGAGATACAGCAGCTCCAGGCAGCCATTTTACAGCAGAACATGTCAGATTCATGTGTAGCTGATGTCTGTGTTTCTCACCTGTATATTAGGAGGATGCAGCATGTCAGCAGATAAAGTACAGATACTAGCCATGCTTTACTATACATTACACACAGACATGAGCAGGGGGAGGAAAGGGGAGGGGTAACACGGGTGACATCACTGCCTCTGACCATGTGACCAGCCTCATTTATATGATAAAGAATAGATGATTTTACAATGATTAATGTATGAAATAACTAGATAAAGGCTGGGATGGGATCCTTGTGAGCTGCTCCAACAGGTAGTAGTGACAGGACTAGTGACACAGACCTGATGACAGGTGTCCTTTAAGTTTGAAAATTAAATGTATATGAACCAACCGCAAGACAGTAGGAGACAATGGAGTTTGGAGAGACAAGACCAAGAAGTGGAGATGCATAATTCTGACCGGAGCCAGCGCTGCCGTGATTGTTTTCTGCAGCACTGCTTGGGATATCTCTAAGCATGAGGAGCCGGTCTCGGAGTCCGACGGCGTGTCCGAGTGTTCTGATGCATCAGAAGGTGAGTGACTCGGCGCCATCTTGTGCTGCGTGCAAGCGGGAACTTCTGGTCTCGATTTTTCTTTCCCAGCTTTGTGTCCGCTGACTGGCGGGCGATCGGGTTGTCCCCGGTTGTTTCCGGGACCGCTGCCGCTGTATTTCACCATTTGCCAGTGACTTCTGCCCAGTTTACTGCGGGTCTTTCATGTGTATAGCGCGGAGATCCAGTTCTATGCTGCCATCTTGCACAGCGGTCAGCTCTGCCCCCGGAGATGCATAATTCTATGCTTGCTAAAAACCAAACACCTCATACTATCAATAACCCTAGTGGGCTTGTTTTAGCACCTTGCAGTCATTTAGTTGACCATGAACTCCTCAGTATACCAAAGTATCATAGACCCAGCAGCTAAAGTTTAGATGAAACTGGGTCATGCAAAAGGAGAATCGTACAAACACACCAGCAACAGAATGACAAAAAAGAAAAGAATTAAGGTAATGCATTGACCCCGTCAAGGTATACACATCAACCCAACTAAAACGCTATAGCAAGACCTTGAGAGATCTCTGTTTAAATAATGCCCTCAAAGCTCAATGAACTGAAGTAACATTATATAGAAGAGTGGGCAAAAATTCTTCCAGATTGATGTGAGGGACTGATAGAAACAAATTACTTCAGATTATTACTTCTAAAGGTGGTTGTGCAAACCTTTTTACAAGGTGTATTTGGTTCTGGCTATCAGACCTTCTATGGACCTCAACTTCATGAAAAATATTAGAGGGGTTCTTTATTGTTGGCCGGTCAGGAACCGTAACAACAAATCCCTACAACGATAGCAGATTTGGCGGTAACAAAAAAATAAACAATCATTGCTCACCTACAACTACCAGTCTCAACAGTGTAGCTATAGTAAAAAAAACACACAGAAGGGGGCACCTCAGGTAACATTGTCAAAACATTACAAATACCCCAGTATAACAGTGGTGCTCGCCTGGGCAAAACCGTAACCATTATATGGTACCAATAAGAGAGAAGAGTATAGATAAAAGGCAAAAAAACCCCCAGCAGTATAAACGGGCGTTAGCGCCATAAGAAGAGGGTTCTTCACTTAAGTAGAAGTGGTCCTTCCTCAGAATAAATACTTGATCCTGTATCTGAGCAAAGATCAAGCTGGATCAAAACCCGTTATACTGCGGACCATATGCCTTTGCTTTATTTAAATATTTTTGTAAAATGACCTTTTAGCACCTGTTTATACTACTGTTTTTTTCTATAGTAGTTGTTGCTACTTTGTTTAAGGCCCAATAAGCCCCCTCTGGTACCTTGGAGGACACTAGTATCAAATATGGAACATGAAAAGTAGGGGAGCTTTAATAGATTTCGCATGGGGCTCGGAGGCTTCTGTTGCTGTCAGGGCATGTTACAACAGATGGAGGAGCAGGCTCAAGAGTAATACATTACTGAGTCCAGGTAGGGATGCTGTAGGCTGCTGTATTCATGAGCCCTTATGCTAAAATTGTCATTGCTTACTCCTTTTAATTTGTCTAACTTTTGGAAATGTGAGCAAACGGGACAGTAGGAGACAAATTGAGCAGAACTTCTTGATATATCTAGAGAGAAGTCTTGTTGCTTCCACTGGGGTTTGTGTACAACGTCGATCAGAAGGAAATTGCAGAAGTTCACATCTGTTTTTAACATGCAGTGATATTTGTAATGGGCTATAAATCTGCATTTAGACCTAAGCGTTGGCCCTCCAGGGATCTTCAGGTCTCCCTCACTGTTAGTTAAAAGTTGCCATCAAGTTCTGTTTCAATATTATGGTGGGTTACTGGTGCGGAACGGCTACAGGAGAGAAATAGTTAAAAGTTCATTACATTATGTCACTGAGGAGGAAGGGGTGCACAGCACAGGAGGAATTCACATCAGTGAGGAATTCTCCCAGGGGCAGGTTTAACCCCTTCACTACTGCCTGATCTGTAGCGTTCCTTGGCCATGTGGGAAACATATTTAGCTGGAGCGGTAGGGAAGCTTCAGGCTATGTATACAGACACCCACCTGCTGCATTATACTGTACACCTCTACCATAACAAGAAGAAGAATATCTATCAAACAATATCACTTTTTTGGTGGTACAATGATAATACCTGCTAACACACTAGCAATTTCCTTATTGGCCACCAGACTTCAATTTCTAGTTGCAAAAATAGTGTTTAATAGGGGGAAAAATGTTGGAAAGAAGTAATAGGTTTTATCATTCCCATACCAGCGGATTTCTCAGCTCATAGATATTTCACCCACATTACCGTTGGGGTCCCATAATGTTTTTTTCAGTAGGCACTAAATACATGTTCATATATAATTGACAATACTTCTTAAGTCCTGTTTTAAAGCAGAGTTTGACCACACCTGGTCTATTCTTGTGCATTCTGATAAAGAGTGCTTTTTATGAAGTCTCTTTTGAGTAGTGGTAAGAGACTGGTACCGCTCAGCTCCTCCTAATCGGATAGTTCACATTACAACAGGGGAGTGTTTATATTAACCTCTGCACAAGTCCTAAGTATAAAACGTGTTTCTACAATTGCAGATCCTTGATGTCCGTTACCTTTATTACCTCCTACCATTCAACACACACATATATATATACATATACATTCCATGTCAATTTTGGAGTGGTTTTATATATATATATATATATATATATATATATATATATATATATATATACACACTCTTATAAGACTTCATTACTGTTCCCCAGGGCATTGCACATGCATTGACTTTCTGCAGTATTCATGCACTTGCACTTACTGGGGGATGGGGCATCATGATGCAGGAGCAGAAGACGGAGCTAGTAGGGGTCGGGCAGTGACAGTGGTGCTCTGTGTGCCATAGCAGTGCCCCAGTTGTGCCAAGGTACTAATTAGCATATTGAAACCAAGGTATGTACTGTATAATTCTTATGCGCTCTACAATACCTGGGAAAAGTTGTGGTCTCCTTGGATCACGGATGTGGTCAGAGCAAGCAATCGATTGGCTGAAGTGAGTCCTGTTACCCCCTCACACTTCCAACTGGGAACAGGTGCCGGGGAGACAGTACTGCCCCACTGGGGGAGCAAGGTATATATAGTCTTTAGAGTTATTTTAATTTTTTTTGCCACCTCTTGCAAAGCCCCCAATAATTCTTAGAAAACCGATTTACCTGAAGTAGTAGACTAGATTTTAAGACACAGCATTGCACTCCTTACTATTATGTAATTCTTCACTGGAATATATGGGTGTGTATAAAGGACAAATCGCCTATTCTTCAAATCAGGTGACCCCTAAATGCACTGAACACTATTGATTTTTCTGTCCATAGTGTTAGAGTCTGGTGAAAGGTGGATCCCGTTATGATAGTAAAAGAAGGCAACTGTTTTCTTGACTCTATAAGATAGACACTAGGATGTTTATCAGCACAGGGAAGCTACACTTTCTTCAAATGGGCACATTACACCTGCACTGTCTGTTGTCTGTGCCAGATGTAGTCTTAAGCAGATACAGATGTGCAAAGCAGTGTTTATTTACTCAAAAGTCTAACAGAAAGTGGAAGTCTTATCCCAGTGACTCCAGGGACACGGGAAATTAAACTTAAAATAACCATTAGCACATCCACTTACACTGGTTACACACCAGCAGAACAATGTAGTATGTGTTCTGGAGCCTAGAGGGTCAATGTATGAGCGTGCCTGTGCCAGCATGTATTAGACCATATAGTACATGAATCACTGGCGCTGATCAGACTCAATCACTTGGCAAATACTGTATAGTGACCTCGGTGTATAAGGGTAACTAGGTGACAAAAATGAATCATATATGTATGATACATCATTGTTATTAAGCACTCTGAAAGCTATACAGGCAGTCCCCGGATTACATACAAGATTCTGTAGGTTTGTTTGTAAGTTGAGTTTGTATGTAAGTCGGAACCGTATACTTTATTATTGTAACCCCGGTCAAAATTTTTTTGGTCTCTGTGACAGTTGGATTTTAAAAATGTTGGGTTGTCATAAGAATCAGGATTAACAATACATCTTAATTATAGGCACCTGTGATAACTGTTATAGCTGTTTATTGTAGCCTGGGACTTAAGTACAGCAAATTACTAAAATCCAGTGGTCCGTTTGTAACTAGGGGTCGTATGTAAGTCAGGTGTTCTTAAGTAGGGGACCACCTGTACAATATAATGATGGACTAGTACACTATAGAGGTTCATCAAACATAAGATAAAAGAACAATAAAGAGTTGGTGTTGCTATAATACTAGAGCTGAATGATATTTCCATTGGGCTTATTTACTAAGGGTGCACGGACTGCACAAACGTCGGATATCCTGACGATTACCGATTTGCACAGCATTTAAAAGGTTATTGTGTCGCACGCAATAGGATTTTGGCGCAATCGTGACGGCTTTCATGTGATACAATTTGGGGGGCGGGCCGTTGGAGGATCCGACGGATTCAGACAAACCGCAGGATTTCACTTAAAAATTGTGTCGCAAGCCATGCACTTACATACACCGGGAGGAAGATGGTGAACTCCGACGGACCAGAACGGGGAAGTGACATATTCAGCAAGTCGGGCGCATAATCTTCTTGATTCGCAGCACAGTGCATTGTCGTTGGACAATGCACTTTCCAGATTTCCTCCAGACTGGGTAAGTAAATGTGCCGCAATATGTTAAAATAGTACACTATGATTCTAACTAATACAATATAACGCTATAGCTGTATATCATAGAGCTGTATGGAATAGATATACAGTGGGTACGTAAAGTATTCAGACCCCTTTGCATTTTTCACTCTTTGTTTCATTGCAGCCAATTGGTAAGATCAAAAAAGTTATTTGTAGTTGTACACTGTGCATTCCATCTTCACAGAAAAAAACGGAAATGTAGATATTTTTGCTAATTTATTAAACAGAAAAAAATGAAATATCATAAATATTCAGACCCGTTGCTGTGACACTCATTTTTAGCTCAAATGCTGTACATTTCCTTCTGAGCCTCCTTGAGATGGTTCTATGCCTTCATTGGAATCCAGCTCTGTTTAATTAAACTGATTGGACTTGATTAGGAAAGGCACACACCTGTCTATATGAGACCTCACAGCTCACAGTGCATGTCAGAGCACATGAGAATCATGAGGTCATAGGAACTGCCCAAGTCTCTCAGTGAAAAATTGTAACAAGGCACAGATCTTGCCAAGGTTCCTAAGAGCACAGTGGCCTCCATAATCCTTAAATGGAAGAGGTTTGGGATGACCACAACTCTTTCTTTATCTGGCCATCCAGCCAAACAATCGTTAGAGAAGAGCCTTGGTGAGAGAGGTAAAAAAGAACCCCACACTCATTGTGGCTGTTCTCCAGAGATGAGAGAAAGTTCCACAAAGTCAACTGTCACTGCTGCCTCCATCAGTTGGGGCTTTATGGCAGAGTATGCTGATGAAAGCCTCTCCTCAGTGCAAAGCCTGCATACAGTGTGGAAAAAAACACAGGAAGGACTCCCAGACTATGAGAAATAAGATTCTATGGTCTGATGAGATGTAGATTGAACTTTTTGGTGTTAATTGTAAGCAATTTGTGTGGAGAAAATCAGGCACTGCTCATCACCTGTCAAATACAATCCCAACAGTGACACGGTGGTGGCAGCATCATGCTATGGGGGTGTTTGTCAGCTGCGAGGACAGGACGACTTGTTGCAATTGAAGGAAAGATGTATGTGGCCAAGTACAGAGATAATAGTTGAATACATGTCACTCCTTGTATGGAAAAGGGTAAGGTTTGGTGCACAAGCTAGGGAACCATCCTCAGTCCTATTCAGAAAATGAATGCCTGGCACTCAAGAATTCTTATGCAATCTTCTTTTATTGAGGAATATTTCACACTTATTAATGCAATCCAAATATTAATTTCAACGTTTCAGTCCTACCTCTGGACATGCAATAGAAAACGGATTTCCATGGCTGAAGCGATAACATGTGGTGTAACGTCTGTGGAAATGCGGCACTGCTGTCAAGGAAAGGTACAAATATGTCCTGGATGAAAACCTCTTCCAGAGTGTTCTGGACCTCAGACTGGGTTGAGGGTTCACCTTCCAACAAGTCAATGACCCTAAGCACACAGCTATAATAACAAAGCAGAAGCTTCAGAACATCTCTGTGACCATTCCTGACTGGCCCAGCCAGAGCCCAGACCTACATCCAATTAAGCATCTATGAAGAGTTGAAAATGGCTTCCACCAATGTTCACCATCCAACCTGAGGGAACTGGTGATGATCTGCAAGGAAGAATGGCAGAGGATCCCCAAATCCAGGTGTGGATCCAAGTCCATCAAGTCCAACCTTTAAGAATGAAACAAATGTTCTTTCCCCATAACCCGTGATATTATCTACATTTCAGTTTTTTCGGTCATGATGGGGTGCAGAGTGTACATTAATGAGCAAAAAAACTTTCTTGATCTTAACAATTAGCTGCAATGAAACAAAGAGTGAAAAATTTAAAGAAGTCTGAATACTTTCCGTACCTGCTGTAGGAATACAATACAATACAATATATTGCTGTAAGAGTATATTATACACTGAATGAGGGAACTTACAATATACAGTACCAACATAAACCACATTAGAACACTAAAGTATTGGATGATGAATGCTTTATGTCACTAGAGCTGTAACCTTAGATCTGTGTTATATATACTATATGACACTAGAAATGCAGTATAATACTGGATGATGAATGATTGTAGGCACTATAGTACATCATAAGTCTGCACTACAAAACTCTACGGCTGACTTCTCTAGGATGAATGTTTAGTGTCACTCATACATTTTTGCTATGACTGTATTATGCCACATGGTACATGGTTTGTCGTGTGCATGTAGGCGAACACTGTAGTTCTTTGCTATAACTGCCTTATAGAACAGTAATTACAGCTGTGTCAAAAATTCTATATACTATGCTGCAGCTAACAAGATTATGTAGACCTGATGATGAACACAGGACGAGATAACTCAAGAGATAATAAAATTAAATAAAATTAATTTACCAAGATTCTCATCTGGGTACTCATATTTAATTTTATTCATCTGCCATGAACATACATTTCTCCAGTTGGATGTTATATAAAATATTTACCCATGTAAACCATGGTGGTCCTATCCAAGGAGGACTATCTCGTTTTTAACTGACAACATTTCCTCCAGCAGTGATGGTCATATCCAAGGACAGCTGTCTTCCATTATGGCTGGAAATTATCTTCACACTGGTAATTTTAATAACAAGCATATAAGAAATGTATATATAGGGCAAATGAATTAATTTAAATGTCAATGCCCAGATGGGAATGCCCCTTTAAAGTGAGTGTCAGGGCAACTTTAAACCCTAAATCAACTATGGTTCAGTGTCCTTAATGCAATTTAAGAGTGGAAGCTATAAAATAAAACTAACCTCTATATTTAGACCTAGAGATGAGTCCACTAAGGCACATCAGACCCATCTCTGGTGTGCCCCGTGCGTGTGGAGTGATTCAGTGAATCCTGAGCAGTACATCCCGGCTTCATTGTACAAGCTCCTTCACATGCACAGTAAAGCCAGGATGTAGAACGCAGCTTCATTGCGTGGTTGAGCAGATGTCAAGAGCTACAGACCAAGGTAAGAGGACAAGTTTTTTTTTTTACAAGCCATGGAGGGAAAACTAATTGGTCATTTGAGATATTAAACCACTGGTCTATAAGAACAAGTGGGTGGTTTAGTGTCCCAAATCTCCCTGACAGGTTCTCTTTAAAGGGAACCTGTCACTACATTTTCACAAATACAGCTAGTGACCGGTTCCTTTAAAAATTGTTTCCCTTACATCAACTTTATCTTATATAACCTGTCATCAAAGGGGGCGTGTCCAGCCCTTCACATAATAATAATTCTTTATTTATATAGCACACACAGATTAGATTACGCAGCGCTGCACAGAACTTGCCAAAACGGTTCCTGTCCCCATGGGCCTTGCAATCTAATCAACTTACCTGTATATTTTTGGAGTGTGGGAGGAAACCGGAGGACACCCATGTAAACACAGAAAGAACATACAAACTCTTTGCAGATGTTGACCCTGGGACTTGAACCCAGGTCCCCAGTGCTGCAAGGCTGTAATGCTAACCACTAAGCCACAATGCTGCTACTCCTCCCTTTGCTTTATGCCTCCTTACTATTCAGCAGTTCATGTCATGTTACTAGGGTGATTTCATCCAAAGTCCTATACTAGGGTCGGCTTCAGGTTTCAGTAGGCCCCTGTGCGGCAGCTCCTCAGTGGGCCCCTTTGCAGTGAACTCCGGTGGTCTCATGTCTCATGTTCCCTAAAATATTCCCTAGTTTATCATACCAAACAGCCCCCTTGTGGCTATTTTATATTACTTGCCTAGGTATGCACAGTGCTGGCGCTGACCCTGCTTTTTACATTTGCAAATGTTACCCTATGTATGTATCTGTTCACATGAAATCGCAGCAGTCTCTATGGAGGATGGGAATGATTAGAAGTCCATGGAGACATGTTGTGATTTTATCTGATCAGATACTTACATGGAGTAGATTTTGCAAATGTAAAGTATAAAGTACCTTAGATGACATCACCCTGGTCACATGACATGAATGTAACACAAGGCACCGTGTGAAAAAACTGACACAATGGGGGTCATTTACTAAGGGCCTGATTCACGTTTTCCCGACGTGTTACCCAAATATTTCCGATTTGCGGCGAATTCCCCTGAATTGCTCCGGGATTTTGGCGCACGCGATCGGATTTTGGCGCATCGGCGCTGGCATGCACGCGACGGAAATGGGGGGGGGGGTGTGGCCGAATGAAAACCCGACGGATTTGGAAAAACCGCCGCATTTAAAAAAAAAATCTGTCGCGGGGGTTGCACTTACCTTCACTTAGCCCAGCTCGGTGTATTCCAGCGCGTTCCGATGCTTGTTAGCGCAGCAGCTCCACCTGGTGGATGGCGGAGGAACTGCCTTAATGAATCCCGGCCGGACCCGAATCCAGCGCAGAGAACGCGCCGCTGGATCGCGAATGGACCAGGTAAGTAAATCTACACCAATATTTCCTATAAGTAAATAGAGTTTTACATGTTTATAGTCCAATATTAGCAGATGGTCCCTAAGTACAAGGAGGCAGAGCAGTGATTTGTAGAGACGCAGAGCTGTCTGGCAGCCTGGTAGAAAAAAGAGAGTCAAATTCTTGAGTAAAAGAGTCAAGTATGCTAATTTGAATATGAGAAAAATGGCTGCAATTAAGGTACAGTGCCTCACTGGCTGCTAATTCTAGGTGATGTGGGGAGGACTTGTCACCCTCTACCAGCAGGCAATACTAGTGTGAGGGGTAAAATTCTGGTGACAGGTCTTCTTTACGTCACAATATTTTGAGGATTTGATGGTTTTGCGGGTAAATTTGAAGGCCGGCTTGCCCACCAGGATTCCAGCAGTTGGCATACTGCTTCCCAGCTTGCAGGTTGTATACTAAGTTATGCCTTAATGAGTTTAAGTTATGTTAACCATTTGATGTTAATGAAAGCTGTGGCCAACCATACAACAAATAATTATTTTAGTGCAGTGTTCAAGGCTGGTGGGAGGGTACAAATTGGGGTTTTGCCAGGAATAAAATGAGAACTAGGTTATTAGATGAGGATATGTCATGGACATAGTCAGATCACTACATGTAAATTTATTTCAAAGAGTTAAGGCGCAATAAGGGCAGATTTGACAGCTTTACAGACATTGTTAACACATAGTAGTGGATTATAATATAGGAGGTTTGGGTGGTAGCCCAGGGCCTAAGCCTTCGAGGGGTCCATGGCCACCCAAACCACCCACCAAATGTTATACTGAGAAGGACCGTCACCCATAAAATCCTCATATATCTGTTAATGCTCTACATACACATGTACATAATTGTACATGATTGGAGTCTAAACCATTGACCCAATCACCCAAAATTGCGCTCAACATGTATAGTATGTAATATATGGATGTAGGGGGAGGGATTTTATTATAACAATGGCATTTTTCTTATGTGAGAATGCATTATTGTCATTGAAATGCATGACAAAGGAGTATGCTCCTTTTTATATGGACCAGTGGCAGGAGGCAGGTTATTCCTTGGACCAGAGATGTGGAAGTATTTTAGCCGAGGGCTGTACCATCACTTTTTCCACTGTGTCTGACTTTCCAGATTCTTCAGGAGCAGAACGAGAAGGAAGGGGGAGAGACACAGAGGCAAAAAAGAATTATAGACTAAAAGTGAAGGGGGGGGTGAGGGTGGAGAAAGACAAAAAATAATAAAGAAAAAGGAAAGAATGGTAAAACGCAGAACTAGAAAGGAGAGGGGGGAGGTGAGAGTCTAGAAAACAACTCATAAAGTTATAGGGGAGATCCGACATGGAGACGTGGAGATTATAGGAAACTTGGATTTTACATGGAAGAAATAAAAAAACGTTTGCTGTCTACACAAAGATGGGTGTCAGTAGGGGGCTCCCAAAAGTGATTACAAATGTCCACCAGTGTACAACGTATCCACCACTGTACCAGACTGCCCCAGCCCATCAGGATTGTTGACGTCACATATACATTTCAAGCCACATCACACTGCTACTTAACCCTTTGAAGCCTACATTTCCTATAGTTACCATGTGTGCAGTGTGTGGGGGTCTGAGCTTTGCATATGGAGAAGTAATACTTTCCATATCACTGCACCAGCCGCCAGCACTGGGATTTAAAGGGGGAGGTGGGGATGGGGGGGTTTAGAGACGCAGATCCCACAACTCTGGAATTCTTGCCAGAAAGTACTGTTTTATAGATTACAGCTGGGATATAATATGTGAGGGGTGGGACCCTGCTGATGGTCAGAGAGCTCGCTGTTGCTAGGAAGAGAAAGGGGCTACAAGATGTAAACTCTCTGATGAAGTAAGATCTGAGCTTACTTCAGTGTTGAAGGATACAGTCTAGTGTTTAAAACTTCTCACACAAGTTAGTAGAGATGTCTCCAGACTACAGCTGGTGTATAAATAAACCAGGCGTCTTGGCACATAACATTGGTAGGACTTAAAGGGCTAGTCCACTTTAGAATGATCTAACAACTAAGTGTTCAGAAGGTGAAATGCTGCCTCATCCACCAATGTTGGGATGTAATACCTAGTTTGAGTATTGTGTATTGCTCCATTTAAAATCTTACCTAAGAGCAACATATTGGGGCTCATTTACTAAGGGTCCATGGATGATTACCGTTTTTCGCCACACTTAAAAGGGGATTGTGGCGCACGCGCTGGCTTTCATGCGACATAAATCGGGGGGGAAGGCCATCGGACGATTCGACGGATTCCAGCTGAGCGCGGGATTTAACATTTGAATTTGTGTCGCAAGTTATGCTCTTACATGCAACGGGAAGAAGAAGGAGAACTCCAGTGGACCTGAGCGGGGAGTGACACATGTAGGATATCGGGAGCACAATCTTAGTGAATCGCGCTGGAGTCCATGATCGTTGGACAACGCACAGCGGGGATCGCACAAGGGACGGGTAATTAAATGTGCCCCAATTTCTTCAGTTTGGTTCAGTGGAAGATCATGTATTATTTCTTGAAGAACAGAACCTTTAGGGCCCCAGTAACATATGCTCTGAGTCTCTGTAATGTTTAGTTATGACCTGTGAGTGAAACCAGTGGTATCAGATATTGCCATTACTTCCTCATACTCCAGTTCTGGATTACATTTACTGTGTGTTTATTTGACATTATTCCTTGTAACCCAGGGACAACAACCACATATGGGCCACATTATTATTTTCCAATGGATTCTCCCCTTTCATCATGTAAGCTTCGCTGAACGATTCATAGAAGCTATATTGTATAAGCACCTGTGAAAAACGTATGCAACACGGAAGGAACTTGGCCGATGTGTTTCACGGCTGAGGTGAATGCCTTTAAAAAAAGCCTTCTAGTGCAATTTTCTAGACTTTCTTATTTTCTTGTACCCTATGGCCCCTTGCCTGCACTCAGGAAATTTTGCTTTATGCTACGTATATCATACCATTTTGGTACGGGTAACATACAGCCACATTCATTTCAATGGGCAATACGTCGATCCATATAAATGGACCGCATTGCCCACCGTAATGTACCATTAATGTACCCCTCTCTCCAGCCAAATGTATGGTATGCCCAGGTCCTGGCCCAGGCATAGCATACATCATGTGCAAGGAGCCTCACACAGCTATCACACTGAAGAGACCTCAGAATGTGTATGACCCCTAGAGATATTGGATTTGGAGAAGCAATATTGCCCAATGGTATTAGGGTATTAGGTTATAAGTGAATTGAACAAGAAGCAGTCCCACACATGGATGAAGGAGACCTTGCATTTAAGTGGCATAAGCCTACAGTTCATTTGGAAAATTGTAAACATTGAAAATGTCCCTTAAGCTGCCCATCTGCATCTAGAAAACCTACACTAGGCTGATGTCAACTACTGTGGGCTGTGGAGAATTGGTCGTAGCCCAATCGCCACTGTGACACTAACCTGACCAGCAAGCGGGTCAACCACTAAGTTCAAGATCCTGCTTTACAGATGGTTGGCTGCTACAAACACAATGGAGATCCCATTAGATTATTTGTGAGTCAATAGATTAAAAATGTAGATAATTAATTCTAAACACCCCTGTTCCAGTAGGGAGCCACTTTTGTTTCCATGGGGAGATCCTATGGAGTCAGTTATAGATAGGTAACCCTTGAAAACTTCTGGGAGGTGAGAGCAGGAAAAAGTTATATAAAATGTAAATTTATAAAATAAAATATACCAACTACTGACTGTTTACTTAAGTCACCACATATTGTGATGTCTCTTGACCAGCTAGAATATTAACGTCAAAATAGTTTCTTTAACGTACGACCTTTTTACAGACAGTAAGACACATTGCTATTTCATAAAGGAAACTGTAAAAAGAATCTAGCACCGTAGGGAAGATGTTAGCCTCGTATTACTATGAGTCGTACAGACACCACTGAGAGGTGGTTGGATTTTCCATTCTCTTTAGGGTTTAATGTCTTTGTTTTTATTCCTCATTCTTTACAAGTGGTGGCCTCACTGCGTTTTTATCATACAGGAAGAGCAGTACTCCATGCATCAGAATAGACCTTATTCATTTAATATGAAAAAAATAGGCTTCAAAATTACAAAATCCTTAAAAAAAATGTTCTTTAAAGCCTATAAAATCTTTACTGGATTTACAGGATTGCAAAAGTATTCATACTCCTTGAGTATTTCCTCATTTTTAAACATTGCCTAAATGTGTCTTAGTGATATTTTATATGATAGGGCAATACAAAGAATCAAGTACTTAAAATTTTTTAAAATGTTTACATTTTAAAAAAACGGAAACATGTAGTGCTTGCCCTGGCCCTGGCTGTGTGTTTTAGGTCACTGTCATCCCGGAAGACCCAGCCACAACCCATATTCAATGTTCCTTTTGAGGGAAGAAGTTTGTAGGCCAAAATATGATGTTCTTCCATGCCTGGATCATCCAGATGGGCATTGGCAAACTTCAAACAGGCCTGGATATATGCTGTAATCAGGGGGCCATCCATGCCCTGAAGAATTTGAATCCATGATGGCATAGTGTGTTACTAAGTGCTTACCTCAGGTCATTGACCAGGTCCTCCTCAGACCAAGGAAGCAGAGGCATAACTACTGTAGTGGTAGCCATAGCAGCTGCTATGGGGCCCACAGTGTCAGGGGGCCCCGGCATCTGGCCTGAAAGACTAAAGAATGGAGGATGTGCACCATTTTTCACATGTTATGCTGTGCATTGTACAGCATAATAAGTATATAACAGTCCATTTCTTCCACAGTATAAACCTGTGTTAGCAGCTCAGATAAGAAATGTTGGGGGAGAGAGAGGGGACAGCAGAAGGGCAGTACTGAAATATCTTATCCATTTATGTTCACTTTGTAGGTACGTGTATATATCCTATATGACTGTATATGTGTATATGCTGTATGTGTGTGTATTTGCTATATGCGTGTGTGAGTATATGTGATGTGTATATATTAGATGTGTATATTAGATGTGTATTTAGGATGTGTTTATACTGTATGTATAAGTGTAACTATACAGTGTAAAATAAATGTGTATGAGTGAAGACATATACTAGACACATACTAGACACATACTAGAGTATAAGCCGATTTTTTCAGCACAAAAAAATTTAGCTTATACTTGAGTCTATTAAAAAAAACTGTGTACTCACCTTCCGACGCACCCTCGGGAGGTCCTCTCCTGTCCATCAATGTTCCGGCTCCCTCTCTCCATGTAGTGCCGTCTCTTGAGCTGTGACGTCAGCGGCTCGCTGACATGACAGTGTGTGCCGATTGCGGCGCACACACTAGAAATTCAGCGAGCCTTTCTTATAGGCTGGTCATTCCTTGTGAGGGGCTGTATACTGGGGGCTGCTGGCTGCATACTAGGGACAGGGGGCTGCTGGCTGTATACTAGGGACAGGGGGCTGCAGGCTATATACTAGGGACAGGGGGCTGATGGCTGTATACTAGTGACAGGGGGCTGCTGGCTGTATACTAGGGACAGGGGTCTGCTGGCTGTATAATGGGGACAGGGGGCTGCTGGCTGTATACTTGGGGGCAGGGGGCTGCTGGCAGTATACTTTGATGGCAGGGGCTGCAGGCAATATACTGGGGGCAGGGGCTGCAGACTATATACTGGGGGGCAGGGACTTCAGGCTTTAAACTGGTGGGCAGGGGCTGCAGATTATATATTCAGGGGCTGCAGGCTGTAAACTGGGGCCCATGCACTGGCTAGCTGTATACTGGGGCAGGTTGGGACCAATGCACTTCCTACCATCGGTTTATCGGCTTATAGGTAACTCGGCTCATACTCGGGTCGGCTTATACTTGAGTATATACAGTGTGTATATATATATATATATATATATATATATATATATATAAATATAAATGGTTTGTGTATATATGAGTGTGTGATTATAACTCACATGTGTGTGTACAAACATGTATATTTTTTAAGTGGGCCACATTCAGAAGGCTGCTATGGTGCCCAGTGTCACAATCTCGGGGGATAAACAGTGGACTCCCTGGACCACTGCGGGAGATAACAACCTTAGCCACACCACGGATGGCTGGCAGGACCACGGATGGCAGGCAGGACCACGGATGGCTGGCAGGACCTCGGATGGCTGGCAGGACCACGGATGGCTGGCAGGACCACGGATGGCTGGCAGGACCTCGGATGGCTGGCAGGACCTCGGATGGCTGGCAGGACCTCGGATGTCTGGCAGGATACCAGGACCACCACAGGATAACAGGACCGCCACAGGATAACAGGACCGCCACAGGATAACACGGAACAAGGGAACACCATGAAACACAGGAAACCAGGAACATGGGAACTCAGAGGCGTCTGGAAACGCTAAAGAAGGCTTTCTCCTCAGAAGAATGAGCTGGGGGATGCTGGGAGTAGCCAGGCTATATAGCCGAGCCGGGAATGCCAGCGCCAATAAGGAGGACGCTGGCCCTTCAAATTCTTGAAGAGGCGCGCACGCGCCCTAGCAGCGGGAACGTGTGGCCGGGAAGGAAGGAGTCTCGTGGACCACACGCCTGGACCAGAGCGGTGCCAGAAGCCTGGAGAGGTGAGTGAAGAGGAGGGGGAGCAGGGCAGGACAGCGGTGGACAGGTGCACCCGCGATCTGCAACATGGATTGCGGGGACACCCGTGACAAGATCCAGACAGGGGGCTGTGTGGCACAGCAGGACACGGGTGCCCCCGCGATCCGAGACATGGATCACGGGGTCACCCGTGACAGTACCCCCCCCCTTAGGGCCCCTCTTCTCTTCTTCTTCAGCCCGCTGTTCTTCTTTCTTCGCCTCCTCCAATTCTTCTTGGTGATGAGACACCTTAGGAGGAGAGCAGGCACAGAGAAGACTTGGGAAGTCGCAGGCTGGGTCGGCTGTGGAGGCTCTGGAGTGTCCTCAGGGGAGGTCGGTGGAGGCTCTGGAGCTGCCTCAGGGGAGGTCAGTGGAGGCTCTGGAGAGGCCTCAGGGGAGGCCGGTGGAGGCTCTGGAGCGGCCTCAGGGGAGGCCGGTGGAGGCTCTGGAGCGGCCTCAGGGGAGGCCGGTGGAGGCTCTGGAGCGGCCTCAGGGGAGGCCGGTGGAGGCTCTGGAGCGGCCTCAGGGGAGGCCGGAACAGCCGTAGGAAGCTGCGGAGTCTGGAGCGCCACTGGGGCAGCACTGGCAAGCTGCAGAGTCTGGGGCACCACTGGGGCAGCACTGGCAAGCTGCGGAGTCTCTGGAGCAACACTGGCAAGCTGTGGAGTCTCTGGAGCAGCTGCGGGGAGCTGCAGAGCCACTGGCGCAACTGCGGGGAGCAGCGGAGCCACTGGAGCAGCTGCGGGGAGCTGCGGAGCCACTGAAGCAGCTGCGGGGAACTGCGGGAAGCTGCGGAGCTACTGGAGCAGCTGCAGGGAGCTGCGGAGCCACTGGAGCAGCAGCGGGGAGCTGCGGAGGCTTGGGTACTGCTGGAGCAGCTCTGGGAAGCTGCGGAGGCTTGGGTACTGCTGGAGCAGCTCTGGGAAGTTGCAGAGACACTGGAGCAGCTGCGGGAAGCTGCGAAGGCTTGGGTACCGCTGGAGCAGCTCTGGGAAGCTGCGAAGGCTTGGGCGCCGCTGGAGCAGCTGCGGGAAGCTGCGAAGGCTTGGGCGCCACTGGAGCAGCTGCGAGAAGCTGCGGAGGCTTAGGCGCCGCTGGAGCAGCTCTGGGAAGCTGTGGAGGCTTTGGCGCCGTTGGAGCAGCTCTGGGAAGC
Source organism: Engystomops pustulosus (assembly GCA_019512145.1). Classification (NCBI taxonomy): domain Eukaryota; kingdom Metazoa; phylum Chordata; class Amphibia; order Anura; family Leptodactylidae; genus Engystomops; species Engystomops pustulosus. The sequence goes on from CM033646.1 coordinate 42,422,030, forward strand.
TGCGGATTCTTGGGTGCTGCTGGAGCAGCTCTGGGAAGCTGCGGAGTGACTGGAGCAGCTCTGGGAGGCAGTGGAGACACTGGGGACACCGGGACCAAGCTGGACAGGCGAGGTAGCCGAACTTGAGGTGGTTCAAACCTGGACGGGATTTTTGCCAGGAACTTAGTATGGGAGACTAGGTCCGGGTCACCACTATCCAATAGAGGGGTAGCCCAGGCCAGGGCCTCTCCAGAGAACAGAAAGTAGATGAACGCCACCTTAGAGCGTTCGGTGGGGTACTGGGAGGATAACAGTTCAAGGTGCTGCGAGCAATGGGAAATAAATCTCCGGCACAATTTGGGGTCGCCATCAAATTTGTCCGGCAAAAAATTTTCGGGTCCAGCAATGGGAGGAGTCGTGGGAGCCTGCTGCTGGGAGGCAATCATCCAAAGAGTGGCAGCGAGTTTGTCCAAGAGTTCCTTTTGGGCAGCAATCTCTTGGGACTGCCGGGCGATGGTGCTAGGGAGGTCCCCCAGTAGCAGGTACGGATCCTCGACATAGTCCGTTGCTTGGCAGAGTCCATGGCCGGATCTTACTGTCACAATCTCGGGGGATAAACAGTGGACTTCCTGGACTACCGCGGGAGATAACAACCTTAGCCGCACCCGGGAGCGGAGTCTAAGTGATCTCCTGGCCTTCGCCAGAGCCTGCCGCAAATCGGGATGGTCTTGCTATGGCAGGAGTCACCAGGTCGCTCCGCGGGTGCGACTAGGCCCGTGGTGGCAGCCAAGGTAGGGACACGGGGACCACGGATGGCAGGCAGGACCACGGATGGCAGGCAGGACCACGGATGGCAGGCAGGACCACGGATGGCTGGCAGGACCTCGGATGGCTGGCAGGACCACGGATGGCTGGCAGGACCACGGATGGCTGGCATGACCTCAGATGGCTGGCAGGACCTCGGATGGCTGGCAGGACCTCGGATGGCTGGCAGGATACCAGGACTGCCACAGGATAACAGGACCGCCACAGGATAACAGGACCGCCACAGGATAACACGGAACAAGGGAACACCACAAAACATAGGAAACCGGGAACACGGGAACTCAGAGGCATCTGGAAACGCTCAAGAAGGCTTTCTCCTCAGAAGAATGAGCTGAAGATCCGGCAGGGGATGCTGGGAGTAGCCAGGCTATAGAGCTGAGCCGGGAATGCCAGCGCCAATAAGAAGGACGCTGGCCCTTTAAATTCTTGAAGGGGCTCTCGCGCGCGCCCTAGCAGCGGGAGCGTGCGGCCAGGAAGGAAGGAGACGCGCAGACCACACGCCGGGACCATAGCGGTGCCAGGAGCCTGGAGAGGTGAGTGAAGAGGGGGAGCAGGGCAGGACAGCGGGGGACGGGTGCACCCGCGATCTGCAACATGGATTGCGGGGACTGTAATCCAGAAAGGGGGCTGTGTGGCACAGCAGGACACGGGTGCCCCCGCGATCCGAGACATGGATCGCGGGGGTCACCCGTGACACCCAGTTATTCACCTGCAAGGAATATTGACAATGATCTTGTGTTTCTCCCACATAGTGAATTTAGTGGAAGCTACTGAATTTGTGAATTAAAAGTAACCAATTCAAATGGTCATTCCTATTGTCTGACAAGGTTTTAGATAATTGTGTCTATTAAATTAAATGTTTGTTGTGTCTGTGTATGTTTGTTGGAACCTTTTTTCTTTTATACAGTACTTGTAATTGTATTTTTCCCTTTTTGTATATAGATCTACAAATTTGTTCCTGGTATTCTTAGACAGCTCTTTGGTCTTAGCCATGGTGGAGACGTTGGAGTGTTGATTGACTGAGTGTGGGGAGAGTTGTCTTTTATACAGGTAAAAAGTTGAAACAAGTGCAGAGTAGGAGGAGCTACTTAAAGAAAAACTTGTAGGCTTGAGAGAGACTGAATTCTTGATGGTTGGTAGGTGATCAAATCATACAATGGGATTTTCTGGCAGGGCTATCGCCAGCACCCGGCAAGTGCTGGGGTCCAAAGCACAGAGCAAGCACCGGGAAGGTGGTGGTGGGGGGAGTGTGGGAGGAGTTGTGCCCGGCAGCCTGGCAGTGTCTGGTGAGAGGTATATTATAATAAATCCATGGGTTCATGAGGGGGGCTGTATATAATGAATCCATAGGTGGCTGTATATAATATAACCCATGAGGGTGCTTCATGTAATATAACCATGAGGGGGGTCTGTATATAATTAAACTATGAGGGGGTTTTATGTAAAATAACCATAACAAGGTTTTTTGGGATGATAAACTAAGGAATATTTTAGGGAACAGGGGACTGCTTTAGTTTCTTTTTTAATGCCGCCACGTGTGTTCACTGCAAAGGGGCCCACTGAGGCTCTATCACCCAGGGGCCTACTGAAACCTGGCGCTGGCTCTGTTTTCTGGATTAATTTTTTTTGTATTCTGTTTCACAGTTGAAGTGTATCTACGATAAAAAATGTTTACTCCTTCAAATCCCTGAATTTGCACAATTTGCATGTATCAAATACTTATTTTCCCTACTATGTGTATTTATATCTCTCTCTATATATAATGAATGTTTAAGTACATATCTTATATGACGCACTATAATGAGGGACTAGTATAATGAAGCATTAGATGGCTATAATGCAGGGAGTAGAATAACAAAAGAGAGCCTAGCATCGCTCTAGAATTAGACACATGAAGGTTGTCATTGTGTCAGGAATAAGGGCAGAACTTGCATTCTTCATGAAAGGGGAGGTCCAGCCACCTCATCATAAAATACTTTTATACACCATCATGCGTGGCAGCCACAGCCTATCATTTCAGCTGGCGATGATGGGAATCACCCCCAATAACACATTAGGAAGACGTTAAATGAGAACCGTGCACAGTCTATGGCTGATAAGTAATAAAAAGGATTGAAGCTCATCTGAGTTATTTGGAAACTTTCTGCTTTCTGCTATCCAACCTCAGGCCAAGAAGTGAAAATATGCTTAATATTTGCCCAAATTCAGCACACCCGTCCTCCCTCCCCCTTCTCAAAGTCAAGTCTTAAAGCCACAAGGAACAGTCGGTAGCAGCCTCTAGGCTTCCACAGGTTGGAGCTTGTCCCCAGCATCTTGTCTCCTGGAAAATTGTGGTAAGAGAGTTGGAGCTGAAAAAAAGACGAATAGAGAGGATTCATTTGTGCAACACCTGTGATCTTCTCCTCTATTGTAACCCCCCTCGTTCTGCGTATACAGACGGTATACAGTGAATTATTCTCGATGCCAAGAACTAAGTAAACCAGGAATCTTTGCCAGATAGGCAATTGTGTATTTTGAAATCTCCACTTCTGGATGCCCAGAAAAAATGGTATATAGGTAACAAGGTTCAGTGAGGGGTAGTAATTCAGTAATAATTAAAACTACTAATGTGTTTATTGTAAGGAGAGAAATAATGGAGTTGTCTAGGATTTGAAATTAATTTTGTTTATCCATACTGGACACAACTCAAAGACAAGAAACCCTCCCCTCTAATCCCTACTTTCCTTTATTTATTCCTAATTCACAAAGAATAATGCAGAATAGATTGTCTGCATGAGAAACGGTTAAGGAAATCCTGCATCAGCATATACATCAGAAGACAAGGCAGTTATCATGTGGACCATGAAGGAAGGGTCCAAAACCAGGTCTTCTTGAACTTGCACAAGGTTTTATGTCCTGTGGGACTTCAACATAAGCAAATATGGGAACACAAAAGCAATTGGATGGTCAGAGGTTAAAAGTTAGTACATCAGGAAGAACCAATGTGGTTTGATGGGACAGAAGCAAATATGGGACAATGATACTTGTATTGCATGAACCACTTACCTTTTTCATGGAATACAATGATGTTGATAACTGGTTTGCATTAATTAAATTTTTTTATGTGGCTCATGGCTGTACTCTTGGTTGGACAGTCACTTTGCCTATTATAGTTGCTAAGGAAAAATATACGTTGTAAACATTCCATATGAAATGACATCTACATGTAATTTTACACGGTGTACATGTTGGGGAAGTAGGCTATGGCTATGCAAAAGCCTTTTGATCTTGATGTACGCCAATAGTATTTTTTCCAAAAAAAAACTACAATTCATGATTTATCCACAGGATGGCCTTCCCAGCTCTGTACCAATCAGCTGTTCGGCCCGGTGCACTAAGTTGGAAACAGTTGTCTGCGTGTTCTTTGTCGTGGCTGGGCGCCATAAAAGTAGCCGCAGTGAGTACCACTGCGCAGAACATGGGGCTTAATGTTTCCAGCTCCATTCTCTGTGCTTGTACAACAAGCCAAACATGGGATCAGTGTAGAGGTGTGATGCCAGCCCCCACAATCATATCGATAGGAATCCACAAATAATTTAGAATTAATCAATAAAAAATTGTCAACAAATGTTTTAACTTTTTGGTCCCAAATTGATCTTCGTTAGAAAAAGACTGTCAAAGTAGCCCTACATGCAAGAGACTAAGGCTCCATTCACACTACCGTATGGAGCATACAGCATGTGAGCATGGCCGTACGAACGGGGAAAGATAGAACATGTTTGTGATATCGTACAGCCCCCTATTATTGCCTATTGCCATCTATGGGTATCTATACACAGCCGTAAGATTCCGGCTGTATATACAGCAGTGTGAATGGGGACTAAGGCTGTAAACTACAGTACAGCCAACTGCTGAGCCAAGTGACTGGATACAGTGGTCACATGGCTGTATGTCACATGACTGGGGTAAAGTAAGAGACTGGACAACTTCTGTGTTCTTACCAATGTGACATCTTCTTGGGTTCTGGCATCCTTTTCCTTCCTTGATATGCTATAAATTTAAAAAGTAAAGAATTTACTAAACTTCACTCCCTAATACTGTGCGTATCCTGTCGGCATTAATATAACCAGGAACATTAGACGTAACTGTCAGGACTTGTATACAGAGCTTGAGGATCTAAGATCTATTCCAAGCCAAATCACCTTCTTTCTCCTTCATTCAATTTTTAAGGTCATGTCTTACACCCAGTCCATATTCCTCTTATAATTGCCCCTACAAAGAACCTGATAGTATTTATTGTTACACATAGGTGTCCTTCAGCAAATGAAACATCCTTAGGTGATTTAGCATGTGTACATGGGAATTTTAATGCCCCATTTTTGTAAAATAAAAATAATTCCGCTAACGCTAGCAAAGTTGTCGCTTACCCTTATTCATAATGGACAGGCACGGGCTGAAAATTATTTTAAAAGAACATTTATGTGAACACTATGTTTATGGAAGGCTCGAGGAGGTGGAGCATGACACAAGGATACTCTCTGATACAGCCTTTTAATCAGTGTGTCAGGCTCCACCCCCTCTCGTGATGCACAACCATCATTATTATATGGAAAGCTCCTTTAATACTCTTTCTTTTCTGCACATTTGTGAATGGTAATATTTTTGTTTACATTCCTTGGCCAACCAGCATAGTTGACAATGTTCAAAAATTTTTTAGGTACAATTCAACTTTGACAGGACATGGTTTATCACGCTAAGGCTTGTTATGAGGTTAAGTTTAGTTGGTGAGGTAATGAGTTTTTCAAGAATATAAATTTTTTTCCTGAATATCCCTTGGAATTTTTCCTCTCTACTAGAATCTTACAGCATAAAGGAAGGAAATTGATGGCTGCAATGATCTGGCTCTTCCCCTTAGGCAGTTAAGGTATGCCACTATACCATATGTGACCCTCCTGATAGTGGATTCCATTATTAGACATATGTCTGCCTCCTAATCCATTTCTGATGAAGGTCAATTTCCACCAAATTATCAATTGTTATCTGAATAACCATCAGAAAGAAATTCCTGGTTTGGTTGCCTCCCACACCCAAATTCTAAGCCTCATAATATTCTATAAAAATGAGCGGATGCTTAAAAAAATCAAGCCAACGTAAAGCAGATATTTAAAAAGGCAGTGAATTCATTTGGGTGCTGAAAAGTAGAAAATGTAGTACTTTGAACATGGAGAATCTTTCAAAATTTTGGGCAAATTTCCATTTTTTTCATAACCAAACACAAAAGATATCATCCAAATTGTTAAACTAATTTGAAGCACAAATTAGCACCAGAAAACAATCTCAAAATCCCCTGGATATGTTAAAGTGTTCCAAAGTTATACACCAGCTATAGTCACACAAGGCAGAAGACAAAAATGGGTTTGTTTCCTGGGGACAAAATAGGCAGAGTCCTGAAGGGGTTAAGTAGCAATGTGTTAAATGCAAAGCACATGTTGCTACATAAAAAACATGTGTTTCAAAATGCATCATGTGAACAAAAGCTTGGCAGTAGGTGGTGTAAAAATAAGAATGAACGTTTACTTACCTCTATCCTTACCTCTGGTCCAACATGAAAAAAGAAAGGAGAGGACAGAGGTAAGCATAATCACGTTCTCCTGGAGACAATATTTTTTCCCACAACCTCTTTAATAATGCTGCCACTCTGCCCCCATTCTTCATAACGTCCCCACTCTTAATACTGCCCTCACTTAATAATATTGCCCCCAGCCTTCCAGTCTGCCAAGGTTTTAATTCTGTCCCCACTCTGCCCTTGTCTCTGTAATGTCCTCACACTGTCCAAGACTTATAATGGGGTGGGGGGAGGTGGGTTGGGTGTGGGGGGGGGTCCTAATAAGCCCTCTTAATACTGTGCTTATTATACGTCAATCTTTATAATAAGTCTCCACTCTGTATAATATAACAACAAAAAAACAATGATACTCACCTCCACTCCTTCCGTGCAGGCTTCTTCCGATAATCTGTCATGAGCATCTTGGTGTAGAGCGCAAATAGTAATGTGATTACTCCATGCCTCTTCACCAAACAAATCTCAAGCTGATTAAAATAGCAGCGGAGGCTGCATGGTGGAACAGGGTGGAGGGCTCTCCATTCCACTATTGCATTCTACATATATGCATCCTGAGGACTGAGTTAGGAATGCTAACCCACAGGCAAGGTAAACTGTACAGCTGACAGGGACTTCGATGTCCTGGCTAAAAGATCCAGGTCCCAAGCCCCGCCCGATTCTTTTCCCCAGTGTTGCCTCTGGTCCCTTGATTACTTTAGTACCGTACCCTCCTAATTTACATACAAACCCCCTAATGAATATGTATACCACATATTAATGATGTATAAAAACCCCATTAAATAATATGTTGCCCTTGTCTCTGTAATGTCCTCACACTGTCCAAGTCCTAATGAAGCCCTCTTAATACTGTGCTTATTATACGTCAATCTTTATAATAATGTCTCCACTCTGTATAATATAACAACAAAAAAAACAATGAATACTCACCTCCACTCCTTCCGTGCAGGCTTCTTCCGATAATCTGTCATGAGCATCTTGGTGTAGAGGCGCAGAATAGTAATGTGATTACTCCATGCCTCTTACACCAAACAAATCTCATAGCTGATTAAAATAGCAGCGGAGGCTGCATGGTGGAACAGGGTGGATGGCTCTCCATTCCACTATTGCATTCTACAATATATGCATCCTGAGGACTGAGTTAGGAATGCTACCCGAGCAGAGGTAAAACTGTACAGCTGACAGGGACTTTCGAGGTCCTGGCTAAAGATCCAGGTCCCAAGCCCCGGATCTTTTGCCCAAGTGTTGCCTCTGGTCCCTTGATTACTTTATGTACCGTACCCTCCTAATTTACATACAAACCCCCTAATGAATATGTATACCACATATTAATGATGTATAAAAACCCCATTAAATAATATGTTGCCCTTGTCTCTAGTATGTCCCACACTGTCCAAGTCCTAAGAAGCCCTCTTAATACTGTGCTTATTATATCCAATCTTTATAATAATGTCTCCACTCTGTATAATATAACAACAAAAAAAACATGAATATCACCCTCCACTCCTTCCGTGCAGCTTCTTCCGATAATCTGTCATGAGCATCTTGGTGTAGAGGCGCAGAATAGTAATGTGATTACTCCATGCCTCTTACACCAAACAAATCTCATAGCTGATTAAAATAGCAGCGGAGGCTGCATGGTGGAACAGGGTGGATGGCTCTCCATTCCCATATTGCATTCTACAATATATGCATCCTGAGGACTGAGTTAGGATGCTACCCAGCAGAGGTAAAACTGTACAGCTGACAGGGACTTTCGAGGTCCTGCTAAGATCCAGGTCCCAAGCCCCGGATCTTGCCCATTGTTGCCTCTGGTCCCTTGATTACTTTATGTACCGTACCCTCCTAATTTCATACAACCCCCTGAAAGGCGTATACCACATATTAATGATGTATAAAAACCCCATTAAATAATATGTTGCATAGCAGAAATAGTTGTTGAGATCGGAGCTCCTCATGATGTCATCGGGGATCGTTTGCCATGACAGCCTTGGGTCTTTGTAAGATCCAAAGCTTTATGGCTTCTGAAGATTCGTTACAATGTGCCTGTGGCAAATTGTAATGAATTCTATCTAAAAACTGTTATTGAAGATGTCTGTAATTAAGATTTATTGTTAATCTTGCTTCTTATGACAACCCAACATTTTTAAAATCCAATTGCAAAAATTCTCACTGGGATTACAGTCCGACTTACGTACAAATTCATCTTAAGTACAAACCTAAAGAACCTATCTTGTACATAACCCGGGGACTGCCTGTACTGCCATACAGTAGTATTGCAGTATATGGTAAGAATAATCTAGGGTTAAAGAATCATCTATGCTAAGTCATCTAGGGTTAAAGGTCTAAAAAATTGTTAAAAAAATGTAAAATAAAGTAAAAAAAAATGTAAAAAAAACCGCTAAAAATTTAAATCACCCCCTTTCCCGTAGAACCTATATATAACTAAATAAACATTAAAAAACCACAAATATGTTAGGTATCGGTGCGTTCAAAAATGCCTAATCTATCAAAATATAAAAATGGTTATTCCTGGTGGTGAATCCCATAATGGAAAATAGCACCCAAATGTCCAAAACGCCACTTTTACACCATTTTACATCACATAAAAAAATGTAATAAAAGTGATCAAAAGGTGGCGCAGTCCTCAAAATGGTAGCAATGAAAACATCAGCTCATCTAGCAAAAAATGACATCTTACACGGCATGAAATAATAAATAACATCACTGAGAAGTAAAATTTGATACACAGAAAAGAATCCCGCACACAGCTCTGTACATGAAAAATGAAAAAGTTATATATTTTTGAAGGTGGGGAGCAAAAAATGAACAAATAAATGATGCACCCATAAGGGATTAAGGCTTCATTAATTTTTATCAATTAATTATTAAGCACCATGACACTGGCCAGTAACAAAAGTCATAAAGTCATAACTTAGCTGGTGGTTGTTGGTGACTCTATTCCGTCTGGGCTTCTAGTGAATAATGTAGGCAGAGTGATGACATCATTGTGCCACCTGCTTCAAGAAAGGGCACAGGGACCCTTCAACCTGCGCTTGAGTAAAGATGTAGATGCCTCAGGGCTTGGACAATATAACAAAGACTGCTGATCATTGCACTCCTGCATGGAAGGGAAAGAAGTGGTGGAAGTGTTGTAATTGGGGGAGCGATTAGTAAGAAGGCAGTAAAAAGTTAACATGGACCCGTGTCTTGCCCTCTATACTATCTAGGTGGGTGTTTTAATTATTACATGTTTATGTGTTTAATTATTCCATGTTTAGGACAACCCCTTGAAAGGACAGCCTCGCCCAGCTGACACATCATTTTGTCATTTAAGAAAAGTTAATAAAGCTGTGGCCTTCCACTACAAAAAATAGAGACTGCGTCTAGTGTAATTTTTGGAAAAGTGGGTGAGGTTGTGGAGGTAGTAAGAAATGGGGTAGTATCAGCAGGGGGTGTAGGAAATAGGAGTTCCTGAAGGCTCTGATAACCCTGTACAATCACTCCAAGCAATATCTCAGACCAGGCTTCTTTTCAGCTCTTGGATTTATGATTAGCAACTAGTGATGTAATATCTAACAGAGCTGATGGGCTTCTAACAGTATATCAAAGAGTCGAGCACAAAGCAGAAGCCAAAATCTCTCCTGTCCTAGATTGGTGCTGACACTGATGCCTTGTCTGTCCTTAACTGTCCTGTGAGCAAGACCTGCTTTTTACACATAAGCCCCTTTATATATTCTGCAATACTCCTACTACCTGGCTATTGGCAGGTACATAAAACAATAAGCAATAAAGCTGCCATATATATTATGAGCAATTTCCTTAGACGATAGACTCATGTTACACACAACAAATTGACCGTGTAGGCTTCCACCTGGCCTAGGAATATTACTCTTCAGACATAGCTTTGCTTTTTGGGATTCATGTAATGACCTGTTAGAGGTATGGTCGCTCATATGATACATCAGGAAAGTCCTGCAGCTCTTCATTCCTACCAACCATAAGAGGAATAGCCATATGACATTTATCAAAAGACTTGTCACTTGGTTTTACAGTTTTGGCAAAGTATATGCACATAAAGACAGAATGAGAGATAGATAGACATGAAAACCTTACAAAGCAGCATTTCAATTTTCGATCAAGAAAGGCATGAATGTAATTACAGTGGTGTGAAAAAGTATTTGCCCCCTTTCTGATTTCATAATCGTTTGGATGTTTGTCCCACTTGAATGTTTCCCATCACCAAACAGTTTTACAGAATGGACAAACATAAAACAAGTGAACATAAAATGCAGTTTAGAAATAAAGTAATCAAAACCTTCAGGGACCTGTGTGAAAAACGAATTGCCCCCCAAACTAAATAACTGGTTGGGCTGCCCTTAGCAGCAACAACGACATTCAAGCATTTTTTGGCCACACATCTTTGCAGAATTGATGTAATTCATCCACATAGAAGGGTTTCCAAGCATGAGCTGCTCTTTCAGATAAATGGCCACACCAAAGTCTTGATTTAGTTTTTTCTTAAGCAATTCAGAGGTGAACTTGCTGTTGTGTTATGTCATTGCCCTGATGCATATCCCAAGTACGCTTTAGCTTAAGGTCACAAACAGTTGGCCGGACATTTGTCTACAGGATTTGTTGGTAGACATCAGAATTCCTGGTTCCATTTATCACAGCAAGTCTTCTAGGTCCTGAAGCAGCAGTACAGCCCCAGGCCATCAAACAACCACCACCATGTAGTGATTGAACGATGTTCCCTTTCTGAAATGCTGTGTTGCTTCTAAGCCAGGTATGGTGGGACTTACAGCTTCCAAAATGTTCAACTTTAAACCATAAGTCTTCTGACAAAAGTCAAGGGGATCATCAAGATATTTTATGGCAAACCTGAGGAGAATGTCAGGCCAACTGTTTGTGACCTCAAACTAAAATACACGTGGATATTGCAGAAGAACATTGATTCCAAACACACCAGTAAGTCCACCTATGAGTAGCTTAAGAAAAACAAAATTAATACTTTGGAGTGACCAAATCAAAGTCCATTTGAGATGATGTGACAAAAGTGGTTCATGTCCAGAAACCCTTCTATGTGGGTGAATCACAGCAATTCTGCAAAGATGTGTGGCCAAAATTCCTCCAAAGCTTTGTATAAGACTCATTGCCAGTTATCACAAACTCTTGATTGCAGTTGTTGTTGCTAAGGACGGTCCAACCAATTATTAAATTTAGGGGGCAATTACGTTTTTACACAGGACCCTAAAGGTTTGGATTACCTTTCCCTTACTAATAAAGATCTTCATTTATAAATAGCATTTTGTGTTTATTTGTGTTACGTGTGTCCAATATTTAAATGTGTTTGGTGATATGAAACATTAAAGTGAGACAAACTCACTTTACCCTTTACCGACATGTGACAAAATAGTATGTCAAATGTCGGCTCTCCATACAAGGGGGGGGGGGGCATTTTCTACATATTGACAACACCGATCACGGGTTACATCGATCGACGCCAGCATCATTAACATGTTAGGTATTGCCGCATCCCAAAATGTCCGATGTATCAAAATATAATAACAGTTATTCCTGGTGTTTAACCCGTAATAGAAAATGGCACCAAAAAATTAAAAAAAACCCACTTTTTTGCCATTTTACAAAATATAAAAAATAAAATCAATAAAAGGTGATCAAAAGGCTGTACAGTCTGAAAGCATGAAAGCGTCATCAAAAGTCGCAAAAAATGACACCGCATACAGCTCCGTGCACTGAAGTATGAAAAAGTTATTAGCATTAGAAGACGGTAAAATGAAGATTTTTATTCTTTGTAAAGGAAGTTTTAATTTTTGTAAATGTATGAAAACATTAGAAACTGTTAGGATCAGTGGATCCTCTGGACCACCGCGGGAGATGGAACTAGCCAACCCCCGGGACCGGAGCCCAGCGGCACCTGGTATTCACCAGAGCCCGCCACAAAGCATGTTGGACTTGCTGTGGCAGGATACCACTAGGTCGTCCCCAGGTGTGACTAGCCGAGGTCGAGGTACCTTAGCGGATGACAATCTCGTAGTCAGGTCCGGGCACAGGGTCAGGGCAGGCGGCAGAGATTCAACGTCAAGTCCAAGTCCGGGGTCAGCAACAGGAAATCCAGGCAGGTGGGAACGGGAACACAGGCACACGGAACACAGCAACATGGAGGAACTCGGGTAACACAGGACTCAGGAGCGGAAACACACAGGAACGCAGGAATACACAGGAACGCAGGAATACACAGGAACGCAGGAATAATCGCTTGGAAGCTTTCTCTAAGGCTATGAGGCACAAAGATCCGGCAGGGTACACAGGAGGAGGCAGGATTCTTAAAGGTGAGGTGTTCAGCCAGTGCACCAATTAGCGGTGCGCTGGCCCTTTAAACTTTCTTCAGGAGCCGCGCGCGCCCTAGGAGGTGGGGACGCGTGCGCACGGCAGTCCGGGGAAGAGCAGGAGCCGGGAGAGGTGAGTTAAGAGACCGGGCTCGTGACAGTACCCCCCCTTCGGCCTCCCCCTCTTCTTGGGCCTGAGAAAACGTTGGAGCAGGCTCTTGTCCAAGATGTTATCCTCTGGCTCCCAAGATCTCTCCTCAGGACCAAATCCTTTCCAGTCCACCAGAAACAACCACCTACCCCTCACTGTCTTAGTATCCAGGATCTCCTTCACCTCGAAAACATCAGTAGAGTCTGCTTGTGGTGCCGGAGGGAGAGGAACTTGTCGGGTGAAGCGGTTTAAGATGACTGGCTTTTAGGAGGGAAACGTGGAAGGAGTTGGGTATGCGCATGCTAGGAGGCAGCCGCAATTTGTAGGCCACCGGGTTGATGCGACTGAGGATTTCAAATGGACCCAAGAACCGGGGTCCCAATTTGTAGCCAGGGATCTTCAGTCGGACGTACCTTGAGGATAACCAGACCCTGTCACCAGGAGCTCTGGTCTTGGCAGAGGTTTGGAGTAATGAGGTACGGACTTGTTCCCAGATGGCTTTTAGATCCTGTACCAAGTCCTCCACAGCAGGAACAGCTGCAGACACAGGTAACGGAAGAGGAGGCCGTGGGTGCAGTCCATAGTTAATAAAGAAGGGAGCAGAACCAGCAGAAGTGGAGTCCAGGGAATTGTAGGAAAACTCCGCCCATGGTAAAAGAGAAGCCCAGTCGTCCTGACGAGCGGACACAAAGTGGCGGAAATGGCACCCCAAAGTCTGATTCACCCTCTCCACTTGGCCATTGGACTGAGGATGATAGGCAGAGGAAAAGTCCAATTTCACTTGCAGCTGGTTGCACAGAGATCTCCAGAACTTGGACACGAACTGAACACCTCGATCATAAACGATGTTCCAGGGAAGGCCATGAAGCCGGAAGACGCGCTGGAAGAAGAGACTGGCAAGACTTGGTGCTGAAGGCAAACCTGGTAGAGGGACAAAATGGGACATATTAGAGAAGCGGTCTGTTACCACCCAGATAACGGTATTGCCAGATGATGGCGGCAGATGAGTAATGAAGTCCATAGCCACGTGAGACCACCGGCAGGTAGGCATGGGTAACGGCAACAGAAGACCAGCTGGTTTTTGTCGTGAGGGCTTATTGCGAGCACAAGAGGCACAAGACCGCACAAAATCCCGAACGTCCTTGACCAAATCAGGCCACCAATAGAAATGGGAAATCAGGGCCACAGAGCGCTGCACCCCAGGGTGCCCAGCCACTCGAGAAGAATGTCCCCAGGTCAGGATCCTCTTTCGAAGTCCAGGTCGTACATAAGTCTTGCCGGGAGGTAATTGCCGGAAGTCCACCGGCGCTGCCAGCACAAGCCTCTCTGGAGGAACGATGTGTCTCGGAGCATAGTCCTCCCCCATAACATCGAAAGCACGTGACAGGGCGTCAGCCTTGATGTTTTTCTCGGCTGGTCGAAAATGGATCTGGAAGTCAAAACAGGAAAAGAAGAGGGACCACCGGGCTTGACGTGGGTTCAACCGTTGAGCTGTCTGTAGGTACTGGAGGTTCTTGTGGTCCGTGAAAATACTGACTGGAAATCGAGCTCCCTCCAACAGATGACGCCATTCCTCCAAGGCAAGCTTGATAGCCAGAAGCTCACGATCCCCAAGAGAATAATTCCTCTCTGCGGAGGAAAAAGTTTTGGAGAAGAAGCCGCAGGAGAGAGTTCGGCCCCTAGGCCCCTTCTGGGTAAGAACCGCTCCAGCTCCTACGGAAGAGGCATCGACTTCCAGAAAGAATGGCTTTTCGGTATCAGGTCTGGTAAGAACAGATGCAGAGGAGAAAACAGTCTTTAATCTCGTGAAGGCCTTCTCAGCCGCTGGAGGCCAGAGACGAGAATTGACACCTTTCTTTGTTAGCGCCACCAGTAGAGCTACCAGGGATGAAAAATGTGGAATGAATTGCCTATAATAATTGGCAAAGCCCAGGAATCTTTGGATAGCACGCAGTCCCACTGGGCGTGGCCTCTGAAGAACTGCGGATAGTTTAGCGGGATCCATCTGCAGGCCTCTGTCGGAAATAATGTAGCCAAGGAATGGAAGGCTCCTATGATGAAAGTGGCATTTTTCCAGTTTGGCATAGAGATGGTTAGTCCTGAGGCGACTGAGCACTTGCTGTACATGGGACTGATGGGACTCGAGATCAGCAGAAAACACGAGGATGTCATCCAGGTAAACCACAACACAGCTGTACAATAAGTCTCTGAAGATATCATTAACGAATTCCTGGAAAACGGCTGGCGCATTACACAGTCCAAAGGGCATAACTAAATATTCAAAATGCCCATCACGGGTGTTAAAGGCGGTCTTCCACTTGTCACCCTTCCTGATGCGAATAAGATTGTAGGCACCACGAAGATCCAACTTGGTAAAGACTCTCGCACCCCGTAGACGATCAAACAACTCCGTGATCAGCGGCAAGGGGTAGCGATTCTTAACGGTGACTTTGTTAAGACCGAGATAGTTTATACAGGGGCGAAGAGAGCCATCTTTCTTGGTGACAAAAAAGAGGAGAAGAGCCGGGCAGCAAGTCGATGGGGCAATCGTAGGGACGATGTGGAGGAAGAGTCTCAGCCTGTTTTTTGGAGAACACATCTGCGGAATCCAAGTATGGAGCGGGGAGCCCCTCCAGGGGCTTGGGAGACAGGGTGGAAGTCCAGACAGGGAGCGGACGAGGGATCCCCATACAATGAGAAGAACAAGCCGGGCCCCAACGGAGAATCTCCCCAGAGGACCAGTCCAGCACAGGGGCATGTTGCTGAAACCAGGGGAGACCCAACAGGAGGGTGGAAGTGCTTTGGGGTAGTACGAAAAAACAAAGTCTTTCTTTATGAAAGGCTCCAACTTGCAGAAGCAGGGGTTCCGTGCGAAACCGGATGGGCACGGAGAGAATCTGGCCACTGACTGAGGCAATGGACAATGGTTTCTCAAGACGAACCACTGGGAAGTGATGCCGGGAGACCAGGGCTGCGTCCATAAAGCTCGCTGTAAAGCCTGAATCCAGGAAAGCAGAAACTTGGATCTGGGTGCCGGTGTCTACGCTGAGGAGCACAGGAATAATCAGATGTGGAGAAGCTTGGCACACACCTAGGGACGCTTCTCCCAAGAGCCCTAGGTGCTGGTGTTTCCCAGACATTGGGGACGAATAGGACAAGTCCCGATGAAGCGCCCTGGATTGGCACAATACAGACAAAGGTTCTCCTGTTGTCTTCTGGAACGCTCTTGAAGAGAGAGCCGGATTCTGTCCACCTGCATGGGTTCCTCAGCAGACGATAGATACAGGCGGAGGCTGGAGCGGCCTTTGGAAGGCAGGTGCTAGGCGAGGAAAACGTCTTACCTGAGCTTGATGATGCTCAGAGCGAAGTTCCTCAGCGCGTTCCTTAAACCGGACATCAATCCGAGTGGCCAGTGTAATGAGACCACCCAGAGTTGACGGTAGATCCCGAGCCGCCAGCGCATCTTTGACCTGCGGCGAGAGTCCTTTCTTAAAGGTGGCGATGAGAACTGCATCGTTCCAGGCAAGTTCAGAGGCCAGGGTGCGGAACTGAACTGCATACTCTCCCACAGATGAGTTGCCTTGGCGCAGGTTCAACAACGCATTCTCGGCAGAAGAAGCCCATGCTTGTTCCTCAAAAACGGCCCGGAACTCTGCCAGAAAAGCCGCGAGAGTAGCCGTGACCGGGTCGCCTCTGTCCCAAAGAGGAGTGGCCCAGGCCAGGGCTTTCCCAGAGAGAAGACTGACGAAGAATGCCACCTTGGAACGCTCCGTGACAAATTGCGAAGGCATAAGTTCTATTTGTAGAGAGCATTGAGTAACAAAACCCACTGCACTGTTTGGGGTCTCCGTCAAATTTGCTTGGCATAGACAGCCGTAGTCATGGTTCAGCAGCAGGAAGGCAGACCGGGGTTGCAGGAGCCACGGGAGCAGACACGGGAACCTGTTGCTGGGCAGCTAGCAGCTGTTGCAGCATGGTGGTGACTTGATCCAGCTGTTTGATCTTACTGTTAGGATCAGTGGATTCTCTGGACCACCGCGGGAGATGGAACTAGCCAACACCCGGGACCGGAGCCCAGCGGCACCTGGTATTCACCAGAGCCCGCCGTAAAGCGGGTTGGACTGGCTGCGACAGGATACCACTTGGTCGTTCCCAGGTGTGACTAGCCCGCGGTACCTTAGCGGATGACAATCTCGTAGTCAGGTCCAGGCACAGGGTCAGGGCAGGCGGCAGAGATGCAACGTCATGTCCAAGTCTGGGGTCAGCAACAGGAAATCCAGGCAGGTGGGAATGGGAACACAGGCACACGGAACACAGCAACACGGAGGAACTCGGGTAACACAGGACTCAGGAGCGGGAACACACAGGAACGCAGGAATACACAGGAACGCAGGAATACACAGGAACGCAGGAATACACAGGAACGCAGGAATAATCGCTTGGAAGCTTTCTCTAAGGCTATGAGGCACAAAGATCCGGCAGGGGACACAGGAAGAGGCAGGATTCTTAAAGGTGAGGTGTTCAGCCAGTGCACCAATTAGCGGTGCGCTGGCCCTTTAAATTTTCGGCAGGAGCCGTGCGCGCGTCCCCGCCTCCCCCGCAGTCCGGGGAAGAGCAGGAGCCGGGAGAGGTGAGTGAAGAGACCGGGCTGCAGCAGGAGCTCACTGGGGAGCACGGATGCGCCCGCGATCCGAGACAGGGATTGCGGGAGCACCCGTGACATAAACCTACAGAAATTTGGTATCTCCTTGATAATACCGACCCAAGGAATAAAGTAGACATGTCACTTGGGGCGCACAGCGAAAGCCGTAAATTCCAAGCCCGCAAGAAAAGGTCGCAAATGCATTTTTTCACCAATTTCACTGCATTTGGAATTTTTTCCAGCTTCCCAGTACATGGCATGGAATATTAAATACTGTCACTAAGAAGTGCAATTTGTTATGTAGAAAACAAGCCCTCATAAAGCTCCTCAAATGGAAAGATTTTAGAAGGTGGGGAGTGAAAAATGGAAATGCAAAAATGAAAAAGGGCTGCGGCGGGAAGAGGTTAAGAGATCAGTAAGGGGAAAATACTTTTTCTGGACTCTCTACTGCAGAACATGGGGAGAGACAAGTATAGGGATCACATTTTGACCACTTTACTTAACTATGTTATATTAACAAAGAGGAAGTATGTGCTTGGGGCCTTCTATTAATCACAGTCTAGACACCTCATCTATCATTATATCAATAAGCTGTCAGCTCCCAACTCCATGACAGGTGCACCACTATGCAAGAACTGCATGACCATTGTACCTTTACCTGCTTGCAAGACACTTATAGTGCTATCCTATAGAATATTGATCGCTTTATAGCTAACAGATAAGAACATCTATGATGCTATAAAAGAGTCGCATGTCCCAGGATATCAGTTACCAGAACGAGCTTACAGTATGTGCAGACATTAAACGGCCACAAGTCGGGAGTACATTAGAGGCTGTAACCAAGGGATGGATTATCAATTTTGGTTTTGTATTTATGCTATGTATTTTATGATCATTGTTATTTTTTATACTTTAAATGTTAATAAATGATCTGCAGAATGTAAATTGCAAAATTAAATCTACATCAAATCCATATTTGGTGTGACCACCCTCTATAAGGTCCCTGAAAACCATTAAAGGATCTGTGGTTAGTCTTCCAAGTTCTTTCAAAAACAGTGGGGGTCATTTATTTTTGCCTTTCAAACTGAAAATTGACGGTGTTTTTATTCTTTCTCCTTTTCTGCGCTTCTTGTGCCTTAATTTATGTAGTTTCGGTGCCGCAATATTGGTGGTTTCCGACGCTCTTGACTTCTATTTTTGGGTGCAAAATTTTGGCACCGCTTGTAAATCCAACAGTTTTCTAGCGCTTCTATTTTTCCAACTCTTTTTTGGCGCAATTTGCGGTGCAAAAAAAGAGCAGCTAAAAGCTGGTCTAGGGAGTTCTAAACCTTTTAGTCCATGCGCCAATTCATTAATCCATTGAGCCACAAACTTACATCCCACTGAAAAATATAGCCACTCTGTGCCAAAATTAATGTTTTTTGAATTGTGCTTTGAAGGCATAGGGGAGTCACTCGAATATTGATTTGGTTATGATTTCTCTATTGTTTATTCACTTTGCATATTGTTAATTTATAAAGATAAACCATTAACGTTATTTTTTTCTTCACATCCTCACTTTGCAATATTTGTGCTATACGCACCTTACACTTTTGCGCAGTGCTGTTACTATACTTTCAGTAGCATAGATTTGGATATACACTGTTAATATAAAATAGAGCATCCTAGAGGATATCACCAGTCAGGGCATTGAATAGTTTGGGCTCTGCTTTTGCAGAGCTTTGTTTGCACTAAAGAACATTCCTATTTCTATATACAATTGTTAGATTGGCCATTCATAATCGGTTACGGTACTACTCTGCCAGGGACACTAAATACCCAAGCTCACAGCATATATACTGCACATTGCTGCTCACATATTAACATAGAGGTTGGCATTTTCCATTGTGCCGCCTTGAAACATAAATATAGAAAGGTCCCTCCACCTCTACAGACATTAATATGCTGTGCACACGTATGGCTGTAACATTATCTCTCTCCAGCAGGTCAGGTATGGGCCAAAAAGAATATAGAGAAATATGCACCAGGTGGGGGTCTATGTGGTAGCAAGTCTGAGCATAGACAATGCCTGTGGGGTGAAGTGTGATGGATGCCTGACACATATATGCATTTTCTGCGCTGTAGCCGACAGCATACAGGCGTCTCTTAAGCCAAAAGAGAGAGCAAACGGGGAAGCAATAGAAGTGCAGAGAATAGGGAGGGTTGTATAAAGCGACTGCAAGAAAATAGTGGTGATACAACTCATATCCATTCTAAAACATGGATATCAATATTTCTAAACGCTGATATAGGAGTGGAAAAATAGTGCAATGTATCATTTATATTCAAGTATTCCCCACTTTTAATCATTGGTGTGTCTCCCTACAATGCACTCTCATTGCTGTATTTATCACCTTGCCTAGGCATATGATATGTGTCTTCCACATACAGTCTCCTCCACTAAACTGTACTACATGAATACATACTATAGTATCTACTATTGTATAGTATCTATTCATGTACTCATTGGGGGTCATTTACTAAGGGTCCGATTCCCATTTTTCCGACGTGTTACCCGAATATTTCGAATTTGCGCCGATTGTACCTGAATTGGCCCGGGATTTTGGCGCACGCGTTCGGATTGTGGCGCATCGGCGCCGGCATGCACGCGACGGAAATCGGGGGCGTGTCCGAACGAAAACCCGACGGATTCGGAAAAACCGCCGCATTTAAAAAAAAATTGTGTCGCGAAAATTTCCCTCACCTTCATCCAGGATAGGCCGGTGTATTTCGAGGCATTCAGGCGGACTTCAGCGCAGCAGCGCCACCTGGTGGACGGCGGAGGAACTACCATCATAAATCCCCGCCGGACCCGAATCCAGGGCAGAGAACGCGCCGCTGGATCGCGAATGGACCGGGTAAGTAAATCTGCCCCATTGTTTGCAACATCCCTTTGGCAGTGGATTGGGTGTGAGTGTGGGAGGGGGGGGGGGGTACCCTCGGTATAGGGGCCTTCTGGTCCCTTCCCTTCAGGGGGTCTTTCTGTGCTTAATTGTAGCACATTTTTAAATTTAACATTTTAATTGTTTTTATTCTTGTATGTTTCTTGTATGTTTCTCTCATTACTTGTGGAACAGTATTGTATTCATTTGTTGCAATTGCATTTGTCAATTGATCTTGGCCTACTATTGCACTGTTGTTTTTCCTCTTTACTGCTATTCATTTAGTTTTTTAATGCAAGGGCCCCCCACTTATTGCTGTGCCATTCCGTATCTGCAAATATTTATAAATATAAGAAGATTACCACAGTCACAGTGCCTGGACCTATGAGTAAGTGTCCCTGGTTTATCATGATAGATATTGATTGGAGATTTTCTTTAAGCTTTGTTTTGTTGTCGTCTGTATAGTTGGGATCTCAAATGTTGGTAGTTTAATTGACTCCTTTATATCTAAATGTTATTCCAACGGTAATTTTAATACAAAACAAGTTTCCATATAATTTGATATATTCTCCTTATTATATTTTGAAACTTTCTTATATGTCTGGAGATCAAAATTAGAGAACAATATACAATTTCCTAAATATTAAGGTCAATGTGTGTAAATATAACTTAACATGAGCAAAATTGCAGTATTTTAAGCGTATTTCATAAATTACATGTATTCTAAAGCACAGAATAAAAATGTTAATGAGATAATTGTAAATGAACACTGATCAAAATTAAAGAATTGACTTTGCAAAAAACAGTGTGCCGTTCCAAATTGACTGAAACCCTCTGGTAGCAAGTTGTCCAGATGAAGGGCAAAGGGGTAACCCTATAAGACATAGCAAGAGGTTGTTCCAAGACTGTGATTTCTAGAATATTACACCTTTAGAACATCACATACTCATTCAAGTTTCCCAAGAAGGCTGATCGCCATCGAAAGAGAGAACAGGATAATGTGGATTATTGGAATAATGGTTTCAACACTGCAGCTAGAATTGCTCGCCAGTTCAGCACTGAACAGGGTAAGGTTCTGCCATGTCATACAATTTCTCAACGTCAAATTGGACTGAAATCCCACTCTGCAGTGGACAAACCTCTCACTAGCAAAATAATCAAAATTCTAGACTCACCTTGCTGAGGAGCATGTTGTGTGGACAGAGGAGAATTGGTCCACAGTTCATTTTAGTGATGAAAGTGAGTTCAATTTGAATCTGATGGGAAACATTACATTCATTGACAAACTGGGAAAAGACTGAAAAAGTGTATAAAGAAGTCAGTGAAAGGTGGTGGAGGAAGTGTCATGGTTTTGGAAATGTTTTCTGCAGCAGGAGCTGGACCTCTCATATAGCTACATGGCAGAGTGAATACATGTGTGTAACACAAACTTCTTCAAAAACATGTGCTTCCTTGCCTGCGACATTCACTTGATCAGCCCCCAATTTCATGAAGGGCAATGCCCCTTGTCACGCAGCAAAATGGGTGAAGCAGTTCCTTGCAACAGAAAACATTGAAACAATTAAATGGCCAGCCCAGAGTCCTGACTTAAACCCAATAGAAAACCTCTTGAAAATCCTTTGTGACAAAGTTATGGCCAAAAAACCCACAACAGTCACAGAACTATGCAAGAGACTGGAAGAAGAGTGGACCAAAATCCCACCAGAGCAATGACAAGTGAGTGACAAGTGATGTCCTTTGGCCACGGATATGGCCTGTGCACTTCCTACTGATTGGTGACTGGTGTTACCTTCAGAAAATGTAATTAGAATCTTTCTCTGTGCTACAGTCATTGCTGTTCTCTAATTATGATCATCACATCTTTTGCAAAATAAAGGTTTTATGTTGATGTATACTTTAGTCAGTTTGTAAAAGCACTGCTCTAGTGGCTTGGTGTACCCCTTACACAAATCCATGAAATGTTGATCAATGGAGATCACATTATTTCTGAAAATATCAAGTGATCATACAGATAGCTGTACCTATTGTCAGAAAGTGGAAAGTTCAGGGCAGCACAGCAATACTGGTGGGTGCAAAGTCCATATGCCTTCTGGCTGGAGAGCCTCAATGTATATTTTCAAGAACAGGGAGCACTCCAAAATAGTGTCCAAAAAACGGGATGTCTTTATTCCAATAAAGGCACCCCGTTTTTTTGGACACTATTTGGGAGTGCTGCCTCTTCTTGAAAATGTACCTATTGGCAATGAGACATGGCTAAGGGGAGTTTAACTATGCATTTGCATCTGTGCTCAGCATATTAGGTGGAGGGTCACATTTAGGTGTTTTATTATGCATGAGACTGGATTTTTACATCTTTTGCTCCACTTGACTAATGTACAGGTATACATTTATATGTTATCCATACAGTGCTATGGAATATGTTGTTGTTAAATAAATAAAAGAAATGTGTGTATCAGTAAAGAGGGTTAAGAAAAATCAGAATGGAGTTGCTATACTGCAGGATCTCAGTTTATGTCTCCTTTTATGGCATCTCACCATGAGTAAGTGCTCTAGGAATGTTTCGGAGTTCTGACTGGAACTGTGCAGGGAGGCCGAGAATGCAATATTATCTGTGGATTTATGTGCAACTACATCAGCTAGAGTACAACTACTTCAAATGTGGCACATAATGTGCAAGGAGAAGGTATGTAAACACAAAGTCCATATGTGGCTTCATAGAAATCATACATTGAAACACATACACTTTGGTCTGCAACTCAACATAATAAAAAGAATCTTGAAAGAACTTAAGCTATGGAAAACCTTTGTTCTCAATAGGTATCCAGTCAGTTTGAAGGTTTATTTTTCCTGGATTTTACACTAAGGGTGGTCATCCATAAGTGGAGACCCCACCTTTGGAGTGGCACTGATCAGCAGAACGGCCAACAGTTCTCTGGACCCCCAAGAGCAAGTACATTTTACAATTTACCACAGCATCATGCATTTAGTAGTGGTTGTCCTTGGAATTGATGACTTGTGTTTTCCACTTTTTTCCACTCCACAGTAAAGGATCAACATAGCCACCACAAAGTGCACGGAGCTGGTAAATCATGGAGGGGACTACGAGGATCATCTGTTGGACCCCTATCTATGTGGTACTGAAGTCCTAAAAACTGCCTTAGAGTTACTTTTCTACAGCCCTTTAATTATGTTGTCCTTGCTCCATATGTGTGACCTATAGGCTGAACATGAATAACAGGACAATCATGGGTAGAAATATGATATGAAAAAGATAGGGGCAAGGAGCATTCAGAACACAGTAACCCTTGCAAAAACTACTGTAGCCACCAGAGGCGTAACTAGAAGCTGATGGGCCCCAGTGCAAAGTCTGTGCCAGGCCCCTGACTATAATGTATGGTTTATAGTAATAGTCTTTTTATATGGGAAAGTGATACCATAAGGTCCCCCTAAACCTCTGGGGACGGGTGCGACCACAACCTTTGCACCCCCTCAAGTTATACCCCTGGTAGCCTGCTAGGAGCCTGTTTGCATATAACCAGCGGCAGGAGGAGGTTGGCTGAGGGCAAGAATATATGGGCTCTGTGTAATACAAGGCACATACGTCTCTGACAGAGAGAAACGCCTACGAGAACTGCACACAGGGATGAACATGAATTCAAGGCTGTGACCATAGTAATGGATAGGATGCAGAAGTCATTGTCGAGGTCCAAACAAAATATGTTGTAACTTTTTTCAAGAAATTTAAAATCTACCCTCCCAAGTATAACAACCTGCAAATAAATTGAAAGTAAAATATATTTTATAGTTGGGAGCATGCGGCATACACTCATCAAGCTTCTTATTATTCAATGACCAAATACATGGTGCCAACCTTCATTGCTTCCCATGACCATGATGATGTCCTGGTCAAGAAAACTGTCAAGAGAAATTACTCTTTCCAGCCTTTCCATCTGTGACTTTGCACTCCCATCCAATATTCCAGTGTCTGATATTAAGGCAATGTCATACATGTAGTATAAAAGTGCTACAGCACTCTGCTTTCAGCCTAGGAGACAAAGGGGAAGCAGCATCATAGAAGAAACAAAAGCAGAAGAGATAGGACATTCATTTGGTCTCATTACACAGTAAGCAGTCACAGGTTCACCAGATATCTTAAAAAAAAAAACAAGCACCAAGAGTCTTGTAGACATTGAAATAACAAAAAAATCTGCTCCAGTTTGCCCAGCGCTTCTAAAAATCTCCAAACCATAAGAGACATAAAAGTATACTATTCTCTCCAAGTTTCCATAACCGGTCCATGTTACCGGAGCAACCGACCATTGTAACAACTCCTTCACGAGGACCATATTGGAGTATCATCAGACAAGGCAGGGGAAAGGATACTGAATGGTTGGAAGAAAATGCAAAGAATTATTGGATCTGAAGCATTGAGGGAGACACAATGGAGAATCATAGCAAGAATTTATTGAGCCTTTAATAGAAAATACTATACTTAAGCATAAGAGAGAATCCCTACTTTATGGCAAATATGAGGCAGACTTGTCCAGTTGATGCCAGAGTTGGGAGACTGTTGGAACAGACCATAAATTATATTTTAGAGTTTCAAATGGAACTTGATGTTTGGATAATGTTTGGATAAATCCTGCCCCAGATTTCTGTCGCATGAAAGCCGGCGCAGCTGCTCCAAAATTTGATCGTGTACAACACAATTCCCAGCTAAATCCCTATCCCAGCGGCACAATCCCCGAAAACCATGAACAGTCCGATGAAAATGCGATCTGCAGACCCTTAGTAAATAAGCCCCAATATCTATAATGTCTAATCGGAGACCAAAAAAAATCTACTTTGCGACAAAAAAAAATCTATAGACGTAGTACAAGTTAACGTGGTGCTAAACCCCCATCAAGATGTCTCAGCAAGTCAGTCACCAGCGGGCACTCTTACTGCCATCAAAAAAGATTATTATACTGTAACATGATCTCAAACCACACATGTAGATCTTTTGTTTACCTCCCTATTAGGCTATCAGTAAAATATCTAGGTTTTGCAGAGAATGTTTAATAAGTAGATGTACTTGTATGCCTAGAGGAAGAACATAGAAATATGCAGACACATAAGAAATCAAGTATACGGTAAATATACCTGATATAATATATATATATAATATATATATATACATATATAGAGAGAGAGAGAGAGCATTTGCTATCCTCCAGAGTTTGCAGCTGGCAAGAGACTTGCCAGCTGCAAACTCTGGGGAGTAGCACTGCTCTCTTCTTCTGTAATGACAGCGGGCCCCGTTGTTTGTGGCCCTTAAAATGCACAGTCGTGCCCATGGTGCTGGCCAAACTCCTCCATACTTGGTCTATTACAGTTTTATGCTGTACACAGTGCACCGAAGATCTCGTAATAGGAGGATCCAAAGAGGCTACTAGGGTGTGGAGTAAATGCGCTTAGTAGCTTCAGCTCCAGCTAGTCCACACCCCATTAGCCTCTTTCAGATATTTGCATATTAGGCATTAAAATATTTATAGTTACAGGGCACTCAAGGATTAGCCCTAAAAAGAGCTCCCATATCATTCATTAGTTGAATCTGCCCCCGGATCTACCTTAATAGATAAATCCGAGATGGTAGGTTTCCTTTAACTACATAAAAATCTCTGTCAGAAATCCATATATTTAGTTAAATTACTTAGATTGTAACACAGATTCAACAGAATGTAGCCTTCCATTCTGGGGTGGGATCCGACCAGTTCGACCTGGCTCGGGAGAGCTTGCTGCGAAGCAGAAAGGCGCGCCATTTTCCACCCCTTGCTTGCTTCAATGGAGCATGGGAGATTTTATCCCTAGCGGCTACTATGGGCATCACTGTGACTGATGTCAGCAGTCACATGGCTTTGTGTGTGCAGGAGGATGTGCTGCCAACTGTCAGGGGAGGCCATAGAGTAGGTGGCCAAAACAGTTGGGTGGCTCTATGTTCAGCACAGCAGCGTTACTGCTGAGCTGATCAAGAGCAGAGAAGTACCCGGGAGAATGGCACTACTAAAGTTTGGTTTCGTCGTCCATCCCAGGCCCCTGTGCAGCAGCTGTTGTTACGCCACTAATTTCTATTGTGTGGGGCACTTTGAATCATTTGAAGGCACTATGACTAGATTAGCTACTGTCGGTGAGCACATTTACTATATTGGCTACTGTGTGGGGCACAATTACTATTTTGTAGGCTGTGAGGATACCGTTACTATATTGGTTACTGTTTGGGGGCGTAGTTAATATATTGGCTACTGTGTGGGAGGAACGTTATTATATTGGCTCCTGTGAGGGGAATGTTACTATTTTGGTTACTGTTGGGACATAATGATGATCTTTCAGGGAACAACAGAACAGTATTAAGAGGAGATAGAGGAGTTGATGATGAAGTGAGGAACTTTTTTTGTCTTGCTAAATTTGCAGAGACGAGTTGTGGCTGGAAGAAGCTGAAATTGCAGCCAGGTGGAAGAAGATGAAAGAGTCTCCTCCAATAAGAAATCATCTGATTGCTGTCATTACACATGAGCTCACATTTCTGCACTCAATACTCAGTAATTTTTACACTTAGATTGGTTATATTTGTGTGTACATAGCTACAGTAAGTTCTGGTGCTGCATTTACTTACTGAACTTGGTTTAGGTGCTGTATCTCATCCAGGTTCTGGTGGTGTATTTTTTCTCTTATTACAGTTTTGGTACTGTTTTTGTACTCAACTTAGTTCTGGTTTTGTAAATATGTACAAACTTGGTTTTAGTGCTGTATTTACGGTAAGTATTAGGCTTGGTTCTGGCTGTATATGTATAGAGCTTATGGGGATGTATTTTTAGTATGATCTTTGCTTGGGTGCTGAATTTAATGCTTATATATGATTTAATACATTAATTTAAAATTTTACATACAAAAGGTTGTTTTAAATATTATATTAATGTAAAGTACATTTTGAATATTGGTGATTATAGTAGGTAATTTGAATCACAACCCTGCTCCCATTCATCATGGTGAATTAGCACAAAGCTGAATCATGTTGTGTCTGTTTAATGATTAGGAAGCAGATTCTATAACACAGATTTATCAATAGTTATCACTATATATGTGCAGTTTGCCTCACTAATGTGCAGAGTGCACCAAATTGTTGAAGATTGGAGCACGGTAATCAGGTGCACCTTGCACGTGCCAATTGTGCTTAAACAGAGTGCACCATTTTTTTGTGCACTCTGTTTTACCGGAACACCACTTTAGCTTCAGAATTCTGTGGTGCAGTGGACCAAACTGGCGCAGACACTTTAAAAGTACATGTACAAGCACCTTGCATGTGCATGTTCTTTTCAGTGCAAAGCCAGTTTAATAAATATGGCTCTATGGGGCACATTTACTATGGGCTGTGCGCCAGTTTTCTGTCGAACTTTGCACATTCTTTTCAGTGCAATCTGCTTGCACAGGTGTTTAAGAAGGGTCTGCGCCACATTTGTGCCAAACGTGACCGTTTTGTGTTGCATTACACTATTTTTCATGCAACACAAATCTCTGCACTGAAGGGGGCGTTCCGGTGCTCAGTCCGACCATGCGCCACATTTGACATGCAAAGTCCAACATAAGTGTGTTGCATGCCCTATGTTAAAAGTGCACCAAAAAAAAGTTGTGCACTCTGTCAGAGCTTTGCAGGGAGCGGCCAATTCACGAAGAACGTGCACCAGGAATCATGAATATGATGGACTCTGCACTATACACAGGCAAACTGCACATAGTACAGCCTGCACTATTCTTAGTAAATGTGCCCCTATGTGTTTTTTATGCAGGGTTTTCTGGTCACAAAAAGTTAGCCACAATGCTTATTTGTGGGGCTCTTAAAGGAGTTGTTCGAGACTGCAAAAAAATCCTTGGTGGCCGGGAGGGGGCAGCTTAAAAAAAAAACATTTACTTACCTTACGGCACCTTCCCGGCATCCCGCACTGCCATCTCTCTGGTCCATGCCCCATGTAAACACACAGGGGCATGGAAGCCATGCTGCAGTCAGCTTCCGACCCACCAAGGTGGCCGGCCACGGCCACCCGCATATCCATTGCTGGGAATAGGGACAGGTGGGCATGGCCAGCCGGAAGCTGAGCGAAGAGTGGCTTCCGTGCCCGTTTGTTTAAATAGGGGAACGGACCGGAGAGATGGTAACGCGGGACACACAGGAGGGCGCCGGGAAGTAAGTAAATATTTATTTTTTTAAGCAGCCCCCTCCCGGCCGCCAAGGTTTTTTTTTACAGTCTCAGACAACCCCTTTAATGATTGGACCCCTATGGATTATGTGAATGCAGGTTCATGTACACCAAATGAACAGAGCAGACAGTCGCACAATAACCCTGCTGCTCTATGCACCATGGTGCTGACTGAGATAGACAAGCACCATACTCTGCTATCTTCTTCAGTTCCATATACAATGAATGGAACAGCAGCGCACATGTCTAACCGGCTGCCCCATTCTCCTGAGCTCTTACAGGAGTTCAACGAATACCTGTACTCATAAACCCTTAGGGGCTCAGTGATGGAACCCCCTAACCGATTAGTCAGTTAGCCCGTATACACTTACTTGTTTGGACTGAGCAACTCCTTAAACATTGCATATACTATAACCTCCTAAAACTATGTGAATATAGTATGAAGCTGAATAAAATATTTCCCTCTGAATTGTTTAATTATCTGGAACACATTACATTAGGAATGCCTGATCATTGTAAATAATATAATATACTCATTGTATTATCTCATGTAAATTTGGAAAACATCCATATTGTGAATTGTTGTATACATAGGATAACATGGGTGTATATGTGGAATATGGAACAGGGTATGGGAGACTCTGTCTGTGTAGTGTTTTCTGCTGTCTAGTGGGGGATGGAGAAGAAGGGAGCTGGCAGAGATTGTGGAAAATATAACGAAACAAATATCACAAGAGAAAAAAGGTCTGGACGACTCATGGTACTATCCCGGAGAGAGGACGAGAAAGTGGAGAGGGAGGGGATAACACGTCAGAGGAAGCTGCAAAATAGGAGATAAGGGGGCACTAAAGGAGAGAACACAGACTAGTATAGAAGAATAAGGGCAGAGAGTTCACCACATAAATACAGGGAACTGTTTAACCATGCCATTATGGACAACTGGTCAAATGAACAGGCGCTAGGGGTGAGGTGTACATAAGGACTGTAGAAATCTTTTTATAGATGGCCTGGAAAAGTTGGTGAGGGTTAAAGTACTTTCTCTCTTCTCTTCTCTGCCACTGCATCCAGTGGGAAACCAGGGGAAAACATACTTACCCTCTCACGTTAGTCCGTTTGGGTGAGTTTTGTATTTGCTTATGTATTTTTTCCATCTACATTACCTGCTCCAACTATTATTTCACAGACCATTGATGCATTAAATAAAAATGGAAATGTGAATAAACACATCTGGGCACATTTACTTACCGGTCCTGCGCGATCCCCGAGGTGCGTTGTCCGATGAGAATGAACTTTGCTGTGATTCACAAAGATTGTGCGCCCGATTTCCTGCATCTGTCGCTTCCCTGCTCATGTCTGCCGGCGTTCACCTTCTTGTTCCCGGTGTATGTAAGTGCTTGATCGTGCACTCAGTTAAATCCCATGCTCCATCCGAATCTGTCGGATTGTCCGATGGCCAGCCCCCTGATTTCTGTCGCATGAAAGTTGGCGCTATTGCGCCAAAATCCGATGCAACGCAATCTCCTTCTTAATACCTGTCCCAGCGGCGCAAATCCTGAAAATTTCTAAAAGCTGACGAAAATGTGATCCGCGGGACCCTTATTAAATAAGCCCCATTGTGACTTATTTATTAAGGGTTGCGCTACCCACTTTTGTCGGACTATTCACGGTTTCGGTATTTGCGCAGCTTTGACAGGTATTTAACAAGGGTTTGCCCTGGGATTGTGTCGCATACGACACACGCAGCTGTGCTGGCTTCCATGCAGCAGAAATTGGGGAGTGTGCCGTCGGACGATCGGACTGAACGTGGGATTTAACATTCAAATTGTGTCGCAAGACAATTCACTTACATGCACAAGGAAGAAGAAGGTGAACTCCTTCGGACCTGAGCGGGGAAGCAACAAATGCAGGATATCGGGCGCACGATCTTAGTGAATCATGACACAGTGCATTTGAGACAATGCACTTTCTTGAACAACTCGGGACTGGGTAAGTAAATGTACCCCATAGTAATAAGCCACGGGAGGGAAACATGCTCACAGCCTGAGGCTCCTTTCATACCGATGTATTCTACACCCTAGGCCGGGAACCCGGTTGTAGCATAGGTTTAGCTGGAGAGGTAAAGGGGTGCTCACACCTCCCGTTTCCACAGGGAGCCATGCTGCCAGGCCGTACGTACGAGGAAAACAAAACACGTTTATCTTTCTAGCAACGGCACGGTATGGTGACATGTGTGTGCTCACCGCACCGTGCCATGCACAATGCACTTATCTAGCGGCTGTATGCCACCTGCCGTTCGGATGGCTAGTATACGCCAGCATATACCTCATAGGTCAGTATTCAAATGCGCCTCACAGGGTTAACATCTTGAAATTATGGGATTTTTTTGGACGATATCAAGGATTTTGTCGTCCAGCTTCTAGTTATGGGCTGGAAGAAGAGCTCAGGTATATTCATTTTCCCCTATATCATTCTCCCTTTTGTGGTTTCTTTTCCAAAGCAAAGATTTTTAGAAGCCATAATATTATGGTCCGGGTTGTAACTAATAGAGGCTGGGCCCCATAGCAGATTTTTGAATGGGGCCCCTTTCCCTGAGGGATTTGGTTAAAACGCATGCCTTTTCATGTTACTATGCGTTTTTCAGCTTTGAAAGCGTTTTTTTTCGTTGCTGAAGTAGCTGCGTATAAATGTGAACACAGCTGCTTACACTTCCAGCAATGAAGAAAAAATGTTTCCAAAGGGGCACATTTACTTACCCGTCCGAGACGCGATCCCCGATCCGGACTCTCCGACGATGATGCACTGTAACTATATTGGCTATTGTGGGGGCACCATTACTATATTTGCTACTGAGATCAGAACATTATCAAGTTCGTGTTATGAAGTTTCTAACATTTTTGTGTTGCTAAATCTGCAATGACAAGTCAATTCTGGAAGAATAACAATTTACATTTAAAATAATAATACCCGGACATGGGTTGCAGAAGCACCCGTGACAGTACCCCCCACTTCTTGGAGTGAGGAAATCTCTGAAGAAAACCATGGTCCAGGATGTTGTCCTCAGGACGAACCTCTCTCCTTTGGACCGAACTCCTTCCAGTTGACAAGAAAGAGCCGCTTCGCTCTAACCGATTTCACATCCAGGACCTCTTTTACCTCATAGATATCAGTGGCATCAGCCTCAGGAGGTACTTGCTGGGAGAAGCGATTCAGGATGACAGGTTTCAGAAGGGAGATGTGGAAAGAGTTCTGGATGCATATGGTGGGTTGAAGATGAAGCTTGCAAGCTACAGGATTTATGCGCTTCAGCACCGCGAATGGACTCAGGAAACGAGGGCCAAGTTTGTAGCTGGGAATCTTCAACCGGAATCTGCATACCTAGAGGACAGCCATACTTCATTACCTGGAGAGAAGATTGGAGGGGGCCTGCATTTTTTGGCGGCCTGGGTTTTAGTTTGAGCAGACGCCTGAAGTTGGGAAAGATGAGTCTGCTCCCAGATGGACTTAAGATCTTGAACCAACTCCACGACAGGAATGTCAGAAGGCACAGAAAGAGGAAGATGTGGGCATGGATGTTGTTCCATAGACAATGAAGAAGGGAGCAGAGCCGTCAGATTCAGAGTCCAAGGAATTGTAGGAAAATTCTGCCCAACAGGCAACAGGGTGGACCAGTTGTCCTGTCGGGCGGAAACAAAATGACGTAGATAGAAGCCCAGAATCTGATTAACTCTCTGCAGAAATCCAGCTTTACTTGAAGTTGGCTAAACTGGAAAACAATATGCAGAGGAAGTCCATGAAGATGGAACATGTGAAGGAAGAACAGGTTGGCAAGACGAGAAGTCGGTAGACCAGGCAGAGGAATGAAGTCAGACATCTTGGAGAACCGGTCTGTGACCACCCAGATGATGGTATTACCAGAAATGGTGAAATATATGTCACAAAGTACATGGTTATGTGAGACCACGGGCAATTGGGTGTGGGCAGTGGCAGGAGCAGACCTGTTGGCTTGAGGCGTGATTACTTGTTACGGGCACAGGAAGTGCAGGAACTCACAAAGTCTCATACATCCTTAATGACATCTGGCCACCAGTAAAAACAAGATAAGAATGCGACAGATCTCTGCACTCCAGGGTGCCCAGCCTCACAAGAGCAATGTCCCCAAGTTAGTATCCTCTTCCGAAGAGCAGGTCCGACATAAGTCTTGCCAGGAGGAAGCTGCCTTAAAGGGAACCTACCACCACGAATCTACCTATAAAGGTAGATCGGGTGGTAGGTTTATGTAAGGGACGTGAGGAGAGCTCTTTTTAGAGCTAATCCTCACGTCCCCGCTAACTTTTGGGAAACTTTATTAACCTAATATGTAAATTTAGTTATGCGGCTACTGGGGCGTGGAGTAGCTGGCACGAGGCTACACAGCGCGGCTACTCCACGCCCCAGTAGCCACATTACTCCTAGTACCCTGTTGTGTGCCCTCGTCTGACAAGCCGGCTACTGCGCATGCGCAGTAGCTCCGGCCTCGGAGCTGGGACTGCTCAGCCGGCGTTCTGCGCATGCGCAGAACGCCATCATATCGGACGAGGGCGCGCAGCTACGAGGAGCTGCGCGCCGGACACAACAGGGTAGGAGGAGTAATGTGGCTACTGGGGCGTGGAGTAGCCGCGCTGTGTAGCCTCGTGCCGGCTACTCCACGCCCCAGTAGCCGCATAACTAAATTTACATATTAGGTTAATAAAGTTTCCCAAAAGTTAGCGGGGACGTGAGGATTAGCTCTAAAAAGAGCTATCCTCACGTCCCTTACATCCACCTACCACCCGATCTACCTTTATAGGTAGATTCGTGGTGGTAGGTTCTCTTTAACATTGTTCTCTGCTGGATGGAAATGTATCAGAAAGTTAAAGTGGGAGAAGAAGAGGGACCAAAGAGCCTATCATGGATTGAGATGCTGAGCGGTTTGGATATATAGATGATTCTCTGTATCTGTGTAGATACAGCCCGGATGACAAGCTCCTTCCTGAAGATAAAGCCATTCTTCCAAAGCAGGCTTTATGGCCACAAGCTCCCTATCACCTATGGAATAATTCCTCTCTGCGGCAAAGAAGGTCTTTGAGAAGAAGCAGCAGGTGAGGGTCCTGCGCCCTTTCTGGTTGACATCAAGGAGATGTCAACCTCTAGCAGGAACGGGTTCTCAGTTTCAGGCCAGGCTTCTTCAGCTACCGGAGACCAGAGTTAGCGAAGCCCAGGAATCTCTGGATAGCATAAAGTCCTACAGGACAAGGCCACTGAAGTACCGCAGACAACTTTGTGGGATCTGTAGACCCTTGTCTGAGATATACCTGAGGAATGGAAGACTCTTTTGGTGGAACTGGCACTTCTCAAGCTTGGCATATAGGCCATTGGCCCTTAGGCAACTGAGAACTTGTCGTACTTGGACTTGATGGGTTTCAAGGTCCATGGAGAACACCAGGATATGGTCCAAGTAGACCACGACACAGGTATAAAGCAAGTCTCTTTAAATGTCATTGAAAAACTCTTGAAATACGGGAGGTGCATTACAGCGTCCAAAGGTCATGACCATTCATCGCCTTCACGGATGCGGATGAGATTATATGTCCCCCGAAAGTTCAATTTGGTGAAGACTTTGGCTCCACGTTGGCGGTCGAATAGTTCTGTGATCAGAGGTAGAGGTAGTGGTTCTTCACTGTAACTTTATTAAGACTGCGATAGTCAATACATGTCATCCTGTGCCTGGGAACAGATCTATATGTCAGTCATAGGTCTGGTGTGGGGGCAGAATCTCCGCTTTCTTTTCTGAGAAGACATCCGCAAAGTCTTTATATGGAGCGGGAAGACACACCAGAGGCTTGGAGGCCACAAGAGAAGCCGTGGTGTATACAGGATGAGGTGCCACCAAACAGCGTGACTGGCATTCCGGTCCCCAGCAAAGAACCTCCCCCGTCTGCGAGTTGAGCACGAGTGTGTGGCACTGCAGACCCAGAAGGACTGAAGACGTGGAACGAGGTAGCACATAAAATGACAATCTCTCTTTGTGCAATGCCCAGACTTGCAAACATAGAGGCTCGATGCGGTACCGGACTGGATCGCAGAGGATCTGCCCACTGACTAACCAGTGGCTTCTCAAGACGGACCACAGGGAGATGATGCTGGGAGACCAGGGCAGCATCCATGAATTTCCCTGCAGAGCCAGAATCCAGGAAGGCAGAAGCCTGAAAGCCACTTGTTGGAATAAGATTAGGAATATTCAGGTGAGGAGAAGCTTTATTCTCGCCGAGGGATGCCTCTCCCAGAAATCCTAGATGCGTGCATTTCCGGATCGCTGTGGACGGAGTGGACAAGTCCCGAGAAAGTGCTCTGGGCTTGCACAATAGAGACATAAATTCTCTTGTCGACATCTGGGGCTTTCTTGGGGAGTCAAACACACTTTATCCACCTGCATGGCCTTCTCTGGAGCAGAAAAAGAGGATGGCTGTGGTGTCCTTAGGAAGACTGGTGCCAAGAGGGGCAGTCGACAGGTCCTGGTCTGTGTTAGTTCTAGACGCTGCTCCTCCTGACGCTCTGAAAACCGTATGTCAATCCGAGTGGCCAAGGAGATGAGATCACTCGGGGTATGGAGGATGGTAGGACACATGTAGACAGGGCTTCTACAATATGTCCAGAGAGTCCTTTTTTAAAGGTAGCAACCAAAGCTGCCTCATTCCAAGCAAGCTCAGAAGCTAAAGTGCGGAATTGGACCACATAGTCAACTACAGACGAGTACCCTTGGCGCAAGTTCAGCAGGCGGTTTCAGTGGATGATGCCCAAGCTGGTTCCTCGAAGACAGACCGGAATTTATTTTGGTTAATATTAGCCATGACTGGGTCGTTCCTGTCCCAGAGAAGGGTGGCCCATTCTAGAGCTTTCCTGGAGAGAAGGCTGATCATGAAAGCCACCTTATTTTGTTTTATGGTGAACTGTGAAGGCATCAGTTTGATATGCAAAGAGCACTGGGTGATGAGGCCCCTGCATAACATGACGTCCCCATAATACTTGACAGGCATGGAAAGTCGCCGTCTTGGTTCCGCGGTAGACAGTGTAGCTATAGTAGCGGGAGGTACCCCAGGCACTGGATGCTGGTGCTGGGTACCCAACATTTGCTGCAAGATGGTGGTGAGCTGATAATGTGAGGCAATCTTCCCTATGCGGCAATCTGCTAGGACTGCTGGGTCACGATGGTGGTCAGCCAGTTCCGCAAGTGATGATGTGAGCCGACACCTGGGAGCTGAGTCTAAGTGGCACTTCACCAGTGCCCGCCGCAAAGTGGTTTGGACTTACTGTCACAGGATCGGAGTCAGGAACAAAGCAGAAGATCAGGGCTGGCAGCAGAGGAGCGTAGTCAGTAACGGAATCAGAGTCAAGACGGGAAATCACACTAAACGGACTAGTGTGTTTATTCTTTAGCACTACATATATTCTTTAGCACTATAAGGCACTATAAGAGGTTGCACTATTCTTTTCCTAAAATTGCTGACTGCTTTCTTCCATGTGAAAACCGTTGCCAGGAGACCTGGAGGCCATGTGGGTCTGATTAGGAGGCAGGGAGTGCAGAAATGTTTAATGTGTAAACCAGCCATGGCCACATAGGCAGGCAGCTTTACTGTAACCTTGTATGTTAGTCTGAGGACCATGGCCAGTCAAGAAGATTAATGAGTTAATAGCTGGCCTTCTGCCTGTGAAAACCTGAAGCAGGCAATGACATACTCAGAAATATCCTCAGCACCCTGTAATGGGATGGGTAACCCTAAACACTCTCTGGGGTAATAACTATTTTATTACCGGTAAAGGGACATATTTACATTGAGATTCTTTGCATGCAGATTATCGAGACAAAACAAGGAGTGGAATGATAATAAGAAGAATAGTAGCACTTGTCATTCTCTTCCATTTTGTTGTTATGAACCTTATTGTGTGAGGCCTGAGACATGCAGTACGTGATCTATAACTTATACAAAACCCATCCATAAAGCACCAAATAAACTTGCATTGTGAGATTAGAATTTGCTGCTACATTCACAATGCAAAATGTGTCCTCTTTGTGTTTGTGCCAGATTTGTGTTTCGCGACTGCACTGTGCCGAAAAAACGGAAAAAAAGTGCATCTAAAGGGTCGTGTTAGTGCTTAGTCTGAGTTTGCGAATTTAATACTGCAACTTGACAGAATTGTGTCGCACGCTGTATGTTAAAGGTGCACAGGTGCAGTGCGCCCGATAATTTTAGACAGTATTCAATAATCTGGCGCACCCTGCATGTTCGTAAGGCACACAATTTGCCTCACTGTTGAAAAATCTGGGCCATTGTCTTCTGTTCAGGGTATTATAAATAGGGATAAGATGAGATGATGAACCTTTGTCCAGCCTGAAATTAACATTGCCACCTCAACATCACAATCTTTTAGCAAGTTAGGCCGCGGTAACAATGTGACTTTAACAACTTCAGAGTTCACTCTCTGAATCCAGGCAACATCTGCAGTCGACAAGCGACACTACGCCAAGTGACCCCCTCCCCTCCACTTGTATGTTATTGGCTGAGACTCCCATGGCCACTCCCTCCAGATGAAATTGCTCCTTTTCACGGCTGTGAAGTTGGA
The DNA here is from genome assembly GCA_019512145.1 of Engystomops pustulosus. Taxonomy (NCBI): domain Eukaryota; kingdom Metazoa; phylum Chordata; class Amphibia; order Anura; family Leptodactylidae; genus Engystomops; species Engystomops pustulosus. The sequence continues at coordinate 42,459,368 of CM033646.1, forward strand.
GGGAGTCCATTGCATTGGGATTGACTCCACGTGTCGGATCTTTGCAGAGTATTGCCACCTGTGTTTCTCTGCAGAGTATCACTTCTTGTAGATTCACAGTATTTGGTCTGAGGGCTTGGAAGCAGAGATCACACATGCTGAGGACGGAGTGACACTTCACAGGGGGGCAGGGAGAAGAAAAGAATAGGAGGAGGCTGCACTGTCAGAAATAATAGATCTTATAACAGAGCAATGCAGCGGGGATAGCATAAAATTACCACAGCAGGAAAAGCCAAGCAACTCAGATCTGGTGCAGACAACTTTTTGTCATTGTAGTTTTATCCTTATTAAGTATCTTAAAGGGACTTTCAAACTGTCCCAATTCTAGAGCAGTGGAACAGTGGACTCAAAGAACATTAAAAGGAAATATATGGGTCATGCTCCACCTCTTTAGGTCTTGCCTAAGATATAATATAGTCGTGCGGCAAACTGTTGTAGAAGGCACAATGGTGTTGCTGCCTTGTGCAGGACAGAAGATAAACATTTTACATCCCAAAAACCCCTTTAATTGTTTAAATACAATGACATAAGTGCATATCCTGGTTGTGTTGAGGGACAAGTGTCTACTTTATTTAACAGCAGACACCTGCTGTTTACTGTCCAAATCCCTGCTGGCATATAAATAGTGCCCCTGTATGGGCTATGATGTGATCAAGAGGTGCTGATCGGTCATATTGCAGTATATTGTATGAAAGTTCAGACCCCCATATCCTCTATTCCAGAACATATATTTAAAATACATAGATAGATCAAACAATAGAGCAAAGGATTATATGAAGACATATCAAAACTTTATTATATTGGCATCTCAATGATTGTACTGGCTAATGAAAAGAATGGGGCATAGTGAAAACTGTCAAAACAAAGCACCCTAGAAAATGGCAAAACTGTAATGTTTAAATCAATTTTACAGCATTTGGATTTCCCTCTAATTTTCCAGTACAGTGCACAGGTTATTTAATGGTGCCACTGTCTACACCAGAATTCTAGAGTAATTGGCACCTGAAATGTTGTACACCACATTTATTGAGGGTTTTAGACCATTTTTAGGTTGTTTTCCAATTTGGCAGTCTGTACTATGTGCAGTTTGCCTGTGGAGTGTGTAGGGTGCGCCAGATTCATCAAAACTGGTGCATGGTCTTCATTAATCTGGCACCCCCTGCACTGCTCTGGAAGTGTGCACCATTTTTTTTGTGCACTTTGTTCAGGCTGCAGAATTGTGGCACACATCGGACAGAATTGTAGTGCAAACTCCGACTAAGCACTAACACGCCCTTTTGTTGCGTCTTTTTTTATGACTTTTCTGTCTTTTTTTCGGACACAGTGCGGCTACCTCATAAAACTGGCACTGAAAGTTTATAAATACATGTGCAAGCAGTATGCACTTACTTTCTAGTGCAAAGTCTATAATAGATGTGGGCCAATGAGTTTGTTCTTATCTGCATTTTTTTCACATCTCTCTGCATGCTCTACTTTTGCATGTCACAATACACCCTATACAAGTCTATGGAACAAAAAAAAGACACAAACAAGTGTAATGTGTTTTTCACTGAGCCATTGCCATAGAAAAGATACATCATAGTCATGGGTCTTTTTCTTGAGTCTGTGTGTGATAAACTCAGTATAAGGCTACATGTACACTGCTGTTGCCTTCCGTACCGTAGCACGTACACAAAATCGTTTTTTTTGGCTCAGCTGCGCTGGCTTCCGTGCAACACAAATTAGGGGGGGGGGGGGGGGGGGGTGCGGGCCGTCGGACGATCTGCCTGATTCGGACTGAGCGCGGGATTTAACTTTTAAATTGTGTCGCAATCCCAAGCACTTACATGCACCACTTAAAGGAAACCTACCACTGCTTGCATGATGAAATCATGCAAGCAGACCATCCTGTAGGCTACTTAATGCTGATGCCGGCACATAGTTTAGTTAGGCTCGGCGAACTTTAGTTGAGCTAAAAAAACGATTTTCTTACATATGTAAATGAGCCCTCTGGTGCTACCCTACGTCACCTTCGGGCTGACGATGGCTTCCGATGTTTAATTATTCCAGCCAACTTCAAATTACCTGTCCTCCTTCAGGTGCAGAGAGCCATGACGTCACCAAGCTCTCGGCACTTATCGCGCATGCGCAAACACTAAGTCTCGGGACAGCCGGCCGGCGATAGGTGCCGAGAGACGTGACGTCCCCAAGCTCTCGACATTTATCGCGCATGTGCAAACACTAAGTCTCGATAGGTGCCAAGAGCTTGGTGACGTCATGGCTCTCGGCACCTGAAGGAGGATGGGTAATTTGAAGTTGGCTGGAATAATTAAACATCGGAAGCCATCGCCAGCCCGAAAGTGACGTAGGGTAGCACCGGAGGGCTCATTTACATATGTAAGAAAATAGTTTTTTTAGCTCAACTAAAGTTCGCCAAGCCTAACTAAACTATGTGCTGGCATCAGCATTAAGTAGCCTACAGGGTGGTAGATTCCTTTAAAAGATGTTGAACTCTGTCAGACGTCAGGGGAGAAGCGACACATGCAGGATACCGGACGCACGATCTTAGTGAATCACGGCAGGGTGCATTATCGCCGGACAATACACTTTCGGTGAACTTGGGGTCAGTGTGGGGCTCATTCTCATTATGGGTGAGGATATTTGGACTTCCCTGTTTACTTTATGATCACCAACAGTTTATTTTGTTCTCATACACTTGTATATATTCTTTCCTGTGTCTATGTTGTGTACAAATCCCACACTTGGTTTTTGGTACATACCTCTCACCCATGCCTGCATGATATTTAATGTCAGCAATCTCATCATGCAGCTTGGATGTTGCCATTGTGTAAAATGTTGTATATAGCTCTAGTTCGCTGTCTAGTGTCGGGGCATACTTTTCCTGTGCACAGTTGTTCATCAGTATGTACATATTTGTAATCTTTTTATTAGATTGTTTCTACAATAAAATTTATTAATATTTGACTAATTTTTTGTGGAACCTCTTCTTCTTTTGGTTTGAGTGCTCTCTATATGTTCCATGTGCAACATCCCCCACCGGGGCCTAGCCCTTGAGGTGAGGCCTGGAGACAGCCGGGGCCCGCGGTACCGGAGTGGCTGGCGGTTGTGGCCTAAGCACGCTATTGTCACGGTGCTTGGTACGGGGGAACCGGAGGGCTGTCCTACAGCCTGGCAGGTCTCCAGCAGGGTGGTGTTGGCAAGAAATGATGAGGGAGAGGCTGCTATAGCGGATCTCCCTGGGGCAACCCCTTAATGTCCCGAGTGTGAGTCTCTGGGTGATGGACAGGGTGCCGGTGATGAAGGCAACCGTATTAGCAGGGACCAGACGGAGACAGAAGTTGAAGAAAACAACTTACAGTTCTTTATTTGAACCGGCAGGAACCGCAGCAACGTGCCTTTAACAGGTAGATGGAGTGCTGAGATGTGAGTTGGAGGGAGCCTCAGGAGATAGTTCACCAGCCTGGATGTAGAGGGCAGGCTGGGAGGCAGCTGTGTCCTGGTAGGAAGCTTCAGCTTGTCCTGTAGGGCTTCAGGTATCACCTTTAAAGGTAAGATGATACCCCTTTTCCTCACTACACTAACTCTAGTCTTCTTGCTCCACTCTTCAGAGGCAGGGGCTAAGCTCTTCCTGCTCTGGTATGGGCTAGACAGAGATTGCTCACTCACTCACTGATCTCTAGGATTCTCCTACACTGGAATCTCTCTCAACTAGAATCCCCTAGAATCTTCTCCCTAGAACAGTGATGGCGAACCTTTTAGGGACTGGGTGCCAAAACTACAAGCAAAAGCCACATATTTTTTCACAAAGTGCCAAATGCCAATTTAAAGTAACTAAAGTAGCTCACAGGTTTCAAATGTATTGGCATCTTGAGGACACCAATACAGGAGAAAGGAGAAATTTTGATTATTATTGTAGCTTCCCTCTAAGGTCCCTTAACATGATGAATCACAAGTCCAGAGAAGGTTCTACAATGATAATCCAGCTGTGTCATCACTTTAAAATAGCGCTGAACGAGGCACATCCTGGGCTGCATGTGACTACAAGAGAAAGTATGGAGTCCTGAATGGTGACCTTTCTGCTGGGTGATGGGTGCCCACAGACAGGGCTCTGAGTGCCACCTCTGGCACCTGTGCCATAGGTTCGCCACCACTGCCCTAGAACATTCCTGGCCAGGGGGTTTTGTAACTTCCCTTTGGTCAGGTGGTGGCTGCTCCTCCAATCACATCTCAGCTTACAAAGCACAGGATGTAACACATATCATTGGACAACAGCATCTTGCATCATACAAAATACTTAACCTCTGCCTTGCCAGGCAGGATTCACCACTGCAATATCCCCTATGTCCTATCAGGACCATGTAGTGTAATGTGATTACACGCAGTTGGGACGTATTCGCAAACCCTCCCTCGCCATTGCATCGGCGAGGGTGTTGCACATGGTATTTATGTGTTTTTTGAACCCAGCAATTTTATAGCAAATATTCTCGTTTGGTTTGGCTGTTTTCGGTGAACTCCAGCGGATGACTACGTAAATGTGCCCCATTAACTGAAGCACAATCAATGACCTCCTGGAACTTCCAACAGGGTGCAGGCCTACCAGAACAACTCAGGAACCATTACCTGGAGAAGGGTAAGTGTACTTTCCTTTTCCATTCACATTCCAATCCTGGCCCCAGGGGTTTTCCAGATTTCTTGGAAGTTAGGGGTAATTTAGAGTGGAGGGGCGTATTACAAATCTTGTCCTGTGTTTGTTTCTGTTGCCTCCATGTTATTGCATTGTTTGACTAAACAATCTAAATCTTATCTTTTCCTTTGTAATACAATTGTTTCCGTTTATCAGCCACTCTATAGGAAATATATGAAGTCATAGACTGACTATGAGATCAGTGACACATCTTACACATGTCTATTGCTGAAAACCTTCTCAGACATCATCACACAATATACAAACAGGGTGCTGGTAAATAAGATAAATAGTCTCCCTCCCCTTCCTTTAGTTCTGCTTTTTTAGTGTTTCCCCATAATGGTCAGATGGAACAATAGCAGTGATGTCCCTGCTCAGGAAAGCTTACTGAGAAAAGTGGCTGAGAAGAATGTAAGAAAGACATTGCAGTCTTCCAGCATTACATTTTTGCAGCCTGTGGAGAAAAGGACTTATATGTGAAGGCCATTTTGGCAGGTAGTCACTGTGTGTAATACTGTACATGACTGTTCTTGCTGGCCTTACGTAGTCAATCAGGCTTTCATTTCTCTCTATCGGCCCGCCGCCTATTCTTGTCGTGACCTGTCTCCGTCTCCTGCAGCTACACTCATTTCTTCTCTCTGGCTTCTCTCTTCCTCACTTTCTTCTCTATCCCTAAACCTAAAATGTGGTGAAGTGTTTCCCTGCCACTCCCAGCGTACAGTGGGAGGGAAGAGAAAAAGGGAGAGCGGGCCAGAATGAAAGAGGTGAGGGAGGGGGGGGACAATACATGGAGAATGAGAAAGGGAGGAGGGAAGAAGGAGGGAGGTCTGGAGCGCTTCCCAAAAACTTATTGTATCTGCCACATCAGCACCACACTGACGAGTCACTCAGATGGGGAGCAGATGGGAAAGAAGGCCCTGGATAGGGAGGGGTTAACAGGGCAGGAGACGGGTTAACGTTGAAATGTTCTGCAAATAATACAAACTACATTTTTGTAGATTTCTTTGATACGTGGACATGACCAGGTGGCTTCTGCTACAACTTTCCCATTTAAAATGTGATCTAAATGTTTGACGTTTAACATTTACACTGCTTTGGGTATCTTTGTAAAGGCTTTTTGATATGCGCTGCACAGGTAGATCCAGAACTTTATTAGGAACATAAGTTGAGACAGGAGTAAATAAATATTTGTAGCCTTATTGAAAACCTGTGGTATGCGGATTCCCAGGTATGATAGAGTGATCAACCTTATTACAAGTTACTAAATGCTTGTCTTGCCGAAGGTTCTCTCTATTTTACAACAATACAATTGAAATACAGTGGGACACAGTCATTAAGGGTTGCGTGCTGCACGTTTGTCGGACCTGAGTGGGGAAGCGACACATTCACGGTTTCTGGCACATACGTTGCACTTTTAGTGAACTCTAGTGAATTTGTAAGTAAATGTGCCCCAGTATCCATAATGGCCCAGATTGATCATTAATAGTAGTGCACTAATGTGCAATGTGCGCCAGATTATTGAATATTCATTAACAAATGCTTCTCTACTTCTGCACTGTTCAGGAAGTATGCACCAACTTTTTTTCGGTGCACCTTTAACATACAGGGGGTCATTTATCTTAGCTGATTTGTTTTGGCTTGTTTGTGCCTGTCGTTTTTTGTAATTTATCAATCTACCTTCTTTCTTGTGTTAAATGTTATTTTTTCAGATCTCTTTTTGAGACATTTGTTACAAATGCCTCTAGTCATTTCCTTCCATTTTCTAAGTTTTCCTTAGGTATGGTTTTGTCTGGAGTTTTTTTGCACCAAAAATGTTGCAAATATTAGACAGTTTGAAATAAAAAAAATGTCATTTAAAACATTTAGCACATCTGGAATAGAAGATAGATGTGTTTTACAGCCCAAAAACAAATGTCTGGCAGACATTTCAAAATGTCCCCAAAAAGGTGCAAAAATTGCAATGCGCCAAAAAATGTCACAAAAAAAAAGAAACAACAGGCAGAAAAATAAAGATAAATGACCCCCACAGCATACTACACAATTCTATCTAGTCGCTATAATAAATGTGGTGCACGGCCCGAATCAGCACCGGAACAACCCTTTAGTTTGCATATTCTTTTCAGTGCAAAGTGATTATTTTTCCTATTTGTGCCATCTCCATGCCAAGTGGGTTTGAATGGAGTACGGATGACAACGCAGTGTTCTGGCATGGGACGTTCCTGCTCTGCGCCTGCACACTAACTAGACCATGCAATGGTCCACCTTGAGTCTTTACTTTTCTATACCCAGAGTTCAAGTGATGGCACCCTAGACCCTTCTTGTGGAAAATAATGGTAGACTGGATTTGTCTTGTACAGATTAATAGAACTTTATATCTGTCAAGCCCAGACCTGCTTTGTGTATAATACTGGCCCATCGGACTGTTATTATGCAAAGTGTTGGCATTTATTTGTGGCCTACACCTTCCTATTGCAAAGTGATGCTATTCTAGACCTGGCATTCTGCTCAGGACCAGTAGGTTCTACCATAACTTTGTTTTGTACAGTGACCGGCATTTTTTGATTCTGCTTGAATCTTCAGTGTAAAGAAGTTGTGCAAGGCCATGTCCGAGGAATCGTAAGGGTTTCCTTCAGCTGCACAGATTTTTTTTCAGCTTGTGATACTCATGTTGACCATCTGAGGCGCATGAATTTCAGAGACTACAGAGACTGGTAGTTTGTACTGGAATTTTGTTTATAAAAAATGTATGCAAATAACTATGCTGCAATTCTCCCTTATAATCATCCAGATAAGATGCTTTACAAAACTTGCCAAAGTTTCAAGATATGAAATCAAGGTATGTACAATTATTTTTGTAACAGTGCAGTGCTAGAAGTTGTCATTTTAAGACATGATGTGTGCAGCCTCAGCTGACCGTGTGCCGAAAATTACTTTACAACATGTTGGAAAAATCATCTTGATGGAAAACTGCTATTTTAAATGCTAGCATTTACATTCATGAAGTGGTTCAAAGGTAGGAGAAAGTTTCTCACTTTGTATAGTTCTGGAAAAAGAATTTTGTATATATATATATACACCAAGTTTTGTATTCCACGTTTGTCATTGAAACCAATGATGGCTGACATATAAAAAGCATATGAAAGTATTACACAGGTCCAAGTGTAATTTACACAGTGTTTCTTCACCAGCATGAAGGCACATAATTCTTTGTAAGGGAAATATAATGTAAATTGCTTAAGAGCTGGCACTCTTGCCCTGGCATCCAATGTGGAAAACTTATACTCCAGTCTCCCCTCATTCATGAAATGTCCAGCGCAGCCTCCCCTCACAAATGAAATCTCCAACGCAGCCTCCCCTAACAAATGAAATGTCCAGCAGCCTCCTCTTAATAATGAAATGTCCAGCAGCCACCCCTCACTAAGAAAGTATGCAGCAGCCTCCCCTCACAAATAAAATGTCCAGCAGCAGCCTCCCCTCACTTATGAAGTGTCCAGCAGAAACCTCGATGCACAAATGAAATATGCAGAAGCCTCCCCTCACAAATTAAGTTACAAAATTTGGGATTATTCAGTTCAGAAAGAATCTCTCCAAAGATCATTTCATACCTAGGCCTGTGACCAGGACAAGGGGGCGTCCTCTACGCCTAGAGGAGAGGCGGTGCTACCATCGCCATAGACAGGGATTTTTTACTGTAAGAGCAGTGAGACTATGGAAGTTTCTGCCGCAGGAGGTTGTTATGGCGGACTATCACGGGTTATGGGGAAAAGCATTTGTTTAATTCTTAACCCCTTACTGACAAGTGACGTAATACTACGTCACATGCCGGGTGCAGGTGCATGGAGAGGGCTCACAGGCTGAGCCCTCTCCATAGCCAGTAAGTCTTTGCTGCATATTGCAGCAAAGGCTTACCGGGTGTTTTCCCGCCGATGGCCGCCGGCAAAGTGGCCATCGGCTTCAAGAAGATGGCGGCGCATGGGCGGCTACATCTTGCTGAGGTTGGTTGCTACCCATGACATCATCGAGGAGTGGCGATCCGTCGCCATGGCAGCCTCAGGTCTTTGTGTTAACCCTTTCATTACAATGTGCTATCAGCACATTGTAATGAATGAGGAGGAAAATCCCCACATGTATGGTAGGATCGATCAGACAACCTAGGGTTAAAGTACCCTAGGGAGTCTGAAAAATAGTAAAAATAAAAATAGAAAAAAGGTTTAAAAAATTATAATAAAAAACATAAAAATTCAAATCACCCCCCTTTTCCTAGAACTGATATAAATATAAACAGTAAAATTCATAAACACATTAGGTATCGATGCTTCCAAAAATGCCCGATCTATCAAAATATAATAACCGTTTTTCACTGCGTTTAACCTCATAACGGAAAATAGCACTTTTTTTGCCATTTTAAAAAATATAAAAAAATCTATAAATAGTGATCAAAAGGTCATACAGTCCTAAACATGATAACATTGCAAATGTCATCAAAAGTCACAAAAAAAACGACACCTCCCAAAGCTCTGTAATAAGTATAAAAAAGTTATTAGCCATCCCCGCCATCGTACCGACCCAAAGAATAAAGTAGACATGTCAGTGAAATCTGTAAAATCCAAGCCCACAAGAATACGGCACAAATGCCTATTTCACTGCATTTGGGATATTTTTCCCACTTCCCAGTACATGGCATGAAATATTAAATACATCACTATGAAGTGCAATTTGTTACACAGAAAATAAGCCATGACACAGCTCTGTACATGGAAAAATAAAAAAGTTATAGATTTTTGAAGGTGGGGAGTGAAAAATGAAAACCCAAAAACGAGAAAGGGCATTGGCGGGAAGGCATTAAAGGTTGGACTTGTGTCTTTTTTTAGTTGTTTTTTTTTAGGATGTTTATTTTAGGCTCATTCATTATTGAAGCTGTGTTTATTTTATGGTCTGGGGTCAGTAATCTCGGGCTTGAGTTTAAACACTTTTTGGGGTCTGCATCTGGTAGGTGTACTGATTTTTTGAGGATCTACATATTAGCCTTGTATGACATTTGTAACACAGCAAACAAATAAAGGCTGTAATTGAAACACCAAAAACCAAAGTTCTTCTACAGAGGATACTAATATGTGGCTATAACAGCCCTGGAGCAGCTTTTCTCCTATAGACCAAATCCAAAGTAGGAGCAATTCACAATAGTGAAGTAGAATATGACAGTTACATTAAATCCAGTTTCTTTTTGGCTCCATAAGCAGGACAGAAGCAATTCAACCCCAGAAGAGAGAAAGGAGTGTTCCACAGACCCAAATGTACATACAATAAACTTTATTAATTTACATTTATGCAAAAACCACAATTAAAAGTAAGTTAAAAGAGCAGTGCACACAATTCACACATTCCAAGGGTCCAACACCTGCACCCAGGTCGGGAAAATCCAAACCCTTCTGTATAAACCTGCTGTGAATGGTGTCCTTGCAAAAGTCTGAAGCAGTATAAATATTTGATGCAGACCTATAAACCTGTACCAGACCTGTAAACTTAGTGGAGGATCCAAGGGAGAGGTGAGTTATCCCTGATCAGTGGTCATGTAACCTAAAGTATATATAAATCCCAAAACCAACATTACTTACATAGAGAAAAAGATGGTAAAAAACTCATTCCAACAATGTGCATAGAGGTACTGCCCAGGAAAAAAGAGCGAGGGCACCTAACGGAGGAGGCAGCCACAGCTAGGAACATTAAAGGGGTATTCCCATCTGGGCATTTACATTTAATTAAATTCATTTGCCATATGTAAACATTTCTTCAATTGGATGTTATTAAAAAAAATGTTCCCGTGTGAAGATAATTTCTCATAAATGTGGTCATGTTGCCCCTTAGAAACGAGATACTTTCCTCCGATACGACCACGTCATACTCTGGCAGCGGTGGCCAGACTTGCGCTATAAGGTCATGCCAAACCACCAGGATTCAGCGATCATTACCACAGGGCGGCTGTGCGACCTGCAGTAACTCCTCGGACATTCTATATACAGTAACCTTTTGTTTCTTTGTGCACTCAATCTATCAGACGTGGCCGTATCCGAGGAAGCTATCTCGTTTCTAAGGGACAACATGACTACATTTATGAGAAATTATCTTCACACAGGAACATTTTTTTTAATAACATCCAATTGAAGAAATGTTTATATATGGCAGATTAATGAAACTGAATGTAAGTGCCCAGATGAGAATACCCCTTTAAGGAAGAGCAGGGCCGGATTAAAGGAGGGGCTCCTGGGGCTTGAGCCCCGGGGCCCCCACCACTTTCACTTTTTAAGGGCTGACTGTCTCTATGTGCGATGCACAGCAGCCCGTGGCCGCCCATATCGCACAAAGGGGTCTAGGATGTCAGCTGTGTCAGTGAGACAAAGCTGCCATCACTGGGGGAGATCGCCGATGCACTGTTTTGGCGGCAGCAGGTTGTGATGGGACGCCGGCGGCGAGTGATGACGTCACGCTGTTGGCGTCCGATCACTACATGCTGCTGCCAAAACAGTGCATCGGCAATCGTCGTCTACCTGAAAAGCAAGGAAAAACCTGCAGCGTCGTGGGATCACTGGATGGGAAGGTGAGGCAAGTATGAAGTTTATCATTTTGTGGCCATTCTACAGGGGACTGGCGGCTAAATTCTACAGGGGGCTGGTGGCTGTATACTACAGGGGATGGTGGCTGTATACTACAGAGGGTTGCAGGCTATATAGTACAGGGTCTGGCAGGCTATATACATCCAAAAACATTGTTGGAAGGGCCCCCACCAGTTTGCGCCCAGGGGCCCCCACCACCCTTAATCCGGCCCTGAGGAAGAGAGTAGGATTTATACAGGAGGGTTTTTCAGACCTGTACGCAGGTGTTGGACCCTTGGGTTATGTGCATTGTGTGCACTTTTAACATGCTTTTAATTGTGTGACCCACACATTCATCTACCACTTTTTGTAATGCATTATTCAGGACAGATGCAATTCCTGTTGGTAACCCTATGAGAGTGGTGGTCACGATAAGGAGCTCTGTCAGATGAATGATGGGATAGAGCTCCTGGCTGGGTAACGATGGCCCACTTCACCCCACCTCTGACTAAATAAACCATTCCTCTACGGTAGTAACCACGTTCCTTGAAACCAGAAATAATTGGGTTAAAATTGGGGTTGTGATAAGTGGCTGATCGCCTGAACATGTTTCCTGATACAATTACCTAGGCAGCGGTTTGGGAGCTGAAAGAGGTGGCTCTAATGAGCTGTGCTGACTAAAAAGACCCAGAAATCCATCACGAGTACATGGTGCTCCCTCTATGTGTTTTAACAGATTAATAAATTTGGTAGATTAATAAAAACTGTGTAATTTAGTAAAATAATCCAGTACATGCTGTACATAACTACTACTGAGTTTCAATGATGAATTCCAAGTCGGAGGACAATCAACTTTTTCTGTTCCACAGATAGAACGAATGCCAAAACTGAACATGATCTTTTCACCGTATGTCCTGCCACATGTAAGGGTCATGGTGGACCGTTGTGACTACTGGGTAGAGTAGAAGGATAAGCAACAAAATATATAGCCTCCCTGCCATTATACATGGCTTTTCAGCAACTTTTATCTTGAATATAGCTAGCAATAAGAAATAATTGCCGGTCTTACACATAGTGGCACATGATTTGCAGTTTCAAACCACATAATCCCTTTTCTTTTCAATCTTGCCCAGGCCAAATATGCATTCATCATGCAGCGTAATACTTCCTCCACTGACTTAATGATAATGTAGATAATGGTAGCTGTTCCCTTTGTAGCCTCTTACTAAAATAGCAAGTTAGCCATTAGATGACCGCTGGATTGCTGTTAGAAATTGGTGGACTAAAAATTGCTAAATGGTGCAAAATAGTAAATAGCAAAGGCAAGAAAATAGAGTATAGCAAAAGAAGGTTGCAGTGTGTATACCATTCTAATTTTGCATGTAAAGGGTGATACAAGAAAAACATGGGTTCAGACTGGGCGAGAGTATTCATTAGAAGGTATCGTCCAGCTCATGCACATTGGGCCACATCTATTATGCTAGCTGAGCCATTTTCTTTCTAACGTTGCATTAGAAAGAACGTCTTTGGATCTTGCACATGTATATATGTGCCCGTTTTGTGTTGCAGCTGCACAAGACAGAAAGGGGCGAGTTATTGCTTAATACAGCGACTTAACAGAATTTTGTTGCACACTGTACAGTATATTGAACCTAATAAATGATCGAGCACACTTTCCCAGCAGTACAGGGTGCGCCTGATAATTAAAGATCGTGCACCAGTATTCAATAATCTGGTTTACCCTGCACAGGAGTGAGACAAATCTGTGCCATTGTTGCTTAATAATAATATAATAATAATTTGTTAATAATATAGCTGGAGTGTGGGAGGAAACCAGATGGCCCGGAGGAAACTCACACAAACACAGAGAGAACATACAAACTCTTTGCAGATGTTGACCCTGGGACTTGAATCCTATTGCCCAGTGCTGCAAGGCTGTAATGCTAGCCACTAAGCCACTAAGAGGGCTCACGGGCTGAGCAAAGGCTTACCGGTAACACGCGCGGTCCGTGCTAGCTTTGTCGGCGCATGGGCGCTGCCATCTTGCCATTGTTCCCCATGACATCATCGATCCGTCGCCATGACAGCCTCGGGTGCCGTAGCTTACCTTTGCTAGTGTTTTAAACCGCTATATCACGGTTTAAACACATTTTGATTTACAGCCCCGAGGTAGCTTCGGCGCTGCGCAGAAATCACCTTTCTTCCCCATACTGATGCTCGGTTTGTCTTGACCATGTCTACATGCCTAAATGCACTGAGTTGCCACCATGTGATTGGCTGATTAGAAATTAAGTGTTAACGATCAGTTGGACAGGTGTACCTAATAAAGTGGCCGGTGAGTGTGTATATATATATATATATATGTCCCCAAAATTTTACCGGGGTAGTTCAAGAATTTAATGCGGCCCATTGTATCCTTACCTATCCATTTTTGGAGAGGACAGTTGTGTTGTGAATGTATCCTACAAGCCATATCTCTTCTAATAATATTAATAATAATAATATTAGATTATTGCAATAATATAGGCCTATATACATGAATGCGCATTCAAATAAAAGCAAGGCTGTTTTTCTGGTCAATATTCAGACTTCTGCGTTTCACCAAAAAAAAAAAAAAGTAGTTTATGTGGATTGTTGCAGATGAAGCAAAGAAATAAACAGCCACAAGTTCAGACACTTATCGTCATTGCAAACATCCAGGATAGGATTATGAGAAGCCTGAGGAAATCAATGTGAAAACGATCCCATCAGCCACATTCCTGGAGAACAACATGTGATGTGTAAGGAGCTTTTATTTCCCTGAACCCTTAGCAAGTGTCAATTTGCCAATTGGTTGGTAGATAGGAGTGTAAATGGCCATAGAGCCATCAAAATACCATTTTATCCAATGACTGATTCCTCTTTTACATTGGCATTCCGTTTTTTCTCCATTTTTGTCTCCATGTTCCGTGTTCGCAAAAAAAGTGAACGTTTAACATTGCTTTGAAAACATCACACCTGGTTTTTCAACCTCATTAGTGAAGAAAAAATGGATGTTGCCTCCGTTTTTTTGCGGACCCAAATACTTCTATTGCCCTCCGTGATACGCATCAGTGAAAAAAATTGGAGGTATTTCCTAACTTTTTCCACGAACAATGGATGAATGAAAATACAATCCAATTTGAAAACACCTATAGAAATAAATGGCTTTGTGAGGCAATCGCTTAACCACGGATGTAAAAATGCAGATTTACTTACCCGATCTTGTCGCGATCCCGCGGTGCATTGTCCGATGAGGATTCCAGTCTGCCGCGATTCACTAAGCTCGTGCGCCCGAGTTCCTGCATCCGTCGCTTCTGCGCCGTGGTCCGCCCCATAGTTCACCTGCCTCTTCTCGGTGCTTATAAGTGCGTGTCTTGCGACACAATTCTAAATGTTAAATCCTGCGCGTTGACAAAATCCGATCGCGTGCACTAAAATCCCGGGGCAATTTGTCACAAAACGGAAATCATCGGGAAATCCGACAAAAATGCGTCCGACGGACCCTTAGTAAATGAGCCGCTCTATGTTAAAAGCGCAAGTTGGTGAAAACTTCTCGAGCAGCGAAGGGGGCAACAGATTATTGAAGACAGTGCCCCAGTATTCAATAATCTTCTGTACCCTGTACTTTTGATAAATCACACAATCTCCTCTTCATGACCACCCTGAAACTTCATAACTTCACATAATTGACCAGACATGGAAAACAGCAGTAAAGATTTTAATATATTTGGACATTTGAGCAAGGCTACAGAACATATTCTTTAGGAAATTTTTTTTTTTTTTAAGATTCCAAATCACTATCTTCATTAAATAAAAAGTCACTAGTAACTTGCTAGTTTTTACTATGGTTACTTAGCTTAAAATAGACTGACACCTCTACATCCTTCACCTCATTTCCCTCATAGGCATATCAGAATATACCACCACTATAGAAAACATCATTATTACACTGCTGATGGAAAAAAATGTCACAGGATATCTACACTTCATATCTGCACACAGCAAGTCTTGAAAACTCTTCAGCCTCAATGTCCTATGTGCAATATCCCCACCGGGAACCAACGGTATACGGCAGCTGGAGGATAGGGCCAAGGTAGCTGGCTTGATAGGGGCTATGGAATAGGGGCTGCAGGTGTCACGGGAGTATTTTTCTTAGAGTAGGTCTCATCCACACCCGTCACGGCTGGCAAGGTATAGCAAGAAGATGGGTGACCGGGTGACAGTAATAGAGTGAAACTCCCAATGTAGGTTCAAATCCCTGGAAGATGTTATGAGGGATACAAGGCAGCAGGCCAGGGACACACAGAGTAGAATGGAGATCTTTGAAACAACCTACGGTTCCCTTATTAGCAGGCATGGAACAACAGCAAGCAATGGGCTGGCTATGAACTCCTTCCTTTGGAGGGCTAGCGTGGCTGTAGACTGGCCAGCTATAGCCGTAGAAATAGTCCATGGCATGAAGGAACTTCAGTGTGGACCAGTGGTTAACTTCGGTGGGAGTATTTCCATTCAGCTCGATCGGCTCTGCTGAATTAGCAGCAACAATAATACAGCAATGAGTTCTCACATAAATCTCAAGAGACCCAGAGATACGGTGCGGATGGGTGCCACACATGTGTGATACCATACCGCCACCGGTGCCGCAATTGCCGTCTATGGGGATGTATATGCGGTCCCGTGTAGACAGGACGTCTTTTATCTGACAGTCCTTTTTTAAAAAAGGCGACCAAGGCTACTCCAGGATAGCTCAGAAGGTAACATTTGGGACTGGACCGCGTGACCACCAACAGACAAGTCCCCTTGGCAAAAGTCAGCCGATGAGGGCCAGGCTGGTTCTTCAAAGACGGACCGAAATTTTGTGAGGAATGTGGTGATGTTAGTCGTGACTGGGTTGTTCCTGACCCAGAGGTTGGTAGCCCATGCCAGGGCTTTCCCAGAGAGCAGACTGACCATGAATGCCACTTTAGACCTCTCTGTGGCGAACTGTGTAGGCATCAGCTCCATGTGCAGAGAGCACTGTGTGATGAAGCCCATGCTACTTGGGATCTCTGTCATACATGGAGGGCATGGATAATCTCAGTCTGGGTTCTGCAGAAGATGGTGAGGCTGCTGTAGCGGGAGGTGCCGCAGGAGCCGGAAGCTGGTGCTGCTGTTGTTGCTGCATGGCCAGTAACCGCTGCATACTGGTGGTCAGTTGATTATGTTGTTGACCCTGCACAGCAATCTGCTGGGGCTGCTAGGCCACGATGGTGCTGAGATCGGCCACTTCTAGTAGCGAAACCGTGGCGGAACCCATGGCCGGATCTTACTGTCAGGATTCAGGGGTAGTGGAATCCTGGGAACAGAGTCTAAGTGGTACCCGATTTTCACCAGAGCCCGCCGCAAAGGCGAGGTGCAGAATTGTGAGCCTGATACGGAGTCGGGAACACGGAATCAGGCAACACGGGATCAGAGTCAGGGAAGGTCAGGACAGGCGGCACAGGATCGAAATCAGGAACGGAATGGAGGTCACAATGGGAAATCCCAGTAACGCACAGGACATAGGTATATGCTTTTTCTAAGGCAAGAGACTCAAAGATCCAGCAGGGGACACAGAAAGGGGCTGGGATTTTATCAGGGCAAGCGGTCGGCCAGCGCCAATTATCAGCGTGCTGGCCCTTTAAATCTTACAGAGCTGGTGTGCGTGTGCACTCGTAGACGGGGACACGCAAACTTTAGCCAGAGTAGGTGATTGAAGCTGCAGACTGGCTCCGGGGGCACAGGGTGGCACACGGATGCGCCTCCCGGGAACTAGGATATGGGTCGCTGGAGCACCCGTCATAGCGGGAAGGTGTGTATAAAGCGGCTATTGGGGGCGTGGAGTAGCCATGAAAATTATTTGCTTAAAGATAGATTGAAGTTTATTTTGGCAGCAGCTGCATCCCTGAATTGGGCAAAAACAGGAATGGGAAATCTGCATCGGGAACTACTTGAAAAAGTAGTTTCCCAATGGTAGAGTTTCTTTAAATTGAGTCTAAGTGTTATAATCTGCTGGCAGCATGTTGTAGAGAAATGCCATGTAATTTCCAACATACCTTTATTTCTTCTGTCCATTATGCTACCTCCAAGATATTCCTAGTTCAAAGCATATGTTACTGAGGCAGTTGGTGCACCAGGTTGTGTCCTCAGCACTGCTATTCCTGCCAAAATCACTTCTCTCTTCTTCTCGCTTCCCCCAAAACAAATTCCCATTGTATCTGATGTAGAAAGTTGTTGTCCAGGCAGGTGCTCCAGGTTCTGAGGATGCACCCTAGGTACACCAACTGGTTCTAGCATATGGATTACAATGGGAACTTCCCAGATAAGGGATAATGGACAGAAATTATAAAGATATTTTTAAATATCATTGTGCATTTCTCTACAACATGCTGTCCATTGATTATTATGCTTGGGAGAAGTGGTAGACTCCCTTTAATTGCAGATGTTGGGTAACAAGGATTGGCTATTGAATTTTAACATCATTAATCCATCAATTTAGTTTCGAACTACAGGGAGACATGCTTCTCCCAATTGTAGTAGGCATACATTCTAGAAAGAAGTCTGGTAAGGTAGGACCATATTTTTAAGTTGGCCACATAGATTATTTCTACTTTGACGATGGGTGGATAAAAAGTCAAGGGGGTAACAGTGGAATATGCACCTAGTATAGACCTAGTGTCTATGGTGGACTACACGATTCTGGTCTACTAAAGAATTTGGCTATACCTGATGACAAATCTTATTTCCATGGCCACATAAAATTTCTAATAGAAACCAAATTTGTAATGGATGGAAACTATATCCTAAAGCTTTACGCATTGAATAACTTCTACGTCAAAATGATTGTTCTGCTTTGGATCTTAGCTCTAGAAAATTCAAACTTTCAATCATGTAACGGTTCATTAACCAATTATATTGACCCCTAATAATGTCCTCCACCCCAGTGGCCAACTTAGCTCAATTTTCCCAGTATTGTAGTAATTCTATCCCAGTATATTTGCATATGCTTCTAATGAAGTGGCATACACAGAGGTCCATAGCAGACCTTTGACCTTTGAGCCAATACTTCACCCCACTGTTTGGTGGCAGGGCAGTTATACTGGGTAGGGAAAGGTAAATCTCTCACTCCAGTGTAAATAATATAAAACTGGACTAGATGTCTTCTTCTCAAGATCCCTAGACCCCTATGTAACGTCACCAAGTGTGCACTTGTTGCTGCTGTTAGCTGCCGCTCAGCTGGGACCTAGGGTGGTGTAGGGTGCATTCACTGGCTACGCAAATTGCTAGCAAGTAAGATCATAAAAAACTTACCACAGTAGATTATATGATTTGGTAAGCTCTGTGTAGCTCTGCGTAATCTGTGTGCGATATATAAATAAAGACATTATTATTATATTATTATTATTTACTGAAATCCCTGCAGCCTTCTGCAGTATTCAAGTAGCAGGGTGTATCTGTAATTGGGCTTGTTGACCTCATTACTATCTTATTTTAAAAACTTTTCTGGCCAGTTTAGACGGAACACTGGAACCAATCCAAAACACAGATCTTTCCAATTATTGGCCTTAAGTAACAAGGCTGTTTAAAATGACAAAGGTGGGCTTCCCATAACCAGAACCAAGGCAGGTATATCATGGTGCAATATTTCATTAATATAAGACTTATGACCATACTACAGACACAAAACTATTTTTGTAGATTAGAAAAAGGGTCTCTTATACTTTTAAAAAAATACAGAAAGTATTCAGATCGATTTAAATTTCCCACTTGTTGTTTCATTGCAGGCAATTGGTAAGGTCAAAAAAGTTCTTTTTTGTGCTCATTATTGAACACTCTGCCTCCATTTTGACATACAAAAATAACAGAAGGCTCCTGTCAAAGTTGATAGAGGTGAAATGGGCATCAAGGGTTGTGTTTCTGTGACAGGCAACCACGTATTGCAGTACTATGACACAAGGTACACAATGGGGCTCATTTACTTAAGGTCCGAATGCCGCACTTTCGTCGGGTTTCCGAATATTTCCGATTTGCGCCAAATTGCCCTGGGAATTTGGCGCACGCGACCAGATTGTGGCACATCAGCGCCGGGTTTTACATTACAGAAATCGGGGGGGGCATGGCCGTCGGACAACCCGACGGATTTGGAAAAACCGTGGAATTTAAAAAAAGAATTGTGTCTCAAGATCAGCACTTACATACACCAGGAAGAAGAAGGTGAACTCCGGCTGACTTGAATCAGCTTCGGACAACGCTACTGGACCGGGTAAGTAAATGTGCCCCAATGTTTTGGATCTTAATACCTAATCACTTATGTCTTTAAAAGAATTCTTTCTCTTGGTCAGTTGAATTGGACCACATAGGGGGGCTACGATTGGCTCCTTAGGTGTAGGGGATAGTTGGTGTATAATGGTATGCAAATTGTGACATGGTTATTATTTATACCAACAAGAACACTGCATTGCATGATAATTGATTTTAAGTTATCAAGATCTCTTTATTTGAGAGTATAGGTGTTGTTTAACAGATATGTTATAATTGGCATTATTCCTTAAAGACAGGATTACATTGTGTGCCGATATATGAAATGATCAGTTTTGTGGTCACCTCTATGTATCCTTTCTTCTCCTGAATATAATTACATCTGGCTAAGTTTTGAGCCTCTTATCCTCTCTGCAGTTTTCTATGTTTTTATTGATATATTTTTCTTACAATAAAATTTGATATTTTTTAGATTGATGAGTCAAAGCTTTGTTGTTGTTTAGGTGATTTAGTTTCAAATGACTCAATATTACTATGTAAAATATATAGAGGTGTTGTGTAGGTATTCAACAAGTGTGGGTATTGTGGCCCAAAATAATTTTAAGATCCTACTACTTTAAAATTGTCATAAAAAGTGCATGCTCTGATTGGCAAAAAAGTATGGAAAAGATTGGAAACTGTTGATTTGGAGCTATTGACTGGGCTCTGATGGATGCAAATATGTCTGAAAGACTCAAAGGCAAAAGAGGCTAACAAATCGAGTAATTGAAGGACCTGTAAACTTCTGTGAAGGAAGCCTGATAATATGAAATTGACTTGCATCTAAAGGTGCAGGACTGAGGAGTTCTTAGTGTTGAGCTATTTGTGCGTATCCTACAAGAGGAGTACCATGGGTATGTACCATGGGTTTGAAGAGGACAACATAGTGTTTCTGCAGGACAAGGATTCAAAGCATATACCCAGATTATAAAAGAAATTGTTTAATGACAATGAAGCTGGGCTGCTGTTTACCAGTATGCACCAACCATGGGAATGTGAAGAAGAGATCTAGGAATACAGTCATGGCCATAAGTTTTGAGAATGACACAAATATTATATTTTCACATGATCTGTTGCCCTCTGGTTTGTCAGATGTTTTTTTTATCACAAACAGAAATACAAGTGCAATCATATTATGAGTAACAAAAGCTTTTATTAACAGTTAGAATGAGTTACTGCAGCAAGTCAGGACCTCTGCAATTCTCCCTGGCAGCTCTCAATCACCTTCTGGACCAATTCCTGACTAATAGCAGTCCATTCTTGCCCAATCAATGCTTGCATTTTGTCACAATTTGTTGGTTTTTGTTTGTCCACCCGTCTCTTGATGATTGACCACAAGTTCTCAATGGGATTAAGATCTGGGGAGTTTCCAGGCCATGGACCCAAAATCTCTATGTTTTGTTCCCTGAGCCATTTAGTTATCACCTTTGCTTTATGGCAAGGTGCTCCATCATGCCGGAAAAGGCATTGTTCATCACCAAACTGCTCTTGGACGGTTGGGAGAAGTTGCTCCTGGAGGACATTCTGGGACCATTCTTTATTCATGGATCTGTTTTTAGGCAAGACTGTGAGAGAGCCGATTCCCTTGGCTGAGAAGCCACCCCACACATGAATGGTTGCAGGATGCTTTACAGGTGGCATGAGACAAGACTGGTGGTATCGCTCACCTTGTCTTCTCCGAACAAGCTGTTTTCCAGATGTTCCAAACAATCGGAAAGGGGATTTATCAGAGAAAATTACTTATCCCCAGTCCTCAGCAGTCCACTCCCTGTACCTTTGCAGAATATCAGTCTTTTCCTGATGTTTTTTTCTGCAGAGAAGTGGCTTCCTTGCTGCCCTCCTTGACACCAGGCCTTGCTCCAAGAGTCTCTGCAGTCTCACGGTGCGTGCAGATGCACTCACACCTGCCTGCTGCCATTCCTGAGCAAGCTCTGCACTGCTGGTAGCCCAATCCCGAAGCTGAAACACTTTTAATAGACAGTCCTTGCGATTGCTGGTCATTCTTAGGCGCTCTGGAGCCTTTTTGGCAACAATGGAACCTCTCTCCTTGAATTCCTTGATGATGCGATAAATAGTTGACTGAGGTGCAATCTTTCTAGCTGCGATACTCTTCCCTGTTAGGCAAGTATGTGCAGTGCAATGATGACTGCACGTGTTTCTTTAGAGATAACCATGGTTAACAGAAGAGAAACATTGATGCCGAGCACCAGCCTCCTTTTAAAATGTCCAGTGATGTGATTCTTACTTAATCATGACAGATTGATCTCCAGCCCTGTCCTCATCAACACCCAAGTATATTGGAAAATTTTATAACTTTTCCTTACTCAAGCCATATCAATTATTTGTTAAAAGTGGAAAACCCCTTTAATAGTTGCAAGTCAAATTTATGTATGAGATAGCCAAGATGATTGTCTATAAAATGATTGTAGTCTCACAATTAAAGCTGGAGTGGATGGTGAGAATTGGAGACTATAATTAAAAAATTCAAAAGTATGTTAGGCAGAATTCACACAAACGTGTGCCCAAGCAGCTACGCCCAGGCGGGCACATGTCGGCACGCTGGAGAGAAGGCCCCTCCCCTCTACATAGAAAATAGAGCCGCACGGCTGTTCTTATGGCTAAAGATAGAGCTTTATCTTTCTTGTTGCCAAAGCACATGTGCTCACTGTACCGAGCCCATATGCCATAGACAACGATGGGGGACTATAGCATTTATGTCCCCGATACGTTTGTTTGATTTCTGCCCTACCCCTTTGCTTGTCAGTATATTTGTACCCATTAGATTACTAAGATATTCTGAGTTTACTCTGTATGCTAATGAAGCACTAAAATTGCAATTTTTAATTAGCTTTTTATTTATTATACCCCACACAAGGGTATAATAATGTAATATCTGCTAGGCCAAGGTCTCTATGGATGTGACAATACCAATTTTGTGTGGAGGGGGTATTTTATTTTTTTTTAGCACAAAATATAATTATTTACAGGGAAATGGATGATTTTTTTAAAACTTTATTTAACTTTTTTTTTACTTTCCCACTAAGGGGCTTACACTGGGGATACCTTGATGCCTCAAACAATACCTTGATCCCTCATACAATACATTGCAGTACTTCTGTACAGCAATGATTTGTTTCTGTCAGTCTTTTACTGACAGTTTGCCTGTTAAAAAATTGCAATTTTTAATTAGCTTTTTATTTATTATACCCCACACAAGGGTATAATAATGTAATATCTACTAGGCCAAGGTCTCTATGGATGTTACAATACCAATTTTGTGTGGAGGTGGTATTTTTTTTTTAGCACAAAATATAATTATTTACAGGGAAATGGATGATTTTTTTTTAAAAAACTTCATTAACTTTTTTTTTTACTTTCCCACTAAGGGGCTTACACTGGGGATACCTTGATCCCTCATACAATACATTGCAGTACTTCTGTACAGCAATGATTTGTTTCTGTCAGTGTTTTACTGACAGTTTGCCTGTTAGACTGAGTCTTGGACTGGGCCTAATAGGTCACCATACATGGCTGACACGGAGGTCTTCATCTGACCTCCGGCTGCCATTGAAACCCCACCGACGCCCCTCAATCACATTGCAGGGAATTGGGGGAACTCTGTTCTGGGCAATGGCCCACTAATTAGGATAATCTATATTGTCCTACAGGTTAAGCAGTTAATCTATCATCAAAATGAATCATAATAATAATAATCTTCATATATCGCCATCAAGTTCAGCAGCGCTTTCATGGACACTTACTCATAGATCCAGGCTCTGTGACTGTGGTAAACTTCTTATATTGGTTATCCACAACCCTTTTCAATCTAAAAGCAACTTTTGTGTTATACAGTATGCTAATGAACCTGGGGTTGTTAGCAGAAACCACCATGCCTTAGCTCCTCAGGCTGCTACAGTGTGCAGCAGCATGCCTCATCCTCCCCCCTGATCCTTCAACACACAGGAGTTAAAACGGGAGTTAAAATTGCTCTTGCACAGTGTAACAGCCTGTGAATCTGCAGCATGGGGGACTCTGGTAACACCCATCAGAGCCCTCCTGACTCATTAGCATAATTTTAAAAGTTGATTTTAGGAGGAAAGGGTCCATGGATAACAAATATAAGAAGATTACCACAGTCCTGATGCCTGGATCTGTAAGTAAGTGTCCCTGGTTTATCATGTTTGATTTTGATGGTAGGTCTTCTTTAATGATGAATTATCACCTGTATACACCATATGCTGACCTGTTATATGATGATACATGGAATATAGATATTTTAATGAAGTCATGGTACCATTTTCATGACATGGTAAAGGCAAACGCATCAGCAATGTTCCTTAGTGCCAGTTTTAAGATGGCAGCAGACATAACACGCAGAAAGGTTTTATGAAAAAAAGGATTGGGATTAAGGATTAAGGTTATAAATGTCAAAACTAGATGAAAAGAAATCAATGAATACAAATATGAATTTTTTTTTTAAAGTGCATTGTCGTTTATTGTGTGGGTACTGGTATACACAGAGCTTTCAATAGACATATAAGAATGGTATATAGGTATATATATAGGTAACGCTGGAAGGTACATAGTCCCTTAGGAGCAGTAAGATTTCAATCTTTATCTGTTCCTGGCACCATTATTGGGCACTATTTAAAAGCATGAATGTACTAACTGTTAGTATCTGTAGAACAAAGGGCATTGGTGAATATATGTCAGAAAAATAAATCGATGTGCGCCAGAATGACCAGATTAAAAACTAGAAAAACTTTATTCTTTGGCCATGTTAGTTTAAAAGAATACATCCGGTGTACACAAAACAATGCAAGGTTTCACGCGTTACGGACAAATGAACATCCTTATTATTCGCGTAAGCGCGTTAATTTGTCCGAAATGCATCTACCCTTGCATTGTTTTGTGTACACACCATAATAATAATAATTTTTCATTTATATAACGCACACAGATTATGCAGCGCTGCACAGAGTTTGCCAAATCAGTCCCTGTATCCAATGGGGCTCAAACTACCTGTATGTTTTGGAGGAAACCAGACCTGGAGGAAAACCACACAAACACGGAGAGAACATACAAACTCTTTGCACCATGGATTTTTTAAAACTAACATGGCCACGGAATAAAGTTTTTCTATCTTTGAATCTGGTCACCCTGGTGCACATTGAGTTTTTTCTGCCATACTCACCTGCTATGGTCCCGGTTTCCTCCTCTCTGTGCACTGACCTCCATTGCTTGTAGTCCGGATTCATAATGGATTATTGGTGAACTGCGTCCTTTTTTCAGTTTTTTTTTTACCGAATATATAGGTCCCACATTCCTAATTCAGGTATAGAAAGTGACAAAAATGAAGATGTATATTCAGTACACTGATTATATTACATTATATAAAAATTTAGCAGCTCTAATACTTTAAATACATCAAATACACCATAACAAGTCAACACATGTGAAATAAAATAAAAGTCCTGATACTTCTGAATATTTTTATTCTTTCACACTATATCTAAGCGTTTGCTGCCTCCAGGAGGATATTGGTAGTATTACATGCTATTGAAACTTTGTAGCCCATTAAACGTGTAGAAAACAGTTTACGTTGCGGTTAGGTTTAATAGTTTGGTGTGTAACCATGCTTATGCTGCACAAATAAACTAACCGCTGTCATTAGCTACCATGAGGTCAATATCCTGCTGTGTGTTTAGATACTGTTTATTGGCTCCCATATTACCCCATAAGTAAATACAGTGTGTAAAACAACCTTATAAGCTTTTTAGAAATACATTTACAGGTTTTCAGGAATCTGTTTGTTTGGAGAAAATTATGTGTATATTTTTATGCAAATTCGCTCCTTGGTACAAGCTGTGTATTGAATAAGGAGAAGGGAAAAGACAGGTCTGGCAGTATAGTTTCACCCGGATTACAAACGGAATCAGGCAATTGAAATCCATTTTTGTCACTTTTAATGCCTATATGAGTAGAGGGGGAAGCCTTTGAACAAAGGTGATTGTCCACCAGCCCTGCGGACAAGCGTGATCTGTCCTTTATGGGTTCCTACTACCCAATAACAAAGCGGATGAAACCAAACAGGGTTATTTTCTCCTATTGGTCTTTTGTGTAGCTAAGGTACATACAGGCGGTCCCCTACTTAAGAACACCCGACTTACAGACGACCCCTAGTTACAAACGGACATCTGGATGTTGGTATCCCTAGGCTACAATAAACAGCTGTAACAGTTATCAGAGGTGTCTGCAATTAAGTTTTACTGTTAATCCTGGTTCTTATGACAACCCAACATTTTTAAAATCCAATTGTCACAGAGACAAAAAAAATTTTTCTGGCGTTACAATTATAAAATATACAGATCCTACTTACATACAAATTCAACTTAAGAACAAACCTACAGAACCTATCTTGTATGTAACCCGGGGACTGCCTGTAATCTTCTAATATACAGCTTTGATCCCACAGCAGCAGTACGGCCTGTATGGGTTCAGTAAGTATACTGTAATCCCCCAGAGTCTAATTCTTGACCCATATAAACAGGTCTATGATATTCATGGCAAATAGGTTTAACCAGACTACAGGAAAGAATGACGTCAGAAAACACTTTTGCGTCTCCATAGAAATCCCTTTAATAATTTATAATGCAAACCATAAGTTGATTTTTACAGATTTCACTATGGCTACAATTCTGCTTTTCATGGAGAGGATGGGTGAGGTTCAGTAACAACAACAGATGTTTATTGCTGTGCAGCTGACAAACATGCATCCCCCAAAGTGACAGTCTGACAATGGTTCCTCACACAATACATGACCTGACATCGGATGTAGCTTATGTTCTTTATACTTGTTTTTCAGTGAGTTACAGATGGATGTCACCACTTGTCCAGATGGATAGTGTGAGTCCATGTGGATTTAGCAACTGCTTTCATGTCTTCTGATAATGAATCTATTTCCAGCTTATTTTAAAAAGAGAAGCAGAATATAAATTCTTACATATACATATAATGATAATATGTACAAATCCACCCCATTACATACCAAAGTCAAATACAGTTAACCAAAAATGACCTGGATATATTACTACATTGTAAGCTGAACAACAGCAACTAGTGCAGCTGCTGCCAAAGCAAATTATAATTGTATGCAACACTAAAGACCTGTTTATACAGCATAAAATGGTGTATTGTATTGTATACTACAAAAATGATAGCAATAATACGGTAATATAGACATACCATCCATCTTGTGTATAAGGAAATTGCGACAAACATTGATAATGTGGTACCATGGGAACCGTTATACACAGCAATTAAGCATAGGAGAAGCGTACTTTAGGACAGTGATGGTGAACCTTTTAGAGACCGACTTCCCAAACTACAACCAAAACCTACTTATTTATCACAATGTGCCAACATGCCAATTTAACCCGTAACTTTTTTCTTCCTGCTCTGTCAGAGCTTTCAATCGTATCAGTATCCTGAGGACACCATTACAATAGAAAGAAGGAGGGCAAATTCAGGGTCCCCTTATATGGAAGCATTGTTGGGCCTGAAGCAGGGGCTCCAATGATAATCCAGATCTGCCCATACCCAGTACCTGGGACTGTCTGTTATAGGTTCGCTTAGTGTGTAAATAAGTGCCATATTGATAATACTCATCCCCATCTGGACATATTGTAATACCATCCCCATAAGAGTGTATGTAATAGTCTGTAGATGAGAAAGATGATAGGCTGTATCGTCAGACAGGTGCCAGGACCACACAACAATCACCAGAGGCAACAATAGACCAGCAGACTTCTCCGTTCTTTGTGGAAATGTAGCTAGTTGAGCATCATTTTTAATACTTAAAGGGAACCTGTCACCAGGAGACCCATTTTTAGCACTCCCCCAGTTCCCACAGAGCATAGTACATACACTGCCAAAAAATTGGTTTTACAGAAAAAAAGATATGTTATATTGTACCTTTCATTAGCATCTGCTGTGTGACTAGGCAGTTGCCTATTGGGAGGAGCTGGAAAGGAGCAGTTTCCCAGCAACTCCCAACAATACAAAAACACTTTGGCAGTGTATGTACTATGCTCTGTGGGAACTGGGGGAGTGCTAAAAATGGGTCTCCTGGTGACAGGTTCCCTTTAAAACCTTACGATCGCTGAATCCGGTTATGACTCCTTTCTAAGGTACCGAAGAATACAGTCCCAAGTGTCCTGCTGCTGAAGCTGTGCTGTGTTGTCAAAATGCGCTATTTAACCTCCTAAACACCACGGTCAAATGTGGACCACATTGTCTAAGGGTCAATTGTCTTGCAGAGCGAGCTCTGTCTGTCACCGTTAGACACCCTGTGGCTGAAATCGCAGGGTGCTGATGGTGTCTCACGACAGCTGGGTCCACTGAAGGACCCCAGGGCTGCCTGTGTGGCCTGGCCTAATACATGTCTGTCAGTGACATTATAACGCACTGCACTACAAAAGTATATAAAGTCTATTGTAGAAGAGATCAAACATGTCAGTGTCCTCCTTGTGGGACAAAGGGAGACATGTATCATAGCTTTGTCTCTGTGGTGAATTTTTGAGACATTTGGCAGCTCTTTTTGCACCTTATGTATCATCCTGTCTTTTTACTTGTGATACATGTTCAGTTTTTCCTATCCTGGCAGGTGCAAATTTTGGCTTCTTTTTGAGACTTTTTGTTGCAAATGTCTCAAATCCACATATACAGGAGTGCACACTACTGTTAATTTAGGATTTGAGGCTGTGTCTTGCATTTTTAAGCACTCTAGTCCCACCCCAGGGAGATGATTACATATGAGGCTGCAGTCACACATGGTGTTAAGGGTTTCGGTCACACATTGATTACGTTTTGATTGCGTTTTGAAACCTATTACAACAGCTGAGGAGAGGTGATTTGTCTAATTACATTACTGTTAACATTTGCATTTACAAAACGCATAGTTCACCATTTTTTTGATGCACAATTCTGTGGGACTTTGCATGTTAAATGTGGAGCACGGTCTGACTAAACAACGGAACACCCCCTTATATGTGTCACACGATATATATACTTTGTGGAAGCAATGTTATTCTTCCTTCCCCAACATCATCTGCTGGAAGAGAACTAGAAAAGTCCCTACATACTTAGACTAGTTGGCCG
This sequence comes from Engystomops pustulosus, assembly GCA_019512145.1. Classification (NCBI taxonomy): domain Eukaryota; kingdom Metazoa; phylum Chordata; class Amphibia; order Anura; family Leptodactylidae; genus Engystomops; species Engystomops pustulosus. The sequence continues at coordinate 42,488,177 of CM033646.1, forward strand.
GTCCACCAATATCTGTATCTGTGTCCTGTGTATGTTACAGTTTGTAAACAGTCAGCAAATGACTATAAGTAGTCACCAGAGTATACATCTATGATACAGATCTTGGTTGATCCCATGGGCTGTACATATTGGTACCTCTACTGGTTTTACATAGGTAAGAAATATTACAATAAGTTTTGTCATATAACAAAGTCCTGCTATATCTGCCATGTCTTGTAACATCTGGGATCTCCACTATGCTCCATCTGTATATAATGGCTTCTTCAGTGCTGACCTCATCTATTTGTTCATTCTGATTACGTTATGAGCCAAAACGAAGAAGAAAGCAAAAGAACAAAACTAACTGAGAATATTCCATACTGTTAGCTAGTGTTTACCACATTGGACAACGCTTTCTGGGGGAATAAATTGCCACCAACAGGGATATGATTTATAGAGTGTAGCTAACCATATATATCGGGTAGGACCTTCTTATTGAGTCCTTCCTACTCTCCCCCAACTTCAGATGTAAGTGGAAGACGATGATCAGCAGCAAGAGTTAAGATGACCAATAAAATGTTTGACAGTGGCCATCTCCCCTCTCCCAGTTAATTACACAGGCTTGTCTCAAGTCCTGGATAATAATACAGGCAGTTTGGGTGGTAGCCCGGGGCCCAAGCCTTCTAGGGGGCCCATGACACCCAAACACCTCTTTTTTATGTTAAATCAAACTAAAATAAATCATTCTCACCTTTCCTTGCCAACCCCTAGTAGTTTTGTTCTCTGACTGCATCTCTGAGGAGCAATGAAATCATTATATTGAAAGGTATTGGGGGCTGCCAATTATAACAGTGTGATCATAATTGGCTGTTAAAGGGGTTTTCCCACGAAGAAAAGTTAGGCCCTATCCACGGGCCCAGATGTAACTAGTACACTACCACTGTACCTCCTATACCCATATGTCATAGGGTTCAGAACAACAATTAAAGGGATTTTCCAGTTTTCCAGTTTCGATAAATAATAATAATAATAATTTTATTGTTTGTATTATTAAAGTTAGGTAATTTTCCATGATACTTTCTGCATCTTTGCATTTTATAGGAGGCTTCATTGTTTCTGTGGATAGAAATCTGCTCCTGGTCATGTGATGTCACACAGGTGCACGTTATATCACACAGCTCTGATCACTCTGTGATATTCTGAGCTGTGCATCTGTGTGACATCACATGACCAGGGTCAGATTTCCATCCACAGTAAGTAAACAATGAAGCTTCCCATAGAAGGACAGCAAGCAGAGATCTACAAGGGTGAGAAATTGATGCAGAAAGTATATTGGAAAATTGTATAACTTTTCTTTACCTAAACAATAAAATGTTTTTGCTTCACAACCCCGTTAACCTGAAAATCAGTTCCCCCATACAGGCCTTAATCACAGCCAATCTTTAGCAAACATTTCTGCCACATGGGTTCTGGGAGATGAGGATATAAATAATATGCTAAATTGTGTCCACAATAAAAGTCTCACCCTTGTAATATAGCACCATCTAATGGTAAGACGAAGAACATGGAAAAATACAACAAGGAGTAGAAAATGTGCTCTGTATGTGAATACTTACAAAAACAAAGACATTTAAGTGAGACACTAGGAAAGCCAATGCAAAATCAAAGCATTGCAAAGATGTCATAGAAATGAAGTGTTTCTGTGTCATGTATCTTCACCATACACAGGCCCTTATGTACAGATCAGGCCGCTCACATGCAGTTTGTGTTGCACAACTTTAGTAGAGACATACCTCCCAACATTTGGGAAAAAGAAAGAGGGACAAAATGGCGGCACGCGTAGCGTGCCGCGGCGATCCCCCTAAGCCACACCCCCAATCACTCCCTGGCCACGCCCCAAATTTTAGCCATATTAAAATAATAAAAATCATCATTTAAAAAAAAAAAAAAAAAAATTATCCTCATTGGGATTTGAACCCAGAACCTGCAGTGTCCATGTACAAAAGTAACACAGTGCCTTAACCCACTGAGCTATAACCTCAGTGATTAACAAGGTGGAGAATTTTGGTAACTAAGAACTATATACTGCCTTGGTATATAGGGAGGGATCTTCTCAGATTATTGTAATTATTGAGACTATTATTATTATTATTATTATTATTATTATGGAGATTATTATTATTATTATTGAGATGATTATTATTATTTTTACCATTATTAATAATCATCTCCATAATAATAAAATTTATAATAATAATAATAATAATAATAATAATAGTCTCAATAATTACAATAATAATCTCTGAGAAGATCACTCTCTATATATCAGTGCATTAGTCTGTGTCAGTGTAAATGGCAGATAACATGTCTTAGTTACCAGAAATCCCCAGCTCTGTATCACTGGGCTTATAGCTCAGTTAGTTAAGCTCCTGTCTATGGTGCAGAGGGTCCCAGGTTCGAATCTCAGCCTGGGCAAAACTTTATGTAATTTAATTATATAAAGAGCTTGTGTCTGGGGAAGACCTGGAGACCATATATGGACAGATGCTGATCTGAAGCTGATGACGTGGTCCCTGCTCTCTCTGCCAAGCCGACACTTCTCTGAAAAGGATTCCCTGCCCGATGTCTGCTCTGGGGAACCCTAGGAGATGCAGTGACCATATATGGACAGATCTGAAGTTGATGACGTGGTCTCTGCTCTGCGCTAAGCCCGACACTTCTCTGAAAAGGATTCCCTCCCGATGTCTGTGGACACAGCGGGACCTGGGGGGAGAATCCGTGACAATATCATAGCTGCCCGTGACGCGGGGCAGAGGTACGAAAAACGTGAAAGTCCCGTCAAAATCGGGACGGTTGGGAGCTATGCTACTGGGGGCTGCTGTATACTACTGGGGGCAGGCTGTATACACTGGGGGCAGGCTGTATACTACTGGAGGCAGGCTGTATACTACTGGGGGCTGCTGTATACTACTGGGGGCAGGCTGTTTACATACTGGGGGGGGGGGTCTGTGATTAATGCATTTCCCACCCACGGCTTATACTCGAGTCAATATGTTTTCCCAGTTTTTGATGGTAAAATTAGGGGTCTCGGCTTATACTCGGGTCGGCTTATACTCGAGTATATACGGTATGTCATATGAAACATAATTAGGTAAAATCATTGGCTTACATTTCTATCCTATTGAAGTCAATGCCAGGACTATGTCATCTGCTAAAAAAAAAAGGGACATGGCAGTCAAAATTATAGTTGGATATTGACCTGGTATTTGACAAAATTTTCCTTGGAAAAGGTTAAATATCATTGTGTGATTTTACACAGTGCTCAGGCACTTCAAGTACCATGTCAAGGCATTATTATGGGAACAGCCGGTCCCCTACTTAAGGACACCCGTCTCACAGACGACCCCTAGTTACAGACGGACCCCTCTGCCTACTGTGACCTCTTGATGCTTTACTTTAGTCCCAGGCTGCAATGATCAGCTGTAAGGTGTCTGTAATGAAGTTTTATTGATAATCCTTGTTCCCATTACAGCAAAAAAAAAAAAAAAAAATGAAAATCCTATTGTCATTGGGGCAAAATTTTTTTTTGTCTGGAGCTACAATTATTAAATATACACTTCTGACTTACAAATTCAACTTAAGAACAAACCTAAAGAACCCATTCTGTACTACTTGTACGCCTGCACCATCACTTGCAGGATATAATCTGCACATCCTCGAGAAAACACTACCTGTCAAGTAACCCTTTTTAGTGCTGCGTTTAAACAGGATCTCAGAGTTTTGAGCAGTTCTTGTGCTGGCGACCTCAGGCCTAATATTCTAGGGGAATATGTGTGATTATAGAGATGGCAGCAAAGTTCCTGAAGTAGATAGTAGAACAGATAATATCACAATTAAAATACTAGAAGTATTTTCAATGATTTTTCTAAATGACTTGGACATTTTTTGAAGTGAGAACATTGAATCACAAAGTCTCCATGTGTATGTAATACAGATGTTTCTAAGGACGAGACAATATCTCCTGGGTGATTCCTCGTAAGGACAAAGTAAGACGAGGAGAAGGTGGAGTAAGCAAGGACAACAGCCATCTAGGTGTACAGTGTACTGTAACAAAGAAGTGGGAGGTGAAACAGAGGGATGGGAGGTGTGAAGGAGGCAGTGCCCTGCCAAGGGAGAAGGTGTCAACCAGGAAAAGACAGAGAAACAGAAGGGCAATGAGGGTCATAGAAAAGCAGTGACTGAGTGAGACTTGAAGAAGTTGAGAAACAGGAGGTGGGTGGAGATCTGATGTCTAAGGAGGAGAGAGGAAGAGAGACAGACAGACAAGCCAGAGGATGTGAGCACGATAGGTCAAAGGGAAGAAGAGAAGAAGCACTTGAGAGCGAAAGACAAAGACCACGAGAGGCAGACATGGCAGTCAACTCTTTCCAAAGGAATATCTGTTTCAAGTTCCTGTCTGGTTGTCTTGTCCCTGCTGGCGCATCGGTAAGAAGCGACTCTCCTGACATATACTGTGAGGTTCACACTTATATCTACAAAACACTTCACTGAGCAGCTGCCCATAGATCTGATACAAGGCTTCTGTGTCAATGTCAAGGCTTGTCCCTCCCAAGTAACAAGACAAACAAACTTACAAGCCTGTAGTAAACTTTATTTCTACTTAGTCTATGACACAGAAGATAGACAAGCGTAGAAGTTCAGAACAAAGAGTTGTGTGCATGACATATGTTTCACTTCTATAAGAGAGAGTGTTTAATAAGTTGTTTAAGACATTCTACATGTGTAAATGTTTCCACAACAAGAATGGCTGGTATGAAGTATGCCCAGTAATGGGGGCCTGGACACTCATAGGATTGATGCTTTCCTTATCCTATTCTAGAATATGTATTTACATATTTCTCATAGGATTGAATAATTTACAGTTCTGGTATCATAATTAGGAGACACCTGATGGATCTCTGGGACCTCAGGTGAGGAATGGTGACATCATAAAGCCGATGACAACATTTCATATGAGACGCAAAGCTTCACCTTGTAAGTTACTTCCAGTTATCCTCTACTCAACCCTGGCCCTAATAGATATAGAAGAATAGAATAACTGGAGGTTCCAGAGAACCTGGAAAGGCCAAGGTTACCAAATGTGGATTGCATCAACATGCAGGATCCTGACTCATATCCTGCTCACTGTCACAGACTGACAAAAAGGACGCTGACATGTAGCCCATTAGGTCATGTTTGCAGATGTTTTATTTTACCCACAGGTGATCTGCTAGAATAGATCCTATATATATACTACCTAGCTTTATGCAAGGTATACACACTATTTGCTACCAGGACATGGATATGTTATCTCCCCAGATAAGGACTAGTAATGAAAATGTCCATGCTACTACATTTCTATATAGCTACTATTCCTTATCAGGCATCACGTTATCTCTTGTAGGAACAATATGAAGGATATATACCATCTCATGAAAATTGGTTACATACATTGGAATCAGATAGTGTTATGATAATTTAGGCAGAAAAGATGCCTGTTGGCAGAACCTTTATTCCCCGTGACTCTCCCAGTATCATATAGAACAATATAATTTATAATAATAATTCTTTATTTGTATAGCGCACACAGATTACGCAGTGCTGCACAGAGCTTGCCAAATTGGTGCCTATTCCCAATGGGGCTCACAATCTAATCAATCTACCAGTATGGTTTTAGAGTGTGAGAGGAAACTGGAGGATCCAGAGAAAACCCATGCAAACACAGAGAGAACATACAAACTCTTTACAGATGTTGACCCTGAACTCTGCAAGGCTGTAATGCTAACCACTAAGCCACCGTGCTGCCCCTAACAAGACAAGTAATATCTTGAGGTGTAGACTTGTTAACCTCAAAAGCTCTCACCTGATCACTCTTCTTCTGCCTAATATCTAGGGACAGAATTGGTATTGACATCTCCATTAGGGCACTCATGTCTATGGGCTGCTGCTTTAAGACTCCAACTTGCTGACTTAACTGGTTGCAGTATGATACCAGAGATGGGACACAGATTTATGTGAAGAACACCTTGATTAGAGATGATAGCACTTGTCCATTGCTCAATGTCAGTCCTAGGGGTCGCATCTAAAAGAGAAGACAGGTCTCCTTTAAGTAATGCCGTTTCCAATATGTGTGTTAACCTGTTACATCAAGTTAAAGAAGCCATACATTTTGTTTATTCATAACAAGTATGTATGTATTGATAACAATGAACAAACATTATACAGGACATATGTAATGTAAAGGCTTGTGTAATGTGTATGCATGACAGGAGGTCATCACTGTTTGTGATTGCAGCTCTGCCATAGTTACATGAAAGCTGCAGTACCAGATACAACCACACATACTAAGTTGTGGTATTCCATTAGTGATGAAAGCTCCATAGATATCTTAAATATGTTATTTTACTCCTTTACTGTATAGAAGCAACAACAGTATTTAAGGAGATCAGAAATTTCCTAATATTTCCTATATCAATGGGGCACATTTACTTACCCGGTCCTGTCGCGATCCAGCGGCGTGTTCTAAGGTAGTGCGCCCGATGTCCACCAGGTGTCTCTGCTGCGCTGAAGTCCGCTGGAGTTCGCCGGAGTTCACCATCCTATCCTGGGTGCAGGTAAGCGCATGTGAAGCGACACATTTTTTTTCTAAAATACCGCGTTTTTTCCGAATCCGTCGGGTTTTTTACCGATGGCCACACCCCCCCATTTCCGTTGCGTGCATGCATGTTGGCGCCAGGGCAATTCGTCGCAAACCGGTAATTTTCGGGAAACTCGGCGAAAAAGATTGATTCGGGCCCTTAGTAAATGACCCCCAATATGTCTCATAGAGGATCATTTCAATAACTTTATTCTATTGACTGAATGCTAGTGCCACTTATCGGGGCTGGGCACTAAGATGGCAGCTGACTTTCCTGGGTTACACTTCATACTGTGTAAATCTTTACTTCTGCTTGTTAAAAATAAGTTCATTTTCCATCTATTAAAGTGTCCTTTAATTAGAGCACCTCTTTCTACACTTACTATAATTCCTCTAGGCCCTTACTTTCCTTCTAAAATCAGTTCCATTCTGAAATCTTATGTAAATTTTAACTTGCTAGCAAATTAGTCAGAAGGTCACTGAGGAATAATATTACATAGAAGTCTCAGGAGTGCACCAAGTTGAGAATCTTGCCTCGTGCGGCGCCCCCCTGGTTGACAATTGGTTGGAGGGTAGCATGATGGCCTCATAAAGGAAGCTGAAGTATATACTGAGTACACACTGCTGCACAGCACAGTACATTCAGGCAATCAGCAGAACTCACAAATTGCTTTCCTACTGGCGCTTACCTTGTGACGTCAACACGTCACAGGCATTTGTACGCCAGAGCATGTAGTCAGTATACATGCTGTCCACCGCCAAGCCAGACCCTCGCCCTGTGAGCATCAACCATGTCTGTAAAGCAACTCTGCTACATCTGGCCCTATCAGTACTTTCTGCATGATCTGTCCCTCAACCCTGTTACATACTAGAAGAACTGAGGGTCAGATCATGTAGCAATGCTGAGAGGAGGAAAATGTAGCAGTGCTGAGAGGGTGACAACCTGTTATAGCAGAGTTGTAGTTTTCGCCTCAGCTTACTACATGTCTCCACCTTCAACCTGTGATGTAAATGTAGCAAGCTGAGCTGAAGAGACGTTGCAGAGCTAAGGTGCACACTTCAAATTTGCTACATCAGGTTGTGACCCTCTCAGCACTGCTAAATCTGTCAATTGTGGACCAATGTATCAGAGCTGAGGTGGACAGATGCAGCACAGGCATATGTCCAAGTTAGCTCCACTATATCCGTCCACCATGAATAGTTGTAGCAAGGCTGTGGTGGACGAATGTAACTGAGCTGATGCTGCATCTATACACCTTGAGCGTCCAATGGCGCCAGAAAGGCCCAACCAGTAACAGAAATTAGTGCCCAAATGCCTTTTTTTTGCCATTTTTTAATACATATAAAAAATGTATTAAAAAGTGATAAAAAGGTCATACAGTCCCCAAAATAGCAGCAATGCAAACATCATCACATCCAGCCATACCTTCTGGTTCTGACAGGCCCAGTAGGTCATGTTATGTGGATGGGCATCTCCCAACTCTACTTTAATACTACACATCAAGTGGCCTCCTCAGACTATAAGACATCACTTCCTCCGACCACAGTGTAGTAATTACTTTGGTGTCTGGTAGTCTGAGAAGGTCACTCATGGACCAAAGTTGTTCCTGTGTGCCACTGGAATGGGTGGGCAGGCTAATTGCCGAAAACCTTCCCAATGCAAAATCTATAATCTATGTCCTTACATAGATTATAGGTTTTGCATTGGGAAGGTTTTCGGAGACATCAGATGGGCCACCTAATGTCACCCCCTCACGTTATGCCCCAGGGCAGTGATGACAGGCTCATATCTATCTAATAGCTATTTTCAGCCAAAAAGTACATTGATACATTACACCAGTACTCCCGTGTGCAGAACCTGGTTGGGACAATGATCCATTCACTGACATCAAACAGATATTTTGAAAATCCATATTTAGTAAACAGTTTCATTATTTACTTAAAACAAGCGCTCAAGGATATGATTTCAGCTGTAGGCGGATATTTCTATTTTGTATAGGAATGTGTATGTATACATTGTTTATACCTTTTCTGTATAAACAGTTCTAGTCACGAGTAATGGACTTACGTGTCCACATCTGACTGTACTGAATGATTTAGCGCTCTGCAGCTACTCTTTCCTGTGCAGATACATAATTATTAATCTTCCACTAATGAACATGGAAAACACTGACGTCAGTGATGTCATATGAATCAACAACGTCCAGAGAGACATGCGGCAGCAACTCCTCCGAATATTCATGGGGTGGGGGAGGGAGGTTAAGGAACATGTATCTGGTTGTATATCTTTTTATTTCTTGAGTGATAATAGCTGCATGGACCTCAGGCAGGTATAGTTTCTCGGATGTGTGATGAGGAAGATGGTGAACATCATAGAACATAGCTGTAGGAAATGTAGAAGAGTTTTAACCATGTGACTTACAGAAGTAGACACAAGCTTATGTATGGCACGTGGTAGGTGATGGCCATTACAAAAAGCAAACTGAGACCCATCTTTATACACATCACATATGACAGATTTCTAACACTTCTTGTTTTTCATTTTACAGAAATTATGTCGAGTCACAGAGTAAGTTGTTTTACCTTAAAATTTCATTACTTTATTATCTAATATTATCTTTGGTGCAATGTTTTAGCAGAATTGTCTGAATAGAGGGAATTTATTAAGATTGTCGGATTGTCGCATGATATCCTGGACTTACTAATAGGTTCCAACCTCTTAATAATTCTGGTGCCTGAATGGAAACTAGTCAAGACCTGGCATAGATTTCAGCTATAACTGGTATCCTGGCAGAGACTATTGTAAATTTGGCTGGCTGGGACATTCCCCACTTCGTGCCATGAAGGCAAGTGGGGTTTTGAGGCAAATGCGCCCATTACTTCACATAACATAACCCTATATCTCCTCCTATTACTCCCTATAACATCTCCCTATATCTCCTCCTATTACTCCCTATAACATCCTTCCCTATGTCTTCCTATACTACTCCTATATCCATACCTCCCTCATATCTCCTCTCCTATTACTCATATAACATCTCCCTATATCTCCTCCTTTACTCTCATATGACATCTCCCATATCTCCTCCTATTCCTTCCATATAACCTCACTGCCTTATCTCCTCCTATTACACCATTACCTTCTATTCTATACCCATAGTCCTCTCCCCTATATCTTCCTCCGATTACTCCATAATAAATCCCTCCTAATCGCTCCAATACAACCCATATCCTCGATACACTCCCTATATCTCCCTCCATTACTGCATTTAAATCATCTCCCTATACATCTCCTCCTCTATTACACGCATATAAACTCTCTTATTCCCCTCTATGCTCCTAACTCCTATATCTACTCCATATAACACTCTCCCTATATCCCTCCTATTACTTTACTCTCCATATAACACTCTCCCTATATCTCCTCTCCTATTAAACTTCTATAACCTCTCCTATATCTCCGCCTGATTACTCCATAATACACCTCCCTAGTCTCCTCCTATCCATCTAAACATCTCCCTATATCTCCTGTCCTATTACTACTAAACATCTCTCCCTATGATCCTCCTCGCTTCATATAACTTTCTCCTAAATCGCCTATAATCTCCCCGATACAATAACATCCGTTCCCTACTCATCTCCTCCTATTACTGCATATAACAATCCCTATAATCTCCTCCTATACGGTTACTACTCCATATAACCTCTCCTTACATCTTCTCCTTACCTCCTATTAGCTCCTTATCCCCATATAACACCCCTATATCTGCCTCCTATACTTTCTCCCATATAACCTCTCCTATCTCTCCTCCTATTACTTACTACTCATATAACATCTCCCTAATCTCTATCTCCTATTAACCTCTCCTATATCTCTCCATCCTCATACCTCTCTCCTATACTCTACCTCCATATTACACCTACTACCATTACACTACCATTTACATCATCATAACCTCTCCCTATATCTCCTATACTCCATATAACTCTCCCTGATATCGCCTCCTATTACTCGCATATAACCACCTCTCTCCCTAGATATCCCTCCATTCTCCATATAATCTCCCTATATACTTCTCCTTTACCCTAACTCCTCCTATTCTCACTACTTTACGCCATATAACCATCTCCCTATATCTCCTCCTAATTACTCCATATAACCCTTTTATACTCCTACTCCTCATTCTTCATATAAAACAGCTCTCCTATACTCCTCCTATATGGCTCCATATACATCTCATATTCTCCTCCTATTACTCCATATAACTCTCCCTATATCTCCTCCTATTATACCGCCATAAAAACTCGCCCTTATCTCCTCCTATTACTTTCCATAACTCCCCTATATCCCTCCACCTATTACTTTCCATAGACTCAACATCTCCCTATCTCCTCCTATTACTGGTACTCATATAAAACTCCTATACCCAATCTCCTATTACTATACCATAATAACATCCCCCTATATCTCCCTCCTATTACTCTATACTCTATATCTCCCGATTCCATTCTCTCCCTATATCTCCTCCTATTACTCCATATACACGTCCCTATCTCTCTCCTATTACTTCATAAACATCTCCCTAGTCTCCTCCTATTATCCTATAACATCTCCCTATATCTCCTCCTATTTACTACCCTATATAACCTCTCCCTATATCTCCTGCCTTTACTTCATATAACACTCATCCCTATATCCCTCCTAATTACCTCGATTTACTACTACCTCATAAACATCTCCCTTACATCTCCTCCTATTATCTGCATATAAACATCTCCTCTATCATCCTCCTCTTAACTTCACCATAATAACTCCCTATATTCTCCTCCTATTACTTACTTACCTCAGTATACATCTCCCCTAATACTCCTCCCATACGCCTATAACATATCTCCCTTTAATTCACCTATTACTCCCATATAACAATCTCCCAAGTCTCCCTCCCTATTCACTCCATATAACATCTCCCTAATATCTCGTCCAATCATAAACTTACTGACTCTCCTATTAACTCCACATCTCCCTATATCTCCTCTATACAGCACATATAACACTTAACCTCTCTTATCTTCCTCCATTATCCCATATACATCTCGCCTATATCTACCCTCATTCCATATAACCTCTACCTAATCTCCCTCCTATTACTTCCCATAAACAGCTCCCTATATCGCCTAGACCCATATCAGTACTCCCGATATAACTCATCTCCCCTATTATTACGCCCTAACATCTCCTATTCCTATCTACTCATATCTCCATCCCTCCCGTAAACCATCTAGTCCCATATAAAACCTCTCCCTATATCTCCTCCTATTACTCCCATATAACATCTCCCTATATCTCCTCCTCTATTACTCCCCATAAAACATCCCTATATCCCCCTCCTATTACTCACTATATAACCCTCTCCTATATCTCCTCCTATTACTCCATATAACCTCTCCATATATCTCCTCCTATTATCTCATAACATCTCCTATATCTCCTCCTATCTCTCCATATAACATCCCAACCCTCCATTAACTCCAATAAAATCTCTATATCTCCTCCTATTACTCCATATATCCTCCCCTATATCCTCCTATTACTCCATATAACCTCTCCTATATCTCCTCCTATTACTCCATATAACATCTCCCTATATCTCCTCATTACTCCCTCCTCATTCAATAACATCTCCTAATAACGCCCCATATACCATATTCCCCTATATCTCCTCTATTACTCTACTACTCCATATAACATCCCCTATTCTCCTCCTATTACTCAATATAACTCTCCCTATATCCCTCCCCTATACTACTATCTATAAATACTCTCCCTATATCTCCTCTATTACCATAGACATCTCCCTACATCTCCTCCTATTACTTACTCATATCACCCTTTTATCTCCTTCCTATTACGCCATATCCCCTCCCGATATCTCCTCCTATTACTCCAATAACTCTCCCTATATCTCCTCCTTTTCTCCATATCATCTCCTATAAGCTCCTCTATTACTCCATATAACATCTCCCTATATATCCTCCTATTACTTCCATATACATCTCCCTATATCTCTCCTATTTACTCCATATAACCTCTCCCTATATCTCCTCCTATTACTTAGCTCCATAATAACTCTTCCTATATCCCGATACTTCCATATACACTCTCCATATCTCCTTCTACATAAAACTATCTCCTTCTATTACTCCATATAACATCTTCCTAGATCTCCTCCATCTACTCCATAACACTCTCCATATCTCCTCCTAGATCACCCATAACACTCCCTATATCTCGCTCCTGATTACTCCATATAACCTCCCTTATATCTCCTCCTATTACTACTCCTATAACATCTCCCTATATTCCTCCTATTCTCCATATAACATCTCCTATATTCTCCGCCTTAACTCCATATAACTCTCCCTATATCTCTCCATTACCCATATTCATCTCCCTATATTCGTCCTTTACCTCCTATTACATCTCCGAAACATATACATCTCCCTATATCTCCTCCTATTCTCTCTATATACATCTCCCTATATCTTCTCCTATACTCACTATATACCATCTCCCCAATCTCACTCCTATCCTCCATCACTACTTTTCTCTATTCTCCTCCTATTAACTCACTCCATATAACTATAGTCTCCCTATACTCTCCCTCCTATATCTCCCAAACATCTCCCATATCTCCTCCATTACTCCATATACCTCTCCTATATATCTCCTCCATGACTCCATATACATATCCCTATATCGCCTCCTATTACTCCATAACTATCCCCTTACTCTCCTCCTATACTCCTATAACATTCCCTATATCTCCCTCCCTTTACTCCACTATAACATATCCTAACGCCTCCTATTACTCTCCATATACCATCTCCCTATATCTCCTCCTATCTCCATATAACATCTCCTATATCTCCTCCTATTACTCCATTAACTCCCCTATATCTTCCTCCGTATACTCTCCATTACCTCTCCCTATTCTCCTCTTATGTACTCCATATAACATCTCCCTTCTCTCTCCTATTTCTCCATATAACATCTCCCTATACTCCTCTTATTAACTCATATAACATCTCCCCTATATCTCCTCCTCATTACTTCCATATAACATCTCCCATATCTCCTCCTTTACCCCATATACATCTCCCTATATCCCGCATTACTAACTGAGCTCCTATACATCTCCCTATATCTCCTCCTATTACTCCATATAACCTCTCCCTTATCTCCTCCTATACTCCATATAACCTATTCCCTATATTCCTCCATTACAAACCATATAACTCTCCTACTATCTCCCCTATTACTTCCATATAACAGCTCCCTATATCTCGCTCCTATTGACATTCCATATATCCTCTCCATATCTCCTCCTATTACTCCATAAAACCTCCCTATATTTCCCCTATTTATATTACCTAAATATAACATCTCCCTATATCCCTCTATTACTCCATCATACATCTCCCTATATCTCCTCTATTACTCCATATAACATCTCGCTATAGCCTAGGCACTGGCTATATACTAAATGAGGTTGCCCGATAGCAATCACAATCGTTTCAAATTCTTGTGATAGTAGTATCCAGTGCTCATGTAATGAGAAATGATAACCATATTTTTACATCATTTGCTTGCAGTTCATTGACCATATTAGCTACTTTTGTAGTAGGGGTGTCTGGATGGGGTCTTCCTGGTGTGTGAGTCTCCTAAGTAAAAGTCCCCCGGGACTACAGCTGGGTGAATGGGTACGTCCCCTCTCGCTGTACTTAGATCTTTGGGTCGTATTCTAACATGAAAAATAAGACGTCACATAAGTCATTGGGAAATGTGCTCGCATAATATGCTAGCGTGCTACCTCCCTTAATGCACAAGTGATTCATGCATTGTGACCAGCTGGTCACAGTTTATGTGACTTTGTAGTTATGTTCTATTTTCTTATGCTACAGTCAGTCATATCTTTCTCTAACAGGAACCTACCACCAGAAATTTACCTATACAGGTTATGATGCGGGAGTGTAGGTGGATGCAAATGGGTAACGTGGAGCGATAGCCCCTATTTAAAAGCGGCACTAATCCATCACGTTCCCGCACCGCACTTTTTAGTAAGTTTAGTATTAGCCTTGAATGCAAATTTTTTATGGCGGCTACTGGGGACAGCTAGTAGCACCATCTGAGGTACATGAGGCGGCTACTTCCAACCGTCCCCGCCGCCTCTTTCCACCTCCTACTCACCACATCGGCGCGCAGCTCTCGTAGCTGGCGCCCTCGTCCGACGAATCTTGGCCTCGCGTCAATGCTGCAGAACGCAGGCCCGCCGCCTGACGCAGTCCAGCTCCGAAGCCGAGGTCTGCACGGCTCGGGATAGCTGCTCGTGTTCTGCCAGGTGCAACGCATGATTCTCGGACGAGGGGCGCAGCTACAAGGAGCTGCACGCCGACAGATGGTGTGGACGTATGAGGGGAAGAAAAGGCTACCGGGGGGCTCATGCTAGTAGCCGCGCCATGTAACCTTAGATGCGGCTACTAGATGCCCGCAGTAGCCGCAGTAAAAAATATGATACAAGCTAATAAAGACCTTAATCAACAGAAAGTCCACTTGAATCCCGTTATAGTGGTAGATTTTTGGTGGCCTAGGTTCCCTTCTAAGAACTCGGCACCAACGTCGAGGAAGCGCCACGGATTCCCTATTATATCGATAACTTGCCGAATGGAAAAATAAAAGAGCTGGTGCGGTAGCCTGACTGCAAACCTCACATTATTGATAGGTTGTGTAGCTGTATGCCTCTATACACAGTCACCTCTAGACACAACAAAATGATAAATGGGGCATTGCTAGAAATGTAGCTATCATTTCCAATGTTAAAAAGAAACACCAAAAATAATCCTGCCATAAAACAATTAAAAAACTTATTAGCTTCCAACGATTAGAGCAATTGATACTTTGTTTCATGGATAGACCTTCATAGGAACTCCTGCCCAAGGCCCCGCAATCCGCCTAGAACTTAAAGCACTTAAAGGACAGCTTATCACCCTTAAAGGAAATCTATCATCAGTTTACTGGTTTTATTTATAATTAATAAAGAGGATGCCCGATATACTGGTAAAAATTGGTCCCCCCCCAACCTCTAAACCAGTGGGTGGCGATACCTCTCTGGACAAGGGTGCCAGAGTGGCACTGGAGCACCTTGTCCTGTGGCACAACCCAGCTCAGAAACGCCAATGGGGCGAGAGAAGTTGTTGCGGTGTAAAGCATTGAGAAGAGAAGAATTGAGCATAAGTTGACCAGGAGAAGCATACAATTTTTACAGGTATAACAGGGCCCCATACAACATCCATTGGGCACCTGTGGTCCGAGTGGTAAATGAAGTGAACATTGAATCTGTTGCAACGCATCATGAGGTGTCCAATTCTATTGGTCTCCACCATCTTATTGTTAATCTATGGTGGTACTCACCGCCGCTCGGTCATAAGGCAAAACAGCATCTAGCATCATTCAATCTGTCTTGACCAAAATCCAGCATGATTCTTTAACGAGGGATGGTCACTTCATCATTTTTTCCCAAAAATGTTATGCAAACCAGTCCTGCATTTGACGCATGAGACAGGAGTAAAGAATGTTTGAACAGGTTTGTTATCTTTAGAGCTCTTCTGCTGGCCCCAACTTTTCTTTCTTTTAACACCAGGACCTGGGAGTGGCTACAATTTATCTTCGCGAACTTGGTCAGTGTTTGCGCTAAATGAGTGGCTTTTGGTTAATAAATTGGGCACTCATGCTCTCAAAGGTTTGCCCATCACATTGGCTAGAAGTATTGTGTATATGCAATCACTACTATTTTCATATGTTATTGCTAGATAGCAAGCTTTGCCAATCCCTTCATCATGCTTAGCAATAGGCCTTCTCCTAGACAACAAAGCTTTTAAGTCCTCAAAGGCCACGCAATACGACATGTAGCCCAGCCTGTCTTTGGCGCAAAGCCCCCTAAAAAAAGCAAGGAACGGGATACATATAACATTATTAGGACCTATACAGCAGGTGGTGATTCGTAGGCGTAAGCATCAGGAACGACTTTCACAATTCCGCAAAACAATTTAGTAGTGTACCTTCAAGCATTGATACAAGCCAGCATATTGCCTTTCAACTTAAACGCATCTACATCAATAAGTCGGCGTCAAGGCTACAAAATTTGAAAGGTCACAAGTTTAAGCAATAGTTCCTCGTTTATAAATCAGTCCACCACCTACTTAGCAGATAAGCCTAAGGGTGTGGTCACTGTACGCGCTTTGATGAAAGCACACAGTGGCGTGGCCACTGATCGATCACGTAAGTTTTTTATGGAACACATGCCTTTGGTTCCTGCACCCAGTGTCTGATACTTACATACACCTACAGACACTGGGTTCTGGTCGGGCCGTAGCACACCACCTTGGTTTTTCGAGAGAATGCAGGCATGGGACGTAACGCTGTGCCCTGCGCCCCTCTACAGGCTGCCACACCCCCTCACCACCTCACTTCGAGCATGGAAAAGAATTATTTCACTGCTTCTATGCCAGAAAACTAGCTTAAATCAGGATAAATCTCCACCATTATATTTGAGAATATTGGGGTTTTGAATTTTTTGGCAAATTTCTGTGCGCTACGATTATGTTTCGTAAAAAAGTAAAAGAATTTTAAATGCAATATGCTTGGTGATATCATTGCCGGAATGGGAGACTAATGCCAGTAAAGTGTAGCGCTTTTTGTGATCTGGTACTTGTTAATAGATTATAAGGACTTGGAAAATTCATAATGTGGACTGTCCCATTACGGTACATTAGATTGCTGTAATTTCATCCTCCTAGTTTTGGCAGGACTGATCATCTAATATGTATGTTGATATGGAGGAGGTATAGGTTTGCCTATTTATAGGGCACAATTATAGCTGTTGGTTCAATGAGATTTCGGCAGACAACTTGTTTATGTGTATGTCTTGTGTAAGAAGTTGAGGCAGTATTGTTCGCTCCCAGATGACTAAACAAGTTGTCTGCGAAATCCATTGACCAACAGCTATAATTGTGCCCTATAAATAGTCAAACCTATACCTCCTCCCATATTCAACCATACATATTAGATGATCAGTCCTGCCAAAACTAGGAGGATTGAAATTACAGGCAATTCTAATGTACCGTAATGGGACGTCCACATTATGATTTTTCCAAGTGTGCATTATAATCTATTAACTAGTACCAGAATCACAAAAAAGCGCTACACTTTATGGCCAGTTAGTCTCCCATTCGGCAATGATTATCACCAAGCATATTGCATTTAAAATTCTTTTACTTTTCGAAACATAAATCCGTAGTAGCACAGAAAATTTTGCCCAACAACATTCAAAACCCCATATTCTCTCAATATAATGGTGGAGATTATCCCTGATTTTAAGCAGTTTTTCTGGCATAGAACAGTGAAATAATTCTTGTTCCATGCTCGGCATGAGGTGGTGAGGGGGTGTGGCGCCTGTAGAGGGGGCGGCGTGGCACAGCGTTCCGTCCCACTGCCTGCATTCTCTCGAAAAACCAAGGTGGTGTGCTACGGCCCGACCAGAACGCCAGGTCTTGTATGTTTAAATGTAGACACTGGGTGCAGGTAAACCAAAGGCATGTTTCCATATAAACACTTACGTGATCCGATCATTGTGCACGCCCCTGTGTGCTGTCAGTATGTCTTGTGTAAGAAGTTGAGGCAGTATTGTTCGCTCCCAGATGTGGCAATCTAATTAGTGAGAATGTGGTTTGCCAATTGAGACTTTATTAAGGAAGGGGCATAAACAGTGCCAGGAGCAGCACCAACTACAAATACAGACACAACCGTGTGCATTCATAGAATAATGATCGGCAATGCCAGCGTGTGACCCAATAAATAACATAACACAAATGTGCCAGTGTTGCACAGTCAGTGGTGAAATCTTTATTCCGTGAGACAAGGAGGTCAACTCCTGCTAATTCATAATGAGAGTGGCACAGCCTGGCATGGTAATGGGTATGTGTGAACAAGTCCACACATGCTACAAGACCTTGTTCTCAGTGGCTCTTCAGTAGAGATGAGCATATCTGAACTTTAAGTTCTGGCTTGGGGTTTGGGTGCGTCCCGCGCGACCCTGACATATTACTAGACATGCCACTGTGCAGCATATCCGGCAAACTGATGCCCCGAGCTATTAGCCATTGTTGTGATTGGTCTAGAGGCCAATCACAGCCATGGCTAGTAGTTAGGGGCCTCATTGTGGCCATTCTGGCAATGCATCCGGGTCGGATCCTCTCATCTCCACACTCCAGCCATTGTGAAAGTGCAACTCTCAATATTCAGTGACAGACAGAGCATGCTAGGTGATATAGGTTCACAACACATAGAAAGCTAAAGGTAGTAGGTCATGTAAATACTGCTGCTTTCCAGGAACTTTCCAACATTACTTGTAGGAACTTTATGTAAAACACATTTGTTTTAGTTAAACACAGGCAGTTAATGAAAATACAAAGTGTAAATCATTTACCATTGACTTCTAAAATTGCTGCAAGGACTTCCCGGGTGCCCGCCAGACTGCAGCACTGGTACTGCATTAACTGTTAGAGTGCTGGCACTAAAGTCTGTCCGGCTGATGCAAAGTATGTCTTGTGTAAGAAGTTGAGGCAGTATTGTTCGCTCCCAGATGGGGCAATCTAATTAGTGAGCATGTGGTTTGCCAATTGAGACTTTATTAAGGAAGGGGCACAAACAGGAAGGATTTATTCTCCGTGCCAGGAGCAGCACCAACTACAAATACAGACACAACCGTGTGCATTCATAGAATAATGATCGGCAATGCCAGTGTGTGACCCAATAAATAACATAACACAAATGTGCCAGCGTTGCACAGTCAGTGGTGAAATCTTTATTCCGTGAGACAAGGAGGTCAACTCCTGCTAATTCATAATGAGAGTGGCACAGCCTGGCATGGTAATGGGTATGTGTGAACAAGTCCACAGATGCTACAAGACCTTGTTCTCAGTGGCTCTTCAGTAGAGATGAGCAGATCTGAACTTTAAGTACTGGCTTGGGGTTTGGGTGCGTCCCGCGTGACCCTGGCATATTACTAGACATGCCACTGTGCAGCATATCCGGCAAACTGATGCCCCGAGTTATTAGCCATTGTTGTGATTGGTCTAGAGGCCAATCACAGCCATGGCTAGTAGCTAGGGGCCTCATTGTGGCCATTCTGGCAATGCATCCGGGTCGGATCCTCTCATCTCCACACTCCAGCCATTGTGAAAGTGTAACTCTCAATATTCAGTGACAGACAGAGCATGCTAGGTGATATAGGTTCACAACACATAGAAAGCTAAAGGTAGTAGGTCATGTAAATACTGCTGCTTTCCAGAAACTTTCCAACATTACTTGTAGGAACTTTATGTAAAACACTTTTGTTTTAGTTAAACACAGGCAGTTAATGAAAATACAAAGTGTAAATCATTTACCATTGACTTCTAAAATTGCTGCAAGGACTTCCCGGGTGCCCGCCAGACTGCAGCACTGGTACTGCATTAACTGTTAGAGTGCTGGCACTAAAGTCTGTCCGGCTGATGCAAAGTCCTTGCATCATATTTTGAGGTAGTAGAAGACTTCCATTCGGTATAAGGTGTAAAGTCCATGGGATCGGGATGTTTTCATGAGCCACACACAATCCTGTGCAGGCCAGGAGCAGAGTGTGACACTGGCAGTAGTGAGGTAGGAAAGTTGTAAGTTTTGCTTCTTTTGGAATGTTAACACATTTACCAGTGCTAGACAAGATGTAATATAACTCGCAAAAACTGAGTATTATCTACTTTATTCATCATTGCTAAATCTTGCCTAACATACCTTATTCTCCCTCTCCACAGGCCACTATTTATCTGTATGTTGATTGTGTTCTCAGTTCTATGCCTTTGTGGTATCTGTAATAATGTCTGCCGTTTCCGAACTCGATCTACACCACCATCACCACGAGAGACACCTCTTATTAACATGGGAGCACCACCTCCATATGAAGAAGTAAGTCACAGAATGTCTGTTAAATATGTATAGAGTGGGCTCACGGGCTGAACCTGCTCCATACACAGCGGGTGTTAGCTGTAAGATGCAGCTAACAACCACAGTTGACACTTACAAATGCAGTGGTGGCACTCAAGTGACGGTGCTGAACAAGAGCAGATCCATTTAACTTACAATATTGAATAGCATATTGTGTAAGTAATCAGACCCCAAAGTGTTAAGGTAGAAATGCAATTAAAAAAAATGAAAAAAAAGGATTTAACATTTTTACAAATATCTAAAAACAAAACAAAAAAAAGTTCTAAAAAGTTCACCCTCCTTTCCTTATAAACGAAATAAAAATAAACAAATAAACATGTTAGGTATAGCATCCTAAAATACCCGCTCTATCAACATATAAAAACCAGAAAATAGCACCCTGGTTTCCATATGGACCTTTTCGACAGTTCACACACAATAAAT